>QYAL01000001.1:0-611550 GCA_003988805.1 Ploettnerulaceae sp. D365
CGAACCGAAGAACCTACTTGTGACTTTACTTTATAGCTGATACCAACCAGCGGACCTAACTACGTCGCGTAGTCAGTCGAGAAACTAGGAACGTTACAAAAAAGAAGAAAAAGAAGAAAAAGAAGAAAAGAAAGGGGGAAATGAAAAATGAAAAATTAAACGACTATTAATATATAGCTCACAGAATTATAATAGTTAATCGACTATTAAATATTGCAAATAAGCTAAATAAAAAAAGAGACATATTTGCTTTTTCTGTTGTGTTTTCTGTTTTCTGTTCCTGTTTTCGTTTCATTTTTATTCTCGTTTTCATTTTTATTTTCATTTTCGTCTTCATCCTTATTCCCTCTTCTTCTTCAAACCCTTCACCCCTTTTACAATACCACATCCTCTCTCCTCCTCCTCCTCCTCCTCCCCCCAAAACCACAAATCAAACAAGTACAACCACCCAAGTACAACCAACTAACCAACCAATAGGAAACAACAAATACCAATTTCCAATTCAAAACATCCTTTACCACATCATACCACAACATCAACATCAACTCACAAATCAAAAAGATGAAATAGTAAACACAGTGCTGACTGCTCGGTGCTCCAACCCTGATCTCAAACAAACAAACAAACTCATAAAAGAAATCCCCAGAAAGAAAAGAAAAGGAAACTCAACAACCAACGAAAGTAAAGAAAAAAAAACAAAAACAAAAACATAAAAAATAAAAGAAAAATATCCCAGGCTATCTATCATCAAAGATCCAAATCCACTAGGTAAAAGTATGCTCCTTAAGCCTGATGGAATGAATTCCATAACGTATATATCTATCTAGTGCGTTTGCCTTCTCTTTCCCTTCCCTTCCCTTCCCTAAGTTCCCCTCTCTTTCCTAAGTTCCTTTCAATTCGATTTGTATCGCCTGTATTTTTGCTGGGAGTAATGAAATGAAATGACACGCTAAATGACTATCTGTACTAGGTCGAAGATCAGTGATCACAATATGAAATGAGTGTACGCAGTAAGCACTAAGTAGCCAGTTTCCAGCAAGCAAGCAAGCAAGAAAGCAAGAAAGCAAGAAAGCAAGAAAGCAAGAAAGCAATACAACTCCAGGCTGTAAATGATTAACGGTCCTCTTCCTCTTCCTCTTTCTCTTCTCCCATCCCCTCAAATCTCATCACTCTTTTCAAACTTTCAACTCTTTAGACTCTTTATCTCCACCATCACTATCACTATCATATTCAAACTCACTATCACTCCCACTCTCACTCTCATCATCCGTCGCATCCTCATCCTCACTCTCATCCCCCTCCGCCTCCGGTCGACAAATGAACAAATCCCGAGCAATCTCAAGCATCCTGTTCTCCGCCTCTGGGATACTCAGGGGTCGTCTGTCCACCACTTGTCTCAATACAATTCCCTGCTGAACAGGTACAGGTTGTCTTTGCATCTGCTGCATCTGCTGCATTGGAACAGGCACTTGTGTTCCCGCAGCGGAAGCAGACGTTGACTGCGCTGAAACGAGATGTTTGGGCATCCAAGGATCCTCATGCTTGACGGGCAAAACCCGTTCAACACGATCCACAGTCTCGCCTTTCAAAACCAGCACATATTCAATAACCGGTTTCTGACTTCGTTTCCACCATTTCCTACAAGCAGTCCTAGGATGAGAGATCTGCCTCCGATTCTTCTCCAAGAACCCAACGACCTGCCATTCCCTCTTGATCTTCTCATCCGAAGAAGCCTTCTCTCGCGCCTCGCACAATTTCTGAATCTCCCACTGCGCATCATCTTCCATCCCCAGGATCTTCCGCTTCAGCTCCGCGATATGCTGTGCTGCGGATTTGAGATCTTGGCATTCTTTGAGGGTCGAGTGCGTTTCTGAGGTGGATGCGAGGACGGGTTTCACGTAGTATGACGCTGCGGAGTAGGTGTGCTTTGAGAGGATAGGAAGGCCGAGGATAGAGGTGCGTGATTGAAGGTCTTTCTTTGGGCGGTTGTAGCGTAGGAGCCAGGTTTCGTAAATGGAGTCGTCGATTGTGGTGATACTGCGCTCTCTATTAGTATAGCCATCTTTATATAGGGTTTGAGGTAGGAAACAAACCTTGACGATGTTGAAGCCAGAGAATCCGTGCTTTTAGATGAGCGAATAGCAGCCTTTTCAGTGCACGGCTTCTTGATCTCTTCTACCATCGGCTGAGGAGCCGGTGCAGGAGTTGGTACAGGAGTTGGTACAGCAGCTGGCACCACGACGTTTATAAAAGTCGCACCTCTCGAAATATCCCCCTGCTCCTCCGTTACATTTTCCTGATAAACCTGACCATTAAGCCTCATCAGCCTCGGCTTATAATCCCTATGCACACCCAACAACCTCACAACAAGAAGCGGCAACAAATTCCTCAAGCTCCGAAACTCCTCTTCCTCTCTCCCCCCCAACCGCCTCCCACTCTGCATCAAGTTCCGCAAACCCTCATACGCAACCGCCTCAATCAGCACCCGAACCCTGTACTTCTCCACATACAATCTACTTCTCAGTGCATTTACTTTCTGCTCCGTGCCCAGCACGAGAATCCACGCTGCTCTAGGTAATCTTACGAGGCCGACATCATTGGGTTCGAAGACGCGCATGCGTTTCGCTTCTTGCACGCAGTTCTCAAGCTGCTTGAATGCGAAGAGGATGTCGTGACATAGTGGCACGATGAAGGATTGGGTTCGGGAGAGTGGGAAGTGTGGGAATCGGGAGACTGTGGCGTTGAGAGATGTTAGGAGGGCACTGGTTACTGCTGTGACAGCGACGAGCTCTTCGACGATCTCGATGGGGTGAGGGAGCGTGGAGAGGTACTTTGTTATATGCGTGACGAGGGCGTTACCGCTGCTTGCGACTCTTAGAAGTGAGCATGGACAGATGGTCGGATTTGAGAAAGGGTTGGCGTGTTGGTTTTGATTTTGATTTTGATTTTGATTCTGATTCTGATTTTTAGTTGAACTGGCTGTAGTGGCGGAATTTGTATTTGTGTCGAGCTTATTCATGATGTCTGCTTAGAGTCATGAATAAAATATACGATTAGACAATCAGCCGATGAGAATTGCAATATGAGTGAGTGTATTGATCATAAGAAAAGAGATCAAACCTGCAACTATATATATATATGTACCTAGATCGCTAACGGCTGAGGATGTGAAGTGAAATGTTAGGAGCCTTCTACGAACAAGTTTGCCTATGCACACCGAGTAGGTACAGTTCACCTTCAGAGATGTAGCAGGGGTCCTCAGCCCCGCCCACATCACCATTAGCGCCCTATGAAAACAGAGGACTGAAGGCAGCAGTAATATCCGATTACACGAGAGTGCAAGCAGCCTCGCGACATGTTACTTTAGGGAGAGAGAGAGAGAGAAAAGAAATTCCGAGCACAAAAAGTTCGAAAGGAAAAAAATAAACCACACCATCAGCCTACCTACTGGCGAGATCAGAGGGGATTGAGCACCCACCGATCAGAGTCGATCCTGTGTCTTATGTAAGAGGCTGGATTCAGCTCTAAGAGCAGGGTTCACCTTTCACGAGGATAATGACACCGACTAAGTTGCATGACACCCTCGCAGTTATATGCTTGCAGGAGAAGGGCTCCCGCTAGCAGCTGATAGGCTCCATCCCACGGTCTCATCCCCGTGAGGAAGCAAAAGGGCTTAACAAGCGCTGACTCAATGCCCGAAGAGGTCGCCCGATAAAAGAGAAAGGAACTAACAGAGTAGCAGGCTGAGAAGATCATTTTGCTTTACTATCTTTTTTTTCTAATACCTGTGTTGTAAGTCCTTTTGCCTATAAGGCTATCTCAATGTAACCATCGCCTTCCTGAATGCCGATCTCATCCGTTAGTATCCTACTCCAAACCTATCATGGGCGTCAAGGACAGATGACTCCGATGTGAGCCATGTTTATTCGCACGCCATATTTGTAAAGCCGTGAATGCCCTCGATTCCGATGCCTAGAATCCTACAACATCTGCATTTAGTTTGGCTTCAACACCTCCCATGTCGTCATGCCCATGGAGCCATCATCATTGCCTAGTAAATCGGCTGTCGGTCTCCTTGGAGGAAGTATTGGCCTTGCTCCCTCATCTCCTGGTCCATCACTAGCAGGCCTCACATACTTCGCTCCTCGCCTTGGTTGAGGTGGAGGAGGAGGAGTTGAAACGTCACGAACGACATCTCTTCTGTCCTCAATTCCTTTCATCCCATAGCTATCTCCCACTGCTGATACAACCCCTGTCGCTCTTCTTGGAGGAGGAGCAAAGCCTGTATGATCGGCTGTGGTCTGGCGCGGCTTCTGGGTTGGATATGTTGGTCGAGATTGCGAAGTAACGGACACTGTGGATAAAGTAGGAGAAGATGTCAACGAAGGAGAGGCTGTGAGGTGAACAGGTTTGCGAGCGACAGGAGGCGGAGCCTTTTTACCTGTTGAGCTCACTGTTGAAGTTGAGAGGCGCCTATCATTGAGTACTGGCTGATTCTGGTGTCTCGTCACAGTAGGATGATGAGCTGTGACCGAAGTCTGGGCTAGGCTCTTCGTCATTCCTGACACAGAGGCTGACGGATTGAAAACAGGCGGCAGTTTCCGCGTGCCATTATTTTTATTTGAGGTTGAAGGTCGAGCATTTGGAGAAGGGGCTACAATTGAAGGAGTAGTTTGTCTCCGAGGTTGCTCGATCCAAGGAATTGTGACCCAGTCGGGCTCCTCTGTTGGCGTGTAAGGATTTGAAGGGCGATTAGGATTTAATACATGTCCATTCTGTGGAGGTTTAACTTGTGACCGTGCGGGTTGGCCATTGTCTAGCCACCACTTTCGTGTGTCGGAGCTTGCTGGTGGAAGCCCAGGCTCAATGGAGTCATATCCGATGAGATCTTCATCATCCGACTCGTTGTTCGGATTGCTCGCAGTCGTCCCTCCAACTTCGTAGCGGCGCTTCTCATAGATCTCTCGACTAAGTGCTTCTCGGTGAGCTTCATCGACGATGCTCACATTACATTGGAATGTTGCATAGACGGGCCGATGGTCGGAGAAACGGAGTGCTGCAGTGTTGTAATTTATTTGCCGGAGGTTAGCACCTTTGCGAAGGATACGATCAGTCCAAGCCGGTATTCTGGCCTTCTCGGAGGTGTCGTAGGTATCGGTTCCTACATCATACTTGTATGTTGGATTGAACGTGATCCTCGCCTCCGAGTAGTAAGGAAACGTCAATCCAGCAACCATCTGGAGATTTAACTGATCATTTTCATATAGGCTTTCCAGATCTCCGTTTTTGATAAGTTGTCGAACCTTCTCTGATCCGAGTCCAATACGATAGTTGAAATCGCCCATCCAAATGACGCTGTCGTGGTTATCGATTCCTCTATTCCTTTGAAATCTCAAACCGTGGTAAATCGTATTGTAATCTTTATTTCTCTCATCGTAATTGGCAAAGCCCGCAGCTAGATGTGCAGTCACAAAACAAATCTGTGTGTTCGCGTAGTCTATTCGGATGGCCACAGCACCTTTGTTGCCAGCCATGCCAGACATCCCGGTCTTTCTAACAGCACCTTCGACATTCTTGATATTCTGAAGTGCCGACGACCTCACAAAGATGCAGAGCGCGGCACCTACGAGTTGTCCACTTCGTAACAAAACGTAATGATCGCTGCCTGCTACACGAGCATGACGATTCAAGGTCTTTCGTACTGCTCGTTCCCAGGCTTGCTTTCGTGTTGGATCGCTGTTCATAATCTGCTGAGGGCTGAGCTCCACAATTTCTTGGAAGCCAACGGCCACTATCTCTGGATTCTGCTGAGACGGAGCCAATTTGGGACAGAGCCAATCTGACAAATCTTCATCAATGCCTGTTGTCCGACCGTTCAAATTGAAGGTGCCAGCCCATCTTTGAAACATCAGCATTAATTAACTTGCCTAGAGTTGGAAGTACTTACATGTTGATTGATTCCGAGGATTGGAATTCAGAGCTCCGTTTAGCGAGTTCTGCCGTCACATAGTCATTCATAGGATCGAATAAGTGGACAGGCGTTTGTCCGAGCATTCTACCTAAAAGGACATCAATGGTGTTTTGTCGACCTTTGTCTGCAAAGTTGTTGATATACAGGCGGGTGGCACTCTTCCTAGCGTCCGCGATTGCCCCAGCCAAAGACATCTTACCATGCCGTGTGAAAGAGGACTTGAGAGCACCTGTACCCGCATAAATTCTTGATAGTGCATCACCATTATCGGCCCAAAGACTGGAATGCCGCATCCAAAAATCGGAAGCTGCACGTTCGCCTCGGTGGGCAAGAAAAGATTCCATGGCCATCTGCGAGATTATTGTTTGAATCAAATTAGTTCTGTCTAGGCAATCAAGACAATTCGTTCGGAAGACCCCTTCTTGCTGCAACACAACAACATTCCTTCGGTGCGGTTTGTCTTGAATCTCTTCCCCGGCATCGTCAATCTCCTCTGATAAATAGTAAGCAAAACCATCTGCAGAGCTCTCAATCAGCCTTCGGATCATGCTCGCTGCTTCATAGCCATTCGGGCCTTTCGTCTCTGCATGGAAGTCGAACTCTGTTTCACGTAGAAGCTGATGATCATGCGAGTTCTGTCCTTCTTCATGGTTAAGTGAAGAGTGCCGAACTCCATACCGATACAAGTTCGTCAACTCAGCCTCGCCAGGCTTAGTCTCACTAAGTAGATTCACGACGTGAACTGATCCATAATTTTGCTCAAGCTCTCCAAAATGCTTGTCAAAAGCCGGTTGTGCTCCCTCTGGTGATCTGGTGACCGTTATCTTTTGCTGCCCTGGAATGAGGCCCGCAGCCTGCTCCCAGAACACAGGCACCGAGCCTCGGATTTGTGCATAGGAGAAGCAAATCCCCGATGGCTTTTCTGGTGTGGAAGGATCCGACTGTCCGACCAGAGATGGACTCCAATATATTGTCTCTGACTCCACAAAATTTGCAACATTTCCATCGTCGTCAATTCCTCGACTATTGAATCGAGTGCCTGCTCGCCGGCAAGAAAGTCGTGATATAAGCGTCAAAGCAGACGGCAGCCCGGTTCTCGCTGTGCGCAGAGGCGCCGAGGATGAGGGTATGGTAATGGTGAGGACGAAACCACGAATGGCGGATGTCAGAATCCGCGAATGATCCAATGCCTCCCTCTCCTGTGGCAGCAGCCGTGAACGAAATTTTACCAAGGGGCTGATCATGTAAGAATTCCAGAGGAACGAGTCGTCCAGATTATCTATATCGAAGGCGGAAGCATCTGTAGATCTGCATTCAATTAGTAAATAGTAGAAAGTGAGATATCGTCGTGTCAAACCTGTCCTGCAGCCTGTTTGTCAGATCAAAATCCGTGCTGTAATAGAAGCTCCCATTCCCCAGCAACTTCTGCAGCTCTACACACGGATGCTCCAACGGGTCTCTCCTGCTGAGATTCTGACCATAATCCTGCCCATCCGCGCCATACTGATCCAGAGGATCGCCAAAGGTATTATCATAATCGCCGCTATTCAGACAGTAAAACTCGACACCGAATATCTTCTCCACCGTCTCCCCCGGCCTGACCGAAGCCACCTTCGTAGCACCCGTGACCACGCAGAGGAAAACATCGTTGTTGATCGTGATCAATCCCAGCGTTCCATGGATGGGCAAAGGGCTTAATGTTCGATAGTCGCTGATATCAACAGAAGACACATCTGCAAATTCAACCATACACCGAGGTGCAGCGGAACCATCTATGGACGCTCGACCTTGCGCCGACTGCACTGAAATGAGGGAGCCATTCGCAACGGCATCATTCGTGGTTGGGCTATGGCGAAAGATTAGGGCATGGGAGGGCGTCAGAAGAGCGATCGAGCGGTGCGGGTGTTCGCGTAGCAGCACACGAATGGACATATTTGAGGGTTCGGATATATATTCGGATTATGGAAGGGCTCTTCTGGCATTTTGGGACCTGTTCTTGTCCGGAACCATTGTTGCTTCAAACTTTTTCGAGGTTTACTGGGAATTGACGAAACTGTAGTGCTTAGACACCCGCGAGGCCGCATCGTCATGGTCGATTCTGCCACGACGTACCGCCTGTCTATGCCCGTTACTATGTTCAAGTTTTGATGGAGTAGTCAGGGCCAGTTAGTTCGCTTTCGAAATCACGATATGAAGTGTATTGAAAACATGTATATCGTTCATGTTCATATCAATCTGTGTATATGTATGTACGATAGAGAATAACCCTCTCCACGCTTCAAAGCTACAGTATTACCTCCCCTTCAATTCATTCATCCTATCTGCACAGTACAGTATAGCACAGTACCAGAAGAACAATCCCCCGCAATCAATAGGCTAATGGGTCATGAGCTCCCAGTATTTCGGGTATGTCTAGCGCTGAGACGAGGCGTATGTTGTGGTTGAGTCCACTGGCTATGATTTTTCGAGGCTTACATGTACTTTTTTTGTGGAAATATGTACTGTGTCATTCATGTATGCTACTGCTACTATATTTTGTCTTGAAGCTAGAAACGCTAGATAGATCCGCCGTGGATTACAAGTTGGTTAGTTGGTTGGTTGGGTGATTAGTGCCCTTTCAGATAGAGCTCTCGCCATCTCTGAATATGTATAGTACTGTAAGCTGATTGATTGATTGATTGATTGATCATGAGTTGTCCATTGCACATATACACCATGACTCCATGAGTTGCATTACGCATAATACGACTGCTAGCTACTAGCTGTATACAGTAATCCAACTCTGAGAATGCAAAGCAAAGGGGAGACCTTCAATACAATACAATACCTAGATACAGGTACATCAAGACGTCCAAAGGCGAAAGAAACATGTACGTATCAGTGGCTTGCTTGCTCGCGTCACTTTGTTCCGAAAAGAAGAATTACTGTAAGATGAGGAAGGGTCGGATCGAAGAAGGGTTTATTATTATTGGTGCTTTTTTCTTTGGATTCATCATAGTATTCAAAGTTTATGAAGGATCTGGATTCGTCATGTAACCTGACAGATCGAATGTATAAGTAAAGTACAGTAGTATATTGTGTATTTTCTTTTTCTTTCTTTCTTTCTTTCTTTCTTTCTTGTCGCTACTGTAGAAGTGTTGATAAGCGCATGAGTCTAAATAAAGTACAGTACAGTACAGCACATGTATGTGCCAAATCAAAACCCTTCCCGTCCCATCCGGTCGGCATACAGATATCTAGTCTTAAATACCCAAGCCACCATACTATTCTAGTTCCACCGCCTGATACAGTATGAGGATTCGCTCGCAGGAAGCTCTTTTTCTTCTTTTTCAAAAGCAAAGTATGATAGCGCTGACATACTGTACAGTAGTAGATCAGATCTCCATGCTTGTTTCAGTGAAAGGAGTCAATCGACGATGACGCCGAAACCTGGACTGGACGGACCTATCATCCTTACTGTATTTTCTCCCCAAACCCCCCGGGGCCCATGTTCTCGTTTGTCTGTCTAACTGGACTGTAATAATTGGAGGAACTACTGTACTTTACAGTAGTGAGCAGCCGATTACATACCTGTACATATAGTACATACGTGCTTAGGGAACAATAACAATGCACATCGAGAATTCTGGTAGAAGATCGGGAAAAAGCAAAGAAAGAAATGTTTGAAATGTCAGGAGGGGAACACACAACACACGTCCACAACTCACACATGCTATTCCAGGGATGAAAGGGGAGTAACCTTGTGTTTCCAAACCGACGGAACGGGGAACGAAGTCTCTTATTGCCGGTAAGGTGCATGTCAGGTCATATCATGTCATGTCTCCTGTGTAGAGTGCTTCATCATGTACAGTACTTCATGTATGGGCGGTGGCTTGTTTTTTTGTTTTGTTTTTTGTTTTTTGTTTTTTGTTTTCTTTGGATAAGGGGGAAAGGGAAGGGAAGGGAAGGAATCTAACGAGTCTGAACTTAGCGTTGCTGTATGTTGTATGCTGTACTACATACTATATGTTACAGTATGTGGAAGGAGGAGGAGGAGGGTGGGAGGCTCATCAATTGAGGATAATTATCCATAATTATTCATGTACTTTATTCTATTTGTTTGCTCGGTTCTTCTTCTCGGTTCTGCTTCGCTGTGTGTCGTGCTCTGTATTACTGTCAATAATAGAGATAATACAGTACTGTAATAATAGTACACACATTATTATTGATGATTATGATTATGATTATTTGCATCAGTTATTTGTTGGAATAATAATCATCATAATCAGAATCATAATAGTGGAGAGTTATGTGGAGTATGTGGAGTTGTCATCAGCACACCCTACCGAAGTACCGAAGTTCAATCGTGAGGAAAAACCCACATTATTAAAGGCAGTGTCAGTGTGCCGTCTTGAGGGGCTGGCCTGTCAAGCTCTAGACTTCTTGGGATGATTTCAGTGTGGAACCTCTAAGTGACGGGCTTCATCCTTCGTCCTTTTGATGCTTCATTTCAAGGGGATTTCATTGGCCGTGGTGGCTTTACTGGCTTCATTTTGTAATAATGTTGGCTTCACTAACCATCCCCATCCCCATCCCATCCCCATCTTCTTTAGGTCTTGACGCAAGACCTAGCCGGCGATCCTGCCAAGAAGCCTAGAACGAGAACGAGAATCTAGAATCCATCTCCCGATACTACTCTACTTCCTGTACATGTACCCTAAGAAGTCAATAATACAGTTACAGTACACCCCCTTTTTCTCACCTAAAAAAAAAGCCACCAAAAAATCCATCTCTCTCATACGACTTCGTACTTCGTACTTCGTACAGTACAGTACTGGTACTCTGACGCCTCCACCTCCCATCTCCACCTCCACTTCCCACCTCCGCTTCGACCTCGAACCTCGAACCTCGAACCTCGAACCTCTACTACTACTGTCTACTACTGTAGCCTCTAGCCACTACAGTATCTAGCCTCTCCTCTATCTAGCCTCTACGGTACTCTCTACCGTCTACCTTACCACTAACCCGCTGCCCTCTAATTCCCCCTACCAATGCCTCTAACCCCTCCCCCCAATGCCCCGTACCTCTCTTTTCGGAAGATATGCAGCCTTTGCTTTTGAACTCGCACCAATTTGTCGTCACAGCTCTTACCTCAAGTCAAGACCGAGACCCCTCCACACGGCCGTACCCTTACCTCCACACCCTTCGACCAGACTTCTTCTCCTCCTCGAAACATCCAAAACCTCCTCCTCATCGCTTCATCATCCTGCAAGATCCAAAAGGGATTCTCGGCGGTGGATTCACGGTACCACGTCCGTTGGGAGGAGGGACTGTGGGCGAGCGTTAATATACGGCTTGCCTGCTTGCCTGTTCGCTTTCTACAACATCTAGCCCAGGAACGTCTTGATTCATCATCCGATCAGATCCTGATTGGAGGTGCAATTCCCTGCATTGTATGAATCTCCAACGAGTGCTGGACGAGGCTCGGGGGATGCCAATGCACGAGCTTCTGTCTCAAATAGATGCTTTCGATGCAAGACCGTCCGGTCCCCGAACATATAGACCTCATCGACAACGATTGAGAGCCCGAACTGGGAAAGATACCAGGAACCCATCGACGCGGCAGCCTGCTGCAGAGGATATGGAGAAAGACACGGGGAGGGAAGAGGAATCACAGGAACAGCCGCTGGGCGATATTATCGACAGAACGACCCTATGCCTACCAGATTTCGGAAACGATGCTATTCTACATGGAGGGGATGATGGCTTCACGGATGCACTACGACGCTATTTTCCTCCTGCAGAGAACAATGCCTCTGAGCGGTTGGTAGTACTCAAGTCAAAGCTCAGAACTGCTTCGACACACGATTTCTGGAGCATTCTTATGGAGGAAATGTGTGATATTACTGGATCCCAGTGTGGATTTGTTGCCAAGCGTATGCTTGTGGATGATCAAGACAGTGCGATCGAGATGCCGGAGCTTGGAGATCCAGGGTCTTGTTTGATGGGGGTAGCATTTTATATCAACAATGGTTCTGATACGAAGAAATTGTACCGCGATTATCGGTATCACGCCTACGGGACTCCGTGCGCTCATATGAGACATGACAAAGTCTTCATCGTTCCAGAGAGACTGACCGAGTTCACCCCCAACAATCCGAATGGCATTCCATGGGGAAAATCAGAGGCTTTCATTGGCTTGCCACTGTTTACTGAAGGCAAATATTTTGCTCATTTTGGCATGGTGTGGTCGTCTGAAGGTGCCGCGAAGAGGAATCTCAGTTGGTCCTTCATTGAGATGTTTATGCACTCTCTGGAAGACATGATACTGCAACGGATCATAGAGAGAAGAGGGTTCGTCAAGGAAGTGGAACCACCAGACTCGAGTTCAGCCAAGATTATACCACTCGCCGCCATAACCGCAACACAGTCACTCAAGCCATACGCCCGAAGTCTCTCACACGAATTGAGAACGCCGATGCAGGGAGTGATAGGTATGCTCGACATTATGTACTCTACGGTCCTCGATTCCCTTGCCAATCAGCAGAGTGAGCTAGTCCGGGCAGTCTTCAGTGATCTCAAGAACCACATTGAGGTCGTTCAAGGTATGATTCTTCATGATGAGCTGTCACATCAAGATGCAGAAACTAACAACTGGATCAGAGAGTTCGCGAAGAGCTGTAGAGGCTGCTGACAATGTCGTCCATGCTTACGACCTCAACATGCAGATGCCTGAAACGCCCTTGGCGGCCAACGATCTGGACATAATCAAGGGAAAGCAGAAGTCAGGGCTTCTTCCATCCCATCGACGAGGGCCAAGCGCGGATTCGGTACTGCCTGCAGTAATAGTGAAGAAGCGGGAACGAAGTGAGGAATTGTTAACCCAGCCAGGTCCTCCTTTGAAGCGCATGTTTGAAATGGCCGAAGCTGAAACCATACCCTCTTATTGTTCAAGCTCTGCGGGAGCCACAAGTACGTCGAATGAGACAAGAATACATGGAGTGTTCTGTACCGAGCCAGTCTTACCTACACCAGCAACTTCGGAAGTAGGCACCAGTACGGAAAAGGAACGACTCGACATGAAGCATATGACGCCTGCAGTCTCGAGTCAAACTCATCGTCGTGTCATCACGCACGATTTCATGCGAAGCCTCGTCAATGAGGCGTTGAGAAATGGCCGTCCCACAAGCGAGGTACATCAAGAAACCGACCTCGGAGAGCGGATTCATATCAAGTCGACAGGTTCTAGAGGTCAGATTCAGGACAGGACAATACACCTGGAGATCGACCCGGTTGTGCCGGAGGTCATCATTACTGAGGAACCGCTCCTTCGATTCGCCCTTCAGAAATTGGTCGACAATGCCATCAAGTTCACAGAGCACGGAACCATCAAGATCACGGTCAAGGTCGCAAGAAGTTTGCAGGTTGTTGAAATTCGGGTTCTAGATACAGGTTGCGGCATCTCTGAGGAGTCGAGAACGAATCTATTCACACCTCACTTCCAGGAAGACGCCTCCATCAGCCGGTCCAGGGATGGTCTTGGCCTCAGTCTTTTCAACGCTAAAGCCCACGTTCGGAAGAATCTAGGAGGGGATGTTACTTTAGAACGATCATGCACGCACGGCCCGATGAAAGGCTCAGAGTTTCTGATAAGACTGCCCGTCTCGGCGCTGGAGATTGGCAAAGCCGACACACCTCTGGTAGAAAGTCCCCCGCCCGCTGGCTATGAATCGCCGCTGCTGTCACCATTTCCCGAACCATCGGCAGGGACAGATTCGACACCCATGCCAATGGATTCAGCTGCACAAAAAGGTCCTCTAAAATCAGCTGCAAACAAGCGCACTACCTTCAATCCGGCGCTGGCTCGGGACTATCCTTTGAACATTTTAATCGCAGAAGACAATGCGATCAATCGTAATGTCGCCATTGGATCTCTGAACAAACTCGGCTACGGCAACCAGCACATCACTCTTGCGTTCGATGGTTTAGAAGTGGTAAAGATGTACAAGGCATCTCTTGAGAAGCCACCGGCGGAACGTTTTAGCATAATCCTGATGGATATATGGATGCCGAATTTAGACGGATATGGTGCGACGGCGAAGATATTAGATTTAGCAAGGGAGCATAGTGAACTGACCAAGATCATTGCTGTCACGGCTGATATCACGGAGGACTCGGTTGATCGAGCAAAAGCGGCTGGAATGCAGGGGTTCCTCGCCAAGCCTTACAAGGTGGTGGATATCGAGCGATTGATTATGGAACATTTCGGTAAATGTTGCTAGAGAAAGATCAGGAGGGGAGGGGGTATGGGGGAGGCAAAGGGGGACACGATGAGATGAGCTAGCATGACACGGATGGGACGTTACGTGTTGGTGCTAATAATTTTGTCGGAGTTCTGGCATTGGTCATGGATGGCGATGTTGAAAGAGCAATTGCATTTTAGCGAGTCTTACTTATATGTCTATCTTCTTCAGCTGACACGGACGGACCTGGGAGCATGGAGTTCTAGGAGTATTTTAAAGGAAGCGCAACGCAAAGACGCAAAGGGATGACCTCTAAGAATTAATTTTTTTTTCCTTTTCTTTCTAATAGATTCTCAGACCCCCCTGATCCCCGGCGTTGAACTTTTTTTTTCTGTCTGTCTGTCTGTTAATTTAATTTAATTCATTAATTAAGTCAGAGCGGGATAGCGACCTTGACTTGACTTGACTTGATGGGAAGTGGGAAGTGGGAAATTGGAGTTGGGAAGAGGGGAAATGGAGAGGGAATGGGAATGGGAAATAGAAGGTCTTAGCGCTATTTATATATATATATATATATGTATGTATGTATGTATAGGAACAGGGAAGGCTTTTGAAAGAAGAAGATTCTTTCTTTCTTTCTTTCTTTCTCTTTTTCTCTTTTTTTTCTCTTTAATGATGATGCACTCACTGGTGGTAGTTGGTAGCTAGCTAAGTAGCTAAGTAGCTAAATAATCCCTAAACTCAATCCAACAATCCATTCCTAATCTCAACATCAAACATCAAAGAACGACATCTCAGTCTACCCTACTCAGAGAGCTACATATTTTCCCACACGGGGCACGACATATCGTCAGTCAGTCTATTACCTCTATTATTGACTATACGATGCTCGGTGTAGGTGTTGATATACTTGCTTGATTGATTCGTAGTTACTGTATTCTGAGGGGGGAAGCGGAGGTGGAGGTTATATATATATATATAGAGGCTCTGGAGTCTGGATAAGTTATATAGCTTACGCGAAGCTCGCGGAAAAGGACGAAAGGCTGGCTAGCTGGCTAATCTATAGGAAACTGATCTGTAAAATAAGACGGGAATATTTATTCTAATAAAGGGGGAAATATGGGAGAGAGAGGGGGAGAGGGGAGGTGGGGGGGGGGACTTTGGCTTTGAGGGTTGTGAGTTGTGAGTTGTATTATATATGATTTTGTGATGGGGAGGGGAGAGAGGGGAGGAGAAGGGAGGAATAAGCTAAGTTACTGTACTGTATGTTGACGAGGTAAGAAGGAAGGAAAGGAAGAAAGAAAGAAAAATAAGAAGAAAAAATAAGTTCTAGATATTGTAAAGATTTTGGATATATCAATTCTTGATTTTTTGTTTGTTTGTTTTCATTTATTCATTTCCTCGAGAAGGAGGAGGGAGAGAAAGAGAGGTAAACCCATTTCCATCGTCTAGCTATATGCTATACTGTTAACGTAATTTTCTTCTTTTGGTAAATAACTATACTACAAAGCTAGCCTACCAACCATCTTACATCTCTTCACCCAACCAAACCAAAAAAAAGAAGAAAGACTAGGTAGCTAAGTGACTAGGAACCCCATCTACCGACCCTTAGAGCTCTTCTTCCTCTTAATCACCTTGCCGTTCCCGTTACCATTAGGAGCAGTAGTCTTGACTTTCTCCAGGACTTCGAAATCATCTGCGCCGGAGCTGTTCGAGGGCGCGTCCTCTTCATCCAGGTCGGATTCGTCGTGGTCGCTGGAAGGTTTGATGGTGAGGAAGCGGGAGGTGGCGCGGTGGAAGACCCAGGTGGGGAAGCGGACGAGGGCGGTGTCTTTGATGGTTGGCTGTGCGATTTCGTTGGGCTAGGTTTGTTAGTAGGATTATGATGTGTTAGAGGAAGTAAAAAGACATACGTCAAGTAGGAACTCTTGGGTCTCCCCGTCCTCATTAGCTTGCTCGAGGTAGACGTTTCCAACAGAGTCCACAACCAAAATCTTGCCGTTCTCGGCGACAACACGCTTTCGTGGTCCAGCTGAGCCGGTGGGAGGGGTGGCAGCAGGAGAGGCTTTGGCAGCCTTCTTAAGCTTCTTCTCTGTCCTGTCCTTCTTGGAGTCCTTCTCCTGCATTCTGCGCATTCTTCGATTCATGGGCTGGCCGGCAGATGGATCGCTACTGTCGTCTGCAGCAGTTGGCGGAGTGGCAGTCCCGTCCAATCCAGGGATGCTCAGGTTATCACCCCACGCAGCATGCCTGGCGAACTTGATGTATCTGCCCACAAAGTCCTGTTGTCTCTTCCAGCTCATGTAAAGCGCCAGCCAATGCCCACCACCTCCGACGAAGATGAAGAGCCCAGCGAGGACGGAACCGAGACCAGGTCGGAATCGAGCATAGTAGTACCCAGTACCTTTCCACTTGGGAAAGCCATTGCTCAGGAAATGGTCATATCGTTCTCTGCCAGCACCACGAAGGATATTGGTCACTATACCCAGACGCGCGAATCGGTCACTGGCAGCTTTGGCGGTAGCTTTGATCTCTGCTTGAGAGGGGCCCTTGTTGACATGAACCCCAGGCTTCTGTGATTTCGGCTTGTCCTTGCCGGCAGCTTTGTTGGCAATGAATTGTTGCTTGACCTTGTCCGGATGCAAGGTTCGGGACTTTTTCTTGTAGGCTTTGTTGATATCCTCCTGATTCGCAGAGGGAGTGATTCCGAGAAAATCGTAAAAGGAAACACCCAGTCCTTCAGATGCCTCGACTTCATCGCGGAGGCGGAAGATTTCTTGGTCTGTGGTTTGGGCGGATTAGAAATTGACACGTTCACAATGGATCGGGCAGCAAAAGAAAAGCGATGGCTCTGATTTTAGGGTATTGGCTAACTAACCTTCTTTGCTCCATGCTGCGACGGACGCGGTTAAGCAGGCAAGAATGCCCACTGTGAGGAAGGAAAGCCTCATTCTGATGAGTGGGTGGTAATGGAAAAAAGAGGATCCACACCGCTGATACAGTACTGATATGTCGTCGCGTCGTGGTGCTTGTTCATGAGACCTGTCCCTCTCCCAACTTGTACTTTTTTTTTATCGAGAAGCCAGCGAGGCTGTTTCTGTGGAGTGGAGGACCAGGGGGTGGAAAGGGGGGGGAAAGGGGATAGGAGGGGAGTCCAGGGTGAGCCCGCTTAGCCTGAGATGTTACAGTGCTGCTGTATGGGTTGGTATGCACCAGTGATGAATGGTATGTACAGTAGTATGGTAGTATGCATGATTACAGTATTGTATGGCTACTGACAACTCCACACAGGGCTCCATAATGACAAACACCCTACTGTATTGCTCTACAGTATGATACGTTCTGCCTTGTTGTTTTCAGTGATGTGCATGCCCGGGTGAGGTAGTAATCGTGTTAGCGGCAGAAGTGCACACAGAAGAATGTACGAAGTAAATACGGCAACAAGAATAGAGGGGAAATGGCAAAGCAAGGTAAAGCAAGGCAATGAAGAACCAGGACTCTACTCTGCTATGATGTGCTTATAAGTCACAACATCTCCCGTCAGCATTGTGATTTCTACTTTCCCTTTCTCCTTCTCCTTCTCCTCTTCCTCTTTCTCACCACCTTCCACCATCTTCATCGCCACTCACATATATATATATATGTAAGGGCTTCAGATGTCTCAGCGTGTCTTCAAAGAATTCTTACCTATTCAATTCACTCACACCTTCTGCTGTTGATGGCCACAAATTCCAGGTGCTGATTAAGGCTGCTGAGGGCAGGGGTTGCGGGAGTGGGACAGATCGCTGATTGATTTCTTTCCCCCTTGAAATAACAAAAATAGAAATCTTTCAACGCAGAAACCCAGGCCAAGACATTTCGCGATCAATTCACATTCCTCTCGGTCCATAATACACATCTGCTCCTCTTCTGCACTTCGAACCTATCTACACACCACTGAATCATTCCGTGAATCAATACCAGGTGAGTTATTCAATTTCGCCGTCTCCCCAATTCTGTTGCCTTACGGGGGAGGTGATTACGAGTCCACGAATTGGTTTCTGACATAAAGCTCGGTCGCCTTCCTACAGATCTCGGAATCCATCCTCAAAGCAATTCTTCAATCCTCATCTCTAACCATCTCGACTCCCCCAGATTCAATTCTGCCTGCTAAAGAATAGCTCGATTAACTAGTGCTTCCGCTTCTGAGCTACCTTACGTCTCGGTTCCAGCACTCTTATCATCTGTCCAACTCCGACAACACTCAACGCAAACACCAACGCAAACCACCACGATGTCTCGCATCCAGATCCCCCTCGACCTTCTCACTTCGCGCCTGAACCTCTCGGATAGGTTCGCCGGCGTACGATCCCAATCTCTGACTTCCCGATTCCAGAATCTGAAGCCCGTTTCCGAGTTCCTCGACTTCAAGAGGCTCTCTAAGCCAGGCAACTTCGCCGAAGTCCAGTCAAGGGTAAACTATAACTTGTCATACTTCTCCAGCAACTATGCCGTCGTCTTCACGATGCTCAGCATCTACAGCTTGCTGACGAACCCCCTCCTGCTCTTTGTCCTCATCCTCGTCATTGGTGGCATGTGGGGAATCGGCAAATTGGGTGGTAATGATCTGGACGTTGGTGTATTCCGCGCTACATCATCACAACTTTACACTGGTCTTCTGATTGTTGCTGTCCCACTTGGCATTATTGCATCGCCCATTTCAACAGTCCTCTGGCTCATTGGCGCAAGCGGAGTCACCATTCTAGGACACGCCTCGTTCTTGGACAAACCAATCGATGAGGCTTTTTCCGGGGAGGCGGTCTAGATGGTCGGCCGCGATCTCCCAAACACGTGCCCTCATGGGGAAGACCACCAGGGGCGAGGGGGAGCAGGAGGAGAAGGCAGTGGGAGCATGAGCAAGGATTTTGGAATCAGGCTCGCGTGGAGGAGCTCGATAGTGATGATACAGATACACAAGGCGTTGGATTGAATTTTGAGCAAAACCGCTTTTCTAGCGATCCACTTCATTTTACAGGGGTTGATCTGGCTCCAGCATCTAGGGCAAGACGGAGTTATGCTTTTAGGAATTCGGACGATTCGTCTGAAGATACTGAGGAGTCCGAGGTAGAGGGTACCGATGCTCTGCAGATTGCTTTGCGGGATAAGGAAGAGGCGCTGGTTCAATCTGCGCTTGCTCGGATCCGTCGGGCTCAAGAAAAAGGGAAGCGAGAGGTAAAACTCAATCAGGACGAGCTGAATGCGCTAGAGAATCGTCGAAAGCGTATGCAGGCAGCTGCTACTATCAAGGCAAGAAAGGAGAGTGGTTCAAGCGGCGGAAGCGACCGAGAGAAGAGACGTCGAAGCGATAGGATCTCGGTGCCACTCGCGGTTGCTGCTGCGGAACCCACCAGTCGACCCAGCAGTAGAAAAGGCAAAGGCAAATCCAGAAAATCCGAAGAGGCCCCTCCTACACCACCAAACCCACCGGGTATACTCATTCCTGGACCGGACGGGCCTGTATACGCTCCTCTGGGCTCTTATCCCTCTCAATTACCACACCGCGGCTCTATCAACCGGCCCCGTGCAGCATCAAACCAACAAATGCGCGGCAACCCCGTTCCATACTTCAACCTCCAACAAGGGACCAACCGGCACTTCTCAGAAGGCATGCGCCCGGCATCATCTTCAAGCAACAGTTCCCGCCGTCCTCTCCCAGATGAAGCAGACTGGCAGCCAACCAACTCACGCCGGAGCTCAGCTTCCTCCCAAGGCTTCGTTGTTGACCCCTTTGATTATCAAGTCTCCTTTAACACACCACCCCCAATACCTCAACAATACCTGCAATCGCAACCCGCACCTGGGCGACGCAATGTCTCTGGGCCTGCGGATATCACATACTCGTCAATCCGTCGAAGCCCTCCCTATGCTACAGCCAGCCGCGCCCCTTCCGATCCTACTCTTCGGACTATGAGATCGAGAGATGTGTCGAGGAGCTTCGATAGTAGCAGTGAGGAGGAAGACGAAAGTGATGACCTGGGGAACGGAGTGCAGGTTTTTGTAGAGGAGCAGAGGGAGCCAGAGAGGGAGAGGACTGCAGTGACCAGGAAGCCGGTGGGAGGTCGGAACTCGCCGAAAAAAAAGGGGAAGGGGAGGTAAATAGTTTTTATCCGCGGTTATTTTTCTTTTAATTTTCCTTGGCTTTATAGACATATCTCGTTTTTAATGAATCATTGCCCACTGCCACTATTCTTGGTATGTGAATCAGAATGATGTAAATTATTAATCTGCTTCGGCCGTTCAGATATATTCAAATATATAGGAATACTAAGAGAAGCCTTTTATTTCTCCCTATGCTCTCTGTATTATGTGAGAATAAGAGCCTGCCCCCCATATCATCCTGTCTACAACCATTTAGCTGGTCTGCAACCTGGTATCCAATGTAACGCCATACAATACTCCAAAGTTAAAATCAAATCATCAATTTTCCACCGCCTTATCCCCAGTCTTCTTCTACTCCCCCTCACCTATCAGCTTTTTTCAAATTCAAGCTTCCCCTCCTTTACCCTCGCTTCGAAATGCATCCCCTTTTCTTCATCCATCCTGCTGCACCTCCGACCCACATCTCCAACCCTACCTACCTACAGTACCTACCTACCTACATAAACATCTTCGCCAAACTCATCGCGCCACCTACACCGCCCAAGCCGCCCACCAAGCTCCCGAGTCCCCCGAGGGCACTGCCCATCATCCCACTAGGGATATTCCCCTCCACATGCGTGCGCTCGAATTGCATCTCCCCGCCTCTCCCTCGCCCAGCTCCGAAACCATTCCCACCAGGGTTCGCCCCGGCACTGAACAGCTTCTCTACTCCAGGCGGCAAGCGGATGCCGAGCTTCGCGAGGAGGCCGGTCAGAGCGCCGCCTGTTATGAGTGGCATGATGACCAGAATGAAGACTTTCATGGGGTGCTTCTTTGCGTAGTAGACCAGGTCTCGGAAGAGTCGACGTAGCTTGTGGTAGATTCTGTTCAGGTAGCCGCCGCGGGGAGAACGGCGGTAGGCGGAGGAAGAGGAGCGATGGTTGTTGAAGCCTGTTGTGAATACCCATTAGTATAAGAAACTTTGTGTCCTTCTCCAAGTTTTCGGGGGAGAAATATCAAAGTGATGTTGGGAAAGAGAGGTTATTGAAGATTAAGTAAACAAGAAGAGGAACACTGTTTCAACGTACCAAAGAACGACGACCGCGAGGAATTATGCTTGTGGTCCCCCGATCCAAAAATGGAGGACCGCGGGGAACTATGCTTGTGATCGCCCAAGCCGAAAATCGACGACGTGCGTGGAGAGGAGGAGTGATGCTTGCTGCTCTTGCGATGATGATGTGAAGTCGAAGAGCCAACTTCTGAGACGCCGTCGAACCAACCCATCGTTTCTATTCTTTCTGTATCTCCTCTTCCTGTGAAAAGGTGCTGGTTGGGAATTTGGGGAGCTCCAACAACAAACAGCCTTGAGCTTGACTCTCGCGCCAGCCCTCTTCAACCCTAAACGAAAGTGATAGATAGGAGAATCAAAGATCCGGTATCGATAAGTCTGATAACGGCGGAAACTGCAGATGCAGTTAGTGTAGATTGAAAGCCTGCGAGTCAGTCGTTGCTGGGCCACGAGCTCCTTGGGAATGCGAAGGAGAGAAGCTTCAGTAGTAGTGAAGCTCGTGAAGTCAGCTCTGGATTGAAAGAGCTGCCCAGCCCCTCTATTATTGGTGGCGGTGAAGACCCGGTAGGGACAGGGGTTCTACTCGCGACTCTTGCGCTAGCAGTAATACGGTTAGAACAAGCTGCAGGAGTCGCGAAACAGAGATGTGGCTTTACCTAGGCTAGGTAAGAGAGCACCGCCACAGTGACGCATGAGATATCGCCAGTCAAGTGGTTGATTTCGAGGGGTGCGCGAATCCATCTTCCTCAACAGTTGCAATCCTCTTGTGATTTCTCTGTTGGATTGGACTCAGAAACCCTACAAGTCTTCAGCATAATCGATAAAGAATAAATCTGTGAAGATGACGGGTCTGCCAGTCGATTACTGTAAGTCCAGCCTCGTCGGCCTAAATTGAAGCAATAGATGCTAACAGTTCTCAGATGCCGCGCTGGGAATATCCTCTTCGGCAACTCAGCAGCAGATTCGAGATGCCTATAAACGGTAAGCCAGCCAACCTCGCTGCCCCTCCCCCCCGGAAAACCAAATACGCCTCGCTCGACCAGAGCAGAAACCAAGGAGCTAACATATCCTTCTCAGAGCAGCTCTCAAAACCCACCCTGACCGCGTCCCCTTCGATTCTCCCGAACGCCCTGAACGAACTCGCAAGTTCCAACTCATAAACGACGCTTACTACACACTATCCGACCCCTCTCGCCGCTCTGACTTCGACTCGGCCCGCAAATATCATGGTTTCGGCTCGGGTGCCTCAACTGCGAGTACGGCCTATGATTCCGACGACGGCTCCGGGATCCCAGATCCGGGCCCTGCGCCAGGCGGATTCCCTTGGAGTTCATTTGGCTTCGGTAGCAAGGCGAAGAACAAGGAAGAGGAGCAGACGTTTCAAAATGAACAGTTTGGAGATGTGTTTGAGGAGATGTTGAGAGAGGAGGGAATGGCAGAGAATGGGGGGACACCGACAGGGAAGTTTTGGAGTGTGGTTGGAGGGTTGAGTGGGGGTGCCATGGGGTTTATTGTCGCGAACTTCCCCGGGTTAATTGCGGGGGCGGTCGCTGGGAATAGGTTGGGTGCTGTGAGGGATGCGAAAGGGAAGAGTGTTTATGCAGGTGAGTTACCCCTGTGAAGTTTTGTTAGAAGATCAAGCACTAATTGCGCAATTGTGTAGTTTTCCAGGAGTTACCACAGGATGCTAAGGGGAAACTGTTGAGCCAACTTGCTGCGAAGGTCTTTAGTCACGCAGTCGGCATTTAGATTACGTAGGATGTTTCTTTTACGAGCAAGCGAAGGACGGAGCAACAGGTTCTATGTGGAGGGATTGGTGGGATGAGATACCAGATATTGGAACGGCGTTAGGGAACTTGGATTGGTACTCAGCATGATCTTACGGAGATGGTGCTTCTTATGTAGGCCAGGTAGATAGACGAAACAAACAGAATTTATTCGAAGGAATGTATTCGAAGAAACATGTTCTATGCTTCAGTGAGAGCAGCGCAAAAAATTTCAGCAGGGATCCAATAACATTCTAAATGCGGTTCATATCAACATAAGAGACAAACCTTTCCTCCCTAGGTCGCTCAAACCCACAGTCCGGCTAGAATTCTCGCTTACCGCATATGTAATCAATCATCTCATCTCAACTTCACTTCAACGCATACGAATAAACCTCATCCAATAGCACAGTAATCTCTAGAAAAGTACTTAGCCGAGGACCATAATAAGCAAACACATAAAATCCAATCTTGGATATTAATACCATTATAAGCTATATCGTGGGAGCAGTGAAGTGAAAGTAAATCCTAAAGACAGGCGGAAATAAGCGAGATGCTTCGTTGTTCCTTCGTAAGGATCATGTACCTTGGCTTGGTAGCGAGCCTTGCTGAAGACGAGGAAATGGCATGGATGATGGAGGCGAGTGAGGGGGAAGGACCTGGTTAATGGAAGATGGGAATTTGTCGAGTTGGAAGGGACTGTTGATGAGGTTGTGGTTAGTAGGGATACTAGGGAAGAGGAGTGGTTTAAGTGAAGTGGGTACGAGTGATATTGCTCTTGGGTAGTAAAGGAATAAAATACAAGTAGAATGATCAAATATGAGTGCGATCAATATGGGCGTTTGGAGCTTGAATGAATCAATGAAGAAGTCCTGCTTTGGGTGTCAAAAGGAATCGATCGTGTTAGATTATAAAAATGTGAATTTACACTAGAAATCTTTGTATCCTGCCACTTGAATGCAACCGACCCTCCAAGTTCAGTTCCAAATAACGGTCATTAGACTCATTACCTTCTCAAGGAGGAATTCGAAGCCTGTATTTAAGGATCAATGGTTGCTAAAGCCAAGTCATGTATCATAAAGTCATTAGTATCTTTGACCTGAAGCGTTGCTCGCCCTGCGCGCAAGTGTCCTCTGTGTCCTCGTCTGTGGTGCTAAACTCGTACCCCCACCGCCCTCCATGAACTCAGGTTTGAGTAGCCCTCTTCTCACAACTGCAACCTCATCACGCTTTACCAGCAATAAATCTCCATTCTTTGTTACTTTCAAGTTCAAGTCCAGGTCTTTTCTCGTACTGAGCCAATCTGCGGGGAAGGGAAAGTACTTCGCGAATCGATTCGCCTTGGCCATTTCCATATCAGCGGCGCAAACCCATTGGCTGCCATGCAGGAATACTAATCGCTGTGACTGTCCAGTCATACTTCTAGTATTACCAATGAGCACTTCGGCATCATCAGATAAAGCACAATAACTCGGAACGGGGACAGCGGAAGTAGATAAAGGGGTAAAGTCGGTTGTACTCCAGAGTACCAGCTTTGATTTTGAATCTGATTTGTTGGACTCGCTAAACATTGTGGCGAGAGTTGAGCCTTCAAAGCAAGGAGTGATTGACTGTATGGAGAGCTCAGGTATTATTTTGCCTTCCAGATTAATCCCTGCCTCTCCTGTAAGTCTCTGGAATGTCTGCCAATCGTGTATGTGGGCCTTATGGTGTGTTATGAGAATGAGCTGGTCTCGGTCGGAGGGATGATTCGCCCACCGATGCGGCTCGCGATCTTGGTAATCATTAGTTGCTACGAGGGTATTCTTGTCCGGCTGTATGGACCAAAGCATGTCAGAATTGGCCGAACAGATAAGCAAGTGTTGTAACCCAGGTCGGCAGACAACTTGACCCACGGCCACATGCGCTCGATAATCAAACAGGACCCGACCTGCTGACGTAGAAGGACCATGTCCTATAAGTCTATGAATCATGGTTCTGCTGGATGAATCGACACTGATCAATGTGTGACTTTGGTCTTCAAAGTGTAGGAAGACAATCGAAACCCCGTGTGCATGGCCGAAGAGCTCTTTCAGGGGCAGGCCTGATTCAACTGAGTAAACATAAACAGACCCATCTTCTTTGCCGACGAAAAATGCTTCGCCACTATCGTCACATACTATTGATGTGATCAAGATTGCCGTCTCAGAAATATCGGAAAAATTTCCCTGTGAAGTTTTGGTGTCCTTCGTAGCAGCATTAAGCTCTTCTTGCGAACCTTTTGCCACCATATCTGTTAGGTCCCAGACCCGGCACCGCGATCCTCTGATGTCAAGCAGACGCAGACCATCTGCACTGAAGGTAAGATCCTGAATTCCAGGCTCAACTGATCTGATCCGATAAATCAATTGAAGTGATTCCAAGTTGAACAGCTGGATCGTTCCAGCGGGGTCGGCAGTGGCTAACATACAACCATCCGCAGAACAGGCAAGAACATGAGCAAATGCGACAATCCGCTTTTTTACCTCGCCTGTGGAGGTATCAAAGAGTACCAGTTCACCATCTGTATATGCACATACAAGTAGGTGAGCATTGGACGCATTTCCAAAAACGAGGCATCGAACTCCCGAGGAACCGTAAGGGCGCCCCAAGCTTTCAGCTATTACACCGGACTCCCGGCCATAAAGTGCTAGAAGGTCATCAGTCTCAAGACACCAAAGCAGTATATCTTGGCCTTTGTATATAACAGCCAAAAGGCCGCGGTCAATGCCAAACGCAGCGGTAGTTGGACGTCGATAAAGTCGAATTGTCACGGCTTCTAAACCTCGCGTCCATTCAACCGCCTCCGGTGGGCCCCCAGTGTTGAGATCCCAAAATCTCAAGCGATGATCCTTCAAAGCTCCTAGAAGAAGTCTATCTTCATCATCAAGAGAGAGCACCATACATTGCTGAGGTGCTTCAAACACGTGCAGTTTGGTTTTGGATTCAAGATCCCATACACATATAGATCGTGAACCTGCTGAAACGAGTATGTTCTTGACCTCGCCATATATCAAAATTCTCACAGGTTCGCTAAACTGAAGTGTAGCAATTTTCTGACAGGTTATTTGTTTAAAGAGAAATATTCTGCCACTGAAACATCCAACTGCAAATTGCGTTTTGGAGCATGCTAAGCTTGAGTATTGCTCGAGCGTATCAACGACCGTTGCCAGACAATCATCCCATGTCTCTGCTCGTAGTCCGCGAACAGTGATATCACGAGCTGAGGATCCAAATTGCTTCCTCAAAGACGTCGTCGATGGGCAAAATGGCGGAATGAGATGATAAATAGATCCAGGATGGTACTCAAGGATTTTACCGAATTGCATCACTAATCGCACCAGGTCTGTCGCCCAAGAACTTAGCAATGCTATATCTGCGGTCGTTGATGATGTCTGATCTGGACTTTCTTGAAGAAATGTACCAAGAGCCTTGCCAGCTTCGAACAAGCGCTGTTGATCGGAATGCTTCGCAATGTAATATATCCAATGGAGCACGCTTGAAGATTTGAAAAATGCTGCCAAGCTGAATTGAACATCTCGGTCCGTACAACTCACGTGCCTGATGTGTTCGCACAAGGAATTGGAAGCATAGTTAATGAATGCGGAAGTTTCTCTAGATACAGTGTAGGAAGTTGATTTCCGATGCCTTGGACCAGTCATTGGGTCGCTATTGAGGTTCTGTAGACAAGTCAACAATAGGCGACGATGGCCATCTTTCTCATTGATTGAGAACTCCGAATCTGTGCTGGCATCAAGAAGAAACTGGCGAGCGGTCAGGTGAGTCATTTGAACTTGGCCATTTTTATCGATGTCGACGAGTTGTCCGCAACAGGATCGTATTGAGTCTTCCAAGCCATCCACTGTAACTTTAAGGTCTAGTTGAAGAGCCTCGTGAAGCTCTGGAACCTTCAATGGGCGAGTAGAGCAGACTGTCCATGTAAGAATCGCTTTCGCAAGCTCTTTCCCGTAAGATGCTTTTGACATTATACCCAGAATACGAGCATATAACTCATTCATATCTGTAGGAACTTCATCCAGAATTCGTTGCTTGTCGGTAGACGTGTGGACATTCCTTAGCTCCTGCACAACTATACTCACCCACAAGAAACAGCCCCTCGATTTCTCTAGAATTTGTTGCACGATGAATTCCTGACCATCTGCATCGACGAGAGGAAGAGCATCCATATTTGCGTTGAGATACATGGTGATGTCAGATTTGCTATCTTGCTCGAGAATGTCTTCGAAAAGCACGCTGACTGTAGACTTGCCAAAACTTTGACGTGGTTTAAATCGATTCCGAGAAGTTATCAAAATATGTATGGAAGGTTGTTCTGCTGCTTTCATTAATAAAAGAATTAGTTCTGCCTCGTTAGCACATTCGTCCAAAGCATCAATCACCCAGTAGTGAACGTGTTCGGAGGGGATCGTAAATATGCCCTCAAGGAACAATTTGCGCCATATGGTACGATAATCTTTCTTCAGATGGTCGTCCATCTCAAGAGTTTGGAGGCAAGTGTCCAAGATTTTGTCGTCAGAGTTCGCCATCTGCCACGCCATGGATAGTAGAAACGAGGTGATATTTGCTTTGTCTTTCGTGTCATACCGGAAGAAATAGAAACTGCATCTCTTCTGGAGTTTTCTGAGATGTGCAATGACCTTTCCGCTTAGAATAGTTTTGCCTGTGGCCGGCTTTGCAGCGATGGAGTAAATCGGCGAATTGGCATAGTGGACCCATTCTTGAAAATTCTCCTTTCTGATCAACCACTCGACAGAGCCATCCATACGGTGACTGTCCGCACTCATGAAATCATCCTCAGGTGCGTCGGATACACCTAACAAGCTATCGAGTTGACGTCGCCGTTCGTTGCTAATTTCTCGCTTGGAAAACGTAAGGCGGTCCCGCAAGATGGCTAGGACCGAAGCAAGTGCATTCCTAACTATGAGGTAGTTGGGGTCACTTCGAGAAACATATTTACAAACGTTGCGATGGTCAGCATTCAAATATGCCCTACGTTCGTTGGCACACCCTATCGTTGCCAGATCTCTCTCTACAATCATGCTCTCTTTGAAAGTAAAATTTGTGGGGATTATCTCGTAGAACGAATAGAGCAGGAGCTCGTTGCAGGCGTCGGGAAACTCATCGTTGATAGCATTGAGGGTTTCAGAGTCGCGTTTGAGATCATTAACATAAGGCCTCTGTCCGCCAACCAGACCAAGGAGATTGGAAAGAACCTGAGCGCAATCGGAGCCTCGATGGGGCGTAGCTAGGAAAAGTATACCCTGAATCCGAAATGCTAGCGATGCATATTGCTTCTTTGCAATGGCTAAGAGATACGCTCGTTTGATCACGAGGCCACCCATACTATGGCCGATGAGAACGATAGGAGCCTAAGCCAGCAGATTCAGCAATTGATATCGGAGATAGCCCAGATAACAACTTCGAACAACAGAAACAGTTGATGGATTGTACATCGGCCATTCAATTGCCGCGTAGCTCAGATCCTTTGCGATTGGACAGTAGCAAGCACGGACAAGATTTGCTAGAAAGATTTGGAAATTGGGGCTGCAACACAAGAAGAATCAACTTGCCCTTGTGCCTCGAGGGATAGTGGGACAATCGAGAATAGAATTGAGCAGGGCATTTGCGAAGTCTTGGATGCCAAGAATGCTCTTTTTACCCCAATTCGAGTCATAGCCAAAAGTATGAATTCTAACATCCTTCAAAGCTTCGTCGCCGGGCAGCCACTCCTTTGGCCAGAACAATGCCGGATCACCTGACTTGGTCCACGTCTTGTGTGACCCGCCACGAAGACCGTGTACAAAGATTACATCGATATTCGCAGATCCGCAGGATGGGATGGACAAAGTATTCAGCCCCAGAGGGCCAATCTTGTCCTCGGTAATGGGACTAGGTTGGGGGTTGGAGTTTGGGCTATCTTCACTTCTATCTCTAGTAGAGAGCCATTCTCTAGTGGACGATAGAAAGGAATGTTTGCTCGAGGCTGCTTGGGATTTGCGGTCCATACTAAAAGTAAGCTAGGGAAGAAACAGTAAGCGAATGTATGTAGTGAAGATATGTGATTTTCGGCGGGGAAAAGGTCCAACAGCCCTACCAGTGTGGGTCCTATAGCTAGCTATATACTGCATAAGCCATGGCCATGGCCAAGGAGTAGATAGATGTGTTGTAGGGCGAGGCTTTGCAGGTCAACGACAGCCTTCAGCTTCCTCCTACGCATGGCATGATGATATGGTGTGTCTGTCCAAGAACCCAGTCATCTCTGCTCCCACAGTACATGCCTGTGTGCGTGCGTGGGTGCATTGCATATATGCGCAGTACAGTAATCGCCAAGGGGGTGGAAGGGTGTGGAGAGATACTGTAGCATTATAGTATATAATGAGCAGTGAAGCGGCACAAAGACCAGCCATTCTATCATCAATACTAGTCCGCGATTCGTTCACAGGTCAGGTTGAATTATCGATGTCGATGCAGTACACAGAAGGGCTTGATCACCGTACGTGGCCGGTCACTACTTTAATCCTAGCGTGCTTCTGAGCTGACCATGGCCAAGAACTATATCGAACAGAAAAGGGTGGCCAGGTGGCTGTGTTATAGTAATAGTAACTGGACGATAACACAGTCGTAAAAAGCTGCCAGCTGGTTGGTAATATGATAAATGTATATATGCTTGCTGACCGGTGTGTAAAGTAGTCGGGCGGTTCAATCACATGGCCTCAGCCAACCCCCAGCCCAGCCCAGCCGAACCCAATCCAACCCACCAATACCTCGAGGACAGTTGTGTAACTGTTATCCAATTTGTGCCCTCTTGAAAGATTTGCCCCAAAACCTGTCACCAGGCAAGCCATCTTGCCCGAACTTCCACCCTCGTACAGTATTCAATTTGTCCTTCGCCTTCATTATTCGCCCTCATTCCTTCACTTTCCTATACCTATATCTACCTAACGCTACCATGGCGACTGCGATGGAGGTCTTGCACGTGATGACCCCGGCGGAATGGGGAAAACCAATTGACGTGGACGAGAAATGGATAGATTTCGTGGATGAGAATGTCAAAGCGAGCAAGTTTCAGACATGATATCAAATTTATATCCTCTGTATTTACTAACACATGCTAGTTTTTCCACCGGGTACCGTAGTTGATAGTATTTGTCCTCATGGAGCCAGTTATTGGACTAGGACTGCCGAAGTATCGACTCATATGGCTGATGGTACCCCACGCTCATATTTTCTCAAAGTTAGATAATCTCTGTCTCTTGATCAAGAATGCTATTGATAGACCATATAGGTATCCCAAGGTAATAATGGGAAAGGCATGGTGACTGGGGAGTTCGCCTCAATGACAGCCTTATATCAAGTTTTGTCTAAGTTTGTGCCGGAGCCTGTTGGGACTGGCACATATGCGTCTGCTCCAGATATCCACTTCTTCTGCTGTGAGCTCATCAATATGACGGACGAAATCCCCGAGATTCAAGCCTTCACGTCGACACTTGCAGAGGTACACTCTAAAGGCATTTCCCCCAACGGCATGTACGGATTTCATGTACCCACTTACAAAGGGACAATTCCACAATACACCGCGTGGCATGACACTTGGGAGGAATCCTATTACCATTCTATGAAATGGTTCATGTACGCCGAAGAGACATCCCAAGGTATCGATGAGGAAATGCAGGAGCTTTGTAAGGGCATTCTTGACAAGGTCATTCCGCGCTTGCTTCGACCACTCGAGACCGGGGGTCGCCAGATACAACCTCGTCTCATTCACGGTGACCTCTGGGCTGGCAACACATCATGGAATATTGACACTAATATGCCAGTCATCTACGATGCAGCTGCTTTATATGCGCACAACGAGTGTGAGTGAGCAATTCGTAACTAAATAAGAGCAATGAGCATTCAGCAAATCGGATCGTAGTACTGATTGGACTTAGTGGAAATGGCTGCCTGGCGACCAATCCGCCATCTGATTGGGAGACAATATATGAAAGCGTATTTCCACTACTTCCCAGTCTCCGCCCCCGAGGAAGACCAAGATGATCGCAATATGCTCTACTATCTGTAAGAATCCCAGCCTTGGTGCGCTGATCTTCTTTAACAAGAAACAAGTCGGTGGGACTTGAAAAGCTCAGCATTGTTCTCGGGAAATCTGAGATATCGAAACATGTAAGTTGAAATGCACTTACTATTCCTTACAAGGTAAGGATTTAATCGTGTTGCAGGGCCAAGGAGACGATGAAGACTTTGATTGCAAAGTTTCCTGGCGGCTATGAGGCGTGGGCGAAGGAGCGAGGAGAAGAACCAGTCCACCGAGTCATGCCATTGACAGATATCGGCCTGGAGCTGAAACACAGACCAATATGAGATTAGTACTGTACTGGCTACTACAGTATTGATCAACATAACCGCTCGGGTTGAACTTTCTTTCATATAGCTTATTCCCGTGTGAGCAAGAGCTCAAAAGAAAGCTATTTCTTATCAGTGCCATTCCCAACTTAAGCACTTTGACGTGATCTGGATGAGCCTATGACTTGTGTAAGGTTCGGGCCGGCGCCATGCCAGAAAATCGTTACTGTACTTGATGGCTTACAGTATATCTCTTCGCACCGCACTTAGGGAAAACTATCCTGGAATGAAAAGAAAGAAAAAATGGCTTTTCAATCAAGCCAATCTGACCGGTGATTGAACCCAGTGTCGCAAATCACCTTTATGTATGCGTCTAATTAGCCATCAATATCAATCGTCGATTAGCAATAGAGGAACCACGATAAATCATTTGTGACTCACCGGCATGATGCAGGGTGTGCTGGGAAAAAATGGTCGAGGTGGGCGACCTGCATGGCAATATTACAGGGGATGCGTTGGGGTTACAGTACGGTACCCACCCCCGCCTCAACAAGGCGGAGCGACTGTACTCGAAGCACCAGCATGCCACCAGAAAGCCCACCTCAATACAATCAGAATACTGATTTTGCACTTGTATCCTGGTCTTAAATGAAATAAAGATTAACCTCACTTGACTGTACTATTCATTTGCAAGCCATTTCTACGTATACAGAAGAGTCAAGACTAAATCATAACTCACTCAGCACCAACAATGTCAGACGCCAACGCAACTACACCGCGAGTCTTCATCGCTCGACATGGTACACCACCTGTCCACAATTCTGCGCCTCTCCAATTGCACCCTTTAAATCCTCACCACGCATTTATTAGAATTCATAGATTCTTCTAACTTCTTTCTCAAAATCAGGTGAAACCGAATGGACTATCAACGGTCGCTGTACCGGCAATGCCGAGATCCCATTGACTGAAAATGGGATTTCCCAAGTCAAAGGCACAGGTGAAGAACTCGTTGGCCCGGGGAAGCTCATCGACCCTTCTAAACTCGCGCATGTCTTCACGTCACCTCGTCAGCGTGCGATCGTTACATTGGACATGCTGCTTGGACCCACACATAAGAAAAGGTTGGAAGACGAGAGCAAGATAACCATCACAGAAGACATTACTGAATGGGATTATGGAGATTATGAAGGTTTGACGCCGCATGAAATCAAGGAGAGTAGGGCCAACAGGGGATTGGCCAAGTGGGATATCTGGACAATGGGATGTGAGGGTGGAGAGTGAGTGAACCTCCACACTTAACCAGTTGACCCTTGTTTGTAAGAGCCGCAAGCAAGGAGAAACCTCTCTAACGTATCTTGCTGCACAAAGATCTGCCGAAGCGGTGCAAGAACGCCTGGATCGTCTGATCGGGGAAATCTACAAGTTGCAAATCCCACACATGGATGGCAAAAGTGGCCAGCCTGCCGACATCCTCGTTGTAAGGACCCATTCTTTCCCTCGCATTCATTTCATATTGCTAAGACTATGTCGAAAGGTCGCCCATGGTCACATTCTCCGCGCTTTCACAAAGAGATGGCTCCTCTACCCCATGAAGTTCCAATTCACGATGATGATGGAGCCGGGTGCCATTGGTATTATGAGCTATGCTCATCATAATGTTGAAGAGCCTGCTATTCTAGTCGGCATGGCGTTTCCACAGACAAAGTAGCAACTGTTGTGATCCAGAAGGGTAGCTGGACCTGATGTAAGGCCGGCTTAATGTAAGAATGTCGAAACTTGTTAGCCAATACAGCTGCAGGACAAACACTGATGTCACATCAACGATTCGGAGAGCATTGCACCTAGTGATATTGATGCCCCTTTATAGCTTAGCTTTCTCCTTCGCAAACTCGACCTTGTTGACACAAGTCCCTACACCCTCCAAACCAACCTCAACTACATCCCCATCCTTCAACCACAGTTGCGGTTTTCTTCCCATACCCACCCCCTGTGGCGTTCCTGTGAAGATCAAATCCCCTGGTAGCAGCGTAGTTCCTTGACTCAAAAAGGCAATAGTCTTCGCAACCCCAAAGATCATATCTCCCGTACTGCTCTCCTGTACCAACTCCCCGTTAAGCTTCGTGGTGATTTTCAGATTTTGTGGATCCGGAATGAGTTTCGGCGACACTATACCGGGACCATAGGGCGCCCAGCCGTCGAAGCCTTTTCCCAGACCCCATTGACCGCCGCCGTGCTTCAATTGCCAGTCTCGGTGTGAGACGTCGTTGCCGACGCTGTAGCCGAGGATGTAGTCCAGAGCGTGGGATTCAGGAACGTCGGAGCATGGCTTTCCTATGATGGCCACGAGCTCGCATTCATAATCTAGACCTGTGAATTGCTGAGCGAGAGGGTGGATTGGAATAGGGTCAGTAGGTCCGGTAAGAGATGTGATAGGTTTGTACTAAGAAGGGTGAGATGCGTTATCTGTTGATGGCCTAGCTCTAGACATATGACTTACGAACAGCACAGGATATTTAGGAATGGGCATATTAGACTGCCTTTATGTCAGTATATTATGTGTTATTTTCTAGCCACGATTGAGAGGGTAACATACCTCCTTGGCGTGCTGCTCATAGTTCAGACCAAGACATCTCACGGTCTTTACATCTTCCAGAGCTAGGGGAGCGAGCAAGAGTCGGATATCAGCTACTTGGTCTGTGACATCGTGCTTCCCGAAGATTTGTCCGCGGATGATCCTGGCCTGCGTCGCTTTTGCTATATCTGTGACTCCCTTGGGAAGAATAGCATCGCCATAATATGTCCTGCCATCTTTTGCAAGGAATCGGACGAGTCTCTGATAACTTTGTTAGTTTTGACCTTTGGAGGCGAGGGATTGCTTTTACGGAGAATGCGGCCATGGCTTGAACGAAATATATAGGTATATAGTGAGATAAACAACAATATACACAATGCCTTCTACCAGAGGAATACTCCCATTCTATTTAATATTTACAAAGCGCTAGGGGTTGCCGAACGATGTCCCATTTGCCGTCATCAGAACGGCCCGGCCAAAACCCCCCACTCCACTTCCGAGGGGGAGCTTGATCCCTGCCGCTTTTTCGGAATGGAGCCGTCACTTGAAGTCCACCAATCCTCACCCAAACATCATTTTCCTTTGCAGCAGTCAACACGACCGCCAAGTTCACAATGAGGTATTCGGGATTGCAAAGAGATGTATTTTCGCTCTATAGGAAGTGTCTGCGAGTTTGTAGGACGAAAGGCGACGTGAGTTGTGTTCAATTGAGGGATGGAATAATTTGCTGATTGGTTGGAAAGGCACGAGGGCATTTTGAGACGTATACCAGGTAAGTTGGAAAGGATACAATCTCCTTCGAAGATGCCTGGAATTGTAGCTGATCTTGGCGGTAGGACTGAATTCGAGAAAGCCACTGGTCTTGACAAGAAAGATTTCAGTGCCATCGAGTATCTCATGAGGAAAGGGCAGAGGCAGCTCGAAATGTATGCTTCTCCGGGTATCAAGGACATAAGATGAGAATGAGATTGAAGATGGGGTTGGTGATGAGGCGGAAGAATTACAGCGTACGAATGATGTTAGCAGGAGCCATGAGGGAAGGAACAACCTCATTCCAGGAATATCCGTCCAACTTGAATCTAAGAACGCCGACTCTTCTTCATTACCCTACCTAAGATGCATCCTTACCGGCTCTCTTCATAATCTTTACGATGCCCAGTTTCAATTTGCATTGGAAGGGCTACCCTCATCATCGGCTACCACGAATTCGAGTTGTCTCCAGTCGTCACAACTCGATCCCGGAGCCAAGTTCATCTACATCGAGGTCTCCCAACAAGGAGAATAAGAAACGGTCTTTCCTACGAATTCGCCGCCGGAGAGTGCGAGCCTCGAGAGCTTCTTCATCTAGTGCTCGGACTCAAAGCCGTGCTTCCATTCGCGTGAGGCAGAGTATACAAGTGTTTGGCTGGGACATATCTGGGGCTGAACTTGTTAGTAAAGTCACTACTGATAGAACCGAGTCGGGACATCTGACACCAAATCGGCCGTCGGGGCCAGCAACAGCTCTGCGACCGGACTCCCTTGAGAACTATAGCATTCATTCCACAGATGGTGCAGCAAGATCTGCTACGAGACGGATCAAGGTGCCCAAGAAGTCCGATGCTCATTCCTCGACACAAACTGTAAAAGAACCTGTATATTGGTCAGCTAGTCATTCTTCGACGAGACACAAGTCCTCCCGCAGCCCTGATCGACTGTTTTCTGTCGAGCGTTCAAGACCCTTTCAAGCAACCAGTAATCGCGTCTCAACATTCCCTTCTCCAACAATCGCAAGAGCCCAAGCATATATCACGAGGGCTAGTACCCAAGGTCCGGTTGGAATAGAGCGGCGGATATCAACCTCTCGACCTCGGTTCAAATCAAACATATTTCCAAAGGCAACTCCTCCAGTATTACCAGGGAGGAGGAACACGAGTGTCGGCTCACCCGATTTCTGGGAGGCTGTTAGAGATTACAGTCAACGGTCCAAGACACAAGGCACATCCGCTGCTTCGGGGAAATCTATCGTGCAAACCCTTCTTTCAGAGTCGGCTTCTCGTACTTCAAGCCAGAAGAAAGCCCTCGCTCGATTTACAAAAGGAATAGAGCTCTATCTCCAAGCTGCCAGGTCACTTCCCAAGCAATCACTTGTTTCGACACCTTCCTCGACAACTATTTCGGCGTACACTATTGAAGAGCTTCGACCATATCAATCTGAATTTCAATCTGTGGGTCTTGCAGTTACGTCCGCAGAGCAACGACGAATGCCAAAACTGCAAAGGGGGCTCACGCCTCCACCTGAACCGCCCAAGGATGGGAAGTTTAAAGCAAGCATTTCATCGCCTACGAACAGCGGTCTTGATGCTCAGAGTAGCCAAATGCGTGAGGAGGCAACTCCGAAAGGTCGACATACATCCTATGCATCTGGGTCTACAGGTACTACTGTCCTCGGCTGGACCCCACCTCATGAAAAGAGTTACGGTCGGTCGAAAGCTGAGGGGAATGTGCCGTCTAGCGTTTCGTCTATTCATACAACTATTGGATTTACTCCACCAGATGAGCTTTATACTTCTCCTGCAAGACAGCCGCCATCGCGGTCACCGCCCTCGCCTCCTCAGCCCTTCACCAGAAAATCGCTCCCATGGCTCCGCAGACCAGAATCATCGCCCGCAACTTCCCCAACCCAAAAATTGAGCTTCAGCTCTAACAATTTAGAACAGCACAGGCCATCATATTCTCTCGGGGGGTGGATCTCTGCTATTGAGGTTGTCGAGCCGCCAGATATGAGGATAGAAAGCGAGCCGGGGGAGAATCGTAAGTTTCTACTGCATATATGATCCGGTCTCTGAACTAAGTCATAAAGCTCGATCCGGTCTTTCTCATCGGTCCACAGAGCAGAACTGGGGGAGCGTGAGATACAGCCCCCGAACTTCCGCTACTAGCAACCATATAAGTCAAGTGGTTACGGACTTGACTTCACATACTGAGCTTACCCCTGATCAGAGCGCAGATCCAAATTATCATAGACCAGTTCACATTAATACAGCAAACCGCACAGGTCTCGAACCAAGCGTTAAACCAAGCTTTGACCGCATGTCGGGTGCCAGTGGTCTCAACAAAACTTTCCCAGTAAACCCGGGTGGCTATCAAGGTGGCTACATTCAACCACCTATAAAACCTCTTCCTCCTTCACTAGAAATATCATCTCAACTATCGAAGGTGACCTGGGAAGGAGTAAAACAGGACACCGCAATCGAAGTTGCAGACGCAGATTCAGGACTTCAGAAGAAGACTGAACGTACGAATTCTTCGGCCAATATGCTATCATTCCAAGATAATGAGAGGCAAGGAGAGCGCACTCAAACTATTCCACTCATAACCACTCCTCCTCGTCAAACGGAACCTTACCAAGCACTGTCACTGTCTAGCACACCCCTGAAAGGGTTCGAAGAGAGCAGCTTGAGGCGGACCCGAGATTTTCAGGCGTCAGGGAAATCCGAATGCAATTTTGAAGGCAAAAGTTGTTTGCCTGTTCATCAAAGCCTAGCCCCTACCACACCCTTCTTCTGTAACCAGCTTGCTAGCCGCTTGAAGGTACCAAATCCGGAGCCAGATCCTTGCCCTGTCTTTAACTCATACTTAAAGCCAAAAGAGCAAATACGTGTCTGTCCAGGAATATCCCCATTCAAATGTCAGCAGTGCTTTCCTTCCAGACATTCCTCTGATGGTATTTCATCATTGGAAGCCGTTTTACCTGCCAATTTGAAGCCTGTTGAAATTCAATATCTCCCTCAGCGACGCCGACCATTTCCTAAAGGACCGTACAACTGCCCAGACGAGCACCTAAGTCCTCCGGCTGTCGAGCAGGCTTTAGTCGATTCCCCCACAAGATATCATCTGCTAGAAAGAGGACAAATGGAAAGCAAATTTGAAGAGGTCACCAGAAATTTTGCCAGACCACAGCCTATTGCTGATCCATCGAAACGACCTTCTCTTACGAAATTCGAATTAAAGCCTTCAATGCCTAAATCGACTCCAGGACATGTGCATTACTACTCGACTGTCTCACCAGCAAAAGCACTTCCGCCAATGCCCAAGGTCCCTTTGGTTGAAGTACCCGCTTTTTCAACTTCTGTCACAACACCTGACGACGTTACTGACAAGCAACTCTTCAAAGGCTTGCACGTAGCAACAGCCGCTGCTTGTGACGAAGATATTGACAAATGGATCGAAGAGATCACTGGCTCCAGTGCAAGAAAATTTTTGTCTGATTTAAGTGCATTTGATGGCCTTGGAGTGAACACCCTGGCTTGTGTGGCAAGAAGAGCTGCTAAGCAAAGACGGGATAAAGTCAAGGCTTGGGAAGCCGTTAGAGAGCAGATAGTTGCCGACAAAGGAGCGCAGTCTGGATGTGAGATTGGAGAAGGTTCTGGCGGGGACTTTCTGCCTCGAAATGGAGATGTTTCGAACGAGTTGGGATATGCCAGAGAGTTTCCTTCTGGGGAAGACGTCGGAGAGGATTATGTGGTCCATGATCAAGGTGTGAAGAAGAAGGAGGGATAACGAATTGACAGAATGTTTAGGAAGAGGAAATGTGGACGATATGAGGGGGACCAGAACTCGCTTTGAAAATGGGTTGGAGAGAGAAGTGTGAGTAGTGGTGTCTAACGCACCGTTTGTGCTGGCACCAGGTCTCTTAGACTGGACGTTTCTTCTACTTAGTGGCCAACTAATTGGTGGATCGAATGCAAGTTTCTTCTTCTTGCATTTTATCTTTCCTCCTTGTTCCTTTTATGTGGCAAGAAACAATTCCATTCGCGCTTAGTGTTTTGTTTGTAATGCTCCAGAAACCTTGCATGATTTGGATGTCTACCTTTAGGGAGGTATCGCATTTTATATTCAGGTCTCATATGAAGTACATGTGTCATATGAATTACGCTACATCAACTTTTCAAAAATCTATTCTCATCTTTTCGTATCTGAGCAGTCCTCCCCCCTCTATAAAAAGGGTACTAGTGCCAGATCTCCAGCCTACTGGCAATGCAGCTGCCCCTTCTATTTTTTATTTTCCATTCCTATAACCTCTGCTGCACCTTCCCATCCAAGAACGTCAGAGCCGCCACACACAGAGCATCCACTCCCGTCTTCAACGTAGGCTGTATAACCGGCGCGAACCTCGCCGTATGATTCGCCGGAATATCCTCGATGCGGCCCTCCTCCGCCATCCGATCCCACAGCCCTTCCTCCACCCCACCCCAATGCCAGAACGCACACGGACGACCCTGCGCCGTAGCCAGGAGCGAAAAGTCCTCGGCGATGGTCGTCGTCGGGATATCGGCGTCGAAGTCATCTCCGAAGTACGCGGCGAAGCTCCGGGTCAGCGTCTTCATCATCGCTTCGTCGTTCACCGTGTTGGGGAGGTGTCGGGTGATTCTGAAGACCGGGGCCACGGTGGCGCCGCTTGCGTTGCATTCGGCGTTGACGACGCGTCGGATGGAGGCGAGGAGCTTCGCGCGGGTTTCGGGGCGCACGCTGCGGATGTCGATGCCGATTTCGGCGGTGTCGGAGATGATGTTTTCGGTTTGGCCGGCTTGGAGGCTGCCGACTGTTAGGACGGAGATGTCGCTTGGGTTGATCTCTCTGCTGACGATGCTCTGCAGGCGGACGACGACGTGGGCGGCCATGATGGCTGGATCGATGGTTCGATGTGGCTGTGTAGACATATGTCAGTTAGTTTTTTGAGCCAAGTGATCAAGTACAGTAGAGCCTCTCTCTCTATGGATATGGATATGGATATGGATATGGACTGGAAACAACCCACCTGCGACCCATGGCCCCCAACCCCAAACAACGTGATTTTCAGACTATCCGCCCCAGCCATAATCGTCCCCATCCTGGAACCCACGCTGCCCGCCCGCATCGCCATCACATGCTGCCCAAGCACAAAATCCGGCACGGGAATCTGATGCTTGGTGTACAGCCCATCATCAACCATCGCCCTGGCTCCCGAGCCCCGCTCCTCCGCGGGCTGGAAGAGCACGATCAGCGTCCCGCTCCACTGCGCCTGGAGCTTCACCAGCGTCTCCGCGGCGGCGAGCAGACAGGTCATATGCATATCATGCCCACAGGCGTGCATCACCGGCCGCGTGACGCCCTCGGCGGTGGCGGCGTCGTCGCGCATGGTGACCGTGCTGGCGTAGGGGAGACCGGTAGCTTCTAAGATGGGGAGGGCGTCCATGTCGGCGCGCAGGAGGACGGTTTTTCCCAGGCCATTTCTGAGGACGCCGACGAGGCCGTGTCCGCCGATGTTGGTGGTGATCTGGAAGGCGTTGAGGCGCGCGAGCTGCTCTGTGATGGTTTTGGCCGTTTCGATCTCGAGATTGGAGAGCTCTGGGTTTTGGTGGAGGTGTTTGTAGAGGGTCTCGTATTTTTGGTTGTCTATGGGTGCGGTGCGAAGTAAGTCGGTGAGACGGTCTGGATGGTTTGAGCTCATCTCTGATGTTGATGTTGAGTTATATTATTATTAGAGGCTGTGATGAGATATTAGCTATCATAGAGAGCTAATTTCTAAAACCAATGGAAACATGAACTTTTCTTCTTCGATTTTAAAGCTACACCTACGACTCAAAATTTGCCTGGGAGAATTTCTCTCTCTCAAGTCGAGTAATAAGCATCGGAGGATCCAATCGACGGTCGGATGTAGTAGTTGTCAGCTCGCTTACAGTAACGAGGCCGGGTCGGAAGCCAGTGCGGATCGGAAGTAAGCGGGATTTTTAGGAATTTTTACGTTAGATGAATGCATAGCATGGAAACCTATCAGCGTTGTATTTGATCGAGTGACGGGGTGCATAAATGGCAATTCCATTTCATGTTCTCATGACTGATGTATTTACATAATCATCTAATGAAAATCTTTCTCTTCACCACAAGGTAAGTCACTACCCTGTCACATAGCCGAAGATCGAGTTAGAATGGATGTGTTGAATAAATAGTAAATCATCTTTAATTAGATGCTTTGTGATTATTAAATCTGTACCTATCGTGATATTCTGGATTATTGTCATTATCGTAGGTTACTACTGTATTGAGTCAGCTATACTGTAATCATTTTTTGGAAGATCGTTCGAAATGATGAAGAGCTGGGGAGAGATAGCAGCACGCTTATACTTACTAGTAATACTTATACTGTACTGTACTTCGTGTAATGGACGAGTGTGAAAGATACAGAGTATTTGACTAACTTGCAGTAATTAAAAGAAACTGCACGCTTATGGGATATACAGAGGAGTGAGATGGGTGCGTGTCTATACATGGCTTCAATTGTATAATCAGATTTAGTGGGGGGAGGGGGGAGGTGTAGGGACATGAATTAGTTGATAGTTGAAGAGAAGAACGCTGAAAAGATTGCTTGAACTACTGGAAAAGTTTAGGGAGTATGAAATAACGCAGAGAATAGAGGGGATGTTAGAAATATAGCTGAGCTAGGACCAGACTCATGTATTGTCATTCTGGAAAAGAGCTTTGGAACTGCCGCATCGGTAATCTGCCGCGGGTTATGAGCTTCTTTCGAGGTACATGCATACGTTTGGGAGAGAGAAAGACAATGAATATTCTGACATCATGTATAAGATTTAATCTTGTAGCTGCAAATCCAGTCGCTCAAGTGCGTATCTATGTAGGTGGCATGCAGTTCGAACTATGCATTCCGATTTGATTTACAAATTCATGTTTCAGCCTGTAGAGTCCGTAGCTATCTTTGAGCTGACAATCTAAATGCATGATAAACATTCGATTGAAAGCAGATGGTGCAAAGAGCTGAGGAGCGGTGTCAGCTTCAGCAACCCAAGTGGCCGTTGTTCGATAGAACACACAAGGAGATCTAGATACTGAGCTGAAAATCCTTTCCAACACGGGTTGACCGAAAGTTTTCTCTCTCACAACGCTGAGCACTACTAAGTTCACGAAAGTAGACATGTCTTGGATCATCGCCGGTGATGCAGAAGACATACCTCGCTCTCTGTTCTGGTTCGCTACTACCATGACTCGAAAGAATATGGCAATATCAATCTAGCGTGGCGTCTTCGAGCACTTGCATAACTGGTCAGAGCCACATGCTCACTCAGAAACCATAGTATCCAAGATCCAGAATCGGAATTCAGCAAAGCTGTGTCTTCACTTCTGGTTCGTCGCCTAATCCTTGTGACAGCATCGCACCGGTACGACCGGAGTCCAGCTGGGCGCGCACAAGAAGGGGTACGACGTATGTGAGTAATCCTCCGACCGCGTGCATCCATCCCAGGTGTCCGGTTGATTGGTCTTGAAGTTTTGGATGTTATGCAGGTGATGTCACTGATGGATGATATCGGATCATGTGCACGTGCTTTCCTGTATTCGTGTTTGTAGCATCGGTGAGTGCTGTGATTGAGAGGTGAGAGCTTGGGTATATGATTCGATGAGCAGGATTAGGATTATTGTTGATAGCATGTTTTCGTATGCCCCCCTTGGCCCAAAGATGATAGCGTTAAAGGGAGCTAGGAGAGATTTTCAGGTATGAGACTGTCCAGCGCGGCTGGACTCTTTCCGGCAAAGTAAGTAGAACTGATGAGGGGAAAGTCAAATACATGTATTTATCGTCCGCGAATAAGGTTAGAGAAGAGGCTTAAGTGAGCTGAACCCTAGCTGAGAACCAGAGGGGTGAGTGGGATGGATCTATGTCTGATTGGTTGACAGAAATATCGCTATGTAGCCTGGGAGCCCACAAGCTGATTATTCGGTGTGGACGAGAAAGGGAGTGCTATTGATGATGTTTCAGACCTCGTGATTGACAACCTAAGATAGGGAAGAAGTTGAGTTGCCGCATTGAAGAATGTGTTCACAGACTGAATTTACTCATCGCGTATGAAGTAGAGTTCATCAATTCGGCATTCAGTCCGGCATTCGGTTCGGCATCCATGCGGCAGTCATGATACTTTTCATCTGGATGGTGAGGTCTCGAGCCTTGAAGCCTAATCGTTGACATGCTGATGTATTATTTGCGTTTGAGTCGCAGAAAGTGCAGATACTGTATCGTCTGACAAAAAGCCAAAGGTGGCATCGTCTAGGAAAAAGCGGTCCTAAACCCTTAATTGTACGAACGACTTGACGGAGCTGTCACGCTCGTTGCTGATTAAGATTTATCCCAAATTTGAGGTTCATGGCGGAGGTTTCATATAAATTATTATTGTATCTGTGGAGAATTAACATTCTTGTTTCAACGTCGCCAGACAAATCAGGGGTCGTTGTAGCCAATAGACTCGAGCTGACCTGAACAGATAGAGACCGGCTAGGCTGGGATCTGGTCTTAAGATAGGGGTACGAAAGTACTATTATTGTCTTGACAGACACCGGCCCAGTCTGCTGGTGTCACACCGCCCTCTCCACTGCAGCGCTTGAAGGGCGAACACGTTTGGCCCGCTGTCAAACTACTGTAATAATGGCTTTGCTTCCTGTTGCTGATGGGAGCGGCACGACAAGTCCTGACCGGAAGCGAGCTTCCCCCTGAATCTGTCCGATGCATCTGCTTTCGAAGGCCATTTACATGTACGAAGTACAGGATGCCACCGGTACGAAATTATTAGTAAGAAACATGATAAAACGCTCGAGGCTGGATTGAGAAGCGTCTTCTTCTACAATTTGTGGCCGATGCATGTACTTCGTACTGTAATCAGCCTTTTCCGCGCTCTGGCTGGCCATAGCACCAAGCATATGTATCGCCTGGAAAGCTTTCGAGCCGTTTAAAGCTTCAAGGTCCACGATGAGCCTTATGCAGGCACGCAAGGACATCCAGGCGACCAGCACTGCGGAGGTGGACAGGCATGATGGTATGATATGACATGATATGAATAATGATTACAAAGTATGTTACTGGTGTAAAGCATGTGTGTGGTACAAGAGTTTATCGGGATCGGGGGAGTGACTGAAGCGGTCGCCCGTGGCTCGTTTGAGTTCGTCCTAATAAGCGCTCGGGATGGAGGCAGGTGCATGCAAGCGAAGCGCATCTTCCTAGGTACGAAGTATTTCGTATTCTTCGTTCGTATTTCTGCACATATTACTGTATTATGTACTGTATTGATTTTATGAAAGATCTGGGAAGGGGAGGGGAGGGGGAAAGGCGAAGGAGGGAGCGAAGGATCACTACGAGACAACTACAATATATACCACGGAATCCCCAAGTCTGTTCGAATGCATGATATGGCTGTGCTATGCTATGCTATATTATGTTATGTTATGATATGATATCCTTTGCTTTGCTTTGTTCGGAGCAATTGATCTCCAGAGTAGCCTGAGTGGTACAGTAATGGCGTTGATAAACACCTGTTCCAAGCAGATTGGAGGGTATGATGAGCCGGGTGTCTGAGACGAAGAAAAGAGGAGAGAGTAATAAATTTAGATCATCAATTATTACCGTACAGCACCCCGGGGGTTTTAAAATAAAGAAGAATGTTTCATATCTAGGCGTCGTTTGTCGTCCTATCATACTACTGATTCATTCAGTATTCCCTCTCTCTCTTCCCTGTTACCCCATGCTTTGGATACATGTAAAGGAAGAGGCACCATGCCGCCGGTCGAGGGACATGCAAGTTGTGCAACTGTCACCTGTGGCGTCGTGTACGAAGTACTGCATCCTCAACCTACCGGCTGCTGCTGCGAGCTTAATAATTACACTTGAGATTGACGAGCGCTTTCAATTAGGGCATCGGTCATGATTCGCTGATACTGTAGCTTTGATGGGGTGTGGAGGAGAGAGCGTTACTTTACTTTCGATAACGATTCAGGGGCTGGCCCGGAGGTTTTGTCTAAATATTCCAAAGGTTGAAAGTTGTCGTCGGTAAATAATAATGGGTACCTGAACGTTTAATTAACGAGACTTTCATTAATACTATTGATGCGAAACTTTATCTCTACTTGGCCACCACTCATTACAGTATTAGCTAAGTGGGCAGGTAATGGTAATGCTATCTTGAGAATCCTTTGAGTGCTATCCAGCAAGCAAGACAGGCAAGGCGGAATAATAGGGGTGCAAATGCAGAAGACATCAAAGGCTGCAGCTGCAATACTGTATGTAATTCCTTGAAGAGAGCAAGTCTCTGTGATAATAATGGGTACCGTTTGCCTATCCCCTCTGCAGGTCTCCTCCGGGGCTGGTGACTAGTAGAAACGAGTACCTGCATCAGTGGAGCTCTCCTGCAAGAGGCCGTGACCGTTGAAGTTACCTCTTAACCTCGGCCGTCTATCCTTTACACGATCTACTCTTCTCTAACTCCTGCTAGCTGCCCACAACTTCGACTGGTGCTGATCCTCCAACCAAAGATAGAACACGGGACAAAATAATCTGTCAGAATCCGTACTTTCGTACTGTACCAGCGGGGTTTGAGTACTCCACTGAGCTCATTATTATCCACTTGGAATGGATCCTGACACTTATATACTGTACAGTAGTGCTGTAGGAAAGAGAAGTGCCGCCAGTGTTCAGTACTAGTAGTAGGCGTGCCAATCAAAAGGTCTCCGCTTAGAGAAAATACTAATCTAGAACAGGCGGAATGTGCCTTCGATGCCGTTGCAGATGCAGATGCTTAATTGGCTGGTAGATGCACTTCGGAGTGGGGGAGGCTACTGTAAAGCAGGGCAAGGGTACTGTAGCATAATAAGAGATTGGATAGGGAATCGAGATAGATAAGTGTAATTGAACACTTAAGGATTGTGAGTTTAAAAGAACTTACAAAAGAAGATAGGAAAAGCTAAGTTTGAGTACTTGATGAAACTCGAAGCGGAAGCGGATGTCCCCTTGGTGAAAAACCGACTTTCGATATACTGTACTTAATTGCAACCCATGGGATCAGATAGCGGAGGAGATTGGCCTGCCCTGCTAATCTATATGAGGAATGCATTTCTACAGTATACAGTATACTGTATAATTAATCTTCCCTTATATTCCACCTCCCCCTGGTCTGAACTCCAGTGTCCATATCGGAATCTTGCCACTTTCTCTTTCTTCCCTCCTCATGGAGCTCAAACTATCTGCCCAGATCCAGCCATGTTGCTCGTCAAACCATACCTAATAATAATGATAATAATGATAATAATTGACATCTGTGGTTTAAGAAGAAATGTTTAAAAAAAATTGCCTATACAGTTGTAGTTTTGAACCTAACCACTCTCTTTGGATGATGATGATGGGATTACAGTAGAACGTTTTATGACCCTTCACTATTGCCTCTTACACCACCAATCCTTTCAGGCCTCGTCTTCTTCAATACAGTACGTACTGTAACTCGACCTAGCCTGCATCTGCTGGCATTGCTGAAAGAATCCTGCCAGTTTCTGCTTCCTCTACTGTAGCTGTTGTATTTTAAGATTTCGTGGCTGACGTGAGGCCTGTTGTTGTCTCTCTGGTGGTTTGGGGCCTGGCCTGGTCCCATTACAGTATCCCTTCTCTTCCACCCCCGCTGGTCGCCATCCTCCTCTGTGATTGTTTCCAATCCCATTTTCATATTGTATACATACTTCGTAATCTCATCACTGCGAGCACTTTGCTGCAGCATACCCAGCTAGCATCAACCACATCATAACCACTACGAAGTATCACCTCCACCTGCAAGGCCGCCTGACGCGCCCACGTCCCCCCAATACGACGTGGTAAGCTTGCATCCACTCACGATACTTCTGTTCTGCAAGACACTTCCAGACTTCCAGACTCCCAAAGTCCCAGTACTGTACTTCGTACGAAGTATCATACGGATCGGATCCTGGCTCCAGGAGGCCTTTCCCTATTGCTATTGCACCGCTCGATCCGCGATCAAAAATTCTCGCCTGAAGAGTCCCCTCCCCTCTGAACGAACGTGCGACGTTAATCATCCTCAACCCAGCCATTTCGAAACCCTCCACCCAGCACCGCGACTACTGTAAACTGGAGAGTGCCTGCCAGCCCACTCCCTGCTACGCTCGCCGGCCAATTGCTGCTGTTGCTCGTACTGCATATAAGCAGAACTCCAGTCGGGACAGGCCATGTCGCAGCTTTCGCAACAGAACGATGCTCCCGCTGATGCCAACTCCCAGCAACTACAATTCTCCCCTCAGGATAGCCCCACAATAGGACGCTCGCAGGTCTACTCTCTAAACAACTCCTCACCCAGATCAGAGGCAGGGAAAAGGTACGTGAAGCAAGAGCGGCTACTATTTTCATACTGTATCGAGCCGCGGACCATCGAGCGGTCTTTTGTAAACATGCGCTTACTTGCCACTTTTGTCTAGGTCTCTACGCAAGCCTGCTCCTAGTCCCTTACAAACCAGTACGACTGCTACATCTCCGCCGAGTAGTGTCACTCCGACAAGAACTACTTTTCCTAGAGGCACCACCGATCACTCCTACACATCGGCGAACTCTCAACACCATAGTCCTCAGACACCTCGATCGCCGAAGGAACGTCTGGACGACCTCTTGGCCTCTGAGCAGAGCTTCTACCGATCAAAGGACTCTTCAGTCGAGTCGAATCCGGAAGAAGATAGACCTAGGTATATACAGGATCAAAAGCACCCGTTCTCCAGCTGACAGTGATGTAGATACCCTCGACCTTTGCAAGATACGAATGGTCCCCCAAGAAGCGTCTCCGATCCTGTCCCAAGCACTAAGCCCACAGGAGGCTCACCTCCCGTCACGCAATCAGCTATGGCTACAACTTCCACGCATCGTGCTGAAATGGCTCGAGGACCTCCTCGGACTTCGTCAATCGACTCGGCAATCTCGTCTCTCGGGGGTGGACATTCGAAGAAGGGGTCACAAGACATACAAGCAGGAGTCACTCCGGACATTGTCAATCTCATACAGGCAGCAGGATCCCCAGAAGCGGTGATCCAACATTTATTGAAGGAAAAGCAATCACAGGCATCCCAGAATACACAGTTATGGCGGTTAGTAGACAAGCAACGAGCCATGATCTTGGGGCTCAATAAGGATCTTGAGCGGGCCTTAAAGGACAAGGACCGGTACCGGAAGAAATTAAAAGATAGCCTGGCTCAAATCTCGAACCCGTCGCCCGTTGACTCAACACAGGGTGTGGGCTCAGAAGTTGGGTCAATATCTTCAGACACTAGACCAACGGAAACAAAGACTAGTAATGTCGAAGCACTTGTTTCTGCTGGTTTGCGGGGTCCAGAACATGATCAAACTCCTTCCCCAATTGATGTTGCTCTGGCTCCGTATCCTATCACACCTCCAGCGATGTCAACGTTCGCTCGGGCTCCAGCAATGTCTAATATGGTGGAAGCTGAGCATAAAATGCCCTCACCAACGCAACATGCATTTCAGCAGTACAATCCAGATGCACCTGGACCAGGCTTTGAAGCCGGTCAACAGCAAAGGAAGGCCAACGAGGTGGTCAGGGAGGTGCCATATAACGCATCCCTACCACCATCTAGGAGCCTACCTTCTGATCCACCAAGAGGGCCACCACCAAGCATTCCACCGCCCAAAGCTCCTATGTCCAGCCGAGGACCTTCCGTGAACCTGATTGAACCCTCTCCTAAACCAGATGAAGGAATAAAGTCCTTTCCAACGCCTCCTAGGAAAGCACCACCTGCGCCTTTAAACCTCGGAAAGAAGAACAATGCCAGCTCTCATCTACGTCAGGCTTCGGGCACAGGAGACGAGACAGATTCTGATTATGATGATATACTAGAGGTTGATGAGTTACCTGCATTTCCTACCGAGCGAGGGCGAAGGAAAACAAGGGAAGATGATGACAGAGAACGAGAGCTAGCAGCTATGAAAAATGCCGAAATGAGAAGTTTGTCCAAAAAGAATGGAAAGGGTACACCGAAATCACGACCAACAACGCCGAAGGAAGGCTTATTTGCAAATGTGGCGGATCCAATGCCAATAAGTCCTCGGCAAACGGTCCAGATATCACCACCAGATACGCATATGCGCCACTTGTCTGCCCAAGATCCTAACGCAGGATCCTTGGCTGGGATGCTCAGTGAAAGTCTCATTTCCCCACCATTGTTGAGCCCTGGTTTGCCTCTAAGTCCACGACCAGTAGACAGGCCGATGACCTCTCCAAGGCCTCGAAATATCTCCGACAGCTCTGCTTCAATCAACTCGCCTCCAATATCTCCTCGTGGTATGGGCGCTTTCCCAGGCGCGGTCCCTCTGTCGCCCAGGGCTCCGAGACAACCGATTCCATTACCACCTAACACGCCGATGTCGATTGGATCCCCAGGACTGCACAAGGGTGAACCTCCACAACTTGTCTCTCAACCTCTGATGCTGGCAAAGAAGTCTGGGGATGATTCTAGCCCTAAAGAGCGTTATTCTCCGATTCAACAAAGTCCAGGACCAAATTCGATTTACACCGGATTAGTCATTGAGGAATACCCGGACCTACTGCTTCCACCGAATGCCCTTCCTTCGATTGATGTTAAGGTTGCTTCTTCCCGCCTGAAACCCTCAAGAGCCAGCATCATGTTTCCTAAAAATACCGAGGAAGACCCAGTCTTCACTTTGGCCGTCTTTGCTAGATCGGACGGAAGAGAGCTGTGGAGAGTAGAGAAGGACTCGGCATCACTGGCCCATCTTGATCAGATCCTGAAACAATCGAGCACGTTTACCGCCAAAACTCCTGAGAGATCGTTGTTCACAGGTCATGCACCAGCTAAGGTTGATGCTCGCCGAACGGCGTTGGACAAATACTTGGATGAAATTTTGAACACACAGTTGGATACAGCCTCGGCGCTAGAGATCTGCCGGTATTTGTCCATGAATACTATGGAGCCATATGCAGATGACTTGACGCCTAGTGGTGATTCTGCAAGTGAAGGCCCTGTGAAAATAGGACCGGGTGGAAGACCGCTGAAGAACGGTTACTTGACTAAGCGAGGTAAGAATTTTGGTGGCTGGAAAGCCCGCTACTTCGTCCTAGACGGCCCCGTTTTCAAGTACTATGAATCTCCTGGTGGGCCTCATCTGGGTGCGATCAAACTGCAGAATGCCCAAATCGGGAAGCAACAACAGCAGGCAGAAAACCAGTCGCCTTCACGTGGCGATACTGATGATGTTGACAATCAATATCGTCATGCCTTCTTAATCTTAGAGCCGAAGCGGAAGGATTCATCTAGTCTCGTTAGACATGTTCTCTGTGCAGAGAGTGATCAAGAGCGTGACCAATGGGTTGAGGCACTCCTCCTCTATGTTGATTACAAGGACGTTGATGACGATGATCAAGCCCCTCCAGTGAAGCAACATGAACGCACAGACTCTAGTAGCTCCGCACACGTCAACGGAGCGAGGTCCAAAAAGAAGATCCATGCGAGTCAAGGCAGACACCAAACCCAATCCGACTTTACTGATGACGGCCTGAAAGGAGTAAGCTATGAAAACACCAAGCAGGGCAATATTCCAGCAGGATCGCGGCTGAAGAACTCCGGTACTCCCTCGCCTCCTACCTATGGTTACGAGAAAGATCCAATGGCGCAAATGCCGCAATCCCAGTCAATGAAAAGCATCTCTGCGCCTAAGAATGCACAGGTTATTCAGGACTCCTCAACTTGGGGTAACAAACAAAACATGCTTGCGCCTGCTGGAGCAGATGATAGGATCAAGCAGAAGAAGCGTAGCTTCTTTGGATTTGGTCCAAAGCCGCGAATTCCTTATGACACTATTGGCAATGCAAATGACTCGAACACCAATCTCGCACAGATGGCTTATGAGCAGCATGGACCAATACGACCTGTCTTTGGTTCTACCCTTGGGGAAGCTGTTCGATTCAACCATCCTGTTAACGTCGACGTTGAGCTCCCAGCCGTTGTGTACCGATGTATTGAGTATCTTGATGCGAAGAATGCTGCTGGCGAAGAAGGAATTTTCAGGCTGAGCGGATCTAACATTGTCATCAAGCAATTACGAGAACGTTTCAATCTCGAAGGAGACGTGAACCTCGTCACTGACGATCAATACTACGATATCCATGCAGTTGCTTCGCTTCTCAAGCTATATCTGCGAGAGTTGCCAACTACTATCTTGACTCGAGAGCTTCATCTTGAGTTCCTCGCAGTGACCGAGCTACACGACGTCAATGAAAAGATCAGCGCATTAAATGGACTCGTTCATAGACTCCCAAGAGCAAACAATGTCCTGCTCCGATATCTTTCTGGCTTCCTGATCAACATCATCAACCACGCCGACACAAATAAAATGACAGTTCGTAATGTTGGTATTGTCTTCTCTCCAACACTGAACATACCCGCCCCTGTTTTTGCATTGTTTTTACAGCAGTACGACGGTATTTTTGGCGAAGAGCCCGATGATCATGATGGTCCTGTAGAGGTCACCGTGACCGCCCCTCCACTCACATCAGAAGATATCCGTTCCCCGCGCAGACAGAAGTTCCAGGATTTGCCAACACCATCCTACGATCAGCACTCGTTCCCCAAAACCCATCAAAGTCAGCCATCATTTCCACAGCCCCAACATTATCAGCCCCAACAGCGTGCAACCTATGACACTGGCTTTACTCCTCTTCAGCCCTCCTACGAACCACTAGGCGGCTTCCCCACCATGGCTGGCCCTGAGTACGGCAGACCGCAACAACAAACTCTCGCTGGCCCAGCCTATGACCAATTCAGTGGCAGCCCAGGTTACCGACCACAATATGGTTCGGAGAACCTGCATCCAGGCAACAAATCTAAAAGGCGCGAGAGCAGTATGTTTGGCATGAACATGGGTCTGGGACAGAGGAAGCCCAGCAGCAATAAGTTGAGAGATGACTCTCGTAAGCTTCCAACCAATGTGCCCGATTTACTATGAAATCTAATAGCTTTTGTACAGGTCTTGTTGATGAACAATCCTTCTTTGATTGAGACACGACTTGTCTTGTTTCTACGAACTAAACCACAAAATTCCATTGCAACCTCTGCGACATAGAGGCGTTGCACAGTCAACGACTTTGGACAGGCGCCAGAGCCGTTTCCATGATACACCCTACACATACTTATGATCACTACAACATCACTACTGTAATTCTTAATGAAGCGACCCATACCCTATTTCTGACTCCCCATTATCGGTAAACGACATACATCTGTACAATAGCACGCGAATTCAGGGTTGCAAAAACTATCACGGCCTCCTTTTTTTATTGGGCGTTTGAAGCCTCAATATTTATTCGTTTCAACAAGCAGCGTATTAGCGGGGGAGGTTATACCCAGATCGCCTTTTTATCGACTATTTTTTTGCGTTTTTATATTTTTTGCGTGCAAGGAGTATTCTGGGATTGTACATCGACTGGAAAACGGAGGAGGCGGAAGGAGGTTTCCCGGACAGCTTGGCCTTGTGGGTGAGAGATGGATATGCGAATTATTTGATTTGAGCGATGTCGAGTTGATCTGATTGATGTGGACTTGACTCTGGTGGATTGATGGGAAATATAGAGGGAGAGGGCATCAGTTCGATGCAAGGTAGTTCGAGCTTGTTGGATGGAGGATGATGGGATGAAATAGTTGTTTACATGTACGAAAGGACGATGTGAATGAAAGGGATGGACACATATCTCTTCTTCCTTTCCTTTTCTCTTCCTTCCCCTTCCCCTACACTACGACCTATGCAACTGCACACAGTGACTCCAAACCCCGATCCCACACGCCAAACAAAAGAAGGATTTAACCCCGGACGCGGATAGGATAGATAGATATAGTCTCAACTCCTCCTTCTCGCAATACTGTAATTCTAATATGAAATGATTGAATCTAAAAAAAAACCTGACAAAGAAACCCCCTCTAATGAATATAAATGATACATATAATACTTCAAGTTGCTCTCTTATCCACCAGATAAAATACCCTCTTCCCTCTTCCCTCCAGCTCTCTCTCTCTCCCTCTTTTAGCATTTATCATTCCCTCTTTCTATGTATACAAAAAATAAGATCAATTAATCAATCACCTGCCACCCACTACGAGAGAGGGATTCGGATTTTAGATTCGAAGATTGGTTTGTTAGTTGGTTTGGTTTGTTGATTGGCAGATTGGGGATAGTATAAGAGGAGTGAGGAAGCGGAGTGAGTAGGAGAATGAGTGGACTGGAGTGGTATATAAAAGAAGGAACATGAACGGAGAGATATGTAAGAAAGATGTTTGTTCATGTTTGTGTTGGTAGAATAATATATTATAGATTAGAATGCATATTGAAAGTGGGCAGGGCTGTAGTCTGTATGTAGCTGCTTCGGATGATATTTGAGGTCGAGAGGTACAAGTATGTTGATAAAACAACAAGTACATGTAGCTGTCATCCCCTTCCTTCCCAGCGGAAGTTTCGCTACGGCCTGGTTTGGTTTGGTTTGGTTCTGTCACTACCCGTAATGTAACATTGAATGAATGGTTGAAGAGAGGGTTCTAGGTGTTTTAAAATAAGGATTTTTTTTCTTTGTTATTGTATTCTATTGAGGATGAGATCTGGGTTAATCAGGCAGGCGATATGTTGACTGAGTAAGATTCCAGCCAAAAATGCGAGGATAATGTAAGATAGATCACTAGGGAGCAAGAGTACAGCAGTTCAAAATGTTCTTGGCGCCCTCTCTTCTTCCCTTCCTTATATTCCCTCAAATACAAAGCCTGGTCAGCCGGAACGCAGGGAAAAGGTGAAGAAATCTATAATACAAAAGTGATTGATAATGCACATCCATCCGTATGCTGAGGATAGGGGCCAGTAGGAATTTCAGCTGTGAAGAGGAGGCTGTTCACCTGTACGGTAGGTAGATTAAGCAAACGGGGCGGTGCCTTGCGCATTACCAGGCACATCGCGGCGCTCTTCGAAGTAGTTCCCGTATCTGACTTCTCCTTTGCGAAGGGTGGCATCATCAACAATTGGAATTGTATGGCCGTTCTCGAGGCCTTTGGAAGACGCGTTGGTCTTGGTATAGTCTGGCTGGATGGAAAGAGGGCTTTTTACATTGTCAGTATACTTTCCGATCTAAGATTTCCAAGAATGACTCACCCATTCAGTTCTCGGTCAATCAACAAGAATTCCTTCATTGCGTCCTTGGTACCTCTTTGTTGCAAGTAGCTATAGTAGATGTTGCTGAGCTCTTTCCTCGTAGAAAGATTCATGCCAGTCGTTTTGATTAGATCATCATGGACCTTCTTGATTCTCTCATAATGTTCGCTTTCCTTTTCGGCACTAGTTGGTTGAGCAATCTCAAATTGAAGGAAGTTCGCCCAGAAATGACGACTTTGAAGATACCATTGCTGGTTCTTTTGGAAGACTTGTCGACCTTCGTCAACAGATCCTTTGACCTTCCAGAGAAGAATAGCCCACTCAACAACGACTGCAGCCTTGGCGAAGAGGTCAACAACAGGGTCGTCGATTTGGGCTTTGTAAACTCGAATCGCAGCTTCTAGGCCGCGCTGGCGACGTTCTAAATTCGCCCATGAAATTATTGTCTCAACATGACCAGGCATGCGGTCCAGAATTGCTTCGTGGATATCACGGGCAACATCAAAGCGATCAGATATTTCCTCAAAGTAGGCGTACTGCAGCCTGATGCCTGGTCTACTGATTGGAACATAAAGGGTGCTGGCACGCTGGTAGATGTTCCGGACCTCTTCTTGCTTGCCTTCTTGAGCAGACATCCACCGAGCATAGCGGAACCAGAACTCGTCGTAGAATGCGCAAGTGACCAAGCATCGCTCATACAAGAACACCGCCCGGGAATAGTCGCCCTCTGACTCCTCGAAGTCTAGATACTTTCTCCAATTGGCGAGTTGAGCATAGTCAAGCTCGGTGACATGAAAGTACGGGCGTTTAATCTCAGATTCGTAAGTCCAGCGCTTTGTGGTTTCAGCTTGGGTCTTGGTGAAGGTATCAAGGAAGAAGTTGTCAATCTTTGTTCGGACCTCTCGCTCTATCTCCATCTCTGATATGGCCTTTTGGGCTGCCTGCAAACTATTTTCTGATTCGACCTCGGCACGGAATCGGCTCAAAGTATCAGCTGGTACAAGCTCTACAACTGGACGAGCATGGGCAAGCTGGCGGAATTTCTCAAAATAACGTGCATACTGGTGCATAGGAATTTCAATAACCCGACCCAAGATTGTGAAAATCTTGAAATCTTTGTCATGCGCCTCGACACGGTCTTCGAACTCAAGATACTTGTCCCAGAAAGGATGAGCAAGAAAGTCTAAACCAACACAGGCAGCACCACGCTCAAAGAGCCTATCGCAGAATGTCAGCCGGGTTTTGAATGGGGGGTCAGGAGGGAATCAAGGTGGTAGGAGTGCAAATACGGGAAGGGCAGGTGTGCTTGAACTGATGTATTCCTCAACTTCCATCCTCTCCGAACATTTGTGCAGAGTGATACGATGTAAAATGCGAACGTGTGATAGCAGAAGAAAAGATCCTGATCATGTGGGTGAGAAGGGTATCAAACAGGGAGCGACTCTTTGGCAGTTCTCACCGTCTGCGACCCTGTGACTGATTCTCCAAGTGTGGTGCATGCGGTCATTGCGTAATATGCGTCGCAACCCAGATGTCTGTGTTAAAAGGGAAGGAAAGAGTCCAGTTATACTTACTCTCTGATCACGTCAGGATCATGGCTGGTTTCAACTTTGAAGGAGCAGTAATCAGTCCACAAGTCAACTGAGGTTGTGATACTTGCGACTCCGCGCTCAAAGACCTAGGAAGCCGTCAGTTCCCAGTCTTGTATCACTATTTGTGCACACAGCCTTACCATCTCAGCAGCCTCCGTCCCAGCAATGGAGAACTCCAAATCGGCATATTTCTTCCAGTATCCGAAGAGCAAAGGAAACTTTGCAAGAAATCGATCGTAGGCGCTGCGGGTAGTTGAAATAGCTTGAGGGCTAGAATTGCGATTCAACCCACCCTCGAGAGATTCTGCGGCGCGAACAAGTTTCTCCCAGTGCTCAAAATTATCAGGATCTTCGAGCTGCCGCAATGAATTAGTAAGCGATTGGGAGAGTAGGCGGTAGACTGAGCAGCCTTACAACTTCAGCATTAAGACTCCTGATCTCTGCAGACTCCTCGTCGGTGCCGCCGAAATTGAAATCGCTCATTGTCGCGAAGGGGGGTTTGGTAATGAGTGGGTAGTCGGAAGAACGCGATTATGACCTGATAAAGCGATGGACAGTCTATGGCTTCAGATTTATGATATTCACCGATATGAACCTTGATCAGGAGTGTCGGGAATAGAAAGATGTCGTCCTAAGGGAGGGAAGGATGAAGAGGTAACTGTCGCAACTCAGGATTGAATTCAGCCTCATTGGAGGCTGGGGAGCGAGCGGTCAGCGCTAAGCTATTTTAGGACTCGCGTCAGATCTCAGATGAAAACCTCGCACACGATCTTCAACTTCTTCTCTTCTCCTCCATAGGCTAATGATGAACGATACTCAGTATCAACCAATATAGGAAGAGGATGAAGCTCTACGGAGCATGATCTTAACATGACCATTTCTGAAGCCAAATAAAGACTATTTCTGTCTGACCACGACAACTTTTGTTCCACTCTCATGACTTTTCCAGGTCAGGCTTATTATTTCCATGTTCTTCTAACTATAGAAGCATCTTAGGACAAAGCGACGAAGCCTTGTGGTGTGGCAAGACCTGAGTTATTACAACACGGGATTGCCCTGTTCAAGTCGACCAAGATTTCTCCCAGGTTATATCCTTATCCGAGCCTGGAAGCAGTCGAGGATATAAGTTCAAATTTATGCAGCTGTGAAGTCCTTCTTTACTATTCGGACATAGTAAGAGACATAGGATGAGCTCTGAATTCCTTAAAACAATCTGTTTTTTTCTGTTTCAAATTGTTATCTAGAAGACGGGCTTCATCATACAGGCTCTATATAACGATAGAAAATGAAAATATATGTCATATATTACTCCACTTTCTCTCCTCCCCCTTTTGACAGTAGGAGGATCACTACGTTGCCCTCTTCGCCTTGTGATACCGAAAACCGTTTCAAGTTTCTGCTATCATTCTACTCTCAGCATGCATCGCAGCCAATTTGACCGAGACAGTTCCTATCAGTGGAGAATATCTCAATCTGGATTCTCCTCGTTACCCAAAGAATTTTGGACATGAATACCACAGTAGGGATTGGTAGCAACCTTATGGCAAGTAAACCGGAGCTATATGATCTCCAACCCCAGAACTCCGGAGATACTGCAATAACCTACTCACTACGACCAACCCAAATCGCCTACGCCCACGCCCCCGCCTACTTACAGAAACCATATCTCATGTCTCCCTCCCCTTTCATCAACTACAATCTCTCCTCCTAGCTATAAATAAAGACAAGAAAAGAAAACTGCCTCAACCAAAAAACAAAACCCCTCCCTGCACGCACTGAAAATCCAGCTCTCCCCTACCATTCCATCAACAAACCCTCCAACTACACCCTTCTCTTCTCTTCTATTCCATCACTACAATATCCTTTCCCCGCATATATCTCTGGTTAGCAGTAGTCACCACACCACATCACGGCATATTATATCATATCAAAAGCCAAAAAAAAAGAAAAACCCCGGAAGAGAAAAAATCCGTTTTCCCCACGAACCACTCGAACCTGGATATCATCTTGTTGAATGATAACTAACCAAGCCCACCACGCAACAATTGTACGACGATATGTCTCCCGAGAAGGTCGCCAGCGGCTAGGTTGTTACGTGGTGGTAGGAAGGGAGAGATAGGATAGTGGAAGGAAGGGTGGAAGATGGTGAGGGAAGAAGGGTACAGAGGAAGGATGACTGTGAACGTGGTTTCTTGACTTTCTGGACAATTAGGAATGGCCGTCACATGAACGGTTGTTCGTATGTAGATATCCTTGTTGGCGTAGATGCTTCTGTAGAGGTTATGATTTTAGAGTTGGGCGGTGTGATAGTAGCATGTGACTACGCAGTGTTGATACCTGGTGAATACGTCTTCTTCTAGTAGGTTTAACCAGCACACCTCACGAACTTTGGCACTGCGGGTCACATTTAACAAGAATTTTGTGTTGTGTACGTGTTCATCGATCATAGCAGGCTACCTAGGAGTAACACTGCAGGGGTTTCAAGAGACTTCGCCATGACAACGCAGTTGGGACGTGAGAAATCCGAGGGATATCTAAGATTAGAAGCACACTACTAGAGCAGACAACGAAAGCCCATTGCAGATAGAGAGACCGAAGTACTCTTTGCCAAAGATCTCCCATAGACGCTAATGTGCCGTTGAGGCTCTTTGTGAAGAAATGCATTCCAGTATCAAAAGACGCCTGCTTCAAAAGCTTGTAAAGAGCCTCATCCGCAAAACACGCCCTAGACGCGAGAAAATCGCAAGGACAGAGAAAACATCGGTCGCAACCAGAAAGGAAAACATGATCATCAGGTTCGCAGGATGGTGTATTCGCAAATCGCAATGAATTCGCAAAGCCGCTCGTTCTGCTTTTCATATCAACTCCCATCCCCTACACCCAATGCTACAATCACTCCACCAGCAAGCCAGGTAAGCCAGCTGCTCCAGCAAGATCAAGAAGCATGTGAAAATGAGACGAGGAGATTCCAGATAGCGAAAATCTAAGATTCGGTGGCGGGTGCAGCGTCGGTCTTTGGCTCAGCGGCGTCGGTCTTCTCTGGCTCTGCAGCCTTCTCGGCTTCTTTTGGTGCCTCAGCAGGCGCAGCCTCGGGCTCTCCGCTATCTGATGAGGTCCAGAGAGTAAGGTTGTCGCGGAGGAGTTGCATGATGAGTGTGCTATCGCGGTAGGACTCCTCAGACAGAGAATCAAGCTCGGCAATAGCATCGTCGAAAGCTTGCTTGGCAAGGTGGCAGGCACGGTCTGGGGAGTTCAAGATCTCGTAGTAGAATACGGAGAAGTTCAGGGCCAGGCCAAGACGGATGGGGTGAGTTGGAGTGAGTTCGGTCTGGGCGACATCGGTAGCATTCTGCGAAGAGGTTAGTTAGTAATGAGTATAGTATCCACTTGCAGCAGAAGTTTATTACCTTGTAGGCCTCGTGGGCAGCGGTGGCAGCAACCTTGCGCTTCTCGCCCGAAGCAAACTCAGCCAAGTAACGGTGGTAATCACCCTTCCTGTATCGTGGCACCTGTCAGTAACGGCCTAAATTATGCCACGAGCAAGTGATTTGCGATAAGACGCACATCTTGTGGTAGAAAACCTTGGACTCGCCAGATTCGGCCTTGGGAATCAAAGACTCATCCAGTACATCAAGAACATCCTGGCAGACCTTCTCGAGCTCGGTCTCAATCTTTTGGCGGTAATCACGGATAGTGGAAACATGCTTGTCGGTACCCTTGGACTCTTCCTTCTGCTCGATTGAGGAAATTATGCGCCATGAAGCACGTCGAGTTCCGACAACATTCTTGTATGCAACGGATAGGAGGTTTCGCTCATCAACGGTAAGTTCTCCGCCCAACTAAGTCACACGCGTCATTAGTTATCGTTCTTGCAGGTAGCCATCATCATCAGTAAAGGAGAGGTGAGCTAAGCGCATTGCTAACCTTGGCAACCTCCTTCATGAATGTAACCATCTCATCGTAACGCTCGGCTTGCTCACAAAGTCTCGCAAGGAAGGTCTTGCTGTGGTAGGAGTTAGCATCAACGTCCGGTAGGGCCCTGGCGCAGCATTTCTAGGTCGACTCATACCTTTCACGCTAGATCGAGACTCAGACATTAGCAAGGCTTCCTCACGAAGATGGAGATGGGGATATGCGGATGGATGAGAGAGAGAGACGTGGTGGATAGGTATTGTTGGGCTATGGAGGGGAACAAAAGGCCAAAACCCGAAGTGAGGCGGGTGCAGCAAGAGAGAACTTACTTCGGTGGTCATTCTTGCGGTTGATCGGTTGATAGGTTGATCAGAGTGTCTTGTTGATGTTAAGGAATAGAGGATGAGGGAATCTTGGTGATGGACGGTGGTATTTGTTGTGGTGAGGTGTCGTGCTTTCCTTTCCAGAAGTTGAGAACCTGGGGTGTCGGGCTCGGTGGTGACCTTTCGCTTTCTTAGCGTGCTTCTGTTCGCTAAAGCAGGTGACGATGGGGATGGGGGATGGGACAATGAATGGGTCGGCGCGGCTCATTACAGTATCAACAAGTTCAGTTTGTCAATACTGTACATGTATCATTTGTATAGATATGTTCTGTTTACTGTGTATAGACTCTACTCCTACAAGATTCCCAAACTTTTGTTATCATGTGTTGCAGGGCTCAACCCATCCCATCCCGTCCCATCACAACGAAATATGGGCAGAAGAAGGCCCACGATCAATTTACACTATGTGAGGCTTCAAAACTTGGAAGGCTTCGTCTCTCTCTCGCAATGTTAACAAGAGGACAAGACAACAACTACCTTAGTATCCCATAGCTCACGTCATCCACTGTCAACCTTGATTCTACCCTGCTCTGCATCTGCTCCCTCTGGCTGTTGTCCCTTTACAGCATGACCATGTAGCAACCCTGGATGGCTGGTGAGTCTTGTGGGAAACTTTCCTTATCATTTGTATTCCGCTGGATTCTGCTTTGTGGTTCGCAGGGGAGGGGGGGTTTGTTTGGCTGCATGTGCTGGCAAGATCTAGAGCACTGACCAATGAAGCCACATGAGAGCTCATGATTACTCGACTATTGGACAGAAGAGCCCGTAGATGGTGATTCTGTGTGATGGGCGCAAAAGCCGAGAGGTCATGTACTCTGCGGACTGACTTCATGAAGAAACAGGATCCGGGCGCCGGGATAGTCGATTCTTTGTATAGGTTTTGAGCACGAAGATTGTTCAATAGGAAGTCTATACTGGCTCTGGCTCTTAGCTGAAAGGCTGGTTCACTTTCACTGTACTGGTACTGTATCACTAGCCTTAGAACACACCTAAAGACTCATTGAAAAGGAGCATCAGCAGAATTTGCTCTTCTTCGTTTTGGTCTGGGTCATACTTAGATCCCGGCCACATAGGTAGAGAAAGGAAGAGCATGTTTATTAATGCACAGTGCATGTGCCGGAAAACAAGCAATAGGCGCATTTTATTTCCCTGTCCCTTACATTGTACTTCATCTCATACCGGACTGTGGTCTTTCTTTTGGCTGATGTGAGACGATTTGTTTGGTTGGGACCGAAATGAATTGTCCCAAGCGCCAATGGAAGCATTCCTGGCTGGAACCGACCGAGGATCTGGGGAAGCCATGAGGCTTAAATACAATAGATGTACCTCACCAGCTTATCGAACCGATCGCATGCACCGAACTTTCTTCTCGGATACTTGAAAGAACAATAAAATATAAGGTTGTTTAAACCCCAAGTAATCGGCTGCTAGATCGAAACGGTAGTCCGGCAAGATATGTAAGCCAAGGCCAAGGTACTGTACCCACGATCAAGCGACTAAAGGATTTCGGGCGGCCAATCCAATCCGGAACAGCTTTAGAAGAGGACACTTGTAGATTTGCTGTGGCCCCAACTGACCAAGCATAACTGGAGAAATAATACCTTTCTTTCTCTTCTCTCCCCGCTCTTCTGATTCAATTCGATTCCTTTCTTTGCAGATTTATTAAATAATTGCCACAACTCTTGCGGCAACATCTGGCCTCATACATGATAGATCCAATTAAATAAGTAGCCGCAAAACGGTTCAAACTTCACTTCGCGACCACCCCACGTTCAATATGGAAAACGCATACGCCAAATCCACCTCTGAGGTGCTGGAATTCTTCTCCGTTTCCGAAACTCTGGGTTTGACCGAGACGCAAGCGACAGCTTCGAGAGAAAAACATGGCCGCAATGGTATGTCGAGAAACCCATCTTGCGCCGCGAAACATTGCGCAAAGACTAACTTTGGTATAGCTATTGAAGAGGAGCCGCCCACTCCCATCTGGGAGCTTATTCTCGAACAATTCAAAGACCAGCTTGTTATAATCCTCCTTGGATCTGCGGCGATCTCCTTCGTTCTCGCACTTTTGGAAGAAGGTGGGGGTTGGACAGCCTTCGTAGACCCTGCAGTTGTAGGTTTCTATTCTTTCTCTAAACTGCTCTACGGCAAACTCACCGTAACCACAGATTCTTACGATTCTCATCCTGAACGCTGTCGTCGGTGTATCTCAAGAAAGCAGCGCCGAAAAGGCAATTGCCGCGCTCCAAGAATATTCTGCGAACGAGGCCAAAGTTATCCGAGAAGGGAAAATCACAAGAATTCGCGCTGAGGAGTTAGTTCCCGGAGATATCATCTCGATCTCGGTTGGGGATAGGATACCGGCAGACTGTAGAGTCTTGGCAATTCAGAGTAACAGCTTCAATGTCGACCAGGCAATTCTCACCGGAGAAAGTGAGAGCGTTGGAAAAGATACAGCTGCAGTAAATGACTCCAAGGCTGTGAAGCAGGACCAAGTCAACATTTTGTTTTCAGGAACCACAGTTGTTACTGGACATGCTACTGCGATCGTAATTCTCACTGGATCTTCTACGGCTATTGGAGACATTCATGAGAGCATCGCCGCTCAAATTTCGGAGCCCACACCTTTGAAGCAAAAGCTCAACGATTTTGGAGACACGTTGGCAAAGGTCATTTCTGTTATCTGTATTGTTGTCTGGCTTATCAACATTCCCCATTTCAATGACCCATCTCACGGAAGCTGGGCGAAGGGAGCTATCTACTACCTGAAGATTGCGGTGTCACTCGGTGTTGCAGCTATCCCAGAAGGTCTCGCTGTGGTTATTACTACATGTCTCGCTCTTGGTACCAGAAAAATGGCTGCAAAGAACGCTGTTGTTCGAAGCTTGCCATCTGTTGAGACCCTTGGAAGCTGCAGTGTCATCTGTTCTGACAAAACCGGCACATTGACCACTAACCAGATGAGCGTCAATAAGATTGTCTATATCAATGAGGCTGGGAATGATCTGGAAGAGCTTGATGTGGAGGGTACTACATTTTCTCCCGCAGGAAGCATCAAATCAAAGGGCTCTGTTGTCTCTAATGTTGCGTCAAGCTCAAGCACCATATTACAAATGGCCGAGGTAGCAGCACTCTGTAATGATGCTCAGCTTGCCTTTGATGTAAAGTCTGGTACATATTCTAATGTTGGTGAGCCAACCGAAGGAGCCCTCCGCGTCCTTGTTGAAAAGATTGGAACCCAAGACCTGGCTCAGAATCAGAAGCGGGTCGGAGCTACAGCCCAAGATTACCTCCATCTTTCTAGCTCCTGGTACGAGGCCAGAGCACCACGCTTGGCCACTTACGAATTCTCTAGAGACAGAAAGAGCATGTCGGTTCTTGTTGGTAACAAGACTCAACAAAGGCTTCTTGTAAAGGGTGCCCCAGAGAGTATCATTGACCGCTGCACTCATGTACTAGTTGGAGCACATGGCAAGAAGGTCCCAATTTCCAAAGGTCTTACAGAACTCTTGTTGAAGGAGGTCGTAGAATATGGTAATAGAGGTCTTCGTGTCATTGCTCTAGCCAGTGTTGAAAGTGTCGGTTCAAACCCACTCTTGAAAATCGCCAAGTCCACCGCACAGTACACCCAGCTTGAACAGAACCTAACTCTCCTCGGTCTTGTTGGAATGCTTGACCCTCCTCGCCCAGAAGTCGCTGGATCTATTAGAAAATGTAAGGAAGCAGGTATCAGAGTTATTGTCATCACTGGAGACAACCGCAACACCGCAGAGACCATATGTCGCCAAATTGGCGTCTTTGGCGAATATGAAGATTTGAAAGGCAAAAGCTATACTGGACGGGAGTTTGATAACCTCAGCGAAAGCGAGCAATTAGAGGCAGCAAAGAGAGCGTCCTTGTTCTCCAGAGTTGAGCCAAACCACAAGTCGAAACTTGTTGACCTTCTCCAGTCAGCCGGAGAAGTCGTAGCCATGACTGGCGACGGTGTCAATGATGCTCCAGCTCTCAAGAAAGCTGATATCGGGGTTGCAATGGGTTCCGGAACCGACGTAGCTAAACTCGCCTCGGATATGGTTCTCGCAGACGATAATTTCGCAACGATTGAGGTCGCTATCGAAGAAGGTCGCTCCATCTACAATAACACCCAGCAATTCATCCGATATCTGATCTCTTCCAACATCGGAGAAGTCGTTTCAATTTTCTTGACTGCTGCCGTCGGCATGCCAGAAGCTTTGATTCCTGTCCAGCTTCTTTGGGTCAATCTCGTCACCGACGGTCTCCCAGCTACCGCTTTGTCCTTCAATCCTCCTGACCACGACATCATGAGAAGAGCCCCCCGCAAGCGTGATGAGCGTCTCATCGGCGGCTGGCTTTTCTTCCGCTACATGGTTATTGGTGTGTACGTCGGTCTTGCAACTGTCGCAGGTTACGCCTGGTGGTTCATGTACAACAGCGAGGGGCCTCAGATCACATTCTACCAGCTCGCGCATTTCCATCGTTGTTCATCTGATTTCTCTGAGATCGGATGTAGCATGTTTGCTAACGATATGGCAAAATCGGCTTCGACTGTCTCCCTATCAATTTTGGTCGTCATCGAGATGCTCAATGCTATGAACGCGTTGTCGTCTAGCGAGTCTCTGCTCACTCTCCCGCTTTGGGAGAACATGATGCTAGTCTACGCAATTACTCTCTCAATGGCGCTACACTTCGCGCTCCTGTATACCCCGGTTTTACAGACCCTGTTCTCGATCCTGCCTCTGAACTGGAATGAGTGGCAAGCAGTCTTGATTATCAGTGCACCCGTCATGTAAGCATATGTTTCTTCCCCCTTTTGTTCACCTCCATTCTCTTCTTCAATATACTCCCGGATTCCGTGCTGATTAATAAATAGTCTCATTGACGAGGTCCTCAAATTTATCGAAAGACTGTTATTCATAGAGAAAATCGAAGTTGCTCAACCCAGAGCTAAGAAGGAGTAAGCAAGTAATGCAAGGAAGCTAGGAAAGATCTGGTTTCTGTCGTGGTGGCATTGTATATCACTAGATGCGTAGACATAGAATTGCATAGATGTACTTACTTTGTTTCACCCAATGCCAAATACTCTCTTGTTACTCACATGGTGACATTAGTCACCAATTAGCCATATTGATCAATGTTGACAATTAAGACTAACTTAAACGCTATTGCAACTGCTCAAAGTAACATGTGTGCCCCCCCTCCGATCATGGGACCGTTTCAAGATAACAGTGCGCCTATTGAAGTCGAATGAGTATCACAAGGACTACAAATTTGGTGCGCCCACTCCTATTCCCCCAGGTACCAACCTCACGACACATCCAACTTTAGACGCTGGGTAGATAGTTTATCAACTCATGTCCATTTTACTCTCGTTAAGCCGCAATGCCATGCGGTATCTAGTGTACATACACAAGACCAGCCATCTGTCAACGCTAGCAGCTGCATCTCGCTCCAAAGCCCTCCATTAACGCCCATTTAATCTTGTCTACCCTTCAATAACCGCTTGGTGACCTTATCCTTCTCGATGATGTAGACGTGTGCACCCCAACCAGACAAAGCATCTCTATCTACTGCATTCAGAAGTGCTTGGGAGATTGTCTCGAAGAGATCCTCTGGTGCCTAAAAAAGCCAAGTCAGTCTCGGATCTCCATTACCCAACATACAGCAGTACATATATTCTAGCGCTGCAAATAAAAGATATAAGAAAAGGGGTGCCTACCAAATCTGGCTCCCAGAGCCCTTCACAAGTACCAAACAACTGATCACTGGCCGTCCCGCTAACAATAAAATCCTTCGCAAAATCAATGCATCCAATACTATCAAAACCACAGATGAACGGCTTCCCGCTCTTCTGATCAATACCAGCAACGACCGGACTGACAAAGTATGGCCCAAAACGCTTCTCGTATAAGGAGCTCGAGACCAGGTTGGCCATGGTGGAAGGGGAGATGTTGCGCTCCTCGCGGAGACGATACATGTTGACTTTGTAGCGGAATAGATCGGAAACCGTAGACACATCGGTGGCCAGACCGGTGAGGCCAAGGTAAACGTCGCCGTAGGAGAAGATCTTGGGGAAGTTGTTGCTAACGGTCAAGGATTGGAGACCGAGGCGGAGATCGCAGGCTATAGCCACGCAATCTTTGCCAACCATTGCTACGCAGGCGCCGCCATCTGGGAGGAAGGTTAGATATATTCCGCATTTATATGAATAGGTTGAGGCATACTGATGGCGAAGGGGGAGCTCTGTGGATGAAGTTAGTAGCTGTTTGAGGTTGGGTAATGGGGTTTGCTGACCATCTTGACGATATTGTTGGGTTATTGGGTATCTCAAGGCCTTAATTAAGTGGTAATCGCTCTATGGTAAGATTCAAGAGCTTCGCGGTGGTGTTGTTGAAGTTGTGAGCCTGCGTGAGGTACAGCTGCCATGCAAGCTCGACGCGCAGCTGTGTCTACCTTGAGCTTGACTACAGAACCCCGAGATTCTGCCGCGTCTGCCAGGCACCAAATTGATACCAACCTTCAACCTCTGGTTTTTTTCTACCAACAAACATCCAACATTGAAGTTGAAGTTCGCTCTTTGAAGACATTAGCTATCTTTTGTGTCATACGTCCCAGCTAACTTGCAGATTTTCCATTTGCGCATCTATACAAAGAACGTCGCGCCTGTACAAATAAATAAAGCACCCCGCCACACCTGCCGCTTTCCTGAGCAACAATCGAGCATCTCAAAGGAATTCCACGACACCACGTTCTTTCCATATCTGCACCTTTCAAGAGCAAGCCATCATAGTCTCAGATATATTAAGGGAAGAAACCCCAGCATTTGGGAGAGTCACTCCTTTAGTATCCCCGTTCAGTAGCACCTCATATGAAACATGGCTTCCAACGTGGTGGTTATTGACTCGTCCTTCCGCCGAACCGTTATTAAAGTCAACCCTGGAACATACATGACAGATGTTCTAGAGCAAGCTTGCAAGAAATTCGGCCTCGATCCCAGCAGATACGGTCTCAAGTAAGCTCCAATGTCCCTAGGTGACGAATAACTTTTAACACTCTCTAGGAACAACGACAGAGTAGTCGACCTCTCCGCCCCCTTCAGACAAACGGGCCTTACTGCCGGTGCGAAGCTCGAGCTTGTGATTGTCTCTCGATCCCCAGCTGTTGTCTCAGTAGCTCTGCTAGTACCCGAAACGTTGGGAGTAACGAGTGGTCGGTTGATAGACAAGTTTCCAAGTGATACCACGTTATGGCTCATACTGCGGAAATTCGAGTCGAGAGAAGATCAAAATCTAAACTTCACCGGTCGAGGAGTCACAAAAATTGAGGATGGAGCTACGACAGGTGCAGGACGGGTATTCTATGAGATGCCCGCACTGAACATTGTGGGTCGGGACTTCTCGGACTTTGGAGGTCTGCAAAAGAGCCTTGCGCAGCTGGGGTACAATCAAGGCAGTGTTTCTATTAGGCTGTGTTTCAAGGCTACGGAGCAACCTTTGGAGGAGGCTATGAAGGAGATTGGGCAGTACTTTAAGGAAGAGGCTGCGCCGAGCATTGCTGAGGCTGCGAAGGAGGTTGAAACTATCACGGCTGCAATCGCGAAGCTACCATCAACTCAGCCAGAGGGTTCCCAAGATGTCGATGTGGCGAATGCAGATGAGGTAGCAGCATTATCAGTCCAAACTACCAATGATGCAACGTCAACTTCTCTCACACCAGCCAAGCGTCCTGCTCCAGAGTCATCGGAATCTTCTCCCGCCACTTTAGGTCCAGACCAACGTCCAATCGTGGTCTACGCAGCCCCATCCGGAGATACTCCCAAAGCCGCTCTTCGACCTCACAATGAAGATGATTTCGAGCCAACAATTGCCCACGCCAAACTCCATCAAACTCGTCTTCAAGAAAGCTCCATTAACAAACGTCTTCCATCCGATGCAGAGCAGGAGCGAGCTGAGAAGGAGCGAACTGCAAAACTAGCAAAGAAGACTTCAGTCAGCATCAAGATTCGCTTCCCGGACCAGCAAACCACCGTCTCTACCTTTACAGCATCCGAGACAGGCGCCAATCTGTACGAGTTTGTTACTAGCCTAATCAGAGCTGAAAACCAACCTTTCAAACTCGTCTACATAGACAAAGGTCCCCAAATAGTGCCTCGAAATGAGAAGAAGCTGATCAAGGACTTGGGATTCGAGGGTGCTGTACTCATCAATTTCCTTTGGGAGGATGGTGCGAGTGGTGATGTTAGGAAAGGCTCGGTGCTCAAATCGCAGTATGTGGAGGCGGCAAAGGAGATTACTATTCCTGAGCCATCGGTAGAGGGACCGAAGGAAGAGGGTGAATCTTCTATTGTTGACAAGGGGAAGGGCAAGGAGAATCCGAGTGGCGGCGGTGGCAAAAGTGGTAATGGAGGCAGACCTAAGTGGTTCAAAGGATTAGGGAAGAAGTGAGAGCTGAGAAGGGCTTGATGAGATACGATTCATGAGTAGATGGCATTGTGTAAGGGAATTGTTTGGCATTTTGTGTAAGGGGGTCTATCATACATAGCGAGGAGTTCTTGCGTTGGGTATTACAGATAAAGTGTAAAGGCTCAATTCTGCTAGTACATTAGATATTGATTAAGAAATGTAGAAGCAAATCCAATTTGCCAAAAGCAATGTTCCAAGCACGGGTGTAAAATTTGTAGAGGTGTTGCAGAATCATCTTCATTGTAGCAAGTGTCCCGTTCGAATATGCATGTCATCTACCAACTACGCAATCATCACGAAGCCGTATGGATGCACCCTTTCCATGGATGCGCTAGATAGCTTTTCATTCATACAACGCCATCCATCCATCCTTCCTTGCGAGGCTCCAACCTAGAACCCAGAGGTATCTTCTCAAAAGGGAACAAATGATCGAGACGAAGCATATGAGATGCTTAGTGACCGGCTCTTCTCGACTCAGCAATAACGTTTGTCAACTCCTCGACCTTCGCCTTCGCACGACCGAAAGTACCAAGCTGCATTCATGTCAGTGGCTTGCTTGCTAAAACTCCCTATAGAGAGGGACAGGGTTGGGATTTTGGGGTGAGAAACATACGCGCTTCTTTGCCAACTTGCGTGCGCGCTTATCCTTGCTGTTACGGAGCAATTCGATGACACGGCGCTCATATGGTGCGAGTCTGCAATCTATTAGCCATGAACCAGCACATGGTTCTGCAAACTGCGATCTGGCGCAGCGTGGAAAAGAAAGACATACCCGGAAACCTCCTTCACAATCTCGCGGACGAACTGGGTGCGCTTGCTCAAGTGTCCCTTGGTACGGCTGACTCTTGGCTTGACAACTCGTGCCTCGGTTTTCTACATCCAGATGATATAATTAGCCCGTGAGTCCATCGTCAAATTTCGTCATGCCTCTCAGAGGAAAGCGAGAAATTGAGATCCTCCAAGAGGTGAGACGGGCTTTGTTTCTTCAGTGGGGTGTTCGTACGTGTCCTTTGTTCAATCCGACAGCGAGGCCGCTGCGCTCCTTTCCTGAAGATGCCATTTTTGTTGGAGTTGGCGATGGCGATGTCGTTGGTCGTTGAGAGGGGAAGAGCAGGATCAGGAAAAAGTTCGCGAGGTTTGTGAGGTGCGGCTTTGTGGATCACGTGTGATGGATAAGATGCTAGGGTAAGCGAAAGTGGAGCATGCGATGGAAACAATATGTTCGAATCACGTGAGATGTGACTTTGGATTACAATAGCTTCAGGTTGTCCCTAAACCTAGGATAGATAACAAGCATAGGAAAGCAAGGTGTCAATGGAGGACACGTTGAGTGGAAAGTTGAGAATTTTACCAGACGTCACATGGACGCCGCTCAGTTGTTTATTTCACCCATACACATCTTGCATGTTTCAAAACGACAGCCCCATTATTTCAAGCCGGGAGGAATTTGATCTTGAACGACTAATGTTGATGGTTCGAGTCCAATCTTATTTACAAGAAACTCAAATAATCAGCTCAGGTCATCGTTGGCCTTCCCGGCACCCGGGTATCTCATACTGTATCCAGCCTGGGCTCTCCAAAATAATGGCATAACCGCATCCGGATCCCGGCCGAGAAATAATGAAGTTCGACCCCTAATTTCACATGACCCTCCGAAGGGGCCAATTATATACGCCAATGAAAACCGGCACATTTACGCTGACCAGCCACATCTCTGGGTTGGCTTTTGGTGTGGGTTATATGAATCTAGAGGGAAACTAGAAGACTCCAAGAAGAATCTTCAGCCTTGTAGGAGAATCTTCAATATTTGTGGAATTCCAAGTTCTCATCAATGCAGGAATTTTGTCGGCATTCGTCAGGAGCAATATAAATGGCAAGATGGTCTAGAAAGCCTATCTTGGTAATCCCACTTATGCTGTATTATTTGTAAGAATTTTAATTGGCCGTCCCACGAGCTCTAAATTATGGGTCGAGTGTAGATATGGCGTTCGGCTTCTGGCAACTTCTGGCGTGGACTTGCTGGAAGAGGAGTCGTGTTTTAGCAATCCCGAAAAATAATCTCGATTGCCCTTAGCTTCGTCCTTCTCTCTGATACAAGTTTCATTGCTCACTTTCTTACCTTCTTCTTCAATCTTTGTTGAATATCATTTTCAGAGCTATCTGCCATCGTAAGAGCTTATCGAATTCATCATCTTCAAGGTCAATATCTTCACAATGGCCTCAGCTGCACGCAACGTCGCGCGCACCGCATTCAAATCGACGCCCTCCACTTCTGCCTTCAAGACTTCTGCTCGCAGGACAGTCTTCGCCCTCCCCCGCCAGACTTTCCGTCAACAATCCCGCCGTGGATATGCTTCTGAGCCACCGAAGTCCTCATCCGGGCTCTTTATCGGCGTTGGAGCTCTCGCTGTCGCAGGTGGCGCTGGCTACTACTTCTATTCCCAAGGCAACGGCAGTCTCCTCTCTGGATCCGCAGGCGAAACCAAGGGTATTTTCACTCCCAAGTTCGAAGACTACCAAAAAGTATATAACGAGGTGGCGCAAAGATTGGAGGAGAAGGACGACTATGATGATGGATCTTATGGCCCAGTTCTTGTGAGATTGGCGTGGCATGCGAGTGGAACATTTGATAAGGAGACTGGGACCGGAGGATCCAATGGTGCTACCATGAGATTCGCCCCAGAAGGTGACCATGGTGCGAATGCCGGACTGAGCGCTGCTCGGGATTTCCTTGAGCCAGTGAAGCGTAAGTTGCTGCATGGCCGCAAGTTTGAGAGATCTGCTAACGATCAGTAGAGAAGTTCCCATGGATTTCGTACTCCGATCTCTGGATCCTCTCTGGTGTCTGCGCCATCCAGGAAATGCAAGGCCCAGCCATTCCATTCAGACCAGGCCGATCGGACAGGGATATCGCAGCCTGCACACCTGACGGACGTCTCCCAGATGCTAGCCAGGGTAACAAGCACTTGAGGGATATCTTCTACCGAATGGGCTTCAATGACCAGGAGATCGTCGCTTTGAGCGGTGCGCACGCTCTTGGCCGTTGCCACACTGATCGTTCCGGCTTCACTGGCCCATGGACATTCTCCCCAACAGTCGTAACCAACGATTATTACACCCTTCTGTTGAACGAGAAGTGGCAATGGAAGAAATGGAATGGTCCTAAGCAGGTAAGCACCCCGGTCTTGAACAACAACAACGGCAACTAACAACACTATAGCTCGAGGACAAGACTACCAAGACTCTGATGATGTTACCCACCGATGTAGCCCTTATTTCCGACAAGTCTTTCAAGCAATGGGTCGAGAAGTACGCCAAGGACAATAGCCTCTTCTTCAAGGATTTCTCTGCCGTCATCACCAAGCTCTTCGAACTCGGCGTTCCTTTCGCTGAGGACGCTGAGAAGTACGTCTTCAAGCCCACTAACGCTTAAATCCCCAATGATACCCGTGTGACTGCTAGAAGAAGAAGTGTATAGTCGGATAGAGGTTGAACTTGGAGTTCACAGGTGGATGAGTTTCGAGGGCTTGGTTATATGTTTTCCAGGCCATCGCAGTTGCTGCATATTGTAGTTTGCCATAGTGAGGTTTGTATGATTACCATTGCGATTGATCAACTTAAATAGAAGAATGAAATGTCCAGTATGCCGCATAGTCATTCGTAAATTGTGGCATGAATTGTTGATGCGTTGTCAACATATCTATCTCAAGGTACGGCATCAACAACCATTGTCGAGTGTTGACTGGACAAGGTGAAGTGAAGATGAGCGATGAAGAGATGAAGAGAGAAGAAGACAGACGTCCAAATAAGCCCCTTTCTATCCCTGTATGGGGACTAAATCAGGATTTTCCTGAATCCAACGCCCAGCGGCCCTTCTCAGTGGTGCAAATCCGGGGAAGGGGGAGGGGAAGGGGAGGCACTACCCCGCACCACCTTTCTCCCCTTTCTCTTAAGCGTTACATTATCTGCACCAACACTAATCAGATCATTCATCAACTCTAGAACTTGGAGGACTTTCACAACAAGCACTTAAGACAATTTCTAGTGAATTTCCCGACAACATCAATTTTCAAGTTAAAGCCATAATTGAACTTATTGAATATGGCACTCCCCCGCAACCCAGCCGGCGACTCTTATGGTCCTAACAGTGGAAATCCACAGCTCTACCCAGCTCCATATCAACATCTCCGACCTACGGTAAATCCCTCTCCTATCATAGGAACATTTGTATTATCCCCTGATCCTTCTACCATTCCACCCCTTCCACTATTCTCTTTCCCAGAACATCGCCCTGCAACCGATCAAAAGATGGGCAGCTGCTAAGCCCAACACAACTAATAGAACACAAACGACGCATCAATCCCACTCACAAAGAATAACATGGACACTTCCGTTCATCAAACCTTGTATGAGCAGGGTCTGGAAGTGAGAAAGAAAGTTGTCGGCGAAGACTATGTGGCGAATGCATTGGAGAAAGGGAGTGGGGATTTCATGCGACCATTGCAACAGTTTGCTACTGTAAGTTCTTTTCTTTTTCCCTCAACTCCATATCTCTCCCTACTTCTTCTCTGCTTTCATGGAGGCTTGATCTAAGGCTTCATTCATACATCTGAATTACAACCATGGCTAACTCAAAAAGGAATCCGCATGGGGCACCATCTGGACTCGTCCAGGTTTAAGTCACAGGGAAAGAAGTCTGTTGAACTTGGTCATGCTCACGGCATTGGGGAAGTGGGTCGAGCTTGGTACGCATGTTAGAGGTGCAGTCAGGAATGGTTGTAGCGAGGTTGAGATTCGCGAGGCGCTTTTGCAGGCTAGGTAGGTTCCACCTTCTCTCTTTCCTGGACTACCTACTTTGAGTCTTAATTTATGTGTGTGAGGGTGAGGAGACATAAGAGGTAAGGGGAGGAGAGGAATGGCATAGAAAGCTAACGAGTGAGTAGCGCGTATTGTGGTCTGCCTGCTGGAATGGAGGCGTTCAGAGTTGCAGATCGGGTGTTGAATGAGATGCAGGAGAAGGGAGAGCTGGTTAGGGGATGAGAAGAGCAGTGATTTGGATCGTGACTGGATAGACACTGCTTGCATACTTTCTATGTGTTACATTTTCGCAGCCATTGCAACCATAAATTTAGTTAGACCATGAAGTTCTGACTAGGTAGTGGGCAAGTATTTGAATTAAAGCTTTTCGATAGAATAGATATTGACGTTTGCTACTAATGAGCATAACAGAATCTAACCACCCTGACTCCGTAGTATAAGTAGAAAACAACCCTGAGCCGCTTCCTCCAATCTTACCTCCTTTGATTGAGTCTTTCTTCCAAGTCAACACTAAGTGCTTCCTCTCGCTCAAAGTTGCCCAGTCCAGTATCTCCTCCTAATCGCTCACGCCAAGCTCCCACCTAAAGAGACAGAAGGTGTCTGACAGGACGTGCCTACACCCAGCGGAACGCCCGCGGGGCTAGGATAGCAGTAAAGACCGACATAAATCGAGCCACGGACCTGCCTCTTCTCCGTCCTAAAGTATCCATTTGGTCAATAGCGTGCTCCCGGAAACGCATGAAGAGTGCGGTACGTACGAGTTACACTTCGTATAGTGTTCAAAAACAGTTAGTTTCTGGGCCTTGAACAGAAAGCTCAGATCTGGGTTGGAACATGGGATCGGTGCGTCAGATGCTGTCTCGGTTGACCCTTTCAGCAAACATGTTGCAAGAGTCACGGCTCCGGTGTTATCGCCGTAGCTGAAGCTGACTTGGGCTGGGGTTTTGTTGTCTTCTGAAGGAGAGAAGGTGGAGAAGCGAGAGATTGTGAAGGATGTTGGGGGGGTGCAGGTTATGTCTTTGGGGACTTTGGAAGTAGGCACAGCAGCCGAAATTGAAGTAAGGCTCAAGGCCAGTAGAAGGGACTTATGAGTGAACATCTTGCCAGGTAGGTATCGGCTAGAGACCAGCGATATTTTGAATTGGGAAGGCGGTGTATACTAATAAGCCTCTGAGAGCAAATGCAAGGTGAAAGGGGTTGGTGAACTTTGGCAGAGTGATACTTATACCGCCGATCTCTGAACTGTGCCACTCCTATGCCGCGTCGATAGTAATTGGAATTAGTGAGACCGGATCAGCTTCTCACCGGTACAGGCACGTCAAGCTGGCGCAAGTCAGCGGCGAGTAAGCAGAAGGTAATTACGAAGAGTACCACAACAGGACGGAAGCCTTTGAGGCGCAGAAGGATAAAGGCATTCCTGGCTTGGTAAAGTTTAGGTTCCATTGCGAGATACAGCGAGTAGTTGACTGGGTACTTAAATGAATAACCGCAAGAATATAGTATGCAAAGCCATTCAGATCTGATTATTGAGGATTTTGAGTAGCAACAAGCTGTTTCTACAGGCATGGATAGTATATGCAGAATCTTACAGAGGTGATATCTGTACATCATCGCCAAATCTTCTCCCGACAAGCAACGCGCGCGTTGAGCAGAGATGCATGCCATTCTTCTAAGCAGAGGAGCCGGACCGTGAGACGAAAATAGAAAAGGTACGGGAGCGCAAAGCATGGATTAAACGAATGCCGTCGTTCCAGGAACGGGTATTCTTGTGTCAGGACTTGTAGTCAACAGGCCGCGGTTAGAATGGAAGTTCCAGTTGGAGCCGAAGGACAATGAAGTCAGAGTCTATACCAACGGCTATTACTTGACAACAAATTAATTGACAGGTAAGTCCGGTCAGTCCGATGAATGCTGGAGCTTGGAACGCTTTCTTTTTCTGGTTTTTGTGGTGCTGAGTGGCGAGAACCGGTAAGCCCGACCAGACGAATTGTGCCAACCGGCAACATGCGTGGAAGGACCACTCAGTCGGCGCAGTGTGACGTGTAGAGGTCTTCTTCAGCAGAAATCACCACATCCGTGTGGTACTATTGTGCGACGCCACCAGGTGTTCTCTGGCACTCCAGTAGCTTTCAAAGCTGTGAGTCTGCAGCACAGCATACAAATAGATAACTTTGGGGGTTTTGCCATTTTTATCTTGGTCCCTCAGAAAGTTTATCTCTCTCGCTGAATAATGTCGCCTCTTTCCAAAGGCCTCGTCCCATCATTCAGCACCATGGCTTCTCGATGTCGTCGTCGAATGTGATCCTCCTCAGAACTCTGAGCTCGCCTGCGTCTATTGTCGACAAACATGTCATCGAAATCCTCCCCGGCAGTACTTTCTCCATTTATCATGCGTACATCTTTCACAAAGTTCGAAGCCGATAAGAGCTCCGGGGGTACAAGATTTGCTTTGATTAATTGCTTCCGTCCTGCATAGTCTCTGAATAGTGGGATGCTGAGCTCACTCAACCGATGCATACTTTGCAAAGACTTTGTGAATTTTGAAATGCGGTCTGATTCATCATTTGCCCATGGCTCCTTGGCTAGCCACCGTTCGACAAACCGTGATTTGATGAGGCCCCCAGGTCCAAATTTGTCTACCAGTTGTCCTAGTGTCATTAAACAACCTTGCTCGATAACGTCCCGCAGCTGCCAGTTGTCCCATTCAGGATCGAATGTGTTGTGTTTGTAGTCTGTAATCGAGTACTCGAGTGATTTCACAAGAGCTGCCCAAGCTTCGGGCTTGTTGATCATCCTGATAGTCGCTACACACTATTAGCTGTGAAGAAGGAACACGGGAGTTAATGCTGACAGCTGTTCATCATCATCGTCAATGCCCTGATTCCCTGCTCTCGTAAATCATATTCTGGCCTGGTAATATACCACAGCAGGGCATCGACAGCACTCTGGTCATGGAGAGCACGTTCGCAGATAATGATCGAGGCTGTCTCCTGGATACAATAGTTCGGACTGTCAAGGAGTTTATCCAGAGTACTGAGCTTCAAAGAGTCTTCCACATCTTGTGTTATATATTGAGGCTTGCTCTCGGAAGGAGGTACAGCAGCCGCGTCGCGATAGTGGACGAGCAATCGTCGCATCACTCCTATAACAGCGCAAGTTGCAAGTCCAAGTCCAAGGACGAGAAGTCTATCTTGACCGGCGGGCGAAAGCACCGCCATTTCAACGAGACTACATGTGCATGCGTGAGAATTCAGGAAAGACACAGGTAGGGTAGAATCCCAAGCTTCAATTTCGTCGAACTTGAGGCTCTGCTCGGCCCTAGTCCTTCGGCACGCGCACGGATGTAAACATACCTGTCTTGATTTTATCTAGTTTCGGTTAGCGTAGTGGCGTTGATATTGTCGCAGGGATTCACCCTCTTAGTATTGTCCTTCGGGACGCGATCGCGACACCTAAAATTTCCAGCTTCTACCTCTCATTAACCATTACCTTCTTTTCCTCTCTTCCATCGCTCATTGTTCTTTCAACACCGTCAACCCATACATTGGGAGACATATTCTCGATCTGCTTCGCGCAATCAACAACTCTTCATACTTGGATTTATCCATCAACACTCGTTCGATAACGAGAATCTTTCAAAAGATCTACCGCCTCGCGCGAAGGTATAACAAACACTACATCATGCCTCCCAAGAAGGCCAACACCACAGTCGCGGCTGCGAAACCAGCTGCATCTACAACTACCAAGACAAAGGCTGCGCCCAAGTCTGCCGCTAAGAAAGAATCTGTCGAGGCAACGAAAGCTCCATCGAAGCCCAAGACAACTACCACTAAGAGAAAGGCGTCCGAGGTCGAAGATGAGTCGGATGCCTCCGCTCCTGCGAAGAAGGCCAAGCTTGAGCCAAAACCAAAGTTGGTAGCAAAGAAACCTGCTGTAAAGAAAGCACCTGCGAACGCGGCTTCCAAGGTTTCTACTGCGAAGGCTACCAAAGCTACTGCTCCCGAGAAGGCTACAGCTAAGAAGAGAGAATCCGAGAGCGAGAGCGAAGATGAATCAGTTAGCAAGAAGGCCAAGACTACCCAAGCCGCTGTAAAGGCCGCTCCCAAGAAGGCTGCCCCAAAGAAGACTGCTGCCAACGTTGCTCCCAAGGAAGTCACTGTGAGTTCATCCTTGCGCGTGTGTAAACCAGAATTGATCGTTCTACAGAAGACAGCTCCAAAGCCCAAGGCTACCGCGAAGAAATCTGCAGTCGAGGCTGCTAATGATTCAGATGATGACGACGAGGTATGTTCTATCATTCCATCTTCGATACAAAGGCTGATCAATCTAGCAACCTGCACCCAAAGTCAAGGCTGCACCCAAAGCTCCCGCTCCAAAGAAAGTTGCCGCTCCCAAACCTGTCAAGCTTGCAAAGGCTCTCCCAGTTCTCAACACTCCCCCCACGCAAGTCCTTGATGTCTTTGCCTTCGGCGAAGGTGGTTCTGGTGAACTTGGACTTGGTGCAGGAAAGGACCCGCAAGGTAGACGGCCCCTCGATGTCAAGCGCCCGCGTCTCAATCACCTCCTCTCTGCAAAGGATGTTGGTGTCGTGGGACTCGCTGTTGGTGGCATGCACTGTGTTGCTCTTACCAAAGATAACAAGATCTTTACTTGGGGTGTCAACGATCAAGGTGCCTTGGGTCGTGAGACAAAACAAGAGGGCAAAATGAAGGATATCCGTGTTGATGGCGATGATTCTGATTCTGATTCTGATGATGATGATGAATCTGGCTTGAATCCATCGGAGTCGGAGCCCCGCCAGGTTAATCCCTCTGGGTTCCCTGAAGGCACGATCTTTGCTGCTGTCTACGCAGGCGACAGCATCTCATTTGCTCTTACCAATACTGGATTGGTATATGGCTGGGGCACGTTCCGAGTAAGTTCTTCTCTTCATTCCCACTTCATCTACTAACACATCTACTAACACTTCTAGGGCAACGATGGTATCATCGGTTTTCGCGAGGGTATCAAAACCCAAGACACTCCTCTGCTCATTCCCGAGCTTAAAGACATTACAAACATAGCTGTTGGCACAAATCACGTCCTAGCTCTTAACAAGAAGGGCAAGGTCTTCACATGGGGCGCAGGAGAGCAGAGTCAACTCGCTCGGCGCGTTGTTTCCCGCACCGCAACTGGTGCTCTCATTCCCCGCGAGTTCGGTCTCCAACGCAAAAAGGTCGTTCACGTGGGTTGTGGTGACTATCACTCTTTTGTTATCGATGACAAAGGTGCAGTCTACTCGTGGGGCCTCAACACGTTCGGCCAGACGGGCGTTCCAAAGATAGAGGAGACGACCGACAACGCCATTGGTACACCAACCTTGGTAAAATCCCTAGAGGATTACGATATCAAGCAAATTGCTGGTGGTGCACACCACACACTCGCTTGTACTACTGCTGGACAAGTCCTGGTCTGGGGCCGTATTGATAGCAGCGAGGGCGGAATGAAGGTTGAAGATCTGCCAAAGGATCATCTCTTCGTTGACGAGAAGGGCAACGCGCGATACCTGGTCAAGCCAGCTGTTGTTCCGCGCATCGATGGTGCGTATGTTGCTACCGGTCCCGATACGTGCGTCGCGGTCGATAAGGGTGGGAAGGCCTACTCTTGGGGTTTCAGCGGAAACTACCAAACTGGACAGGGTACTGCGGAAGATGTCTTGGAAGCAACTGAGATTGCAAACTCCGCTGTCAAGGACAAGAAGATCGTATATGCGGGTGTGGGCGGACAGTTCGGGATCCTCGGTAGTATTTACGAGGACACACCCATGACGAACGGTATTTGAGTTGTCATGAATTTTTCAAGAGTGAATGAGGACAAGAATGAAGGGTCTTTAGCATATCGCTGGAGATGTTTCTGCGCGGGCGTTTACGGTCGATCACTGTGCTCTTTCTGCATCTGCAACGTTTCGTTAGTAGCGTCTTCATACGCACGCATGTCTGTACCAGTACATTTCTGAGGGCATTTTCTTTTTGCGAACCAAGAGAACAAAAGTTGTTTAGTAATAAAGTAATTCAAACATTCCCTGTCTCCGTCTCCATCTCGACCTTCATGTTGGGGGTGGTGACAGGCAAGAAGTGGGGTTCATCTCCTCCCTCTACCTCTCTCTAAGGACACGAGCTAGATGATACATTAGTTGTTCAGCTGACGACGTATTGCGCCAACTCTCTTTTCTAAGTTGAGGCATTCTAAAGTTAAAATTTGAAAACCCAATCAGAGCTGTACTACCCACTTTCCAGGCCACAGATTAGCTCTCTCTCAAATCTATGCAAGACCTACCTGTCGTACAGATTAACACGGAGCCTAGTGTTCCAACGAAGAGAGTATCGATTTGATCACACCTTGCTTGTATTTCTATCGGAAATAGATGACGGTCATGGCATTAGGGCGTGGAATACTTGATCAATTGGCAACCCGTCAGACACAACGAGCCTTATACAGTAGAAATCTGTAAGATTACTACTTAGTAACATACGCCGGTAATCGTTGTCATGAATAATCTCCAGCGTACCAGCCTTAGACGCAAGCAAGGCTGCTGAAGTTCTGTTGGGTGTCCTCAGATGATTAGATTCGAGCGTTTTTTTCGAGGCCATTGAGGAGTTTGCCCTTGTCAGATCTCGCTTTGAGGATGGAATGTCCCTATTATCTTCCAAGCATCATTTCTATGGTCTCACAAAATTGGCTTGATGTATGTGCGAAACTTGTTATTCACCTGAAACTGCTTCAGTACATGGGTCACGTAGTTGTTCACTATTGATCGCAACAAAAGAGTTATCTAGTATCTAGGAGTTATGATCTATTTACTCTTGCAATAAACAAAGTGAAATACTCGGAATTTCGAACTGATCCATTGAGAATTGAAGCGTATCGGCCTAGGGCCGTATTCTTGTTCTGGGAAATCAGTACAGTATTTAGCATACAAGTCGATCAGCATCTTCTCCACTTACAGTTCCAACACCTGAAGTCCATGTCAAGCAATTACAACTATAACGTTGGACTATCAGGTCAGACTTGGGAAACCCGTGGATAAAATAATCAATGACCCTGACCCCTAAATGATAGAGGGGTAACGCTACAGCCTACTCGAGTACCCCTGTTTGCTCAAGAACCCCATACTGTATTTCTTTTCGGTTAATGTGGCGTAGATTTGCTGTGCTTCAGGTGAAGCTGATTAATTTATACGTCATGTTGTGTCAAAATTGGAATTGGTTTTTACTTAGATGCTGAATATATAGGCTCTCGATAAGGGCTGGGCATATGTATATATGGTGCTTTGGGCAAGCTTTGGAAGATTTAACTAGAATTGACTTGGAATTTCAAACATTTTGGAGGTTGCCGTTTAACAATTTGATCGTCAGATTACATATATTGTAGGTAATATGAATAGACGAAATATGATAGAATACAAGCAAGTCCATTACGGTCTTGAAGCCGAGGCATTTCTCCAGAACGCTATGGCATGGCTGGCTCTACAATTTCTGGGGATCCTGACTCACTCATACATCGGCGGTGCCATAAACTTCTCACACCAAGTCTCAATCATAGCAATTCTCTGATCCTCAGTAAATCCTTTCAATTCTTCCTGGCCCCGAGCCAACTGCGCAGCTCTTGTATGGCTGTCTCGCGGGCCCTGTACTTCCTCATAGATTCCCTTGAATATATTTGCTGGGAGGCCAACGGCACCTGGATGAATAATTTCAGCATAAATTTACCTATCTCAAAGAGATCTCCGCTTACCTGCTGCTGGTTTGCAAACAGCTCCTCCGATGCCCTTGCCCAAACCCGCGAAAAAGCCGACTGCCCCGCCGGTCTTGGCACCATTGAAAGGCTGAGTGACCAAGCCGGTAATACCATCATACAGGCCAAGTCCAAAACCCTAAAGCAATGTTAATTAATATCCCTAAGGATCCTAATGGTTAAAGGACGAAGTTATCACGGCTCGACTTACCTTCCCTGCGGCCCCCAATCCGCTCACCAATCCCGTGACTTTCTCATCCTTTCTCACTGTATCATCGCCGTACAGTTTTGGAACATTACTGAAGCCTTTCGATATATTGTTTGTGAACTGTAAGGGCGCTTTGAGTCCGGTACCCACGATCCTCGATATGCCCTTCCCACTATCGAGTGCAAAGTCCGTGGCTAGGTTCTTCGCGACATCCCGGTCAGACTTGACCATCTTTGTGACTTCGATCGGATAGTCCGCTACTCCCATGATTATACCACCGATGGTGCTATGCGCAGCTGCGAAGACCCCTGAAATGGGATCTGGGGGATTGGTTTCAGGGGTTTGCTCGCGAGATGGATAGCTGAGTGCCATGAGACGATGGATACTAGAGGGATAAGTTGGATTACTCACAGCAACAAGCGTCTGAGACTGATAAGTTCGGCGTTGATGAGAACAGCTGCTGCCAAAGTCGAAAGTGTGATTTCAGTTGTAGGGTCGAACCACACAGCTTGGCGCGATGGTAACAAGGCACACATCCCTTTGCTGTCATTTTCGATGAATGAGATAGCTTTAGATTGCTTGTTCTTTTGGAATTCCTCTTCTAGATCTGATGGATCGAAGACGTATCTATAGTCTTGCTCGAGGGTGTTTGGTGTTGTGGTTCCGCTGGATTGCGGGGTGATGTTTTCCCGTTGCGTGAGGTTGTCCGGGGTCGATACAGCATCATCACCATCAACTCCCGTGGTACTGCTACTCTTCATGTTCATGTTGACATAAAAGAGCGTTTATTGAAAAGTGGAAGAAAGGATTGAGGTTGATGATGAGTTTGTTGGCCCAGTGGTTGGAGCGTTTGAGGAAGCATTTCATCTCAAACTGCTGACGAGGCTTGAAGCCACCGATGTTTTGCCGGTATGGAAATATGTACTTACAGTACAACGGGAGCCATATTCATCCTTGCAGGTCATGCAGAAATTCCCAAATAATGTTACCGCGTCTATTTATAAGCTATTTAGTCTCGACGGAAGTTTTCTTTCTTGAATTTCATAAACTTGTTTCGATGTTGTTTCCACTTGGCGCACGCCACTCCAGGCTTGGCTACTTGTACTGTACAATATGTCATCTCTAAGCGAGGCTGCTTCTTTCAACATCTGATATCCTCTGGTTTTCCGTTGCTTCATCCTGGCAATCCAGCAACAGACTCATATAACGACAACGATTCCTCTTCTATTCTCTTGGAGCAAAACTGCGAATCCAATGTGTTCAAGTTCAATTCCGAGAATTTCCACGTGATCTTGTGAAGCCATCCTCGATCGTCGTAGATCTAGAGCCTCATTCTGTCGGTATCAACGGTTCCACCTAGAAATTTAGCTTACGTATCCTCTAGGCTCAAGATGACTGAATGGACAAAAAATATTACTGCTCGCCTCGGCGACATGGACTTTGTATCAAGATCAAAGCCAAAAAAGTCAGATGATGATAACGAGCTCGGGGAAGAAACGACCTCGGCATCTGTGGCAGGAGGTGGCCATTCAGCTCGCCAGACAGGAATTACCAAGAACCAGCTCACCGTCAGTCATGCCCTGAGATCCTTTCTTGTGGAGCAGAATGTTCTTCACAGAAGTGACGCCGGCGTGGACGGCGCAGATCAACTCACCGGGGCTCTCCAGGCCCTCCTCGAGAAGCCGCACATTGATGTCCCAGCTGCTCTGACGGATCGATCACATCCATTGCCGGAATACTTCATCAGCTCAAGCCATAACACATACCTGATGGCGCACCAGCTTTTTGGTAGCTCTTCAGCTGAAGCTTACGAGATCGCGCTGCATGCAGGATCTCGCTGCGTGGAGATCGATGCCTGGGACAACCCCGAGAATCCAGATGAGCCGAAGGTGACACATGGATATACTCTAGTATCCAATATCAGTTTTCGCTCAGTGTGCGAGACTATACGCGATGTTCACGACAAGGAAGCTGCCGAAGCTGTCGACGAACAAGGTTACCGTGCTGCACCCATTGTCCTATCTCTGGAGAATCACTGCAATGAGCATGGACAGCTTCGTCTTGTTCAGCTTATGACAGAGATCTGGGGAGATCGCTTGCTGAGCAAGGCTGTGACGGAAGAAGGACACCAAGAGCAAAATGGCGGAGAACACGTGCGACTCGCCGAGCTCGAGTCCAAAATCGTGGTCATTGTTGAGCATCATATCCTCGGTGAGATCGACGACAATGATGATGATAGCTCCTCCGATGAGGAAGAAGATGAGAAAAAAGCCCATCAAGCATATAAGGAGAAGAAGAAAGCTGCCCCAGCCGCAATCATCATTCCCGAGCTTGCTGAACTAGGCGTCTACGCCCAGTCCGTCAAACCCAGCGACAACTCGTGGTACGACATCGGTACCCTCACGAACGGTCCTCACCACCACCTCATCAACATCTCGGAATCTGGCTTAGCCACACACATGGCTGTGCCGGAAGCCAGCGCCAAGATCGGTTCCCACAATGCCCACCATCTCATGCGCGTTTTCCCCAAAGGCACTCGGATCTCCTCCAAGAACCTGAACCCCGTCCCATTCTGGGCCATTGGCGCCCAGATCTGTGCATTGAACTGGCAGACTTTCGGCGCCGGCATGCAGATGAACGAAGCCCTCTTCAGCGGCTCGGATGGTTACGTCCTGAAACCCGCCGCCCTGCGTCACGGCGGCACTGGTACGCTCAGCACTGGGCGGAAGAAGAAGCTTAGCCTGCACGTTGGGGGCGCCTCGCAAATCCCCGTTCCGGACGGAGGCACGGATCCACAGGATATTAAGCCGTATGTGACCTGCATGCTCATCCACCCCGATGAAGATTTCAAGAAACCGTTGCCGCCAAAGCGCAAGACGGCGCCGTACAAGCAGCATAAACTCGGCTTCCTACACCGTGGCGAGAACCCAGTGGCAACGGATCCCGTCTGGGATGAAAAGCTGGAGTGGGAGTATGAAGATAACGAGCTGGTGTTCCTGCGTATCCTGATCAAAAGCGATGATAGTTTTGCGACAAACCCGGTGCTTACCGTTGCGGCAGTGAGGCTGCTTTATATAGTGCAAAATGAGTGGCGATTTATTCGCATGTTGGATTTGAAGGGGAGGGAGACGAAGTGTTCGTTGCTGGTCAAGTTTTCGATTGTGGATATCTGAAGGGATGAGACTTCTCCGTGGGAAGGTTTATTTTCAGCCGGTTTTGCTTGAGGAGTTGTGTTTTATGAGTGTGATGATCAACTGGGAACATCTGAACGGCCTTAGTAACAATTTTTTAGTCCAATAAATGCGAATATCTTCTCATGAAGTCCCATTGCAATAACAGAATCCAAGATATATATGAAGCACAATATCTCCTATATGAATAAGAAATATGCATGCTCCTACTTTATCCCAACAAACAATTTTCCTTTTGCAGCTAGCTTCTATAAAGCGAGCATTATCCTTATTCCCCATTCAGGTTATTCCTTTACTTTTTAATATTTGAGTTGAGGGCTCATAGAACAAGTAATTTTTTCCTTCTTTTCTCATCGCCAACCGACGTCACCATAGTCCGAAAGACTAATAAATTGAAAGGAAAGGGAGAAGATAGGGGAAAGGATAAAAGAAAATATGAACTTACTCGCCCATTCCCTCAACTACCCGTTTGAGAACAGAACACATCAAAAGTGATGCAAGTCACGATGAAACATGAGAAACAGGCAGGCTCGGAGGGGAAATGATTAGGGATCTTAATAGGAATGACATCTCCAGCTAGCTAGTTGGTTCAATTTGGAAAGAAGCAAAACTACAATTGATACATGGGAAATGAATCTGTTAGATCCTTCCTCAGTTCTTGGAAATGAAGGGGAAAATCATCGATTTTTGAGTTCTTGTTTGTTTGTATGTAGGCGAGGCAAAACTACCACGCACATACATTTATTGTTTGCTTGAATTGAAATGAAACGAAATGAATTGTCCATAGCCCACCCCAGGCCATCCCGGCCGTATCCGTACCCCGCATTACTTGAAAAAAAGAGCGAACCGGCGCAAGTGAAACCTTTCCCCCCAAAGAAAATAAATTCCTCTCATACATCAATTAGCAAGGCTCTAGTCTATCGAGAACGACGAGGAAGACTTTATGGAGCGTATGTGGGGGCAGATTGGATTTAAAGCTCATCACCACCGGTTGCCTCTTGTCCCTTCTTCGCCTTCTTCTTGGGTTGAGGAGCGCCTTCCTTCTTACAGTGCACGACGAGTCGGGTCCAGGATTCCTCTTTATCCCATTCAAAGCCTGCTAGGACGGGAGTCTCGAGTTCATCGTCGGCCTGTTGCGTTTGCATGTCAGCATGAGTTGAGTTCCTTGGATTATATGATGATACGTCTTTGATTGAAGGAGTAGATGTGTGAGAGGGGTAGGAATGTGCTACGTATGGGGGTGGGCTGGGGAGGAGACGAGAGGATGAGGCATACCTTCTTCCGGAATTGCTTGTAGATAGCGTCCAGCGCATCTTTGATCGTTACTCCTCTCAAATTCCGTGCCGTTACCTCCAGGCCCAGAGGGAAGTGCAGGTCGATCTTTTTTACAGGGGGTGTGGTGAGCATCTTCTTCAAAGCAGTCTTCTCCGGCTCATCCAGTGACATGGGGGATGAATTGATACGCCTATATTGGTATCAGCTAAAGCAATCCCCAATGGCGTATTCTCCTTCTTCTTCTTCAAAGGGAACGGATCGGTGGTAAGGCTCACCAATTCAGCTTCTGCGTCTCCTTTGCAATCAGTAACTCTTTTCCTTCCTTTTCTGCATCACAAACATTTATCAGCATCAAGTCTCTCATCATGCTTATTCTAGTGAGGTTGAGATGTGGAAGGGAAATCTAGATGGAGGAAATGTACCTAGATCCAAGATATTGAACACGCCTGGAACGCTTGAGCTCGCTCTCCGCTTCTCTTTGGGTGGGCTCGACGATAAACCTTGGACGGCAGAGTCGACCTTAGTTAAGGGCGAAGGTACGGTGTCGGCGGACATATTGAGGATAGTTGTGGGTGGGGATGTAAATTATCACCTCGTTCTTGTTGAGGTTGATGTTGTATTGCTGGGATCTTACGTGCGGGGGTATGCAATCGTAAGATGGGTAGAAAAGGAAGGGGGATTGAGAGATTGAAGTATCAAGATATTATATGGATTGTGTTTGTTGTTGTTTGGTTTGATTGACTGATTGATTGTGAGTTGAAGGTAGAGATCAGATACTATGTATAAAGAAAGAAAGAAGGAGAAAGGAAGAGGGAAGAGAGGAGGTTGTATGTGAAGTGAAGCAGTGAAGCGAGCTCGAGCGGGGTTCAATCGAATGAGAAGCTCATTCCAGGAATCGCGTGACATGACTTTTGCCTGGAGGTCGCCTAAGATATGTGCTAGTCCCTATCAGGCAGTATTGCCCCACTTGAGTTGCACCTTTCCCCGCGTTTTGTCCTGAGTGGAATCTGGGGTATTATCCGCTATTGGGTGCAAGGGCAGGTATGAGCATGACGAATATAATATAAATATAAAAATAAATATGAAATTATGAGAGCTGAGACGGGAATAAAGATTCTTCTTTTGTTCAAGAGGGAGGGTTTGATTGAATTGTCCGAGTAACTGTAGGGAATTCGTAATAGTGTGGGAAGCCGCTTCATGTGTTCCCTCGTACCACGCATGCATTTCTAAAAAGCGGCCACCCTCCGCTTACTCATCCGGCCGAGTCGAATCCATTCCAATTTCCAACGACACCAGAGCACGCCACAACCATATCTTCACCAATTTTTTCATTTTTCCACTTCTTTTTCGCATCATGTCCTAACATGCGTTATTATCATTCCCGGGTACTGCATAAAATCGTCAGTGGCGGTGGTTATTTAGGTGCTGCGGCTCGAGCGGACAGGTGAGATGGAAAATCAGCTGATGTGTCTCCTGATAAAAAATTGGGGCGGGATGACGAGATATTTGTACCTCGATACAAGTCAGTGATGCGTGCACTGGGATTTTCTCAAGAGATTTCATACCTTCAGCTCGCAAGCATGTTCATCATGAGAGTTCGTTCGATGCTTTTGTTCCTGCATTGTTTGAATTTCATGCAACTGGCCTACTCCCTCCATCCCCGCCATTCACTCAGCCCTATAAATACATTAATATATCCATATCTAAGAATGCCCACTAACAGCATTTGTCACACACAACTTCTCTAGAAGCTCCTCCTCCTCCTCTGTCAATGTCTTGCCTCTCACACCCGGCGCTTCGTCCAAGCTCTCAATAGTATTAAATCCAATAACCGGGCTCGATATCCTCACTGACCACGGTCAGTCCACGCCAGCGCCACCTGGCTCTTCTTCCGGCCCTTCTTGGAGCTCCTGTACGCGCCCGATTGTCCTATTATCGACTTCCGTGAGCCGCCTCTTCCCCTTCTCGGGATCTCGGGAGCGGAACGGGTCGCGGAGCAGCTAGGGGACCAGGCGACATGCCCACGGAAGAGAGGTACACACTGCAGATATTCATACATCAACATTGCATCCGGAATAGATAATCAAGACGATAAATAATAGAAATGGCGAAAGAACGAATGAAGGGAACACACACACTTTAAGATATTGGATAGTTTGGATTATATCATGGGATGCTACTGTGATGCATACAAGGCAAGCCAATTTTGAGTCCGCTTCGCCCCAGATTTGGAAACGTAGTTGAAGAGGCATAGAACCGAAGAATATAAAGCTGTCTGCGGCCGACACATTTCGTTTTGGCTGCGGCTAAGTGGTCAAAAGGGAGGGGCGCGCTTCAAACAACGAGTTTGGTTCTTGGGACTGCCTTTCAGATGTTGATGCCCAGAACTCGAGACGATTTGGTCTTGAAGAGACGCTGGTACACATTCTCCGCTGTTAGCAGTAGTCCTCTGTTCTCTTCTTCTTCCTTCGTATCTATATCCTTTCAATGCCTTCTCTCCCCTGCACCACATCAGCTCATCGCAACTCAAGGCCTCAGTGTAGAAGAGCAAGGAGGCATTAGCTTTCAGTTCAATGCTGTTTGTATCATCATAGACTGGGGGCTGAGAGAAGAGTGGGAGGAAGTCCTGGGATCCTGCTGCGGTTTATCTGTTTCTTCATTTATTTCTTCGCCTGTTCTTCGTCATTTTCTACCTCATCTTCCTAGTCTCCACCGTTATAATCTATTCTGTAATCCTCTAAACCATCTATTATATCATAATCCGCGCCAACAATATTCCATCTCATAAGTACCCCACGGTCCCCACCTATAGGCACCTCCACAAAGACCGGCTCCAGATCGGACCCGTCATAAGTAAATGAATCCCTCAGCTCATTCATGTCCTCGATTTCTCTCTTCGTAATCCCCGCCGATATCCCACAAAGCACACACCGCCACTGAGCACTGCTCATTCTAGGCAATAGCCTCCACCTCCCTGCCGACCCCATATTCCAATCTCTCCACCTCACAAGCGGCATCGTCTCATCATAAACCGCAACAGACCCTATTAAAGGCGAGGGCCCCCTTAACGCTGTACACACCTCTTTCAGCAATGCAAATCTCATCATATTCGACAACGGTCCCTCCACCGCAATATCAACCATCTCCAAACCCTTAAAAGACTTCAAAGGCTCCAGAATGGTTTGGGCACTGACCCCACTCTGGAAGCAGAACCCGAAATTCATAAATAGATGACGTGCCCGCTCTAGAACCACCGTGTTCCGGAAAGCGCTTGTGACCTCTCGGGGAACTGCAGATGATTCTGAGCTGGAGAAAAAGGGACGATAACCCAACAGCGTGCTTTGCCAGTCGTACGCAAACATTGTGCTGTGCGGATCAAACGGACCCGCAAAGCTCAGGCTGCATAACGAGGGTGCTCCTTTGAGCCAGGTGGAGACTTCGTTTTGGAGTTGCTTGTTGGTTAAAGTGAGGGCGATGAGCGGGGAGGCGTTCGGGTGAGTCCACTCTCGTGTTGTCGGGACTCTTGCCCAGAGAAGAATGCAGCGTTGTTCTTGGGTCAGGCAGTGATAAATCATGAAGCGGATCTCGAGAGGAGCGTTGAGGAGCGACGGGACGCCTAATGATGACGAAGCCATGGTAGTAGTCTTTTGTATGTGCGTTTGAGTGTGACAGTAGGTCGCAGTCGGGTTAGAAAAGTTTGGATTGATTTGCTGAAACTTGGAGAAGTAATCTACATGCTGAGGCAAATGCCTTCTTTTAAACTCCTCCCGCGCTAAATACTTCCTTACCCATGATGGTCATAGTAGTTACGTATGGCTTATTCTTGGTACGTAAAGCTAAGAAGCTTTGAGCTTAGGTGGTGGGTAACTTGGGTAAGTAGCCAGGATTGAAGCTCTAAAACACCAGATAAGATATCTAGAGAAACTTAGAACCAAGGTGTAGAAGTGCGAGTGATGGAAGTCTCGACGAAGCCAGAAATAGAGGGAAGAATTCGAATCTGAAATATATATTATATAAGACAGGAGTGGTTGGGATGTCAATGCAGACACCGCAAATTGAACCGACAAGGCTGGAAAGTAGAAGTCATCGACCCACTATTACAAGCTCCCTCTGCTGTCATATGTGCGTCAATAAATATAAATCGCGCTAGATTCTAGCTCCCAAACTTTTGCTTGATGCCTACTGTTAAATCAAATATATATCCAGAGCATCGTCGACGTAGATTGGTTCCTATCTATGATCTATCTGTCTTTGTCCGAAATTGATTTCTATTACCCAAGTACACCGAATGAATGGTCAATGAGTCTTGTATGGCGTTAACCATTAGGTATATTGATTCGGTTAGGTCATATCGTCATAGGTTCGTCAAATTAAAGAGTGGGAAAAGGGGGGAGGGGAGTGGGGCCGCATTAGCGAGGCGTTGGCACTGCCCCATTTTCCAAAAACCAAATTTCAACCTCAAATTTATCTAATGCAATTGCTGTCACAACTCAAAGTTCACGACTCGAGCTTGTATTTTTTCTCTAGAAGCCACTCTTCTCAACACTCTTCCGGATGCTTGCGCACAACTAGACCAAGAACATGACGTCCGTTTTCAATATCGTTACAGAGGGTATATTGCCCCACAATAGCAGAAAGAAGAGATATTGACCAATGACTGAAATGATGTACATAGATCGTGTCTATACAGGTACTTGTCGACCTCTATACACCGAAGAGGGGCTTGAACTATTCTCTACAGCTCTGAGCGGTAAAACAAAAGGTGCAAGGGCAGCCATACCATACCTCTTTCTTTTAACATAAAAAGGTTTTCTCTCCTTAGACTAATTAATATCTACAGAATCTACATTCTCCATCTTATCGGAAGCATTACGCATCGAATGGAAAATAAATGAAGACATTATAAATCCTCTCGGAGATAAGCGTCAAGCTTTGGTGACAGTCTACACAGCCGACCTTGACCGTGACATGCTTGTATTTTCCGATGCGACAGGATATCTCCAGCTTCCGCTCGATCGTTTCAGAAACGATGGAAATATCACATTACAGGATTTTACTTCTTACCAGCTACCTACGCCTCCCTTGTTGAACAAGTCCGTGTTCCATGCACCCTACTGGAAATCGTCTCAGCTGGTATCTTCACGCAAATTAGTCTTTGTGAGCCGCATGCTTTCGGATTTCGGCCACCAATGGCGACATATACTTCGACGAACTTACTCGAATACTACCTTTCGACAGTTCGCGAGGGCAGTTCTGTGCATGGCTGGTCTCGACGTGGTAGTCACTGAAGAGACATCACGTTGGCTACACACCTCGCAGCTTTTGAAACGCGGCCCGTACGTCTGGATTAATGACCGCCCTTCTTGGGAGCCTTGCAGAGAAACCTTCTTCCATTTCGGCAAGATCATAGTCATACTTGACCAGGATCTAGAGAATGCGATGTCTTTAGCACAAGCAGATATCGCTAAGCAGTGTGTGAAGCGAAATGGAGAGGCCAACCTAACTACCTCGGTCGTATATCTACTGCTATCGGTTCGATACGTAGCTCTCTGTACTGCTGATGACCAAGGATCTGTCCAGTATACAGCCCCGGAACAGCTATTCAATGGAGTCGACAGCCCATCGATAGAGGCTACATATCTACTGCTTCGAGTTCTCTCGTATGCATTTAGTCCACCGCCGCTCACTCCAATCCACAAACTTCCAATGGAACTGCAGAATCGGATACTGAATAATGTCTCTGAGGCCCCTATCGAAGCGGCGAGGCTTGGTTCTTTATTAGAGCTGGGCTCTCCATTTGCATGGCAGAGAACAGATGAGACTAGGAGAGGAGGTCCGATTGAGCGACTCGAATCGACTACTCATCGCTCGGATTCAACCCCCGTCGACTCTAAAATATATTTCGGAGACCAGTTTAGTGGGCTGGTGTATCGATGATCCCTAGGAAGTTGGGACTTCTAGAAGCTTTGAATATTCCGAAGCAAGACAGTCGGAAAGCATCCGCAGACAGCACAGCCCAGATCCGGAATTTTCAAGTCACTGTGGCATCGTCACGATTGAATATTAATTTTATGTCTATGTTTATGGCTGCAATTGCTGTTTAGCCATTCATTGGTGTAATTTTTATGGTACAGCTGGACACTATCCGGCATTACCAATCCAAATTACCAATCGTCAATCAAGCATAACCGACCGCGAACCTTCTCCTCATACTGCCATGCAGGATTTTAATTCTCATCTAGAGGTGTACCCACATCAGTCTTCCATTGATAGCTCCTAAAACCAGCCAAAAGTCCCAGATCATATCCTGCCTTTAACAAGCCTGCTACCAGGAAGGTAACCCAAAACTTTTCAGATTGCGCCAGAACACCGGTTATGACAGGACCACCACTTTGACTGACGGTTCGAACCACTGAAATGAGCCCCATGACGGTTGTTCGTTCTTCAGGCAATACGATCATGGATAGGAAAGCTGCTTTTGGAGCAATATCCATCGACGCGAGAGATGATCGGAGAACGAGAAATACCAATGCACCAGCTAGTGACGAGGGTACGGGTATCAACATCAAAAAGATTGCTGATGGAAGATGTGTAAATACCATCGTTCGGATGAGGCCAATACGCTTCGACAGCGAAGAGGCGACCAGCGAGGATATCGCCGAGAGGATTCCCATAACGAAGAAAATTGTTCCCAGCGAGCCTTCCTCTAGCGAGAATTTGCCATAGAAGAAATACGTCACCCAAGATCTGTCTTGTTGTCAATATAGCTTTTCCTAGGTACAGTGTGAAGACAAACTCACGCTGGGACTAAGCCAGATGCTAGAGAATCAACAGCAAATAAACAACACATCTTAAAAATAATGGCTTGACTCTCTTTGCTGATGCTTGGCAAAAGCCTTCGCTTTTCTCTTACTCGAATTTCCCCATTCCCATCCTCAATCTCCCGGTCTAGTTCAGAAATCAGTGGCTCTTCATCTGCACTGGAGCTATTCTGCACCTCCCTGCCGTAGAGCTCCACTTCTCTGCTTAACAAGAATGTGATTAGAAAGTTAATTGCTCCAAGCAAAGCGTAGGCAAAGAAAACCACCTGATAAGATTGTATCTGGTCCCATCCCTTGAGAGTCTGCAGGTGCTGTACGATCCATCCCGTAGCCAGCTTTCCAGCAGCATTCCCAGCTGAACCAATAACGGTGTACCACGCGAAGATATCGCTCCTGATTTCCAGAGGTATCAAATGCGCAAGGGTTGATTCCTCAATCGCACTAAATGGTCCGATCTCTCGGCCACTGTCACTGGCTATTAGCTGTTCATCAAGCTTCTGTTCACAGTTGAGAGCATCGTACTGGAAGGGAGAACATACTTGGGACTGATGATACCAACCACACCCGCGAGTAACAAGGCCACGAAATTGCCACTGAAAGCGAACACAACCCCACTGAATACCATCAAAAGCGCTCCGAACCCAAGAACAACCTTCCTACCAACGCCATCGGCGACCAAGGCGAGAGCAAAGCTGAAGATATCACCAACGAGCGCTAGACTCATAAAAAGCCCGATTCGTGAGTCCGGCAGCTTCAATTCGTGTAGATAGAGTGCAAGGACGATGGTTGAGCCCCCGAAGGCAAAGAAACGGGTGAAGCGCTGGATAATTATGAGCTTTGTGTCGCGAGGAGCGTGATAGAGTGAGATGAGACCCAGCTCAGCGAATATTCTCTGGTGAAGTGGCATTGTGGCTGGTGGTGGTAGAGGATGACCTGAGTTATAGAACATCAGAGTGCAATAAATCAAATCTTGGGATGGAGGTCTGAAGTTGAGATGACAGCTGAAGTACTACTCTAATTAGGTGGCACTGCAGCTGCAGGTCGGTTGTCTTGCGTGAAGTGTTGTGCCTTGTTTAAAATGGAAATATTTCATCGCGGCTGAGGACCAATAAGAAAGAAAATTTTGGTGTTACATCCCTGCGTGTCGATTGGGAATGATATGTATTATTGGGCCTCTATGTTTCAGACAAAACTATTAGGAAGTTCTTTATCGTAGTGCACAGGTTTTGGTGTCGCGTTATTTATGCGCCGGCGTTCTGGAGGGTACCGGTAGCGGGGAGTCGAGGACTATTTAATACAGGTCATGGATCACTACATAAATGATTCAAAGTTGATGCTCTACTTTCGATTCAAAAGGAGCTTCTAGAGATAGGACGTCGTCTAGGCGACTTGTCATTATTTATATGACCGGCCTTATGCTGCTATAAAATATGTCATTACAAAATCTGTCATTTCTCTATAGTTTAAACAAGTTTGACTTTAGCCTGGGTATCAAGTGGAGTGGGTTAATATTTTCCTCACAATGTCCACGATACTGCGGGGATCTAAATAAGTGGTTATAGGCTTTCATGATTCGTTGCTCAAGTAGAATTCGCGTGAAAGCAGCAGAAGGTTAGGTCTATTGCTGTGATGAAATCTTCGTTGTCACAGATGCTGGCCAAGTGACCGGTCAAGTCGATAGTAATATCAAGGGAGAGAACTTTTCGACAGGGAATCAATGGAGAGATTTGAGCGGTGGAAGACCATCACAAGGTATTGTACCTTCGCCCTCATCTGGGAAAGAAACAACGTACGCTTTGTTCTTCATTTGCCCTCGAAAAAGCCGAGCCAACGGTTCATCCTCGCAGCTCGCTTGTTTACACGAGACCCGACCCTTCCGCGGTCTATATATTGATTTAAATACTTTTTTCTCGCCGAAAGGCACGCACCCAAGCCCAATAAGCAACGCCTTTCTACATGTAAAAGACGCCAACTAACAACAAAATATGACACGATAAAAGCCCAACTGCGTCAATGAGATATGTCGTAAAAGTACCGCCAACACATGCAACGACAAAAGCCCAACTGCGTCAATGAGATATGTCGGATAAAAATGAAAACCCACCCGGCTTTTCTTCTCCCACTTCGGTGGGAGTTTGTTTTGGCATTTTTTTTAATGTTTTGCTATTTTTATCGGGGGGTTGTTTTATTTTTTTCCGAAGAAAATACTTCGATGATTTCTTCATTTTGCTCTCAAGAGTTCGGCTAGACATTTTACGCTCACCTCAAAACAAGGCTGGGCAAATCTACGATTGAAGTGCGCTGAAGCAAGGGAGGAGATAAAGAGCCTGAAAAAGCTAGATGGAAAGAGAGTTTTTCAACGGTTCTAAAAATCCCGGTTTAACGCGCTGCGCGGGTGAAGTTGCTGGTTGATAAAGCCAACGAGGAAAGGCTGGGGGCACTTCGGCAGATGTTGCATGTTCAAGATGAGTGGGCATTCATTTTGTGGCTGCTGTTCATTTACTAATCATAAGCTACAGGTCGAATCACTTGTACAGTTGTAAGTTGTACTGTTGTACATCACTTCTTGCAATAACTATAACAGGAACCTGCTTTGGAGCAGTCGCGTAAGATAGTTCAACAGCCGAGCTATATCAATTTCTGTGTCTCAAACAAAACTTACAAAAGAGAACCTTCCCCTTTCTCTCTCTCCATATCCAATCACACCCTCCTATCGCATGATTCGCATCCATCTCATCAACATACACCTCCACTTCCACTCTACAAGCTCCTCGTCCGCACCTCACTCTCTCCAATCCATCTCTTCAACATCTCCTCATCCCTCACCCTAAAACCGACCTTAAACGGCTTCGGATCCGTCGTCAAGCTCGTCGGAATCGCATTACACTCCAGCGCATGCAGAATCGGGCGATCCGTCACCTCCTGCGGCGGCGCAATCACAAACGCTGTTATGAGCCGAATGAAGGCCGTGTAGAGCTCACGATTCGCCAGGTGCGAGCCAGCGCACATTCGGGACCCGGCGCCGTAGGCATAGTGCGGGGTACCGCCTGTGCCTTCGAGGTTATCGAGGTAGCGCTCGACGGAGAAGAGTTCTGGGGATTTGAAGTGTGATGGGTCGTAGTCGGCTGCCCATGCGTTCTGAAACATCATTAGTGATATGCGCTAACTTCTCGAGATTTATAGGAAAGATTAAATTTGGGAGAGGGGGAAATAGGTGTTCGACGTACCATATAAAAAGTCGTTCCTGCGGGTATCACTGCTTCCTCCCACTTGATATCTTTGATACTTGTCCTTGGCAAACAGATTGGGATGACTGTGAAGAAGCGCAACACTTCCCTGACGAACGCCGACACGTACGGCACTTTCTCTTCCACGAGGCATTTCTCCCATGCGTCGCCATTGGGATACACTTTCATGATTTCGGAGTAGGCGCGTGCTTGAATCGCTTGGCCGTCGAGAGAGGAGAGGTAGGCAATACCCATTATGAGGTTACCAGGTACAGTATCGAGACCTGCGGAGACCATGGTCAAGCATATAGACTTGATTTCGACTTTTATCAAGATGACGATTAGCAAAGGCGTTTAGTTCGTCAAGGATGAATGGCAATTGGGAGGAAAAGCATACATTCATTCAACTTTGCCTCCGGATCCTTTAGGATGTTTCCGGTGATACATGGCTTGTCTGTTCCCTCGGCAATATTCTTCTTTAGCTTCTCGAGTAAAAATGTCATGTACTTGTCCCTCCTATCCCTCCACTCCTTCGCATCCACGCTCTGACTAGGCAATAATCTCAACAACGGCACATAATCCTGCCAGTTATTACTTGTACTACGGAAATTACTGATCGCGCGCTCGACATCGCAGATCTCCTTCAATAGCTCATTGTTGATATTTCCATCGATTCTGGTCCCATAGTTGAGCGTTAATGAGGTGTTAAGCGCGAAGCGCTGGAAGTAAGCGATGGGGTCAACGTCTCGGGTGCCGCTGGCGCTGTCGGCGAGGAGTTCCTTGATGGAAACGCAGGATTCTAGATCAATGATTGGCATGTAGGATTGCACGGCTGGACGGTTCAGGGCGGTGGCGGCGGCTTTTCGCCGTTGTTTACACGATTCGTCCCATGGCGACGTGCCGATTGTGAAGCCTTGCGAGCTGGAGACAACGGTGTGGAATGTGTGGAGCGTAGGTCGGGATATGAGAGCGGATTGGTTGGTGATCCAGAGATGTCGAACCGAGTCGAATGTGTTCGCGAAGACGATCCGCTGGATTCCATAATTAGTTTCATATTTAAGTGAATTATTTTTGCTATTATTTTGATGTCTTTGATGTGGAGATGTGTTTGAGCTGGTGGATGAGAAAATTCGTACCCTGTTTCCGAGACGGACTTGAAAGACAGGTCCGTATTTCTTAGCCAGTTCTCCCGCAACCTGTGCGTGTTTGTTACCGAATTGCAAAAGGCTTCCGAAGAGCGGATAGCCGGGCACTTCAGGCAAGTTCTTAACTTTCGGCGTATCCGTTCGGTTCAGGAAGCGAATGAAGAAGTAGATGAAAGCTATCAGCGCAATGCCGGTTGTTTGGAGAGTCATGACGGCAATTCTGATGATGGCTGAGTGAGGTTCACGGAATACGAAGAGGTGAAGGGTATGAGAAGTATAGAAATTTAAGATGATGAGAGCAAAGTCGTCATGAAGTTCTATAGTCAAGATCATTAGCAAAGGCTGTCTCTCATGACAAGAGGAATAAACCAATCTCTCATTGGCTACTTTTACCATCATTTGGGTATTTTAGTCGTCAGGATGGCGGCATGTCTTCCGCAACTTTATGCAGCCACAATCGCCCCCGTGGGGAAATCTTAGTCAACAAGGATATTTTCTGGGCAATCGCTTGTTTCAGGGGCTAATACAGGGGGTGGAATAAAGACGGAAAGGCAAGGAAAGGCGAGGAATTTAGTGGGGAACCAAGCGCGGAATTACACCGCTGTCCCCCGCTCACCCCGCTAAATAGATGATATTTGTATCTTCAATGTCGGGACATCGTCGCAGGAGCTGGGTACGTGTAGCTTCAACATTTCCCAGAGAGGATTAGATGCTTACGCTAAATGATACACACAGTTTTTCAACATTTATCAAAGCTGCCCATTTCAAAAGATATTCGCAACTACAATCTACGAATTTCACTCCGCCGCTTCACCACAACATCGACAACCATGGCACCCGTCAAATCCTGGCTACCTATTCCCGCGAATAGCGACTTCTCGATTTCTAACGTCCCCTTTGGTATCATCACTTCCCGCAACTCGCAGACGCAGAAACGACCTGCTGTAGCAATTGGCGACCATGTTCTTGACCTGTTGGCTTTCTCGCTGGGCAAAGGCTTCTCGGGCCTCCCATCGATAGCAGAACAAATTGATGTCTTCGCACAACCCACGCTGAATGCTTTTGCTGCTTTGGGAAGGCCAGTCCATAGGGAAGTTAGGGCGTATCTGCAAGAGGTTTTCTCGGACAGTGGGCCACATGCTGCGATATTGAAAGATAACGAGGAGCTGAAGGGGGCAGCGTTATTAAAGAAGGAGGATACGAAGACGCATCTACCTATGCAGATAGGGGACTACACAGATTTCTTCGCTGGAATAAATCATGCTTTCAATGTTGGGTAAGAACCCTTCTCTTTGACTGCCAATGCCAATTCGACAGACTGACCTCTTATCCTCCTAGAACCATGTTCCGCGGCCCAGCCAATGCCCTCCAACAAAACTACACCCACCTTCCTGTCGGCTACCATGGGCGTGCCTCTAGCGTCGTCATCTCAGGGACAATCATCCGTCGTCCTAATGGACAAATTATCCTCGATCCCACCGCCGACCCAAAAATCCCCACCTTCGGCCCATGCCGACGTCTAGACATCGAACTCGAGCTCGGAGCATTCCTCTGCAAAAGCAACGAGATGGGATCCCCCATTAAAATTGCCGACGCAGAGACCCACGTTTTTGGATACGTGCTTATGAACGACTGGTCTGCCCGAGATATCCAGACCTGGGAATATGTGCCGCTGGGACCATTCAATGCGAAGAACTTCGGGACCACGATTAGCGCATGGATCGTGCTTGCCGATGCGTTGGAGCCATTTCGAGTGGATAAACTACCGAACGAGACGAAGATCTTGTCGCATCTTGAGGAGGGTAGACGAGATACGGTGTTTGATATCATGCTCGAAGTTGATCTTACGACGCCCGATGGGGCTACGACGACAATTTCTAAGGTTAGCGGAAAGAATCTTCTATGGAGTTTTCCACAGATGATCGCCCATCACTCGTCAGGCGGATGTCCAATGCAAGTCGGGGATTTGCTGGGCAGTGGTACGATTAGTGGGAATAGCGAGGGTGGTGGTGATTTGGGGAGTCTGTTGGAGATGAGTTGGGGCGGGAAGAAGGATATTTTGCTCGCGGGTATGGATACGAGGAAGTTTTTGAAGGATGGGGATATAGTTTCTATACGGGGAGCTTGTGGAGAGGATGGGGAGAGAGTTGGATTTGGGGTTTGTGAAGGGAAGGTGGAGAGTGCTGTTTCATTTTAAAGGAGGGAATATAGTAACTTGAAAAAACGAGGTTTGTGATAGCCGGTAATCATTAAGAATGGGCCATTTCCAAGTAAATCTCACATTATTTAAAAAAAATCAAACCTATTCTTTTTGAGAACACTTTTCGTCACCCCAATCGCTCATATCCTCGATCCATTTATCCCTTCACAAGTTCGCTCACCCATCGCTCTAAACAACAACATGTATTTCTACCGCATATCGATCACTGACAGTAACTCTCCTGTCATTGTTATTAACACCCACCCATTTCCTTCACTCATATCCTGTATGTCTACCTCCATACCTACAACCTCCCTACCACCTTCTAACCCAACAGCATTTCCTCCTTCTTAGCAGGTTTACTGATGGAAAGTACAGAGTGTTACATTAGGGAATATAAGCTTAAAGTGGTATTTTATGCCTCTTTTTCCCACATAGGTTCAACTCATTATAAAATCTATTCATAGTTATAGATAATATTTCAATGCATCATAGTCATCGTGAATGCCAGCATTTTAGAAACATGGCAAGGTGAAGGCTTGTCTTGGCTTTAGATAAATTAAGATAACCAAGAGGAGAAACGGAACGGGAAGATATTCTTGAATCTTTATTTAATTAAATCAAGGCTCACACAACCTTATAAATGTATTCACTTCTCGTAAAAGGCGTCGTTATCGCTAGTGTCGCTAGCGCCACACACTTTCCCTACTTACATACTTATAAATTGGCTAACAGTGCTTAGATACCAAATCTCCGAATATGAATCATGATCAATTGATTGAACCCCTAGGTAACATTGAGAAGCCCAACAAAGCCTATTGGGAAATGGCCTATGTTTCAATAAAGTTTATATGCTCGGAATCTTCCAACTCAGGATTCGAAGTAAATATTGACGGTATGGAATTGCCGCTGTCATAATTCAACTTATTGTCAAAGATTTCCTTTCCATCGATTATATCTTGCGAGCTCAATTTTTTGCTAACACCGGCAGATGTATGTGTCTTCCCACACCGTAATATCCAAGCTTCGAGTAACGGATCGTGTGATCTGTTTCGATACGGGCCACCCCGAAGCTTAGAGAGCTATCTCCACTTCTCAGGTGGTAAGAATTGAGAACCAATCCTTCTTCGGTAACCTTCCTATGTACTGTCTTATAAACTTATATGGGGTAAAACAAGGTCCTTGTGAAATCAAGTGAATGGGGAGGTATTGTGAGTAAGTGTCTGGCAAGTCTAGCTGTTAGCTCCGCGCACGTGTTTGGGAAAGTTGAGGATATAAGCTGATAACTTCTTTGATCGTTAAGAACAAGACTGCAGCATCTACACATATGTTACCATCACGACAATCCTACTCTGCGCCCTTTAAACTACTGGGGACCTCCTGAAGTGTCCATGAATATTGAATTTGATTATTTGAAAGTTAATTTCCCGATTATTACTTCAGACGCATTCTTTTGGATGCATTCGGAGGATCTGTTAACAGCATCGAGGGGCTTTTGTTGTCATATGTAATGCTACTGCCATCTGTAGATTTAAGTCCTATGAAAACGCAAGTTCAGTCGCATTCATAGCACGAACTGACGAAAACAAATACTTCGAACTGCGAGAAGAACATTCTCGACATGGAATATTTTCTTGGGGAAAATACCTCTGAAGTAAATGGTCGTTATTGAGTGGCTCGGTAATCGACAAGAGCAGAGGATTTCACAGTGTCCCTGGAGTCTTCAAACCTTTGGCGGATATGGCACTTTATATGAGAAAATCGAAGACGTTGGGAAGAGGCCCCGCCCTTTCATGCACCAAGAGCGATCTCAAAAAGTCCGATTCCTAAACTTACAAATTTCTTCCAGGTGTTCAAATCTAGATCGCGGGTCTCAGAACGACTAGATAAATGGAGACAAAGGTGATCAGGATGAAATCGAGAAGGCAAATTTGGGAAAGCTTGTTATAATTCTTATGAAGACTTCTGAAAAATTCCCTGGGGTAAGTAAGAAAAACAACTCTGTCATCATCGCAGAAAGGGGCTGATTCCTGAGAAAGTGAGTTCATTAGTTTTGTCGTTGGGTAAAGTGATATGTTGGCACCTGGTCTAGTCTCTGAACCTTTCTTCCCCCTTTCCTCGAAGCGAGCCAATCGGATCAGGAGAACACCCTTGACTTCAAATTTCCAAAGATCTCAGAATCGAGCCTATTTGCTTGACATTGACATACTAATCTACTCTTCTACATGATTCTCAACTAGTTTGTACAGATGATATAAATGAAAAAAGAGGGTCTAGTGGGATGTTAACATTGACATTTGAAATATAAATAAGGCTCTATTGTAATTGCAGCAAACATGTTATCACTTAAGCGTTATGAAAAAGAATGGCACATCTTACTGCTACCCATTATATGCCATCCATATAGAAACGTGTTCGCTTTGAAACAGACGATGTTGGCCTCATCCGCTGTTTGCGCAGAGCTCGGCATTCTGAAGAAACGCTGGCGGAAAGCCGAACTCATAACATAATTGGACGACGAAGGTCAAGCAATTAAGTACACGAGTACAAGTACTCTGTTCTTTCCAAGTCTATGAATGAACAAGTCTTTAAATTGGGGAACTACTTGATTCACTTCCTATATCACAAAGTAAGTGAAGCGTCACGTGTGTTAGCAGAAGCTGCTCTTACCCCACTTGCTGTATAATACTTCCAATTTATAAATATAAGTTAACACAAACATCAATGCTTCGACAAAGATCCTGAGTATAAGAGACCCAGTAGAAGATTCGAGGATTCCAATGAACTGATGCAGACCTTCTTTTCCTCCCGGGCAATTGCCGAGGACCTGCAGCTAGATATTGACGATATACCGCTGACGTCGAAATGGTCTTTTCGAGCTTTACAGAATCACTAGACGGCCTTGAATTTGCTGTCAATGGTAGTAACACTGTCGATTACACTCGATTTCCAAGACTACTATGACTTATCTCAGCTAATAATTATAATAAAGGGAGTGCCGTGAAACTGTCGGATGGTGAATCTGTCTTTAAAGAAGGTAGTACAGGCGGCGACCTATTGTCTAATAACGGAGGTTGGGCAGAATACCATGGTTGCCTAATAATAGGTAAGATCCGAGTTATTAATGTCGCGGTCGGCAGCGCGATTAATAAGGATTAATATGTAAAATATCTTTTTAGCTTTATAATAAGCGTAGTTTATGCTATCGCGGATCGGGCTCTTTTTTTACTAGAGTATCTAGGCAATATCTCGTCAGTACAGTAATAAAAACGCGGGCAGTTTTCTTAATTTACAAAAGAGGGGGGGGGGGGRGGGGGAGAAGAGAGGAAACGAAAACGAAAAACTTACTTCTTCTCATCTAGACCCTGGTCAACGAAAGCTGTGACTACGCGCAGCTTGGGGAACTTCTTGGCGAAGATCTCGATGCCCTCGGGACTCGCAATCAAGTTCAGGAAGAGGATGGGGTACGTATAGAACTTCTCGTCATCCCTGAGACTAACAGTAGTGTCAAGTCTGTTGACGAACCGATCGGACTATTTTTTGTAGTCGGAGGAAGTTGGCTGATCTCTACTCCCCAGTGGTGAGGTACTGTACGTTCGAAGTAATACTTAGAACGTTATAAGTACGTTTAATATTCTAAAAGATAATATATAATATTCGAAGTATAGCTGGCTGAGATAATTGACATTTGATCCCGACTCACGTATTGACTCCACATCGGTGTGCTCTTTCAGTAAGAAATCTCGTCGGTTGTTGATAGATTCAACAAATTCTTGTTCGTCCTTGTTTACATATATTACAAAATAAGAAGTATCGCAACCAAGGCAGAATGGATCATATGACCATGCACTAGCTACCTTACCAATTACCTCGCCTTAATATTGCTATATTCCAATTTTCAGATCACTTCTTAATTACCTTGCCTTGATATTATAATATTCTAATTTTCAGATTATTTTTTATTTACCCTGCTTTTATTATTTGATATTTTGCTACTATGACTTATCTCATCACTTAGTAGGACAAAAAAGCCCAAGGGTGGTACAACGCTGCCTCAATACTGTAACCCACGTACACTTCATATAGGAGTCCAGCGGAGCCTGTAGGTGTAAAATAGGTGTATATGGTACGTCTGATTCTAGGAAGAAGCTATGGAGGTGGAGAAGCTGTATATATACAGGTATGGTCATGTGCTCCTGCATCAGGCTGTGACAAATACCGACCCGAACCCTGTCTATTGCAAGAAATCTCAAGATGTAGTCTCCCCAAGGGGCTTCCACTACTCTTTTGTCAGGCTGGTAGTAGTAATCACAGGATTGTAGTGATAGTTTCCATCATCGAGGCTCTGGTACCTCATCAAAGCCTGTAAAAAATTTCAAACCAATCCAATTATGTAGGAATATACCAATAGCTTCCGATCTAGTCCTGCAAGTATATAAATTCACTACTCCTGTAGCGATTACAGTAGCTCAGCCCTTAAAAGAATACAAGCCTCTGCTTAGCTATTATCTTTCTCCATACTACCTAGGAAGTAGAGAAGAATGAGCAGGAGATCAAAAACGTGGTCAACATTGACTCAACAAATTCTAGTGACCCAGGAAATTCAAGAAAATGAATCAAAGTTATCACTTGAAAGTGATAGCAAAAAAACTTTTCAATTGGAGCGAAAATGGGTAGCCCCCTCTTGGGGAGTGGAAGTCCTCGACCGACTTTTACAAGTCCCATTTTTATTCATCGAATAAGATCCGTTGCTGTCAACAAGATTATCATTGTCATGCTATGATTTCCACTCGCAGTAGCACGAATAGAAAACCGGGTTCTAACGCATGAAAATATTCCTGCCTTTTGACAGCAGAATCTAGGTTTAATAAACGTCGTTCAGCGAACATAAAGCCCTCTGAGATTACTTTTATTTAATTTGTCTAGCACTGTAAGCTGACTGCCGTGTGACGACATTGAACCCGGCTGATTGGTAATCTGGTATGCATATGGTTTGTTTTCAATAAGAGCAGTTTTGGGGTTTTTATTTATACTTCACTGGGTACAGGAAGAGGAGAGGAAAAGAAAGCAAGCGGCGCCATTGGATGAATCACAGGAAGAAAGCGGCCGGATTTCGTTACAGTATCGCTTAATTATTTTGCCTTTGGTAGCCGTCCTGCAAGCGGCAAGCCGCCCCCTACGGCCGATCGAAAAGTATTTACATGGCAGTTTTCCGCACCTTCGCTCGATTCTGTAGGACAAACTGTAAATGAAAGGCGTGTTAGAAAGAGCCGATCTCAAATATTTCGATATCAGAATTATGAGTTTCCTAAAGTGATGATATTTTGCGCCGAGTCGCCGACCATACATATTTCGAGTACATGCTACATTACTAGAACAAATCTTTCAACTGTCGATACAATTCCTCATCGCCCCCAAACACATTACTTCCAATACCTCCTAGTCCATCCTCTATTGGTACATAGTTTCCTCCTCCAGACTCCGTTCTCGAATGATTTGCGCTCCCGTTTATGCCCACACTTCCCAAGGCAGCCTCGAACAAATTTGTCATTTCGGTGCTCATCTGAAACCCATTCATCGGACTGTTTCCCGTCCGTCCAACCATCTCCTCGCCTCCAAACCTACCATTCACTCCCATGCCACTTATCTCATGACCCGCCAGTCCCGCCATGGCCAAAGCCGCAGATGAATGCGGATCCTCTTCACGCATTCCGTTAACGTGTGACAAGGAACCATTGCGGATGTCAGGGTTCAGACCAAGCTTAGGACCCACTTGTTTGAGGCCTTTGATGGTCCGCCATAATCGTCTGGAAACGAAAGATTTCGTGCTAAAGCCTTTAACAAGGTCAAGCGCCATGTAGAATTCATCTCTGCAAAGGGCACTGAACTGAACTGGTGCATGACAGCTGGCGAGGAAGATGACTGCTAATGCTGAAATCAGGAAATAGTTGAAGCAGACTTGTTGGGCGCGATAGATGTCTGATGTTTGATTGAGGTGAGTAAGGGCACGGATGGTATCTTTAGCGAGCTCGACGACTGTTCCTGCATAATGAGGGTTCTCTTGGATGGAGGAGGCAGAATGGAGAACGGGTCGGTATATCAGGATGCGCATTTGATTTGCTCGAAGGTACAGGAGAATCTGAAGACGGTGAATTGCGCGAGAAGAGGTCTGGGTTGAAGATGCAGTAGGTAATTGGAGCTCGGATGGGATGGTCTTTTGCCATTGTAATATTTGGTAGTCGAGAAAGCCAACTTCTTCAAGGTTGAGTGTTGATGTAGGTGTGGGTGAGAAGCTACAGACAGAGCGCCAGACCTTAGAACCAATGCGAGAGTATGCTATCATGACATTGAGGTAGGGAATGCCGAGTTCCTGAGGCTTAGTTGGTTCGTGGTTTCCTGTGCTGATGAGAGAGGACTTACAGGTTCAGGTAGGTTGGGATCAATGTCGGTATCTTGCAAAGCAAATGGCATGCCTGTCCCAAAGCTCCACCTTCTATCCAGCACATAAATTGACCAGAACAGCGTAATAGCATTCGACCTCTCCTGCTCATCAGTTACGACCTTGAAAAGGGATTCTCGTCGATGAAGGCCGAGTTCGATGCACATCCTGGCAACTTGGCCTGGATAGGAGAGCGGTTAGCTACCGTCAATTAAAATGACAAAAGGTCCAAGTTCTCTAGGACTTTGGAGCAAAGAGAGAGCTAATTATTCAGGCTCAGCATTGCAGGAGAGAATGAACCTACCTATAATGCGCCAAGCTAGTGCTTCCTCATCACAGTGGAAATGGTATATGGACTACACTCATCAGTCACTCCTCTTCCGATATCCGTAAAATGAAAGAACGGAACAGATTTATCGATCTTGCTTACCACTAGCACCAGGAATGGTAAGTCCTTCACCTCAATCGCTTCGCTATGCAGTCTCCTATCTGCAGCTTCCCTCACACTTTCAAATAATCGGTACCCAGTCTCACTCTGCCCGTTCCCTTCCGTGAGAGTAGCGCATGCAAGCACCATTTTCAAGACCAAAGACTGATCATCACAAATGCCTTTGCCGGGAAGGGAAGGGTAAGAGAGGCCGTTTCGTACCGCCGCGTCAACAACAGCATATAGATTACTGCCATGTATGATGAGCTGCTCGATGTTGATAACAGGGTACATCAACCCCATCTCTTCCTCGTAAACCCTACAAAGACGAACCATTTCCTCTTTGCTTAATGTCCAGATTGGATCTTTGCAGGGATTTTCATTAGCCATCGGAGACAGAACATGTGTGCCTGGAGACCCAATTGGTGTGGCGTCTGAAGTAATTAGTCCCTCATCTACGAGACCTTCATATCCCATATTATGTAGTGTAGTCTTCGCAACATCGAGGTTGAACGCTGAACTTGTGGGACCACGAAAAGATGGGTGTTTAGGAGCTGGACGGAACCTGCTGGATGGAGAGATAGGTGGGGGTTGGCCTGAAATAGAGCCCTCCGACGGTGGCACAAAAGATATGGTATCTCCTACAGCTCGTAGAGCATTCAAGTTCGCGTATAGAGCATCTACTTGTTCCTGCAAAGACGAAAGATGCGCATTCATCTGGCGAAATTCTTCGGACTCCTTGAATCCATTCGTACAACAGTTTGGCGCATATTGACAATCGAGATTGAGATTTCCACATCGTTGGCAAGGTGTATTTCCATTGCATTTAATCTTCCTCCGCTTACATTCGTTACTGAAGGTCCCAGTCAGTCCGAGATTCACGTTGTCATGATGATCTCAATGCGCCGCGCCAACTGGAAGAACAAAGAGATCCTCCCGTTATCTCCAAAAAATGGACTCACCATGCGATCGAGATATATCTATTCCTCTTGGCCCTCGTATGCGTCCTCCCAATTGCGGTCGTACCTGTTTCATCATTTTGCCTCTTCTTTCCGCTCCCATTTCCTGTTTCCGCAGGGCTTTCCGCACTCGAGGACTGTCGCTGCCCGTTCATGCTGCGCGGCACCACAGTGGGTGAGTTGGGGGTGATTGGCGAGTCGACGAGGTAGTTGAGATCTGTGACCTGGCTTTCGAGTATATTCATAGTCGCATACAAAGTCTCCAAGGGCGTGGTGTTGTCTCCTCCGCAAAGAGAAGAGAAATGTAATTACCACAACAAGGTTCCGACATGCGGGGTTCGGTTAGTGGGAGTGGGAATTGCAGAGAGATTGCCCAGCCGTTGAGGATGCTATCATTACTAAGCTACTGTACTGTATACACGTGACACTCAACATATCAACATGTTACATGTTAATCTTCCGTACTCTTTCCCGGAGATCATTCACAAGTGAGTCTCTTACTTGCGATGATTTTTCCTGTAGGGTTCTCATTGCCATATAATGGTATCAAGAATAGTGTCGAAAGTCAACATGACTCTTAAGCCCCCTTTTGTACACGTGCTGACACCAACTTGAAAAGTCTTGAAGTTGAAGTGGAAGTGAAAAATTCCGACTTAGCCATAATGAAACTAAGCTAAGCTACGAACCAAATATATTGATTGATATTAGTATGACTAGGTTTTTATTCAAGACTATCGATACATCTCAAAAACTATTTGAATAAACTTTTAATAGACTTGTTTTGAATAAAAGATCTGCAAGAACTTCTTTGGTCTCTGAAAGTTTGAATATAAAGACTAGGCCCCCAGTTCACGCCAGTGAAGATGGGTTGAATGAAGGCAGTTTACTTCATATTCAAATCATAATGATGAGATGCAGCTCATGAAATTGCTCTTGACGTCAAAGTATATGGGAAGAAAGTTAAGTATCCTATCCTAAACTTTTGGAGATGGAGATGGAATTTTGAAAAGAAAAAGTGAGAAATTGAAAGACTCATGACTAGATTGACGAGTCTCTCAAGTGAACAGAGGCCCGACTAAAATAATGTCCTTTTGGACTATCAATATGTGCTGTTGAGTACAAGATGATCTGCTCTGCTTCTTTTTTTTGTGGATTGTCAGGGGTTGATGGGTGGAAATATTCCGCTTCATCAATGTTGACACGTTATTTTCAAGGATTGGAAGCCGGAGTGACACGAACCTGCAGCTCTTCAACTAACAAGGCATCTCCTTACGAATATCAATGTGCTAAGAGTGGGTCGAGGACCTTCACTATCCAGCCGCTTCGCTAATAATAGCCTTGATGATGCGCAATGTTTACTTCGTTGGGCTCGGCTAGCACCCCTATTTAAGAAGGTTAAGGTTGGCCTGGCTGGCTCAGTGCAAAGTGCATTCGATCCGCATTACTGATAGGAGAATATAATCTGTTTTTTCTTTTTCTCTTCTTGTCTTCAATTAGAGAATTATCAATATCAAGAAATTCTTTTCAATTTCTAAAAATCCACCCATCACCATAATTAACGGCTCCGGTGTCGGAGATTTTCCCCGCACCACTACTTCTTAAATTTCAAGAGCAGCACTTCCTTATATAAACGCATTTTGAATTGGCCGTTTCACAGCTTATAACAACAAATCTCGCTACCAGCTGCGCAAGATATAAACAAACATGGCCTCCGAAGACTCGCCAGCTTTCCAAGCAACAAACTTAGTCTCTCGAGCCGTAGTTCCAAAGCTCCATCGAATCCTTCTTTTACCAGGCGATGGTGTCGGCCCTGAGATAGCAGATGAGGCAATCAAAATCCTCTCAGCCGTAACCCAGATATCTGGTGTTCAATTCAAAATCACGAAAGCTTTGACCGGGGGATGTAGTATTGATGCACATGGCACACCATTAACAGATGATGTCCTGCAGCTCGCTAAGGACAGTGACGCGATACTCTTTGGTGCAGTTGGTGGTCCAAAATGGTACAATCTTTGATTTTATTATTTACAAGATGTTTCACAATATTGACTTTATCCAGGGGCGCAGGAAACATTCGCCCAGAAGCCGGCCTATTAACACTCCGCAAAGAACTCTCCCTCTACGCCAACCTCCGCCCCTGCAACCTCCCCTCCGCCTCGCTAACCAACCTCTCGCCTCTCCGCCCTGAAATAATCTCCGGTACAGACTTTGTCATCGTACGCGAGAACTGTGGTGGTGCTTACTTCGGTACCAAAGTCGAAGAAAAGGACTTTGCATCTGATCCATGGGCATACTCACGTGGGGAGATCGAACGCGTTGCCAGGGTTGCTGCTAAGCTAGCCTATGCAATGGGTAAAGAGAATCCAAAGTTGAGCAGTGATGGCCAGGGTGGTCCGACGCAGGTTATCAGCTGTGATAAGGCCAATGTGTTGGCGAGTAGTCGCCTTTGGAGAACGGTAGTGAGCGAGGTCTATGCGAAGGAGTTTCCAGAGGTGAAGTTGAGTCATCAACTTGCGGATAGTGCGGCTATGTTAATGATGAAGGTGCCGACGAGCTTTAATGGTGTGGTGGTTATGGATAATACATTTGGTGATATTCTGAGTGATGTTGCGAGTGTGGTCCCGGGCAGTTTGGGATTATTGCCTAGTGCGAGCCTGGGCGGGTGGCTAGGTGAGGGGGAGGGCGGGAATCTAAGGGGGCTTTATGAGCCAGTCCATGGAAGCGCACCAGATATTGCGGGCAAGGGCATTGTTAACCCGGCAGCGATGATTCTTTCGGTTGCAATGATGTTGAAGTATTCATTTGGGATGGTGGATCAAGCGAAGGCTATTGAGAAAGCTGTGGCGACTGCTTTAGACTCAAAGGATGTTGGGGGTCTGGAAATCAGAACTGGGTGAGGTCATGTTCTTCCTATAATTGGTTCCTATGCTAATTGGTGTATAGTGATCTTAGAGGAAAGGCAAGCACTAAAGAGTTGGGAGATGCCATCCGAAGTGTCCTTCTGAAGAACCACTCATAAGTTAGCCAATTAAGCAATCCAATCGATCTTCAATAAAGACCTGGTACACACCATGGTAGTGTGTCTTACCTTGAGGCATAAGTTCGACAGGAGAGAAATGATAATGTGTTACATGAAGATAAATACGCCTTTTATCGGAAGGCGGCTGGCTTGAAATGATTTGGTAGTTCAATATTGCTTCTCCAATATCGTGCTATCGTCAACGCAACTTGTGTTGAAAACCAAAAGGCTTTTCGACGTCTCGAACAGCTGCAGTATTAGCTAGCTCATGTACGGCAGTTGACATGATCGATGAGTCGATGACGTGATCAGAAAACAACTTCCAGGCGAGAAGTGCAAAACTCTGCCTTATTCTTAGTGAATATGTCGGACTAATGCTGGCAGCCGACATGAGTCAAAGCCCTCGCGGACAAACCCGTCAGGGTATCCAAGGATCCTGTATCGAAAACTAAGAGAGCTCTGCGAATTCAAGGCAAGTAGACAACTATTCGTAGGTATTGCAAACTGTCAAACACCTGTCGCGCTAGAATCGGTTAGATAAAGAGAGAGTTTCGGGCAGAATTTAGTCAGGATGGCAAAGGACTACACCCAGACTTGCTGTAATAAATTTAAAAGGGACTTGAATACGCCGAACGTAGAAGGCAGAGCTCAACATATCGATTTTTGCTGTATGATTAAAAAGAGTAAAAGAAGACTCCAGTTGAAGAAATCGGAGTCTGGTGACTGCGGTATATCTCGGCGGGAGCTAGCCTTCTGTTCATGATCATCAAACGGAGAGGAACGCCTCAACTAGGTTTAGCTATTCATACCAACAAGAGTAATTGTTTAACCACTATGTTATTATAATCTAGAAATTGATAGCACGTACATATCAAGGTCATCACGGCTTTACTAAAGTACCATTATTTCAGAGTTCGACTTCTGTATTGAGTGTGGTCATATGAAGTGGCCGCTACGAGAAAATGCAGACACTGTGCCCTATAGGCAATAAAACAACCATGAATGAAAACTACTGGCCAAGTGACCAGGAAACTTGCTTATCTCATGACAATAGTGAAGCGCTACAAACAAGCACCGGCAGATATAGCACCTGAATTCGACCTCCCTCCGCCTCAACACCAGAGATACAATCCACCCCACCACCACCCGCAACTCCTCCCGCCCAGATATCTAGGCTTTACGACCAGCCTTCTTGTGAGGCGGCTTGTGATCTGCGTCGTCCTCGTCCTCGTCGTCTTCCTCCACCTCCCGCTCTCGCTTGGGCTGGGGTCGGCCACTTGGAAGTGGTGTTCGCTGCTTGGGAGCAGCGCCGACACCCGCAGGTACGACAAGACCTCCGCCGAGAGGAGGTTGTGGTTGGCTTTCGCCAGGAACTGGGTTTGGTGGAGCAACCGATGCTCCCGTCGCTGTAGCCTTTGCTACTTTGCGCTTGCGGCCGACATTGGCGCTCTTGATTTTGCGAGGCAGAGCCAACAAGGGCCCTCCTGCGACAGCGTAGGGATCTCCGTAGCTGATGATACCGGTGACGGGGCTCATTCTATAGCCGGGAGGAAGAGGTTGGGAGGGGTCGATGGAGTTGATATCCAACACAGCTGTGCCGGAGCCGGAGGTGATGTTGCTTCCCGATGAAGTTGGGAGGTCTAACACTGCTGAAGTCCCACCCATGTGGTGGTCCTTTGTGTCTTTCGAAGATGAACCTGCACCGTAGTCATCGTGCGGCTCCTTTGCTACGCCGAAATGGTCGTCGGCCTCTTCCAGCTCATCTGAACTGAAACCATAATCATCGTAGGGCCCCTCTGGTGACTCTCTTACGACTTCCTTTCCCTTTCCCTTGTCCTTTGCCTTTCTCTTCTTCGGTTCTTTTGCTGGAACTGGCGAAGATGGCGCGGGGGTCTGGGATGTGCGAGCATTGCCGTAGTATTGAGTAGCTTCGTCAATTGCCTTCCACTCAGAGAATGGATACTCTTCGCTGATATCCAGGGGAACTACTATGTACTGGTCGATGCTTCTTTCTCTATCAATATCTATCGTGGAATTAGCATCTTCGGTGTCTCAAGCTGCGTGTTGATACTTACGACTCTCTCTTAGAACCACCAACCGAGGACCAAAATCGCTCAGCTTCAGTGTCCCATCAACTGGGAAAGTGTTCCTAACACCCTTCGGACCCTCAAACCCCTCATTGACATAGTGCTCTTGTGCGTGCTCGATCCTCGCAAGAATAGAGTGATTTTGATCTAGGAGACAATCAGCATCCTGTGGATAGATTTGATGATTTGGAAAGTGGGAATGTAAACACAGGCATAGACCTAAGATGACAGCAACAGACATTCCCCGCCAAAAATACAAGTAATGGAAGGTAGAGAATAGGCGAACAAGAAGTGAGTGTCTGCCTGAGAGCTGCAGGGTCCAATGAAACAAAGGAACAGTGAAAGGGGCGACGCGCGTAATATCCTCGGCATATAACAGATGTACATGTCCCGAGGTTTAGCCTAAGAGGGGACTTACCTGCAAGTAGGGGGTACTTCTCCTGAAGCCTCTTATACTCCTCATCGCCGTTTCTCTGATTGTATTCATACCCCTGATCATCATTGCGGCCGATCTCAGAACCCAAATGAGATTCGTCTTCGTCGTGGCTCATTTGGCGGGGAGAGGTTGTGTGGGCAGATCGATCGTGACCACCTTCGCGCAACAGCAAGAGTGCTTTAGCTGCATTCATCTCACTCTCGCTCATGTTAGATAGACCAGACATGTTGCTAGATCTGCGGGGTGAAGGTCAAAGTGCTCTGCGTAGTTTAGTATGATGATCGAGGTAGGCAAAAGCGAATTGCGAGACGCGACGATGAAGCTTTGGTGTGCAAATTGTAGTCAGTATGGATCTCAAAGCTTGTCATACTAGCTACGCGTCCTGAATTACACTTACAAGAAGAGGAGAAACAGTTGTTCCTTGGAGTAACGTTGATTGCCTTGATGTGGGGAAAAGAAAATCTTGAAGAGTGCGGGTGGTTGAAGGAGAAAATAGACAGGTGGAAAACTTACTAGCGGAGGGAAGAGCTAAGCGACGAGTCAATGAAAGGTACAATGGTGAAGGAAGTGTGATTCACTTATGTAGTCGTAGATCAGCTAAGGTTTAGGGCTGTATGTTTCTGTGATGAAGAGGTCAGGGGGGTGGGTGCAAAAAGTCAACAGGCAAAAGTTCGTCAGCGCCGAAGTCTAGCCTCGTCAAATTCTGCAAAATCACGTTTATCAGCACGCCATAGCAAGTTAGGATCCTAAGATCGTCTATTATCTTATCCTTGAAGTAAAATCTTGTTTTACGCCAGTCAAGCTGGTCGACTTCGATCGGTGTCAAATGTACCTACTCAACAGCAAAATCAAAAGCAATTAGCCATAAGGACAGCTACAAATGTGTTGGCCGTAGCAGTTTAGATCTTCTCAATTGCTCACGCAAGAGCATCTTTGATTTCAGCCCATTCCAATGGTCCGGGGAGCAAGTCATGTTAAGTCTCTTCACGCTGCAGAGTCGAACTTCAAACCAATGGACTTACACGTCGATTTCGCTGTAGAATGTATGCATACCCAAGAGTTTACTTTCAGAAAGAGAAGATAGTTTACTTTTAATTGATAGAAACACATAATTCAAGCAAATACAGAGATTTGAAAAAGTTGTCATTGAAAGATTTAATACTTTGGTATTGGAATGGCTTCAAATGCTCCCACTACTACAACTTACTTGCATATGGTCAGGTATACCAAAGCAGGACTGTTCTACAGTACTTTAAACTCATTTAAATATTTGTGGAGGCCAAATATTAGCTCAAGAAGTAGATAATTGGTAGAATTATTAGAATAGTTCTTGTATCATTTGGGACAAAAATCAGCACATCCGAGGAGCGACCAAAAAGCCTAAAAGGCTGGAAGCTACCAATAATTATGATCACTTCATAAGAGACTTCTTTCTATCTCCTTGGCCTTTCTTCTTGTTACGAGGTGCTCCTGATTCTATATGGTGGACGACTCATGGGTGAATGCCCTGGCAATGGCGCCTTCCTTTTATTAGGCCTTCTTCTCGATTACACCTTCCTTCTAGTACAGACCACAACTGCTCTGTGTGGACCCTCACAATATAATTCAATTATATACTCAAACATCTACATTGGATGTACTTTCGAGAATATTAACTGAGTAAACCGCTGTGCAATTTCTCTGGAAAAATACTTTTGGTTCACCTTAGCTTCCTCGCTACGCATTCTCGAACTCACACAAGGCTACAAAATCCATAAATATCCGGCTTAGATAATGCTGCCAGACGACGGAGAATGCCTTTACTATGACGTCGGCTGAATGAATACTTGACTCGATAAGGTCCAGTTGTGATGTAAGAACCTTTCGCTAGAGATTGACACAATTTGACAGATTGGACCGCACGAAGCTAAGTCGGTGTTATAATATTTAATCCAAGCCTCGTGCATTGAAAGCATACAGTACTACATCAGTAACTCGGCCGTATCTCAAGATTTCTAACCGCTGTCAATATTCCTCCTATCGTCTATAGTACGAAGCGACAAACAGTTCCAATCAACCATTCGAGCAGTCGAGCTCTATATAACACCCGCCAGATCCGCCACGATCCATTCTTCTAGCATGTCTCCAAACATTGCCAACATGAACGACACACAGGTCATACTACAACGGCGCAACGCACAAGCTGCGAGGAACAATATCCGAACCCAAGCTATCGAGAACTTCATCCCGGTTCCATTCCCAGTATTTCCCATCGACTTCTCTGATCCAGAGGAAGTATGGGCGGCCAGAATACTTTTGGGAATGAGCAAGAGAGCTGAAGTTTTGGAGATAACTATCCAACTCCCACCAGCTCAAAGCAGCAAGGTTGATGAGACAGGCATCGAGGATGTGGATAATTCCGACACCACGCCAGGCTCGGCCAGCCGCTTCCAATCACCTCTTACCAACAGGAGAGGCCGTTCGTCGTCGAAGTCCACGGATGAGAGCCGTGCAATTTCAAGAAAGCGGAAAGAGTCTACGAGTTCTTTGATGAACCTGGCTCATCCTGCGAAAAGAATCCGACCGTCTGCCAAAGCTGCGAAGGGCAAGTCCAGCAAGAATGTCAGAACCCCCACGAAAGTTCTTCCAGAGAAAACGAGCAATAAAAGGCATCCCCTTGCCTTACTCAAGCTCAAGGTCCGACAATATGATAGCACGGGTAACAATGACGACACAAAGGATAATGACAACAGTAACGACGACGAGAATGAGGAGGATTTGTCTAGCTGTATTGTCAAACACTGAGTTCTGCGATACGAATGCAGGATAATCCTCATCTTGACTACCAGATCAGCCTCTTATCGGACGGAGATCCAGACAATTGCCAGTCCTGCAGAATTATTGCATAATTAGAATCATTAGAACCAATCTCCAATCTCCAGTATACGTATACACTTCATTCGATAGATCAAGGTTCCCATCACCAGTATGATAATATCAACTCATTCTGACACGACGAAGCAACTTCCAGCTGCCTCACGGCTCGACCAACTAGACCATATAACAACGAAGAAGTCTATAGGCCAGGAAGATGTCCACATCAGCCAAGTACTGAAAACGAGAAGTGACAACAGTTCAACAATCACTTGGTCAAACACAGATCTAGACAGCTGGAGGTGGCTGTGAAATTGTGGAATGTAATCAAGGCATGGGAGATTAGGATATATAAAAAAGAAATCCGGGGGAAGCGTCAAATTTTGGAACCGACAAAGGTCCAGTCTGAACTTAGAGTCCCGGGAATCACCACAATCCAAAAAGACCAACCTGAGGAAGGAAAGATGAGTCGAATGGTGCAGAAGATGGAGACGGTAGTGGTTCCTACGACCTAAAACAGGACTTTCAATAATAGAGCAGTTGCTCAAATCTGGTCGATTGAGTATCAGACTGTTTAAACTAGAAATCGAGCATGTCCAATATTCCGTGCCTCTGTGATGTTCACCATGATTCTCACCTATTCACAATTATCATTTGGAGACATTCTCCGAGACAACATGCGGAGCTCATCTTCTCTATTTACGCAAAAGTGTGGCCACAGAAATTCGTGTAACCTTGCACGTTACTTTCCCTCAGTCTTGCCCCATGGACTTTGGAGACGAAACAGTTCTGGATGTTGAGAGTATCATGTGACTCATGTCGGATTCAGTCAAGTGGTCTTGGTTGTGGGGGGGGGGGGGTTGCTTATAGACAAAAATAAGATTCTCTCAAATGTATGATGCCAAATTTTGGCAGCCCTCTAAGGAATATCGATGTCTAGGAAAAAGCCTTACATAGGCACATGTCATTATCATGTGACTCATATCCATGAAGTTATAGGATTAACGAATTTGCCATAACGATCGAAATAGCACTTCAGACGTCTCTAATACTTTCAGATACAGTACTATCATTGCATATTTTCTGGCTGAAAGAGCTGGATGGATGCGTGTATATCAGCGATGTAAAATTGACGAGTCGTATTGAATTTTGACACTAAATTTTAATTAGGAACATTTTTATTTTGGTACCGTTGACTTGTCTTTTATATTTTCAATTGAGTCGTCGGATCTTTGGTGCCTGCCAATTTCTTACATATTTTTATTTGTTTGTCTCGCACTATAATCACTAACTTCCAGTTTGTTGATAGTAGAGTGGCTTTCTCGCTTAATGAGAGATCATGTTACCTAGAATATCTATTCCCAAGTAAACTTGTCAGACTTGCCAGTCTTAGCTGATAATGAGTCTATATTATTAGTTCCAGGATACCATGGTTCTCAACATCCAAATCACTTCTCGGTGTGGCAAGTCAAGCTTCAATTGCCAAAGTCTATCCTCAATGTAGACGGCTCATTGATAGTTTTCATTGTATATTTTTACCTATTAGTACCAGGTATTCAGTTTTAGTTTAAAATTTTTCATCACATTTGCGAATCATATATGAAAGTCATCATTCGGATCAAAGAAATCTATTTGTTTAACACTCAGCGCTATATAGGAGTGATTTGGCATACACATCTATGATCTATCATCTATGCTAATATGTACGGTTTCTCTAGACGATAGACTGCCTGCAGATCTAGTCGTACCTCACCAGGAAGTGCTAAGTCGAGGAAGTGCTAGCTCCCTCTCATTCGCCCAGTACACTCTCCCCTAACTCATCGCTGCCGCGATTTGTTCCAGGGTCAGGGCTGGAAATTGTTGACCTTGAATGGGCTCGCCATTTTCGCGAAAGTTCACCCGCTGTATGCGATGATCTCCGCGCCGGCCTGCCTCAGCTGCCCCCAAGTCAATATAATCTTGCTCAATATCATTGACGAGTTGCTCGGCATCCTGCCACTTTCTGCGCAACTCTTGTCTGAGTAGATCATTTGTCCTACGCTGGACTTGGATCAGCTCGTTCATCGAGTGCTCTAACTCTCGAGAAGCTTCTTGTTCTTCCGGGACCATCAGATTGTGGGTGGTGATGACAGACAAATCCCAGTTCATCTCAGCGAGGACTTCTTCTTGATGTCTCAGGTATGCTATGTCTACCTCAAGTCTAGGGTGGAGACCTCGGAGGACCGCCTTGTTAGCATTAAGCCGAATATGCGCCTGTTCCACGCGAGATCTTCTATCCTGCCGCACTGCGTCAGTGTACTCTTGCATCAGAGTACCCCATCCATCATTCATCTCTGTTAAAGGGACGGTTTGTGCTTGCACCACTTGTCGGCGATTGGTTCGCTCTTCTAACCGTACCAGCTCTTGCTGCCAATCAGCCCTATATAAACGGCGGAGATGATCCTCCTCGTCTCTTTCGTGCTCGACTCCTGGCTCTTGTTGTTGATGAGTGTCTGGCACACCTGCTCTTAACTGAGCCTCCTCGTTCGAGCGATTCCGATCATCTGCTTGGACTTCCTGTACTCGTGTCAGCTCGACGTTGAAGTCGTGACGACACAATGGGCAGGTAGTGTGATTGGTCAGCCACTCGGTGATGCAATGAGTTCCAATCAAGTGGTTGCATGGAGCTGCTAATCTTGACGCATTTTCTGCTGGGATGTCCTCAATAGCTACTACGCCCATCTGATTCATGCAGATGGGACAGGTTTTCTCCTCTTCTGTGACACTGTTGATGTCGACTGCAGTGAGGATTGACGAGATGGCATGAAGTCTCATCTGTGCTCTATCGGCCACAGTTCTTCCTGTTGGATCTCTTGCTGGTGTATCCTCGAGGAGTTGGCGGAGTAGTTCAACTCTAGACTCGCTTTGTTCTAGTGAATCTCTCTGCAGCTGGAGGTCGACCGAGAGGAGCTCTATGTGAGTTGCCAGCTCATGCCGTCTCCACTGCTGCAAGATAGATATTGGAAACCGGTGAAGTGCTGAACTGAGCACAATCGCTCTATTTTGGTCGCTGATATGAGGGTTTCTCCCGGCAATGTTCAACGATTCTCTCCAGTTAGCGTTGCTCTGTCGGTCATTGATATTTTGCAGGATTGTGTTGAGAGCCCGTGTCATTTCACGTACATCGTGGATGTTGACCTCTGATGGGGAATTGCTGGTGAGCAGATGCTCTCGGAGCAACTCCCGGGCGAATTCCTGTCTTATGTTCGCTGCGGCGAATTGCTGCGATTCGGATTCAAATCGAGCAAAGCTGGCATTGCGTATTTCCTCGGGCTGGATCAAGGATCGATCACTTTCACAGTTGGGACATAAGCCCCGTGATAAATTGTGCTCTCTCAAAGGAATACATTCTATAGCGTTGCATGGAATATGAATAACAATTTCATGTCCACATCCTTCCACATAGATGAATTCCGTGAGACACATTCTGTGTGATGATACTATCGTGGGTGGATGTTGTTAATATATTGATACTGTATCGTCGCTGAAGGTTGGTGGTGCTGAATGATTAATGATAAGAGTGACGAGAATGAGCTCTAGGCTAGATATATTTGATTTTGCAACACTGTTCGCTCCGTAGACAAAAGCCACAAAGGCATTATCAGCCAGTTGTGTCAAAGAAATTACTTGGCTAGGAGTCTTAGAGCAAAGTTACAAAAATTGAAAAGTATAAACAGAATAATTCTGTTGTTTTAATTTTATCAAAGAAGGTTGCAACACCTACAGTGAAAGAAGCATTGTTCCACTTTTGTCCATCGAAACCATGCATTATGAGAGTGACTGGATGTTTCTTCGTATAATCAAATCGATGGCTCGCCATAGCGCCAACAGCAGGCTCATGAGGGGGCTTCACTGCTACTTTATCACTCAAGAAGATGTTCTCATCACAACACGGTGTGGCACTGTGATTTCGGCTGCCAACTTAGATCACTCAGACGATGATCATTCCAGAGTCTACTCTGATACACTCTCCTGTCATCCCTGAGTTCTTGGCAGCAAACACAAAAGTCATAGCAATCTCTTCTGGTGTCGTAATCCTTTTTAATTTCGCCATGTCTTTGAATCCTCCTCGCTGTTCCTCAGTGAACACTGCCGTCCGCTCTGTATCTACGAGACCCGGTGCGACAGCATTGATTCTGATGTCCGGTCCTTGGGTCTCAGCAAGGCAGCGCGTGAGGTGAATGCCTGCTGCTCTGCATACAGAGTAGGCCATGCTGCTTCCGTTTGTGAAGAGACCTGCAATTGATGATTGTATTAAATAGACGCCGCCAGCTGCGTTTGCTTTGAAGTATGGCCGGGCAGCCTTGAATAAAAACACATTGGACTTCACGAGCATGTTCCATGTGTAGTCCCAGTCAGCTTCGGAAAGGGCGTCGATGTCTCCGAAGGGTGCGATCTTCGTATTTCCCTTGTAAAGATTGATAGTCAATAATTGAGTAGAAATCCGCCGTCATTTACTTACAGCGTTATGGATAACTATGTCGAGGCCCCCCAAGACCTTGACGGTCTCTTTGATAACTCTTTCGCATTCTGCAACCAGAGATAAATCCTTGAAGTGTTTGTTAACCGAATATACTTTCTAATTTGCAATTTCTCTCTCCACTCACACCTTGAATGATTGCTACCTGTCTTCCCGTAGATGACATCAAGTCCGCGGCTACAGTGTCTGCCTTGTCTCTAGAGCTCAGATATGTTATTGCGAGATAACAACCTTCCTCAGCAAATGCCTTCGCAATAGCGGCGCCAAGTCCACGGCTGGCGCCCGTCACCAAGACTTTGCGATCTTTCAATGAATACATAGTAGCTTGATAGACTTTTGAGTACTCTCAGATGATGGGCTAAAATGTTGAACAGACATTATCGCAGCTCGTCAGTTGCGCATATTTATGTAGACTGACCTACACATTGCACCAGATGCATGGGGCAGAACAGTCATCGAGGTCGCGCCCAGGCATCATGCATGAAGTCAGGCTGTCAGACTACCATGGCGGAAGTGATGCAATCATGCAACCAAGATTCAATGGACCAATACAATTCTTTGCTATTGATACTCCATCAAGTAGAAGCTTGTCTCGATTGCTGCACAGGCTATTGACAGCTGATCACCAATAAGCATCGTATCTACGCCAGTCATCAGCTTCGCTTCTAAGGAGTTAATATTAAATCCGATGTACTCGAGTACTTCTCTAATATCAATTTTGAAGTCTCGCAGCAGTCCGAGCTAGGAGAATGCGGACTTTGACGGGGTTTGGCTACTCAAGCCATGATACGATATTTTTGTACAAGGCATTTGACAGTCAATCAAGCCGTATTTATTCGCAAAGAGGTCACCCCGCAGACTTCTGTCACTGAACGGATCGAGGGGAGAGAATCAAAAAGGTAAAGAAAAGGGGCCTGCTTACATGTATATAGAATGAGATTAGTACGTGGAGGCAAGCGATGAACATCGTTCAGTGTAGTGCGCCAAATAAATACTACTGTATGTTTAGGAGTGACAGTCTGATAGAAATAGTGATTAGAAGTCGTTAAATACAAATGGGCGTAAGAGGAGAGTTTTTAGAAAATAGTTACAGCCTCCAAATGTTAGACAAGTTCAAGAGCTGGTCTGTCCAATATGACTCCTGTCCAATCACTTGCTCAGGATATGTAGTGAAATTATTGCGCCCTGGTACGAAGTACGTTTTAAACGAACTACCTACACCAACGTTTTTGACCGCATTGCCGCCGACCGCTGGCGCGCGCATACTGTGCGAACATTACACTAGGTAAGGTATGTAGACTCTAGCTTCCAGATCGTCATGATCAGAGCAGCGAGAACATTGACAAGAAGCACACGACACATTCGACGCTTCTACAGCTCTGACCATGCCTTCCCATCCATCCAGACTATCACTGGGCCACTGGACCTGATTAATGTCGAGCTATTCCAAGCGACAGCATTTATTCCGGAGAAACCCCTCCTCATAAGAGATCACGATGATTCAAACAAAAATCGTATAACATCACGGCAACATTCGATCCCAGCGGCAGACAAATGGTTCATTCATGAGCCTTCCAGCAATGAGGACAAATCATTACATGCGACTGGCAGTGTTGTTTTGTCACACAAGTACCTCACTCCCTTCGGCGACACCATCCTCCCGTACGAGCTCATAACACCGCCTGATACGTCAAAGGGTTTCAATTCAGTAGAGAATCACGAATTATCTCAGCTACTAAACCAATTCATCCAACACTCGAACGGCACAACATTTCACCGCTTTTCTGCACCCCTCTCCCTCTTCCTACTCGCCAGCACTGCACTCTCCCGGCCATCTCTTTACATAGCGCAAGCGCAGCTCCTCTCCCTTCCCACCGCCCTACAAGCAGACCTTCCAACACCGCATCTCGTGCTGCGCGCAGGCAAAGGCGATATCTACGACGCCAATCTCTGGATCGGCATCCCTCCGATCTATACGCCATTGCATAAGGATCCAAATCCAAATATGTTCGTACAGTTGGCGAGTCGGAAACGGGTTAGGATGTTCGGACCTGGTGTTGGAAGAGATATCTACAGGGAGGTACAGGGAAAGATTGGGGGAGCTGGGTTCGGGGGTGCGTTTAGAGGGGATGAGATGATGGAGGGGCCGGAGAGGGAGGGATTGTTAGAGGCTGTTTGGGGGGAGGGTGTAAAGGGGAGAGAGGGTCAGGGCTGTGAGGCCGTGGTTGGGCCAGGAGATGCGCTTTTTATTCCCAAGGGATGGTGGCATAGCTTTATGAGCGTTGGGGAGGATGTCACGGCTTCGGTCAACTGGTGGTTTAGGTGATCTGTATGGCTTCTGCTGGGAGACTCATAGCGACTCTTGTTTCGCTCTTCTTCGTAAACAATATACCCAATCACCCCTTCACAGTCTCTATATTTAATATTTGATGGGGAATATACACCAAGATCGTTGCACAAATTCGGTAAAAGATAGTAGAAAAAGCACACACTGGACAGAATTCCCTCCCCTTGGAAAGTTCAACTTAAATTAACTACTCCTAGTCTGAATCTGGTTGTCGAAAGAACTTCTATATACATGGAATATCTTTGCTGGCCGCTTAATGAGACCCTACTTGTATACATGTATGTAGAGTACAAAAGCTAAAATCCTTTCGAGCTAATAAAAGCTCCTGAACAAAGAAGTGAGGAAGGGGAACGAAATAATAAGCTACATCTCTTGCTTGTGAATCTGTGTAACAATATGTAACAAACGAAGTCGTAACTACACTAGCTCCGCAGCCAATCGGGACCAGCGGCCTTGGCAGGAACACGCGATTTCATTTTGACCTACACATTTTACAACGCAGCTCATACAGTGTATCCTGCTTCTTAAAACCATGTGCACTGGGAGCTCCAGTCTACGTTCAGAGGATATATTACGGTGACCCAGCCTATTACAACACAGGTTTTCACAGCTTCATCATACACATAAACGGTGAGAAGGATGCGTTGGAGGGGACTTTTCATTTCTGCGCTCCAACTATCCATTTATTATACTGAAAAACAAGCTCAATCGAGATTTTCGAGAGCGTACCCGACGCCTTTTCATGCTCTACTAACCATCTCTCCAAACGCCAAATCAAACCAGGACATCAGGTCGTAATTCGTCAAAACCACGCATCTCATGGATGGCCAATGCCGCCATCCTCATGGCTGAATATATGGACCAGTCCCATTGCAGATCCTGCAGCTGCGCTGCCGACCACTACCATTTGTACACCGCCCCAGCAACCACTCCGAATATTCTTTCCTCCCTCCCAGCCTACCACCACGCAGGTCTTGACGTATCCGAAGACGAATAGCGCGACAATCATGACTCCGATCGAGATGTACAATCCTTTATAGACTTGGGATTCGCCAACAAAGAAGTAGGGGATAAGGGGTAGCAAGCCACCAAGGAAGTAGGCCAGAGCGATTGTCAAAGCAGACGTCAGGGCACGGGACGATGCTGGTGGCTCTTCGCAGTGCTGGAATTGCATAACGAATTCAACAAGGTGTGGTGATTGTGCGAGGTGCTGAGTGAGTTCCTCCAGGGTATTTTTGGGCATGTGGTATGGCTCAAACACTCTGTTGATGTCTTGAATAACAATCTGAGGGTTGGTGGCAACCAAAAACTCGGTCTCTGCTCGTTGTGCGTGGTATGAAGCACTATGCATGTTAGCAAATGTTAACATGCCAGGGAGAATACGGGGAACTCACGCTTCACTCTTCGCCCCAAGATATCCTCCCAACCCCATCGATATCGCACCAGCGATCAATTCCGCGAAGCCTCCATAGACGACAACGTTGGTGTTGCCCAATGCAGACAAGCCAGCAGTTAAAGCAAAGGGGACAGTCAAACCGTCAGACAGACCAATGGTTGCATCTGAGATAACCCGAGCATCAATTCTGAAGCCTTTCCTCGAATTTGCCTTCTCGTACTTGGAGTCCACGCTCTGCTGCGACTCGACATCTGTATCAGAATCCCTGGACATACTCCGTTCCAATTCCCCATCCAATTGAGGGAGCTCTGGTCGCTCAAGCAGCGGTTGTCGAGAGGCATTATTCCAGTTGGAGGCAGTCCCATAATTGGTTCCAGATCGGACTGGAATTGGAGTGACAGTCTTGCTGAAGAATAGGTTCTTCAAGCCAACGAGAGACATAGCTTTGATCGGTGAAACTCTTGGTTCTGGGCGTCTGCGGCGAATAATTGCTCTACGACTTGTCTCCACAGGGAATGCAGCGTTATTTGTATGTGTATCGTCCGTGGAGGAGATATGTGGGATGCTGCTCTCGTGATTACTGTTGGAGTCTTCAGAACTTAGTTGATGGTATTGAATCGCTTCTCCAGAAACCTTTCCAGAGGCCATGGCTGCCATTATATGTTATAATAGGAAACCATTGTTTCTGTCGCTTGTCCTGGGGATTTAATGCTTGTTTCGCCGCAAGGGGATTGTGCTGACCGTGTCGAATTGTAGCTCTTCTGATTGGCTGAAACAAAAAAGCTTGCTCCACGTGCTCGGGTTCTGGTTGGTCGCCGGCTGGTGATCGTTCAAAGCAAACCACCTGTACAACCCTGTCAGAACAAATTTTCCGAGATCCATCAATGGGATCGAGTAATTGACACATTCTCCCCCTCTTGGCCCCACCTTGCTTTGTTGCTCAATTGGGGGACTTGCATCTCAGCTTTCATTACTTGAACGGCCTGTAGCTAGGTACAGATGCTTCGTATGCCTTTGGATGAATAATACATCTGCTCTCATTGGCTCCTGCACATATGTCTCCAAGTCGGAGTCCATAAGAAGATGTCCCATATTGCACATCATTATTTGAGGCCCATCATTTGATTATTAATAGCCCTTTCTTCTTGTTCAAAATTTGATCCACTTACGTTGGATTGGTTATCTGGGCGGCCTCCCGTTCTGTGGAGAGCTACTGTAATACCGAGGGAGCCCGGTTTTCATCCGTGATGGAGAGAGCAATGCCAACTGCGTGGCATCTCCATTTCTATATCCATATCACTTTTCTTTTTGGCAGGTAAATCAAGACCACAACTTAATTGCACTTTGTACACAAAGTTTGTATACAAAGGTACATACATACAATTGTTCCGCCGGGTTATTCTTTCTGCTAGCATCTTTTAAAGTCACATTCGCTCCAATTCGTACTTCGGTATGTAGCATTGTCCTTTTATTTCTGCTCCTCCTTGTTATCTCCGGACGGCATTTATTGGACGCAAGGGACTGTATGATTGCATACTCGTGCATGCCGCGAGGCAGTGAGTTTTTCCTACCCTTGGATTCCTTTCTGTCGTGTTGTTGTTGAGAACCTGATCTGCCTCTTGTTATTCGATTCGAAATGGCGATGAGAAAATTCAAACATTTGAATTCTACCTCGACTGGATTCCAAACATAACGAATCAGGGGAATGAGGTCATGGCTCGATAACTCTTATATTGGGCTCTGGGCTCTGAAAGAGTACAAATGTTCACTTCGCCTTGCTCCAGGAGGTTTCCCTCTCTAATTCAATTTGCAAATGAGAACAAGTAGGGGTATTAAATCAAAACGGCCCAAAACCGAAACACTTAATGCCGAATGAGAAGGCTTTCTTCAAGACTTTTTTTTATCTTTGTTTCCTCGAGCTCTTTCGTCTTGCGTTCCATGCCTCAATCCCGTCCTTCCCGCTCTCTTTCGCATTTCCCCATGCCCTTTCACTCCTCTCCCTAATCTGATGTTTCTCCGCTTCGTCTCCAAGATCTTCCATTACATCACCCCCAATACTGGTTCCATGCACCCAATCCAGCAAACCCCATGGTGCGAAATTGCCTCTACCATAGCCCTTACTGTGAAGATCCTGTCTACGTGCGATGCCTCCTAGCATTATACCTGGGAGGGTGGTATAGCCGGATTGGGTAAGTGTTTCTTCGAGGGTGATTATGGAGAGGAGCAACAAATAGGTGAGGAGGTGTGTTCGGAAGATGACCGAAGGCAGGTAGGTGGGAAGAAAGCGAAAGAATATGTAGGATCCTGGGTGGTCATAGTGCGCTGTGAAGCTGTAGGGTGCTGTGATGGAGTGGAAGTACGAATTATGGAGGTTGCTGAGATACGTTGGAGATACAGGATGAAGTATGAAGCGATGGATGTAATACTGAACGATCTAGGAGGCTTTAGTTATTCGTAGGGAAGCCAGGTGCAAGGAAACTGTGGACATATCCAACAGCTTGAGGCCTCAGCCGGAAAATCACATACCTCACGAAGCAGCAATCCCCTCAAAATATCCTTAAATATCGACCATGGCATTGGCAAAGTCGTCGTAACCTTTAATGCACTTCGGATATGCAACACTTCCGTGAACAGTATCTCGACTGCGGCCTGTATCGCAACTCCCAAGAAAACATTGCAGATGCTGAGCCCAACGACTTGGAACCAAGGAGGGATTCCGCGACCCTTTTTCATACCCCGAACCCCGCCTGTCCTTGTCGGCAGAGCAGCAGCACCCTGCGCCTTGATCCCTACAGCCAAACTCGGGATAATGGAGTCGAAGGTAAGAAAGAGTATCGAGGGCACTAGGAAGAATAGCAGACGAATTGTGAGCGTGCCTACGACTTCAATCTTCAGAGGAGTCTGGCTCAAGACCAGCGTGCTCCACGTCTGATATCTTGATTAGCACCGAAGAAATATCAATTTTGGAGATGCATGTAATACCATATAAAAGAAGAGGAGGCTGAGGGAAGTACTGTAGTTAGTCAACGATGGTATAAATAAATAACCCATGACTGGAAGCGAAAGCATTGCGCCCATGGCTGCTGCGTGTCTGAAATGCGTGTGCTATAAAGAAGTATAAATTGTAGGACTGGAGTAGAGCTACTGGATATCTTTTTGTAGTCAATGACTCTGTGGCAATAAGGAAAATATACAGAAAAAGTGCATGTTGAGGACATGTGATAGAAAGGCGAGTCGTCCATACATTTCTTGAACTCTTCGAAGCTGTCACTAGCTATATAGCTATACTTCACTTGAACCTTAGCTGTATGATCTGACCCCGATGACATCGTCATCACTGATCACAAGCAGGGCAGGATTGCTGCAAGTCTCGGCAAGGGAAGATCTTTCCGCCGGTAGACGAATTAAGTTTTAGGACACCGACGCTTTACCGGATTCTGTTCGATCCTTCAAGTCATCAAACAGGGGGTTACCTCATTCGGCCCATAGCTGCAGTACGAAGTAATATGAGAAAGCACTGACATAAAACAAAATTTATGCGTTTAGAGGTGGGATTGTGTTCGGTACACAACAATGTGATTGAGGAAACCACCACTATTGTTGGGACCAGATGAAGATCGAGTAGGTTCTTTTCCAAGACTTATATTGTTTCTGTTCCTGTTACAACTTGAAGCCTTCAACTCCCACAGCATGATCCGAAGTCCCTTCCACGCATGAGCTTTAGTAACTACCGAATATTAATGTACCTACTTTAATAATTGGCCAATCAAATCGCATAAAGGACTTTCCCCAGCGAGGAACAAGGGGTGGGTGACAAAGGAGTTACATCGTACTTTTACTGTACCCACGCCACGACCAGACTGGTGGACATCGATAGACACACACCACCTTCTTTTCCAGAAAAGAAAAGGTTCTCCTATAACCTTCTCCAGGATTCAAATACTGGATTCATTCATCACTAACCAATTGCCACTTTGCCTATGGGCAAATCCGAACTCTCTTTGTCGTGCTGGTCTCTGTTTACGTTGTCCTAACTTCTTTTTTGGGCCTTCTCAGCCCTCTTTTCTTTGGCTCCCGGACGGCCTCTAAGACTAATCCGGCAGATTGCCCTCCATCAAAGCCATGCAACATCACCTCGCGCGCTATTCGATTTGACAACATCAACTCCCCAAAGAAAAGAAAAGCCGCAAACTTCAACTCGTCAAGCCCATAAGTGCGCTCGGAACCATTTTCTGTCGCTGTTCTGAGATATATCAACGTTGGTTGAGCTGCAGGTCACCTTGCAGTAGCGTGTAAGGTTTATCTCTCCCCTGTGCTGGCTACTGTATCTCAGGAGACAGTCCTCGCGGCTGGCTGCATCTCAAAAAAACAGCCATTCCCAAGGGTACTCAGGCTGACAACAGATTTCGCACAGTCTCCATACCCAGGACGATCATATACATACACCCCCTCCAATGGCATTCTCTGCATAGATATCATCAAACGTTTCCGAGTCGAATTTGCACGCGTTGAGCCGTTCGAGTTTCTGAACCCTTCCTTCCACTCGCCTGTCGTTTGAAAGTGTCCATGCATCCACCAAACTGCTAGATACGCGCAGCATATTCATAGTCACCACTCCTCTACCGGAATATTACGACTGGTGCTCAGATTCCGATTCAGCCTAAGTACCTGATAGTCTGAAGTCACTATGGACGGCTACACAACCCCTCCCCCGATCCCAAATCGCACACGGCAGCATTCACGGCGTAAATCACTCCAGGGGCCTTCGTTATCCAACCGTATACACATCCAGCCGGCCTCTCCTGAAGTAATTTCATCACTAATTACCTCTCTTTCCATCATATCATCACCCGCGAATCTGCTTTTCGAAAATCCTCCACTACCCTCACCCGCGTCCCCAGCGCCAACGAGTGCCACATTCCATACCTTTGGTATTTTGGGTTCGAATAATGGTCCACGGTCATCGGGTGGAAGCTTTGGGATAGACTACGGCGCATACGAGCAACCTTCACTACGTGAATTGATCACAGAAGATTCCGAGGCGAACTTGGACGAGCTCGCTGCTCCAACACCAGTCATACGGACCGCCAAACCACCATCTGGATTCTCACCCCTGACTGCGCCAAAATCGCCTGCGGATCCGAACCCCCTCAAGACTTTCCTGAGAGGTAGTTCTAGACCTTCATCTAAAGGCTCGTTAGGATCGAAAGATGAGACAAGCAGCATTGGCAACTTAACCATCGAACCTGGTCCAGCGCCAACTCACGAGTTACAAAGGAAGTTATCGGGAGATAGTTGGGGCAAGAAACAAGGTCGAAATCAAAGAGGCTTGATGTATATGAGTTCGAAAGAACGCCTGCGGGAGAGAGAGCAGGAGAAGAAAAGAACAAGTGGGACACGGGAAGGGGGTGCAAAAGGTCTTGGAATAGACCGGCTTCCTTTGCCGCCATTCGATCCCGACTCTTTCATGGCAGAGAATGTAATTGGAGAAGAGCCTGAAGATTCGCCCACAAAAAACAAAGCGAGTCCCCCACTAAGCGCAAGTCCAGCACCTAGCTCTGGTGGTGGCATTGGTTCAGGGAGGTTTATACCAGCTCGAGACTCTTCCCTACGAAAATCAACTTCAACAACAAAGAAACGATCCCAAAGATCAACTCGACAGAACGTCAATGGGAAACAAAAGGCCTCCGAGGACGAAAACGATACCTTCCAGGAGCTAGATGTGCAACAAGAGGAGCGTAAGCGGGAACGCAGTCGACGCGACCCAAAGCCATCAGAAGCAACATCTAAGATGATGGAGCCGTTAGACAACTTAGAGATGCCGCGCCCACCTAAGATCAAGCGCAACTCGGAGGGCTCTAAGGATAGACTGAGCGTCGTGGAGGACGTTGAGGAAGGGGCGCCTTCGCCAGCTGTAGCCCAGCGAAAGTCCCGACCGAGCTCAGATCGTGGTAATCGCTCGTCAAGCCAGAAGAGACGATCTGGCAAAGATACCCCTGAGCCTCAAGAAACCCCCCAAATCAAACGAAGCGGTTCAAGGCTGAAGAGATTATCTGCGCCGCTTAGTCCAAGGGCCGACAAAGACTCCAGAAACAGTAGTCAATTCTCGAGGGTTGGCTCTCCCGAGCCTGCTAAACCACACATTCATGTGGATGATCGACCCAATAGTGCTGATTCGATTGATGATGCTGTAGACGCATATCTTTGTTCGCCACGGTTGTCGCAGAAGATCCGACATCCACAAACCGGAAGAACCATCTCTTTCTCAGAGGTTGGCGACTCTGAAGGATTTGCAGTCTTCTGCTGTGTTGGTATGGGCTTGACAAGATATATCACGGCGTTTTATGACGAGCTTGCCTTGACCCTCAAATTAAGATTGATTACGCCTGATCGGCCAGGTGTCGGAGACAGTGAACCATATACTGATGGAACGGCAACACCCCTTAGCTGGCCAGGTAATTTGATTTTGGGAAATTTCATCTGATCACCACTAACTTATAATAGATGATGTTTATTCGATATGTCAAACGTTGAAGATTACCAAATTTTCGATTCTAGCCCACTCGGCCGGTGCCATCTATGCGCTCGCAACTGCACTTCGCATGCCTCAACATATCCGTGGCCGAATTCATCTCCTCGCGCCATGGATTCCTCCATCTCAGATGAACGTATTCGGGGCTCAAGTTGCTTCTCCACCGGCGAATTCTCTTCCAACCTCGCAACGCATCCTCCGCGCCCTTCCAACCACAATCTTGAAGGCTGCGAACTCAAGTTTTATGAGCGCGACATCTTCATCTATCACTAGTAGCCTCCCCAAATCCCAGCGCCGTGGCAAGCGCAAGTCTACTGGTCGTGATACCCCTGCTCCATCTGGACGTAGTACTGTTACACCAGGCATGGACAAGGAAAATCATGGTAGAAATTCTACCATTTACCCCGATCCGTCCGAGCCAGGAACTCTTGAACGAGCAGCTAAGGATCTCTTGGACCCAAATAATGAAGCTGCCATCATTGCAGCGGCAGCAAACACTCTTGCAGATAAAGAACGACAGATGACTTATGATACGAGACTTACGCATGCAATCTGGGATTTGGCGACTTCTGGAGCCAACCCTGCAGTGGACCTACTGGTTTGCTTAGAACGGAGACACACGATAGGTTTCAGATATGTAGATATTACTCGACCAGTGGTCATCCATCACGGCAGCAAAGATACTCGAGTTCCAGTGGAAAATGTGAGATGGTTGGGAAAAACTATGAAGAAGTGTGAAGTACGAGTACTGGAGGGAGAAGGGCATGGGCTCATGGCTTCTGCGGCAGTCATGGGAGGTGTACTGATGGAAATCGCAAGGGAGTGGGATGATTGGATGAAAATTACTGGCGGCGCTACTGCTGGAATGAACGAACACGGAAGGAGAACTTTGAGAGAGCGAGCGAGTGTTGGAGCCTTTAAATAAGTGCAAAGCAGCGACATGTACGAAGAGTTGTGTGTACGATGAGGGTAGCGTTGCTATTGAGCTTTGGCGTTGGGGTTTTGTTTGGAAAGCCTTGGGCGACTCGTTCCGTCATGTACCATATACTATGTTCGGACAATGGGCATACAGTAGATAACCTGTGGGGTGCATAGCAAACAGCATAGTGTTGCTGCACTCATGATACTAATATTAATTAAGTTTTGACAAACATTTCATGTTTATCTCTCCGGTTGCTTACATTGAGACCATTGACAGAAGGCGATAATTAGAGCTGAAAACTCGATGCTATACATGTAGATATAAGTATACATTTGCATACCTTATTCACCGCCTGCCTCCCATCCCTGGAAACAAATGATCTTCGCATCCTGTAAAAGATAGATATTGGATAAAACGACGCCAACTTTGGATGGCTTGATTTTGTATTGCCCGGAGATATCAAAGCCATCCAGCGTTTGGCACCACAACCAGAAGAATAATTGGGTGTTCTGCCGTACATGCATCGACTGTACCTGTAATGCATTGCGGGTAAACTGGTCCACTTCGGCTGTTCTGGATAGTTTGACTCAGGGGGGCCACCTCACCCGTGTTAGCCGGGAGTCCACTATCGATTCTCATGTGGCCTCTAAGCTGCTATGGAGCGGCCCAGATGGATGGATGGAGTGGATGCGCGTGGCCTTACTCCGCATTTCACCCTTTGCCTCTCGGTTTCTCATTCTCACGCGCTCCATTCCATCTTCATACCCTATTCCAACCGTCAAAGAAATCCTGCCTCTGCTTGTTGTGTTCATACACAATCCCATTTGTTTATCCCCAATCAACAAAGAGCACTGCAATAATCGTGACACAACTCGCCTTTGAACAAAGGAGGGCTGTAGACCACAAAACACGCTCGTTCCTCCTTCAGAGCTGATTTGAGCACCTTCTGTTGGATTATTCGAGAGCTACAAGCTCGGCCTCGACCTCGACTACCACAGCATCTAGATGTCTCGATATCACCAAAACCGTGAGTTTCTACACATTCCCAACCCGCCTTAAGATCTCAAAGGGTGTCTTTTTGGCCTCAGTCTAACATGTAGTCGCCATTGGAACTTTGGACTACTCCACACTGTTATTTGCTACGATTCGGAAGTCTTTACTAACAACCGATCCAGCCATCGACACCAAGCCTATCTTCTCGCAGCAAACATCGAGTCCAACAATGCCTTCCATGCGCCGCATCAAAGTCTTCGGACTACTGATCCTCATGCTGGTCATCACGATCCTCTTCTATACCGCATCTCAACGGCAGCAAAATGAGCTCAACGCAGGAAACACGGGGGATTTCTACTACAAGACAAAGAGTGCTTTGGATGGGAGTCCAGTTGGAGGTGGCGCATCGACTGCGGGCAAGGCGAAGGTGGTCGGCACGGGCAGCGAGGAAAATGAGAAGGTCGCGAAGGCCATGAGCCAGAGTCTCAAAGAGGCTGCGCAGCTGGCAAAAGACAATGCCAATGCAAAGGCCCCGAAGCCTGATCCGCCGTCGAAAGTCGTAGGTGTTGGCAGTGCAGCAGAAGGCGCGGAGAAGAGTGTTGCAGGCAGGAAGAAGTTCAATACTGGAGGAAGTGAAGCGCAAGCACCAGTTAAGGAGGAGAAGGACAGTGAGGAAGATAAGGAGGTGCAAGCGGAACTTAATAGAATTTTGAAGATGGCACCAAGTAAGTTCCCCCTTTCTGAACTAATTTCTCGAGGACTAGTGGGCAAGCAATGGCCAGGAAGATCCTATTTCCAGTTTCACATGGTCCAAGCTAACCATCCTCCAGTGGTCATCTTTTCAAAATCCTACTGTCCACATTCCGCCCGCGCTAAAGGTATCCTTCTGGAAAAGTACATTATCGACCCCAAACCATACGTGGTCGAACTCGACCAACACAAACTTGGCCAGCAACTTCAAGCCAAGCTCGCAGATCTCACAGGCAGGAGAACGGTCCCCAATGTGTTGATAAACGGACTATCAATAGGAGGAGGAGATGATATGGCAGAGTTGGACAAGAGTAGAAAGTTGGTAGACAAGGTCAAGGATTTGGGTGGGAAGAGGATGTTAGAGGTGAGCCTGCGGCCGATCGAGGAGAGCAAAGAGAAGGAGGGTGAAGGTCGTGGGTTGAGATGATGGCTTTTGTACCGAGTATTGAGTATTGAGAGGATAGAATCCGGGACTGGTGAGGATGAGTTGGACTCGGGTATGGCTTTTTTTTTGGCGCTGGGGATCGATTGCACTGCGACGGCGTTGGGTTTGGACTCGGAGGCTTTCATGCAGCTGTTCTCTGGATGAACAAACTGCACTGTGTAACACCGTGTTTTGATACTAGCAAAGTCTTCTAATGAGAGTGGTTCTTTATCAGTGACCCTTTAGGGTTGAGCAAGTGTTTCAGTGTGGCGATGTCGAAGACAAGATATTCATGCAAACTGGCTGGTGTGGGAGGAAATCCCGCAAGACCTTAAAAGGGACGTTTTCCGTTGATATCTTTTTCTATTTATTCTCTTTCTGAATCTACTCATTCCCACCACCTGTTGAAGAAGAAATATATGCCACGAGAGTATCAGATTATAGTAATTCCTCAACTGTTTCCATCTCTTCTAGCAACCAGTCAGCTCAGTCTTAACTCATGATCCAGACTATTCTGAAAGCCCTTTCTCTTAATATCAGTTCAGCCTCTGTTTCTATACTATACTATACTATTTCTTTCTTTCCTGAATCCACAAATATCATTTAGTTTTGATACCAATATTATTATCAAGTATACTTACTCAGGAGCAACATATAACAAAAATAATTTCTTTTTTACTTTACCTTTCTATTCCACGGATAATACAAGACGAAAAATCCATTCACCGACGAAGGCAGAGGTTTAGTGTAAAGTATATGAAGTCATCAGGAGGTCGCGGTTCGCTTATGGTCTACGAACTTAAACCATGCCAAACTGGGCTTAGTAGACTGAGAAGAAGTAGATGACAGGGCTGGAGACAGAGGTTTGGTCTTATATGATAGATTGATCTAGAGGTACATGAGATCCTAAGGTTTAGTGCCGGTGTGGAAAGTTCTGCAGGTGCTCGTGCTTGAGAGTGATAGGTTAGCGGCTGAGGGGTGCGAAGGCCAAGATTTGGAGGCTCCGAAGGCTGATTGGGGCAATTGTTTGGAATATTATATCGTCATTTAGGATTGAGTTGGTGTGTGATAATTGTTTATCTTTATATATATATACATAGATAGATTTCCTATATCTCGATCTTTCACTCAGGAACTGTTTGTTGATTGTTCTCGCTTTCTCCAACTCCTTTTGCGTTATTTGAAGCTCCAGGTGAAGTTCATTAACTTAGTACGATGAAGCAACTTATGCGAGATACTGTACTGGGTGAGCTTCTACGCCTGGCTAGTGGAGGTTGTGTATTCCCTTATGCGGAAGAGCGAGATCCGTCGTTGTGGAAAAAATACATCGATATTGGAAAGAGCGGGAGGATGGCTCATCATGGGACTATGGAAGAGGAGAAGGGAGATGACAAAGAAGGTAGCATTTATGGGGACGAAAGTGAGAGTCGAGACCGTGAAGCTCGAGGAAGGGCTGAGAGAGAAGGAATCTGTGGAGGCTTGGACTAGTCTGACTTAAGACCGCCCGGAATTGGGACAAACGAAACTGGTTTTCCGGATACAGCAGCACAGAATACATCCGAGCTGGGATCGCGGGATGTCGGCAATATGGCAGATAGGAGGGTAGGCAGCGCTGATAATGCCCGCACGAACTATGTCAGTGGGGTGGTTGTTGATCTGGAAAAAGGTCGGGATGTCTTTATTGTGACATGGTACGGGGACAATGATCCAGAGGTATGTCGTAACCACAACCCATAAACTTCACTGACAACATCTAGAACCCATTGAATTGGTCAACCCCAAAGAAATTCGCAGTGGCAGCGTTAATTTGTCTCTTGACTTTTGCAGTCTACATTGGATCTGCTATTTATTCAGCAGGCACAATAGAAATCACGGAAGTCTTCGGCGTGAGCCAAGTGGCAGCAACCCTTGGTCTCACACTTTTCGTCGCTGAGTACGGATTAGGTCCTATGATCTGGGCTCCCATGAGTGAGATCCCACAGATTGGACGGAATCCCATATATATTGGCACGTTGGTCGTATTCGTCTTCTTAGAATTCGCCGTTATATATGCAAAGAATTTCGGCATACTGCTTGCCTTCCGATTCTTGACGGGTTTCTTTGGCTCGCCTGTTCTCGCTACCGGAGGAGCTTCTCTTTCAGATATGTATCGACCTGCAAAACGAGCATATGCCATTGGTATATGGGGCTTAGCAGCCATCTGTGGTCCGGTTCTTGGTCCACTCATTAGAGGCTTTGCTTCACAGCATAAGGGATGGCAATGGCCCATCTGGGAAATTCTCTGGCTCAGCGGCTTCGCGCTGATCGTACTCATCATCTTTCTTCCCGAGACCAGTTCGTCCAACATTCTGTACCGCCGCAGCCGCCGTCTTCGCAAACTCACAGGCAGGAGCGATCTCAAGTGCGAACCGGAAATCATAGGCGAGTCGATGACGATCAAGGACATCGCTATGATGACTGTCATCCGCCCATTCTCGCTTACATTTACAGAACCGATCCTACTCGCCTTGAACTTGTACATTGCACTGATCTATGGATTGTTGTACATCTGGTTTGAATCCTTCGCTATCGTCTTCATTGAGATTTACGGGTTCAATCTTGGCGAGGAGGGTTTGTCGTTCATCGGCATTTTGGCTGGTGGGTTTGTCGTCGTTGGACCATTCTTCCTCTATCTTTGGTATTTGTTAGGGCTTTCTGTATACCCATATGTCTGTTCTGGTTTGGATGGACGTTTAGGGAGTCGATTCATTGGATCATCCCGATTAGTGGATCCTCATTCTTCACAATAGGAGCTTTCTTGTTGTTCAACTCGGTTCTCAATTACCTTGGGAATGCCTACCCAGAATACGCAGCTTCGGTGTTCGCAGGAAATGACTTCTTACGATCCAGTTTCGGAGCAGGCTTTCCACTATTTGCCAATGCGATGTATAAGAATTTGGGAGTAGGGAAGGCGAGTAGAAGGGCTAGACATGATCTCTGAGTGGATTATGAGCGAAGGGCGTGGTGCCATCTGAGATATTGGAAGTGAATAGATAGCCCATCAAGCAATCAGAGGGGTTTTAATTACCTGCCAGAGATTGCTGGGTGTCTTTTTCTTTCACGTTCGTTCGTGATTTTGCTCTATTTTTCCATCCGAGGAGTCGTTTCATCAATACAAGTGTTTCGCTAAGAAGAAGAAGAAGCTGGCACGTATCACCAGCAGGCATGATTGCACCATCCATCCACACTGGACCACACACCACTCATAACGTGACAGATGAGGTTATAAAGTGGGATACTGAGATACTAAACCTGCCAAGGTGATTCTCCGTCAATTTCTTCTCTCCAGTGGGGGCTTTGGGGCTTTGGCGAACACCCTGACGGGTACCCTTCCTCAAGGCTCAGCATCAGCCTTCAGCCTTGCGCCTTCCACAATTGTTCACTTCAACCACCAGAAGAATGAGTGGATCTCTTCCACGGCGCACCTTCTTCTCCAAACACCTTGAGGGTTCCAGAACTACAATATACATTCCCTATTCTCCTCTCTGATTTCTACCGTCAACATGCTCATTGCTCTGCTCTGTAATCGCCACGCGACTCATCATCAACCATTGCTTTAGCTGGTATCTTTAGACCTATCTACCTCACTCAGGCTTTAGGAAACCTCTGCGGAATAACACAGTAAGTGGTGGTGGAGAGAATTTAATGTGTTGCTGATTATGTGTAGGTTTCATCGTTCAACCAAAGGCCTCGCGCCATGGGCCCCAACCTATTTCGAAGTAATGGAGGTGTAGTGCTGCAACCGGAAATCTGCCTCCAGATTGCAGCAGAGCTCATAAATAGCGATGCTGGGGCCACTGTAACTTTTCTGCGTCTTTCAAAGGTGAGCATTCCTCGCAAGATAAACGACAATCTTGGGCCATGCAAAACAATGGCGCTCTGCCAAATTTGGGTTTGGGCTAATAACTCTGGAGGAATTTCATTCTCTTCTCACAATGTACGAACGATCGGTTTGCAAGGCTATACAGGATATCAACCGAGAGAAGTACAGTTATACGAATTCCACGCAAGCCAATCTACTTCCATCTCGAATGCCGCCCGGGGATACTGTCGTCACTATTCTTTCCTTTCCTTGGATCGCTGAGATGCAAAGTAGGTGGCAAACAATAGACTTATTGGTTCGGCATGAAATTACAGAAATGCTGGATCATACAAACAGTTGGCCAACACTGAACATCCCTAAGAAAGGACTGCTGAAACGTCTGGTGATGTTCAAGAAGGCCGCATTGCTATTGCTTTACAGATTAACGGACTGTGCTGTAAGCTTAGTCTTTTCCAAAGCCACTAGGTAGGTGCTTGCTGACTGCTTCTAGGCTGGTATGACTAAAACATCTGATGTCCGAACTCGACAATCCGAATTCTTGGAAGGACTATCGCCAAAAGAGCTAGCTAATATAGGAGTGATGGCTGAGGTTATGGGACAAGGCTTCTTTACCATGACTAAAAGAGCACTTCATGAATCTGGCCTTATCAGTAATTTGGTAAGTAGATTTTCGTTTCTCATAGCACTATAATGCATTTATAAGTTCTATCCCCCAGTTCAAACTTACCAGTATCTAAGCTTCACTGCCCAACGCACATACATTGCGAAACTTTCAGAACTAACATTACTAGCCTGTTGAATCCACAAGTGCCTCCCACTTGTATATGCCATCTTCGACCCCTTTGGAGGATTTGAGAAGTGACAACTGGATTCGAGAATGCATGTGTGTGTTCGAGGATCTCATCCAAAGATACGGTCCGTATTATGCATGCGCATTCATCGGTGCAGGATGCGGTCATGTTTCAAATCGTCAATACTTCAGGGCTCGTGATTTGTTACAGGAGGGACTGGATAATATGAATGCTTTCGAGATGGGGTATACAATGTCATATGCCAGTCTCCAAAGTATTGTTTGGCGGGTATTTTGCAGAAAAGTTGAGTGCACGATGCAAGACAGTTGGAATGTGGCGAGAAATATGGTTGAAGGACAGATGGATGCATACACAGTTTAAACAAAAGTTGGTATAGGAAACAGCTGGGCGATGCGGAAATTGGAATATGGTTTAAGAACAGCATTACGTAGGGACCTTCTGAGGGGGGGGAGGCTGTCTGGCGTCACGGAGATCCAATCGAGTAATGAAGTTTTGCTCATATCGTTCGAAAGACTTTAAAGTATCCGCATCCAGATAAATTTCATCGCCTTTTTTTGATGGTGAATATGCTATAATTGATTTGGTAGTACTCATGACTGTCCATTATAGCAGCCATGAAATCCGACCTGTTTGGCTGTTTCTCTCCGGATTTCTCCGGCGTAATGCGAATGAATGGACCACTATGTCTACAAGGCAATATGGTATGGCACACTCTAAGACTTAGACATTAGACGATAGCCGCAGCTTTAATTCAGTTCAAATCTATATTCGTTCCAATTTACACCCTTAAAAAAGAATGCCCCCCCTTAATGACACAAGGCTCGGCTCTAGCTTCCTCGCTAAGTGTGCTAGCATAGAAGCTGTGAATTTTTGTGACGGCCAATGCCGCTGACATCAATTGACACTGAGGGACCATCAGGATGCACTTTATTTCATATAGATAATGTCGAAATTAGAAAGTAATAGCAAAACTGTCCGTTGATTCAAATAATTCTTATCTTGTGTTTGGTAGGACATGAATATACTATTACCGTCGGGATAAGTAAATAATATGGTCTCGCGTCCTATTATTAGTAGATATTTTAGTCATTGAGGGCGAGTATAAGTCTCTGATAAAGGTAGAGAGCGGAGATATAGAATATTTCGATAGTATTTACTTACTGGAGGTGTGGTGGGAGGACAAGTTTATGGCAGTCACAGTACAAAACTTTGAGTACAAATAATAATTTATTACATTACAATAATTACAATATGAGCTACCTAATAGGGGGGTTCCAGTGACCTCATTCCGAGACCAATCTAATTGTCGAGTTCCTCTGCATAGTGCTACTATCCAGCAACAAGTCAAATAATCCAAACACACAACAGAAGGTGCAGTTTATCCTGAGATTCTACCAGACAGGCTGTACCAGCTCTGTTTCTTTGAACTCCAAGTGACCACCGCGGGCTAGCGCCTTTCTGAATAGAGACTCCATCCGTCGCTTGTGAGCCTCTCGCATCCCTTCCCGCTCGTCCTCGGCCACCCCTAGAAAGCGCAAGCTACAAAGGCCGTATATGATGAGCGATTTCAACCTAAGACAATCCATACGCTCAGCCCCACGCTCAATGATCCGCTCGTAGACAGCCGCAGCGATGTCCTGATCGAGGTGCTCGCGAAATGAGTAAGACCGTAGATCAAGGACGAGGGTTTGGAGACGTGGTAACGTTTGCCAGTCGACATTGAGAGCCCAAGCCCAGTCTGGTTCGAGGCCTGCAGGTGTTTCGCCCGAAAAGACGAGGTGTCGTATTGTGAATCGGTATTCATCGACGATTTCATAAGCCATGCAGAGTTGGGTAGTAGTGAATTTGTCTGATCCTGACCCTACCCATTCCGGATGATCGACGAAGTTCAAGAGCCGGGTCGCCTGGGGGTTTCGGAGACGGCTTGCTCGTGACTCTAGGCTTCTAAACTCGTCCTCCTCAACTTCATCGAGTGATACACGCTGCTCGAGATTTTCAGTGGGGCTGCAACTCTCGAAGACGAAAGTGTGGTTGAGAAAGAACTGTTTGTTGCCCTCGAAGAAGAAGAATGCGTTGATTGTAATGACCTCGGAGTTGGGTAAGTTGGCCACAGTGTGGGCGGGGGCATCCCGATGGGAACCGTTTTGACAACTCCAAGGATCGAAACATGGGTTTAATAAGTTCCTAAGGCAAGGCTTTTGCGGAACAATTCTGTAAGCAATGATGATGATCTTTAGTTCATCGGTAAGTTGAGATACAATTTTACGCCCAACAAGATCTCTTGAATTAGAATCCATCTTTCGGGGGCTGGGGACAGTCGTCTTTGAATGTATCCTCCAGAAATCTTATTGGATCAGGGTAGGCTGGTTTGGAATTTCCCTCGGATGTGTTTATTTTGGAGAAACTTGATGGTACTACGATAGGCGAGTTTTGAATGGTTTGATGGAGGGTTAAGTACTCGATGGAGGAGAATGTCTGAGAGTAAAGAACTAAATCTGCTATTAGTAAATGGACTGGAGTAATGACTATGACATAGGAGCAAGACTTAATATTGTACCGTTACTCGAGAAGTATGGGCCCCAATTAAGGGAGCTAGAGAGCTATCTCCACTTGAGTTAGTCACGGGAAATACCCGAATGCCCAATAGAGACCACAAGAGGGTCAAGATCCTTTGGTCGATGTGAAGGTTCGCATATGAAAGGAAGCCAGACTATGAAAGTGCTGCTAAATAAGGATTGATTTTGGAAGTAAGTACCATATACAAAATGTACCCGTACACATACACAAAGCACTGCCATATGGACTGACGAGGCAACGGGGGTGAGTGCACGTGTCGACGCTAGTCTAAAATGGGTTAGTGGCAATACCAAAAGCTGCTCGCGGGTTCAGACGCGCCGGCACTGTTCAATGATTCTAAAAAGATACAAGCCAAAGCTCTTACAGAACCTCAGAACATCCCAACCTCCTAACGCTATCTTCGACTTGCGCAAACTTCCATTGACAGGAGCGCGTTCTGGCGCCCATCTTTAAAGGTGTTTCTGAGTGTTGCGCCTCAAGTAGCGCTGATCCGCGCATTGGATCTCCCTTCACTTATTGTCACCCATATTCGACTTCCAGATAGCGCATGCTAATACCCCAACGTCGTTATGGATACTGAACACAAAAGTCCTCCACAAGCATTCATCTCCAGCTATGCTCCTCGACTACGCGCTTACGCTAATTCTCTCCTCATTCCTGTAATTCAACCCACCACAGCAATTGCAGCGCCATCATCAAGAACAACCAAGAGAGGAACGACTGCGATCAACTATGCAGAAGATGGTTATGATGACTACGATGATGATGACGATGATAGTAGGAGAAGACCAACTGGGTTGAGGAGCATAAGGAGAGATGACTCGGGACTAGCAAAGCAAGATATCGGTGAAAAGGTCGGAAGAGATGCATCAGCGCCTGTTGAAGTGCAGGGAATATGGAGGGACTGGATGGGGAAACTGAGAAATGCAAAGTCAGATCTGCAGAACTATGCTCAATCAGCCCTCCCATTGACTCTGATCCCAATCCGAATCGATCTCGACATACCAGCTTTCATTCCTCCGCCTCCTCTACCAGCTCCAATCAATGTCTCATACAACAGCAGAATTGATATGACACTTCCAATCTATAAACCACAGGAGATGACAGTTCCATATCGACTCAAGGACATCTTCTTATGGAACCTCCATGAGACGTTGACCACGACAGACCAGTTTGCTCAATCTATGGTGCAGGACCTTGATCTGCCTAATCGTGCTGCGATGGCTGCGGAGATTAGCAAACAGATTCGCACCCAGTTGGAAGAATATGCTGGTGTTGCTCTGCATCCTCTGTTCCATTCTCAACAGACAGCCACTGCAAATGGTATTGTTACAACCATAAAGCCAGCCCTCATCTCTCGAGACGGATCAGTCACACCTGCGAGTGGCAATGCTACACCTATGCCGAATGGCCCGAGTCAGTTAAATGGGTTTGGAAATCCCACAATACCTCCGGAGACTGGTGCGCCCGAAGATATCACAGCTTCTGCAATACCTATCCTTCCAGAATCTGATGATTTCAACCCAGACGACACTTATCGATGCATCATTACATTAAACATCAATCTCTCAAATTACCTCTATACCGACAAATTCGAGTGGTCGCTGTTACATCCTCCTGGAACTGCTGAGATCTTCGCTAAGCAAACATGTGCTGATCTTGGTCTGCCTGGAGAGTGGGTTCCTGCAATGGCTCATGCGATTTATGAGGCTGTGCTACGTCTTAAAAAGGAAGCTTGTGAAAGTGGAGGCTTGGTTGGTGGATATGGCGGCGAAATTCCTAATGAGGCAGCGCACGGCGCAGAAGCTGGCTGGAGATACGACAATGAGCATCTGGCGGATGAATGGGAGCCGAAAGTTGAGCAGTTGTCCAAGGAAGAGATCGAGAAACGTGAGGGAGACCGAGAGAGGCAAATTAGAAGATTGAGACGTGAGACAGCGCGATTCTCGTCAAATGCTATGATGGTCGGAGGCACACCGCAAGCTGAGAATAGGGGTTTCTTTGATCCAGAACCAGCTGAAGAGCGGATGGGCAGAGGTGAGCGAAGCAAGAAGAAGCGGAGATTTAGAAGTTTGAGTCCGCTTGGGAGATCTGGAACTCCAGGAGGAAGAGGCACGCCCGATGTTGGCGGAATTCCAGGTTACGGCGGAGGTGGCTCTCTTACCGACTTCGAACGGTCCCAATGGAGATGTAGGCATTGTCAAATCTGGGGTTCTTCGGTCTGGGCTGTTCGGGATGGTCCACATGGCCCCAAGGTAATGTTCAGTCTTCTTATATAACAGGTCATTACTAATTGTGTCACAGACTCTTTGCAGTAACTGTGGTTTCGTTTTTGAGCGTGATAGTAAACTTCCGAAATGGGGGAAGGATTTGCATAGAACTGATCCACGACCTACTGATTATCGATGAGGAGTTAGATGGAGCCCGACGTCGATTTCGATTCCCCCCTTCCACAATGCGGAAACCTGCTTAAGGATTTTTCTCAATTTTGGATTTGATTGCCCGCCTATCTTGGGCGCTTTGTGTACTTAGGGAATGGGGTGCTTGGAGTCTCATAGGGAACCGTATCACGCATATCACGTTGAATTAATGGGTCACAATTACCGAGCAGAGTGTTCATTATGTGTAAGATAGCCAGCCCATTACCTAACTGGTAGGACTCAGGTCATAAAAGCAATAATATCAAAGCACTGGGATGAATGGTGCACATGTTAGAACGGTAGTTTTGAAATCTTCGATTGTGATTTGTATAGTAAAGCAAGGGTCTATCTAGAAAGTTGAAGGATGATGAACGTGACAGATTCATAGTGAAAGATGACCGCTTGATTCGCAATGGTGCCATGCAAACGAGGAGTTTTCGATCGTCACATGCATCCGATACGCCAACTTTATCCCTTCAACCTCAAAATGAATGTGCAAGAAGTGCAAGAAAGATCAATGGCATCTTCCTGCTGGACCGAGGCACCACTCAAATTTGTCGCAGCCGCTTCGCTTCCAAGTCATCGCTATACATCGAAGCCCGCTTCTTAGCAGCAGCCACTTGCTCAAGATTAACCTTGTTGACAGCTCCCGAAGCCTTTCCCTTCAAAGACGGCATAAGTCTCTCAATCACGGCCTTCTCCCCCAGAAGATTCCGCGATCCCTCGACGCTCACACCGGCAGAGACTTCTAGTTTGACTGGACGTAGTCGACCCTGATCATCAGCCATGGGCACTCCGCTCATACCGTTGGTCATGGTTCGGAGAGCACTGACAACTCCCATAGCGATCTGGTTGGCGGTGATGCTGGTGTCGATTGCAATGAGGTTGCCTTCGCCTCTGACGTGGATGGGAGTGTTGATCATGATGTGAATAGCAGAGAGCGTATTTCCATTTTCTTCGTCGTCATCCATGTCTCCGTCCATGTCCTCGTCCTCAAACTCGTCTCTGTCAGAATTAATGACACTGACTCGAATACCATCAAGTTGGCTGTAGCTGTTGGGTTGCAGTGGGACTCCTGAATTGGGATGAGGAGTAATTCTAACAGAATTTCGCTGGAGAGGATTGAAGGCGCCAGCAGCGAGGACAGGGGCTGGTGGTGGACCGGTTTGTGGGCCAGTGGGAGGACCCGATGCATTTGCTGGTGCCATTGCGATTTTTGTTGATGTTCTCCTGGAGATGAAGAGACGAGATGATGCCTTTGTAGGATTGTAATCAACCAGACAGCAAGAAAGTGTGCTGTATGCTGATATGGCTGAAAGGTAAACTCTTGACTTGGAGATCTTGTGTCGCTTGAGAGCTTGCAGATGGGCGGGCACTGTAATACCAGAAGTTCTTGTCAGGAATAACTCTAGGATCGAGTTTGTTCGTGAGGAAAGGAAGAGGAATTTGGAGGTGCCATGCCACCTTTAAATAGGTAGAATGGGAACTCATGTCTGGGTAGCGACTGTTCCAATCAACATCTACCTGCGTTGCTATTGTGGTTAACAATGCTAAGCAAACCACGCTAGAGGTTTGAGGGACAATAGGAACGAAATGGCGCTAAGGATCATCTAACCAATGATATGTCCGAGTCGGCTCGGGAGAAGGAACTCGCCTATTCTAAGGCTTCCCTAGCCTATTCTAGCCTAGTTTAGTTTACTGATCATATTGTTGATGTTTCTCCTATTGTTCTGCGGTGTTGTGTCATATTATTAATTGCAGAACATACCTTGGCAAGACCGTGGTCTCTCGGTAAGTATTGTTCTTTGCAACGCATCTTCGATGGGTGATTACACCATACTATGAGGACAATAGCAGTTTGAGGATCGGATACACACATTAGTCTTGAGCTAAGGGCTGTGCCATTTGGTCCGTCGCTCAATAAATGAAGGGTCTAAATGAAATGTTCAGTTCAGGGTTTATCAGCGTCAAATTCAGGACGTGTACATTGTGGGACATTGGGCAAGAGCCGGTATCGTTCTGAATGTCACACTTCCACTTGCGCTTGCCACACGAGTCAAATTTAACATGCTAATTTCCTCGACTCTACTTCTTCTCGACCATCTTCTTCACGCCCTCGATAAATGCCTCAACCGCATCCCCACCACCAAGAGGAACACTACCACCTCTAACTAATCCTCCATGCTGCAGCTTCACCCCCAAAGCCTCTGCAATGCTAGGCAACCCGCCATCTCTAATCGCCATCGTGAGACTTCCTAGACTTTGGTGAAATTGGGGACTCCTCAGAACCTTTTTCAGAATAGCTTTCTTCTGGCTGATGCTGAGAGCCTCAATCGCTGCCGACGTAGCCTCGGCATTTGGCTCTACCATTCCATCAATAGATGCGGCCGACTCTTGTGCAAGGAGGAGGATGGTTGGGGGTAGGTAGTTCAGTAGATTGTCGATTTGTGCGGGAGATGCAGTATCGATGGTTGGTATCGTAGTCGAGGTGGGAAGGAGATCAGGTAAAGTGGTATAAGTTTGACCCTGAGCTTGTTGTTGCATACCGCCCTGCCCACTTTTCAATGAGTTGAGGAAGTTTTGAACAACCGTGGCAGCATCTGTTGGCCCGGAACCGGCACTGATCACAATGTCAGCCCCAGTTTCCAGAAATGAACAAGCTAGGACACCTTGGAATTCTTAGATGTTCATTCAGGTCGTATCAAACTAGCAGTACATGAACGATTCTGACTCGTTCTCCCATTTTTGCTAAACGCCTTGGTCGTAGGTCCTCTAGCAACAGCTCTTTGCAATGAAATGTCACCTACGCTCGTCCGCCGTCGGCTCCACCCTCTCGTGCACCAGATCCTTCCTCTCTGATATCTCCTCCCGTAGCATTTGCTCCAGCGCCTCCACTACCTCCTCTGTGGTGCTCCGTTGGATCGCCATGACCCTCGATGTCCTCCATTGTCTCGTCATCATCATCTCCACCAGTTCCGCCCTGAACTTGTGCAATTTCCTCCGATACATTGACATCCTCGCCTTGCAACAAATTGTCAACGATTTGGCCAATCTTCAGGTCCCGTGGACTGAACCAGCTGGCATCTCCATTGCGCGCCTGGGATTTCGATTGCAGCCAGAACAGGTCCCTGCGCGAAGACGAGGAAAATTTAAGGGCGAAGATGCGACCATTTGTCTTGGATGTAGCTTGCTCAGAGGTCTTACTTTCGTAGGGCTCGAAATGGCAGTCAGATGGGAAGGTAACGAGATCGACATTGTCCTCATCGGTCATGGGTTTGCTTCGCTCGCGCCAACAGAAGTGAATGAGTTCTTATATCGTCAGCTTTATCTAGCATTCAGCTTTTCAAATGCGTACCATCTTCGGAGTATAGGTAGATGTAACCTGGGGTAGGATCTGGGGTGACTTTGAATGGCTGGCTGGATGTCTGTTCGACTGTTAACTTAGAAGAATCCTTTGGAATTATAAGCACATACATCGAGAGTACATCTGCCCGCCTTGAAGGTAATTATTGGTGAAATAGACATCTTGGTGTGTTGGTGTATATTGCCAGTAGTCGGGAGCTGTTACGAAGCTCTCTCTTGCCTGGCATGGGCAACTCACTTTGGCGCGGGATGGCACGCGAATTACTAGATTCGCACCGGTGATCACGTGATTTATATTCACCAATGCAAAACGTGGTCATTGGCTCGCTTAATCACAGATCGCACATTGCGCTTGAAAATCGCCCAAATTGACTTCAACCTTCACGATTTACTCCCTCGAAAAGTAAACCGCCAAAACACGACGAACGGCTGCCCAACTGCCCAAGATGTCCGCGGTCCTAGAAGCAACAAGACCTGCGGGTCAAACAAAGACCTTTGGCAAGTCCACGAGAGAGGTTCCTCACCACACTCAAAAGGCGCAGAAGTACTACCCTGCTGAGGACGACGTGCTTGCAAAGAAGGTGGGTTTCATCAAAATCCAGAGGAACTTGGAGAGCTGGACTATCCGGGGGCATATTTTCTGGAAATGAAAACCATTCTGGAATCTATTTGCGAGCGCAATTGCCCCCAGATACTCTAGGAGAAAGGATGGTGGAACGTGTGGGATAACCATAACTAATGCTCAACAGGTTCGCAAAACCATCCGAGTTTCTACTCCTCGCGCCTCCCTTACCCCCGGTACCATTCTCATCCTTCTCGCTGGTCGATTCCGTGGCAAGCGTGTCGTCCTCTTGAACAACCTCGACCAAGGTGTCCTCCTCGTTACCGGCCCATTTAAGATCAACGGTGTCCCACTCCGAAGAGTCAACGCCCGCTACGTTATCGCCACTTCCCAAAAGATCGATATCTCCGGTGTTGACGCAAAGAAGATTGAGGAGGCCTCGGATTCGAAGTACTTCGCAGCTGCCAAGGGTGAGAAGAAGAAGGGAGAGGAGTCCTTCTTCGCACAGGGAGAGAAGCCAGAGGTATGCGAAGTGCCGGAAAACTCAGCATTAATGGTGTGATATATGTGTGCTAATAAATTGAGTAGAAGAAGAAGCCATCCACCAGCCGTGCCGCGGACCAAAAGGCGATCGACAAGGCTCTGTTGGCGACCATCAAGAAGGAGTCTCTGCTTTCCGCATACCTCGGTAGCAGCTTCAGCTTGCGAAAGGGTGACCGGCCACATGAGATGGTTTGGTAATCAAACAAATGTTTTCATGGGGGACGGTTTCGTGTGTTTGGTAGGACCAAGTGGATGTGGGTAAGGATTGACAAGTCGCATTCTGCATTTGGGCCTGGGGGCAAATGGATTCTTTGCTAGGGCGCTTTGTAATCAGATTTGCAATTACGAAACATCACAAAGCAGACAGCACGCACAATTGGGACATGGGGAGTTAAGCCGTGACGGTATGTTTCATGTTCTAAGTGATCTAATGAAAACCCGGTGTTTGTAGAGCCCTCAAGGCACAGTGCAGTACAGTCACTCTACAGCTCTCCACCCACCCATCAAACCTCAAGCGCAACATTACCGCAATACCACAACGAACAGCCCGACCAGAAAACGATACAAAAAGGCTACACAAGCTTCAACATAATGTTAGTACCAACATTCCTTCTCCTACTACTTATTACAATTTCCCTCCCCCCTCCCCTCCCCCGCCTTCTCTACCATGATGAAAGACATTCGGATGTTAAATCATAAATACCTCCGAGAGCGCAAAACCCATGTGGAGATTTTCCGTTGCCTTCCTTCTGATCCCAAAGAAAAGAGAAACATTACAACCCAAATCAAGAGATGTGAGAGAGAGAAGGTCCAGAAAAATTTGCTAACTATTCTTCTTCTCTATCTTGCAGGACTTTTCGCTAGATATTAGTACTCATGTTTGCGCGAGCGCGAGAAAGTGATTTTCTTTCTTCGATATTTGATTATGAAGTATGGCTAGTAGGAATGGTTTAATTTGGACCTGGGATCCAGAAGTCTGGGTGCGATATTTATTAGGGGGATTGAGTGATGCCCCGATTTGTATCATTGCAAATGTTGTTTTGATGAAGGATCTCCTTGGGTTCCAGGGCCCACGTAGCTTAGCCGTCAAGTTAGATGGTCTGTATTTCCCGAGGGGCATGACTTTGAGACCTCTTTCGGAGACATCCGGGCTATTCCTACCGAGATCTTATAGTTGAAGGTGTTGAGCAGTAATATTGCTCTCTATAACTTTGATGAGTGCTGCTATAATGCCAGATTTTTTTGCTCATATATACATCATGTTTCTTGCATCCGTGCTCTTCCCTCACTGATATACATCGTCGCTCGTCCCACATCCTTCTACGTATAACCTCTACACTTCCAGCATCAGGCACTGAATATCTTATCCAGATAATAATGGAACCTCGTCTTCGGCGGTCTCTCAACATAATTCCTCGTATACTCTTCAATTTCGTCAACTTCTGCAGTGCGCAACTCTACTTCATGAGGCTTCAACCATTTCGTTCTCTTTGTAACTTTCCAACCAACGAAGATGATGGGGAAGACACCGATCATGAGGTACGAGAATAGGAAGTCGGGGACATTCCAAAAATCTGCGCTCCTTGTTAGCACAATTGGCACTACAGAAAGATCATAGGTGAAAGCTTGCCGTCAAGGAATACCGTATATCCGCCTACAAAAGCCATGATGGTGCATCCGATAAATGCATACCACGCACTGAACGGCTGCCAGAAACTCTTGTGTGGTAGTAGGTTCCTGTCAAAGCCTTGGGCATCACATGCATTCTTCCACTTAATGAACGTGAACGCCATAACCGCGAAATTTATCAATTGCGATGCAGTAACCAGCGAAACAAACCAACTCAGGACCTTTGCAGCATTGTTGGATACTTGAAGGAACGACAAGAGGGCAATGGCGAGGGTAACACCAACACAGTAGATAGGTACGCCGTTCTTTGTGCACTTGGTGAGTATCTTGGGTGCCTTGCCTTCGAGAGCGAGACCGAACAAGGAGCGAGAGGCGCAGTAAACATAGGAATTGCCTGCCGAGAAAGCAGAGGCAAGGACCATAGCGTTCACGATGTCAGGGAGGATCACGATCTTGAGCCTATCCATAGCGACAACATATGGCGAAGCAGCAGCTCCTGGGAGGCCATTGACGAAAGCATGTTTCAATGTCTGATCATCGTGAGGAACGAGAATACCGACTGCGAGACTCCCGAGTACGAAGAAGGCTGTGAGACGATAGAAGACGCCATTGAAAGCTCTGGGCATAACTTTGCGGGGGTTCTCGGCCTCACCTGCGGCCATGGAGACGTAATCCGGACCGGCAATGGTGAATGAGGCTTGGATGAGACATTGGAGGAAGCCGAGGAAGCGTCCCAAACTGCCGGTTCTATAAAGCTCGGAGAAGGCACCAGGATCTTTCCAAAAACGAAAGCCGAATCGGTCGTGGATAGGATTACCGCCTAACATAGTGATGAAGGTGAAGATGATGAGACCCACAATGAGCAGGACTTTTCCTAGGGCGAGCCAGAACTCGGACTCCCCGTACCATTTCACGGCGAAGACATTAATGGTACTAGTCAGAAGTCAGAGGAGACTTCCCCAGCGGCTATTGATTCCAACCAATGACAATTCGGGATAGAATGTCAGAGTGGAAAGAGCTGGAAAATACATACCCATACATCACAATGATGATAGCGATGATACCTCCAGCAGGAACCACATCACTCCAGTAGTGGATAATGACATTGCAAGCGACAATCTCAAATGGCACCAAGGCAGCCTCAAAGACGAAGAAGTTATACCCAGCAGCGACTACAAGAAAATTAGTATCTCTGACGATGTAAACTCGGAAAGTGGAATAATGGAGGCTTCCTCAGAAGATATTTAATATTTGCCAAAGTGATCTTGAGCATTGGGAAACAGAAATAGGGGGGAACATAGACATACCTCCAAAAGCCTCATCCACATAACGGCCTGCAAATCGAATGAAGGGTGAAGAAATTGGCAGATAAGTGACCATTTCATTCATACACTTGGGAGAGGGGTTAGTCACTTCTGGCTTGAGGGCCTTGGGCTATGATTTTGGATAGTTGTTTAGGGTCAATTGACTAACGTTCGTCACCGCAAGAATAAAGGTACACCTACGACAGTAATATTAGCATGTGCACTTTAAACCTGATCTTCTTTTGAACGAAATCGAAGATATATATTCGCAAAATTTCGTTCTCCCAGCCGACTTAATTGCACTTACCAGATCGTAAAGGCTAGAAACAAACTTCCTGGACCGCCATTGAGCAATCCCTTACCAATTTGCACATACAGGGCCGTGCCAATGGTACCTCCAATACCGATGAGTTGAATGTGTCTCGGCCGCAATTGGCGATGCGTTTGGTCAGATCTCACAACTCTCTGGGAGTTGGAGTTTGTATCCGAATCATATGGAGGTTGGGCTTCCTCGTGGACATCTTTCCTGTATCCGCCGTATTCCTTGTCTCGTTCGTTGATGACATGTTCTGCCGTCTGCAGGTAAACATTTTGTTAGCAATTGCTTCGCTTTTGGGGGATATTGGCTCAACTAGGAGAATATTTTCATGAGGTATCCTCATTGTGTTTTTATATTAGATGATGGGGGTACGGCACATACAGCAGAGCCAGGAATCTCAATTCCTGATAAAGCCATGATATCTCTTGTCACTCTCCGTCACGGAACGGTCAATTGATAATGTCCTTTCGATTCTAAACAAGCTTCGCCAATTCCATGTCAAAAAAGGCAAGAACAATTGATGTCTAAAATAGAAACAGGCGAGTTTCAACAGATACAGTACTGTATGCGAAAATGATGAAATCAAGAGACAACAATGAATGGCCAAACTAGAATCGATAGCAATTTCTCAATCAATAGATGATCTTTGAAAATTCCTCCATCAAGCCTGAAAATCCCTTCCCTTCCCTTTCCCCTCACCCCCGTTCGCCCCTCTCTCTCGCCACCTTGGCAGAACGATAAGACGCTGGTACGAGTTTTTCATTTCTGGGATGTTGATACAGTATTCTGCCAACTTGGCATGGCATGGCATGTGATTTATCGCCGAGAGATGTCGTCAGTGGTGCCACAGTAAGTGCACTTCCATTGAGCTTCAAAGAAAAGGAGAATGGAAATACTGTACGAGTACTTCCAAGATGAAGAGCGGCCGCCTCGTTCCCTGCCAATACGACGGTACTGTAGCCCGCAGAATCACTGAACAGTGGTGAACCGACTATTACATATTTTCATCATCATGCACGTATCATCCTGGGTACAGATTATACCGCACAGCACAGTACACAGTACAGGAAAAACTCGAGAACGCAAGAATTTCAAAAAGCGGAAAAGTGACCAAAGCTATTACATTCCGGAGCCTAAACCTAAGCCTCATCCCCTTCTGCACATCGATATCGTCATGGAACCATATAGTAGACATAGGCTAGATTAAATAAGTGTACTTTGTACTACGGACCAGGCTTTTGAGTTGGGTGGTCAATTTCAAAAGGCTTTTGCCTATTTGATTTGTTGATTTTGGGCTGGAAATGAGACGTGCATATTACTTACAGTACGAGATAATTATATTTCATTGAGTTCATCTGATAAATTCCTTTCACGAACAAGAAAGCATAACAACAAAGTAAATAAATAGGCTTTAAGTTACACCCTTCCGTTTTTGTAATATAGATCAGTTTCAATATATTGCTACGTATCTAAAAGTCATCATTTAGCATCATTTCCCCATATCCAAGATGCATCGTGACCCCCGCGACGGTATGAATACACATACATGTGTATGAACCATGAATCCGTGATTATATCCCATCCAAACGCGCCCTGATATCCCTACTCGTAACCCGAATGAACGCCCAAAGCATTAATTAATTGAGTCTATCTAGGCTTCCAGACCCTGTCCACCAGCTTTGATGACCAAAACACTGCCTCTGACACCCCCGGAAATGATAGCCTCAGCAACGGGACCGAGAGTTTTGCGCATTTCGTAGTTGCTGACGTGGAAGACTTCCGTAAGGCGAGCATGGCTACCTCTACCAACCACGATCAAGTCACCTGCGTTCTGAGGCGATTGTCCGATTTCGATTCTGGCATGACGGACACAGTCTGACATGGGGCTCGTGGTAGCGACATCCACAAACACAACGCGGCTAGTCAAAGATTGAGGTAACGAGTCGCGAAGCGTATGCAAGAGTACAGTATCTTGGGCAACTGTAGCATATAACGTTTCGGTATCAACTCTTTCCATGATTGTGAGGCTTGAACCGTTGTGGGGGATGGAAGCTTCGCTGCTTGTAACTTCTGGTGACTTGTGACTTCCAGATTGGATCGGGCTGTTGAAGTGCACAATTGTTACAGTAACATTGCTGTTCTGTGCAAGCTGCAATACGAACCGAAGTGCCACGCGATCATCATTTCCTCCAAAGAATGGAAAGTAGACGTGATGGCTCCGATCGGCTACTGGTGCCATCGTGGCCTCACGATGACTTCGTAGACTTAGACCGCTGATGGTACGACTGAGCTGAGGCTCTTCGTTTGATGATGTTGGACCACCAAATCCTCGGTTGTAGAATACTGCCGTATTGCAGGTAGCTGTCTCAAGAGCTTTCCTGACAAATGCATCCTGAACCCCACTGGAGAGCGAGTCGTGCAGCAGACCAGTCTCCGCAGAGCCATCTGCGTCGTTCCATGGAATAAGAACAAGATCCGAGTGGTGGTCCGAAGCTTGGCTAATCAAAGTCTCAGCATAAGAGTCTTCGGGGACAATCGTCACATCTCCAGAAACAGCGACATTGTTCAGTTGAGCAAATGTACGGAACGCGTTCACGACTGGGTCTCTGTAATCATCCAGCTCGGAGCTCTTCATGACCGACGAAGTTCTTTCTGTGAGCTCCAAGATTCGGACACCATGTACCTCAAGTGGCCACTTCGATACAAGAGCAGAAGTAGAATCCGAGGACTCGCCTTCTGGCACGGTCGATAGTTCGGTCTTCATCTTGTGAACTTTCGTGCTAACGGTAGCTCTGTCGCCGCTCAATAGGGCAATAAATGTGAACAAACTTGGAAGACTGTCAAGTCTCAGATAGACGAGCAGACGTTTGACTTGGTTGCTGCGGAGTTTCTCCACGGATTTCGTGGGACTGTCGGTTTCTTCTGGGCTCAGGCGGTTCCCATCCCAGTCGATCTCTCCTCTCTTCCAAGCATCAAGCTTCTTCTGATACCAAGGAGGGTATAGTCCAATGACGAGAGGTGTTGTTGCAACTGTTGTAACGAGAGCCATGACAACGAACATGGTGAAAGTTCTAGTTGAAAGAATCTTGGCTTGAAGACCAATGTTCTAATTCATTAGCCAACCTCTCCTTCCAGCACTGAATATAAGACTTACCAGGACAATAAGTTCCACGAGACCCTTGCAACTCATCAGACATCCAATCGTAAGACTCTCACGCCAGACGAGCCTGTTGGCTCTAGCAGCTATAGTCCCGCCAGCAATTTTCCCAGCAAATGCGATTGTAATAACTCCGATGACATATCCCCAAGTAACTCCATCATTCAGCAAACCCAAATTCGTCCCGAGGCCAGATAGCGCAAAATAAAGTGGTAAGAATAATACTGAAACAAGATCTTCGACTTTCTCGGTAAGTTTGATGGCAAACCCACCATCATGAGGGCAAATCAGCCCAACTAAGAAAGCTGGAAATTGTTAGCATGAATAACAATAGGTGATTTGGTGACTTGCCCCCAAAAATAGCATGAACTCCAATAACTTGTGTAAACCAAGATGATGTCAAAACCAAGAGGATGGTTACAGCCATCATTCCCTGTGTAGGGCCATTTTGAATACTTCCTGAACGTCTTAGGAAGTACATGAAAACGGGGCGAATCGCATAGACGAGGAATAGGATCCATCCAATCGCAGTGAGCAAAACGTAAAGTGCTGTGATACCAGAACCATTGTTGACCAGCGCCACACAAAGGGCAAGCAAAATCCAGCCAACAACATCATTTCCTACGCCTGCAGCCAGAACCGTAACACCGACCGGAGTCCCAAGGAGTTTTAGTTCCGTAAGGATACGGCAGAGAACTGGGAAGGCTGTGATCTAGTGGCTTGTCAGCTCTGTAAAGTCTAGTTCTATTTGGGATCATTACAGATAAGGCTGTACCAATGAACAGCATGTAGACACCAAAGGTGATGTGAACTATTCCTTCATCCGTTCTGAATTGGTGGTACAGACCGTATGCAATAGCACAGCCTAATCCAAAGGGCACAGCCATTCCAGCTAAGCCCACGCTCAACGCGACCCGCCAATTTGATACGAACATGCGCATGTTCACCTCGAGACCAACAAGAAAGAGGAATAAAATCAAGCCTAAATTAGCTACCAGGGTCAGGCTAGCCATAGAGGCCGTGGGGAAGATGGCTTCTTGAAAGCCAGGTATTCGCATCATCACCGAAGGGCCAAGTATGATGCCACCTATGACTTCCGCGATGACTCGAGGCTGCCGAAGCTTGGAGAGGGGATAGTGAAGGATACGGCAGAAGATGATAATGATTCCTGCCTGTGAAGACTAGTTAGCCTATTGTACATTTCTTTATTGTTGCTTTTGCAGGAAGCTATGAAGGCAGTTGATTGAGCACGCCCTGGTGCCCACGATGCTTCATGACACCAGCACGGCTGTGAAATGCGAGCACTCAAGCTACACAATTTCGTATTCTCCGAATTGACGGGTAGCTACATAAATACCGTACCAGAACGGCGGGATTTGTGCATATGCCATGACAACCAGCAAGTTTAAGGTCAAAATAAGGCAGCAGAACAAAGAGTGGTTCAAATTACCTGGATTATGAATACAACGATGGGGGCTTTCGCATCATAGTGAGTTGGGTTCAGTCCCTCCAAAATCCCTCCCTGGGGAGCAGCACGATTGCCTGTGGCAGAGGCTGATGCTGTTGAGGAAATCGTCCTCGACACTGAGGAAGCAAGTGAACTCGACATGGTGACGTACGGAGGAGGGTGGATGTTCAATGCTGTGGCACATTGTTGTTCCCTTGCCGGCCGCGTGAAGGAAGAATGACTTGGAGAGGTGGCTATTTATGTAAGAAGTATATATGATCTAGGTAAGACCTGGCAACATGATACCTATGATCAGATGAAAGGAGGATCCAGGGGGGTTCGGGGGGTTCGGGGGTCGGGCTTCTAGCATGTGGAGGGTCATGCGGTGAAGAATCTTGGCGGGGGAGAAGAAGAAGAAGAAGATGAAGATGAAGAAAGGGAACGGGGAACGGGGAACGGGGAACGGGGAAGAGGGGGGGACGGGACCCTCCCCTCTCCACAGGCTAGGCTAAAATCGAGACCGGTACGGCGGTAAATAAATGGAACAGTATTAGTTCCAACTAACTCGTTTTATTTATTATTTATATATATTTTCCATCAATATTGGCGCAATTTATTCTATCTGTTACGTGAAGAACAGAACCATTTTTTTAAAAATATTATCAAGTGATAGCCTACCTAGCCATCCCCTTCCTCTCTTTGCCCCGGATCTGTAGAGCCTTAGACCCTAGGCTCTCCGGAACCGTACAGCCCCACTGTAGCTCTCCCCCGGATCTGTAGAACTTCTCCCCTCTAGCTCTTCCGGATTCTCTTAGCAAACATACGATTCCGTAGGTCTTTCTGGCTTCTTGCAGCTTTCCTATTACCGATATGGCCTGTTTTAATACATCCTCTTTTTTTTTTTCCCGACACATCTCAATTTCTCCGTTGCTAAATTCGCTCTTCTCTCCTCGAAGCTACCTATAGCTAGCGCACTAGTGTAAGCATAAAATAAGCTAACAATAACAAGCTTTCATTTCTCGCACATGTACATGAACAGGCCATATATGTATATCAAGTCACACCGCGGTATGCATATTTCCACAGAGCGCTCGCTGGTAGAGAATAGACTGTATGCAAGGTAACGAGCTCTTTCTTCCATGCAGACTTCAAGATGCATGAGCGCGCGAGCGAACGAGGCGATCATGAGACCTCAACGTGGCTGAATATGAAAATTTACGAAACATGGAGACAGCCACCAGCAGCCTCCATATTGGGCCTCTAGAAGAATTGTCTCGAGTATTGTACGGGTGCAGGCGCGTGCAAGACAGCCGGGAACATGGGGATTCTAGGATCATGAAGGAGGTCTGAGAAAGTTAAGTCATCTGGTTGCAAGTTGCAGCTTTGAGAGGTCAAAGACCGCCAACGTTCAAGTACGAGATAAGAGGGGAACACAAGTGACAAGCCTGTCTTGGACCACCTCAGCCTCATTCGTGGACGGCGGCTGGGCTTCCGGGATAGCTTCAACTCCCGTCACATAATAACTAGAGTGGACGGACCTACCGGTCGAAATCGAAGCAAGAGGTGCACGTTATGGAATTCATCAAGCTTTTGGAAAGATACGGAAGGAATACAATTACTGCTTGTATGACCTCCTTCTTCCCCTATCTCCCTCCCTCCGAGTTGATTCGACTTGCAGAGACGTTTTTCCTGATAGCCTTTTCCTGGCCCAGCCTATTGCGGTTGTCAATTAAAAGGCACCATGCCAGGCTCTCGACGGGCATCAATGGCCATCGGGCAGCTAGATAACCAGCCCACGGGTTGAAATGAGCAGTCACGAACTATGTGATGAGTTCTAGATTGTCTATACTTTACAAAAATTGTGTCCTTGCTAGCGTGGTTTCTTTTTATCATTCTTGGTGGATCGGCTAGACACGCTGTTGAAGAGCTGTACGACGATCGAGAAGTTAACAATGTCTAGGCTCCCAGGTTACCAGGCCTTGATGATACTCAGATACACTTCTACAGAGGAAAGTGATTTTGAAAGGAAAACAAAACGACTTCTTGTCGCACTGGGTTTTTGATCGAAAGTTGGCTTACGAGAAATGTCTACGGGAAACTACAGTAGTCGGCGTTGAGGACCTGCTGTCTTCTCGTACCTTTGATTCCTGTTCACGATAACCTGTTCCAGCCAGAGAATGCTTTTACGATCTATCAGGTTCCTCAAAACGAAGCAGAAGCTGGCTGTGGTTGAGAATGGGCTGAGCCGTCTCGGAACACTTTCAACTCCTAGGCCCTATGGCGCGGGGGAACCCACGGTCTTCATGTGAAAGGCGGATTGTTACTTTTCTGCTCCCCGCTTTCATAGTGATGATAGACATAGCCAACACATCGACCAAGTGATGCAGATATTATTCGAGGCCCGACGCCAACTATCTAGGTATGCTAGGGTGTTCGTTGCACTCAGCTACATATGAAGCGATGCTTCAAGTGGCTTCTTCAGGATTGCATCATTACACACATCTCAAATTCCATAACCGGAACAAGAAAACCGTCATGACAGAAAGAGTTCGGAACAGACCCTGGCATGCGAGCACAAGTATGAGGGCACAAGTACGAGTGCAGCATCATAAACAGAAAATTGAAATTGAGTCTAGGGGCGGACATATTTTATTTCGATCGGACAGTCGTTTCCTAGAATTAGGATCCAAAGAAGGAATTGTATCAGAAAGCCACACAGGTAGGCTTCGTTGATCAGACAATCCCAGAGGATGCCCAACAGCGACACAAAACATGTACAACAGTCGCACAGCACATAGCATGCATGCAGCATGCTCAGCTGAAACAGGTCTATCCAATTTCCCTCCTTCCTTTCTTACTTCCTTGGTACAAAGTACACAGCCGCCAGAGGATCAGATCTTCCCGCCACAGCAGACACCCGTACGTCTCCATCCTATTTCTAGTGCCTCCGCGCCCACTGCCTCGAGCTCTGAAGGAATGGTGCAGGAGCAGGAGCAGGAGCACAACAGGTGGCAATCGTACTTCTGTGCAGAACATGGTTGACCCCAGCTCTCGCAATCCAGCGACAACCCACCTTCCATCCAACATGATCATACTCTGCACGACTTGTGTGTGATAATCCTCGTACTTCTCCGAAAATCCGGGAAGGGAAGGAAGGGAAGCGGCAGCCACAAGTATGCAGACAGACAGACTTCCAAGGCAGCAGTTCGTCACCCGCTCTATAAACGGGCGAACGGTAATGAGGGGCAATAAATTCTCTCGGGACTAGCTGACAGACATTTCGTTCTCGTCCGGAGATATTCGGGGTATAATCATGGTTGTCAGATGGCACAGGACTATGCGAAAAGTGAGACGCTTGAATTGAGAGGGAGTAGAAGCGTACGATCGATCAGTGAGTATGAAACTCTAAACTACAGCCTCAGTCTACAGGAAGCCGACATTCATCTATCCAATTCACTCTAGTGCGTTTTAAGCCTGATATCCAGGAAACAATAATCTACTTCTTTGACACTATTTTTCAAGGTCTGTATAGAGATCTATATTAGCCATGGTCGGCTAAAATTATGATGGAAGTCAAAAAACTCACGCAAAACAGATGTTGATTAACAGACATAACAGCACTGGAAACGTCGTACTCCCTCCTAACCAAGAAGTACATATGACGTCCCAAGCCCATCTTTACCCAGCCCCTCCACTTCACTCCCCAGGATGATATACCGCAGAATTCAGGACAGCGAGGAATATCTGAAGGAGTTGAGGAGAGATATAGGTGTTGAATATGAATTATGCTAGCTAGTAATCCTAAATTAATATTACCATCTCACTTACTCCCTTCTATCAAGCAATTAACCATCATCTGTCTAGCTTCTCACACAACAGGTAAGTTGTAACCGTAAATTAAACCCCAAATACTTCAAGCAGCGTTGAAGATCCCCTTTCTTCGTCGAAGTTCGAAGAGTTAATTGCCAGTAAATTAAAATAAAATAGTCGCTAATATGAGATGATGAGATTGATTTCTTTGGAGTATAATTCCATTGCCCAGAAACTCAGACTCAAATTCAGACAAGTATATCCTTCACATATATATCAAGTATATCAGCGAGAAGGAAGTCAGCACCCCAACTCAACAAGAACCACGCCTTACCAGCAGTCCGTCCATCAGAGATTCTGGCCTGAGAGTTGGGGAATCTACTACCTCTTAAATACATATGACTATATATACGACCGACTACTCGAGAAGAACGAATTAATCTAATCTAATTTTAGTATTGAAACTAGAACTTGTAGAGGATATGCGCTATGTTTGTATCTTTGTAGTTCTTTTTTGGTTTCTTTCTTTCTCTTTTGCTATAGCTGGGCCTAATGATGATGACAAAAAAAGAAGAAGAAGAAGAAAAAGAAGAATATTGCCATGATACGCGATAGATAATGTCATCCACGACTATATAGGTAAGGGAAAATTAAAGCTAGGTACTATATCATTCATCTCTCTCTCTCTCTCTCTGAAGAAGATATCGACTAAATTAAAGCAAGCCAAATACAATATAATATGAATAGAAATTGCAGAATCAATTCGTAGTAAGTAATTAATATAGATTATGTAAATATCCCCTTCTCCTTCCCCCTTCCCCCTTTCCCGGACCCAGACTTGAGGTAATATATAATATACTCTCCACTCACCTGATACCTAACAAAGTAATTTTTCTTCCTAGATAAAGGAAGAGGTCTTTCCTATAGTGGTTCTTTCGAATAGGGTAGACCGCGAGGGGAATTACATATGATATCAGAGCGGGTGGGTAGTTTTTGGAGAGTGAATTCTGTGAGTGGAGAGTGGAGAGTAGAGAGTGAAGAAGAGTCTATTAAATCAAATCAAATCAAATCAAATCAAATCAAATTAAGCCTTAAAACAACCAAAACAAAAGCTTCATCTCCATCCTTTACATTCCCTCAACCACGCACGGAATAAGCGAGGTATGCGCGCAGCTATTGTATACAGCAAAGGTGTATATACTTTGATATTCAATCGCAATTTCATTTCTCACCAACCAGAGATCTCAGATCTTCTAACCGAAAGAGAGAGAGAGAAGGTACAGGTGCAGGTGGATTGGATTGGATTGGATAGCTGAGCTTACACGTACATCATGTACTCGCAGCTGGAGCCTCGCCGGGCCGATACAGTATAGCAGCAGAGGTCTCGTGCGATATGTTTACGTGTACATATGTTGTGGCGTAATAAGCTTACTCGTACATACACGTACACCTGGTAAATACTAAATATCAACGACCGGCGCCTTGTGGGGGGGGGGGGGGTTTCCTCGACTGATATGTATGTAGCAGTGAATGAGTTGATGAATACTTTTACTTCCTTTCAATCAAACTGCGAAAAGTTTGAAAGATAAGGATTGTGTTTGTTGATGATGGTTCGGCGCGGTGGTGTATGTATGTATGATGCAGAGGATATGTTGCGCTGAGTGGGATTGGTGATGAACTTTTTCACTCTTGATACTGAACGTATAGTGATTATGAGCAGCGAGAGGTTGGTTCTTGATTCTGGCTTGGAAGACGACGGATTTTTTTTCTATGATTTTGGAATGAAGGTCTGCGGATTTGTGTACCCCCTCTGGAGACTGGAGTTGAGAAGAATGGGTTGAGGTGAAGGGAGCTTATTCAGTGTTCAAACTTTGAGGAGAGAAAAAAGGTATTGAACGACCAGACTTCAATGTGCAAGATTGCAATTGCTGGTTGTTGAGATGACCTCGAAAGACAACAAGCCGAAAAGAAAAAAGAGAGAAGTACAAAAGAGACTCCATCTGAAAGATTCTTACTGACGGAGGTCTAGCCACGGCATCAACTTACCCAACGACAATATATGCAGCAATTGCTAGAGGAGCAATCCTTCTCACCGAGTCGCCGTCTACGTATCACCGGAAATCTCTGGATCGAAATGCTTCCACAAAGTGTCAAAACTCTGCAGGGAGAGAGAATGGAACTTCGATCTCCTACCTACTCTTCCTTGAAATCGTTCACACACACACACACACACACACAGAGGAACTCCCGTTCCTACTCCCGGGTTCCACATGCAATACAATATCAAACCCCCAACTCCCGCCCTACGCTCCGCCGCTCGAATTCGTTGATTGCGCGAAAGTCGAGACTCCACATCCCTCAACTCAGGAGGATCCTGCGCTGTGCCTCATGTACAGTGCGAATGCGATTGCAGCCCACCGATGACATCTTGTTCGTCTTCGTCTCCGTCTCCCTCCTCGACCATATCGAGTCTACTTACTGTACAGTACTGCGTATCTCCCACAAAAAAACTCCGTACCTTCAGGAAATTCCACAAATTCCGGCGGCGCAACTATACATCCGGCTCCTCCTCTCATGGCCAAGAAACTACCTATGTATCGCAAAACCCGCCGATGAAAGACGGGGTACAGTGACAAACATAGAGTATCCAGAACTCCTCCCCTTGTGATAGGTCTGCTCGGGAACGAAGACATAGCAGAAGTGGGAAAACAGTTGCTTGGATGTCGAACGAACGAGCGATCGCGAACGGACGGACGGACGGATGAAGTCTCCACATTACTGACACTAGGAAACCCCATGCTCGATCAATTCTTGATCTTTTGCTGTACGAAGTAACTCAATAATTGATCTCAAAGAAGCCTGCTGCTGCTACCTGTACTGCTACATACTGCCTGCCAGCTTTTCCACATGGTCAACGCGCAGTCGCAAGCACTTCGTAGTGGCCGTCCAAAAGTCGCAGATCTCGGGACATTCGCGAACTGTGCCGCCCTAGCGGAATTGCGTAAATTATGCGATGTGACCAATGAAACCCTGGTACTCGCACTTGCTCGCACTTCATGAGAAGTCTGAAGTCGTTCGAAGTACAGTAATTAGTAGTGTGGATCAAGCCAGAAGTTGAAGAGTGTCGGTTTTTAAAGAGTGGGGGGAGAGAGGGAAAGGGGAAGGGGAAGGGAGCAAGCAGCCGCCATTGAAGCGATCTAAGCGCCCCATACAGTACTTCGTACAGTACACCCACAAGATGTTATGTGTTATGATGCTGTAGCAAGAGTGGGTACGAGGTACAGTAGTGGAATGCGAATTCGAAAACGAGAGTACAGTACTACTTCGTATGATACAGTCACAGTAAATGTGGAGTGCCCAGGCCTGTGAGTTGAGGAGAATTGTATCATAGAAAAGAGGGACATTTCATTATTGCACCACTATTGCATTTGCGCAGTACCGCTATAGTACAGTACATACATGATCTGGCCAGAACGATCTATTACAGTACTGAGGAATCAATTGCGGGGACGTCATGTACAGTTACATACTTCGTACATATATGCATACAGTACTTGGCCGGGTCTTAACTGTATGATTAATATTGAAGCTGTGCAGAAAATTAAACCGACATTTCTCTGAAGATAATTTTTCTTCTTTGAAAATAAACAAATGAATCCAAAAAATGGTAGATGGTAGATAGTAAATAGACCAACTATAGAACGTATACATAACCTCCATTTACAGTACAGTCTCTATCTCACGCTTCAAGTTCCAGCACAGCAATACAATCAATTGCAGAACCGCAATGCCGAGCCCGCGCCGTAGCCAACCTGATTAATCCCCTGAGCCGCTAAACTCTCTGATACCTGTACTTCGTACTTTAAACCAAGACATGCAGATTGGAAAGAAAGCATGAAAGCAAGCATGGAAGAGGAGAGGCAAGGGGAGAGAGGAGGGGAGAGGGATTGTACTGTACTGTACTGCGCCGCAGGTACAGTACTCAGAGGAGGGATTTCGGCTGCATATATCCTTAATAGTGGAACGAGGTTATTACGTAAGTCAAGTCAAGTCAAGTCAAGTCTCAACTGCTTTGATTGATTTTCGAAATGCGTCTACTGTATCTATCGGCGCGGTGGGTTTTTTTAGGGGGAAATATTAATAGATAATTCTCTATCAAAAGAAAAGAAAGAGAGAAAACGTGATGCTGTAATTGCGGGATAGATTTATAGACAAATCTGTGCTATGATGATGCAGATTTTTTTGGGAGAGGCAGAGGCAGAGAGAGGGCTGAAGAATGGGGGTGGGGGGGGGGGRGGGGAGGGGRGGGAAGATGAAAAATACAGGGCAGCTGTTCAGGGTATGAAGAGTACTGTACCTGTGTTTTATAGGGTTAAGGCTGGGCTTGGGGCTGTTTCTCGCCATATTATTGGGGGGGGGAAGGGAAGGGGAAGGGAAACCACTGAATGAAACACATACTGTACTGTACTCGGCAATATGATGGCTTTGAAGAGAGAGAGAGAGTGTGTGGTATAGAGTAGAAAAGAAAAAGAAAAAAAAAAAAGTAAAAAGTAAAAGCCATACAATATAGGATCAAAGTACAGCAGCGTTTGAAGCAGCGCAAAGAGGAAGAGGGGGATTGCATCTACCGTGTAGCCTGTACACTATACTGTACGTAGGATTAACATTCAATACAAAAGACATTTCCTGTACATGTACATGTGTACGTAAACAGAAGTATATCAAGGAATAATGTATTGTATTGTATTCCATCTAGCTGTACGAAGTACTGTACTGAAACGGTGAGGATAGTATAGTATAGGAATCGGTTGGTGGATGTTTGATTGACGTTTATTTTTATGTGTGTGTGTGTGTGGATATGATTGACTAGAATAGAATTGAAAGCTAGGGATTAATTGATGACCATGGAAGTAATAAGTATGTATATATGCGAGAGACAGAGAGAGAGAGGGAGTAAGTGCAAGTAGCAGCCAGCGTTCTATCAATCTGACTATGGCTAGGGAGAAACTTGAAAGGGGGACGGATACGAAGGAGGGAGAATTTATTCGTGTTACAGTAACATAACATAATATAATACGATTATTACATACATACGAGCAAGTAATCGATTAATTGTCTATAATTAATATTTATAATTCGTTGTTAACAATATCCAAGTCTCAACAATCCAATCCCACCGAATCCGATCCGATCCGATCCTTGGTACAGTACCTGTATTCGTGCGAATTGAAGCGGCCGCCGACGCCGCTTGCGCTGCGCTGCGCTTGGAACAGAATAGGTAGGTATCACAGAAGAAAAAATAAAAGAAAAGATAGATAGATATATACGAGTAGGATACTGTATTATACAGGGTACCTTTGGACCAATCAATTTACTATACTGAGTGGTTACTGTAAGTATTGTTGTACAGATAAAGAAGAAGAAGAAGGATTCATTCATGCTTTCTGTTTTTTTCTGCGTGCTGCCTGTCGATCTGCTGGTAAGCTACAGTAAGCTGGGTATTGTTTACTTCGTATAGTAGAATAATACAGTGTATATAGTATCGGATTCGAATTCGGATGTATCATGTTTAAGAATCAGATACCATAGTACAAGTAAGTGCATGTATGAAAAGTTTAGGCAATATTTAACTCCTTTCCTCCCTTCCTTCTCTTTTCCCTCCTTTCTCAGCCGATGGTTATTGAAGCATGAAACAGGAACGAATGGGGATCATATACTCGGCAGCGCCCACCTACGAAAGGAGAGTATACTACTGTAATTAACTCTAACTCTAACTAACCCTAATTTTAAATGTAAATGTAAATATATAGCACCACTTTCCCTTCCTATCAGGGCTTACAATACTGTCAGTATTAGAGGATATCATGTGGTAGGGCTGAGGGCCAAGGGCAAAGTATTAGGTAGGTACAGTACAGAAATATAGAGATTTCGAGAATATAATTATCGTGTAAAGAAAAGGTAAAAAAAACAAGAATCCTGAATCCAACCGTAGAGGCTCCGTACACCTACCAGTCCAGTTCCAAAGCAGATAACAAAAGCCCTTCTTCCGACGGGGCGGCGGGCCAAGGAGAAGAGAAGGGAAGAGGTTACTTCGTACACTTCATATGATACAGTACTGTACTGCGTAGCCTCGCCCTCGTAAAGTAGGAGGGGGCCATAAAGTGGATTTCTCGGCTATCGTATTCCTGACCAATGAACGGGATCAAACCAGCCTTAATATTAAGTAACTGTATGAGGTTCAGAGTTCTTAGTAAGGCCCAGGAAAAGAAAAAAAAAAGATGAAGGTGGAGCCGGGATGAGGAGGAGGAGGAGGAGGAGGGGGGGGTGAGTGGTCGGACTTGGGCTTGGGCTTGGGCTTGTCTACTACTGTACTACTGTTGTTTTACTCGTACAGTACGAAGTACAGTAGGAAGTTGAACCCCTGCCCTGCCCTGCCAACAGCAGCAACCCGCAACCCACAACCCGCAACTTTCGTCAGAACTTTACTCCGAGATGTGGAATTAAAGAAAGCACTTTAACCTTAACTGGATTAGAGGCGGCCGAAATTCTCCTGCTGCCGTAGGGCTGGGTGAAGGCGGCGGCGGGGGAGGGGGGGGATGGAGGAATGGTTATTAATTTCCACCGGAAGGAGTTAGGCTTGTAGATTTTTTCCTTACTCATCATCATACTCACCCACCACCAAACCACTGTACGTACTTCGTACCATCCACACCATTCACCACCCACCATCCACCACCCTCAACCTACTAACTGTCCCATGTCCATCAAAGCTTGGACACATGCTTCCGGTACTTCGTACGAAACAAACTGATTCTGTAGCACGAATATCGCATTCTGTAGCACGGACGATATCGATGCAGCCACCGGGACCTCTCAACACCCACTACGCTGGATACTACCCTCCCTCTCACCCTACCATACTTCGTACCACGCAAGTCACTCCGCCTTTCGCTCTGTCTGTCACTTATCGCAATATTTCTGCCTCTATGATTCGAGATGGTCCTCGGCGGTGAGCCCTGGCCTTTGAAGTCCATCTCGAACCCTATCTCAACATTACGACATGAGATAGACGCCGACTTTCTGCGTATACCCGGCCGCTTTCGACATTTTGAAGAAACACCGAGCAGGAGCAGCGACTGTTTTGGGTCTGGGTCTGGAGGAATGTCGTTATCTGCGCGAATCACTAGCCTCTATTCTACTCCCCTGCCTCGGTGCCTCCTCTGCCTTCTGGTTGTAGATTGGCACAGCGTCGTACCTCCGAGCTTCTAACACCGCAAAGTGCTGAGCGCCCACTGGATGAAATGGCCTACAGACGTGCAATCTTCTTAACTTGCGGCGGTGAGTCAAGAACCACTAGACTGACTGTCACGTTGACTCTCCAAGTTATGATGCTGCACAAAGTGACAAAGGGAGGGCATGCCTCCACGCACCCGCCTTTTCATAGCCACACTGGGCTTGAACCATAATGCCCAGGCGAGGTGCACAGTGAATGATGGGCTATCCCTGCTACATAGAAGTCGCTCCGTACCTGGACCCTGAGGCAAGCCATAGTCCCCTGCCCCAGCCCCAGCCTCCAGGTGCGAGGTTCCTCTGGGGTTCGTTATCTAGACCAATAATGAGCAAAAGTCCTCGATCAGCTGTTAAGCGGTTTGACATGGAACCAGCTCGCAAGCTCCCTCTAGTGTACTGAGCTGGTAGCACCACTTGGCAAACACAGAGCAGTAGCCTTTGAAGATAATTCTATTATATAGGTCTCATATTAGGGGCTCTCGAACAGTCCAATGATCATATACCTGTCGTATAAGCATCCATGTGCGAATCAATTAGGTCTCTATGCCAGCTTAAATGTGCTTCATCTCGACTGTCGTTTACCGAGATGACCCGCGCAAGTAGAAGACAAATGAGCGAACAGAAGCTCTCATAGGACGTGGTATGTACGTCAATATTGTGTGATGGAGTGAGAGTCTTAGCTTGGTCGCCATTGTAAGAGGTTTCCTGTATTTGGATCTGTGCCAACCCTGGGGATCGTTGAAGGGCTGATGCTAGTAGAATATGCTCTTTTAAACTCAAGGATTGAAGTGGCAGTAGTGGTGATCAGGTCATACCGTCTCGGACATCCCCTATCATATCCCATGTTCCTGGATTCGACTTTGCATTCCACCCCGTACCTACCTGATGGTCAAGGTAGCAACTGACAAGCAATGGCTTCGTTTCTTTGATATCTTCCGCGTTTCCGATGTCACTATGATCCCTAAGAAACTCCAAAAAGCCTCCCGTCGGTTTCTATACTGTGCGCTATGATCGCGAGATGTTAATTCGGCTTTAGGGCGCTTAAACTGTGTCGTCAAGAAGTGGACAGATAAAGCAAGCGCCTGAGAGAGCCACAGCAGCATCTCGTAAGCGGAGTCCATTCAAATCCTCAGCCCTGACGGACCCGCAGCTATGTTCTTGGAACACCCAGCCCTGGGATCGGGTGTCGTCGTCAGCACCTTAATAACCCCCGAAAGTTCCAACGGGCAGAAGACAGCCGAGGGATGTCTTGTGGATGTGAATAGTAGCATGCCGAGCCCGAGCGAGATGGATGATGGATCACAGCCTCTCAAACCAGCCCTGAATGTAAGGAATAATGGCTGTGAGTCGAGGCGTGGGAGAGGTGCTATGTCAACTATACGCTATGATGTAGACGGGAAGAGCAATTAGTGAGCCTGGGCGGCGAGTACTGGTTGCGTAGTGATAGGTGTGACAATATAAAAGGGGTTGTGCCAAGGCCTACCAAGTACGATCAGAATGAAGCTCGTCGGGTCGCAAGATGAATGATCGTTTTATCAATCAAGGTCGCTGCTGTTGCTAAAGAAAGGTTCTCGTAATTTCCAATCCCTCGTACCGGCATCAACTGAGACATGAAAACCATTCAGAAAGGAAATTTGACGCAATTGAAGTATACCATTCATGGCCGCACCTTCTGCCGTCTTGACCTGCAGGTAGCAGACAGCACGGGAGTGAATGAGCTGTTTATTACCCGTGAAGGATTGGATTGGTTGTAAGGCGCCCAAAAGTGTGCCGGCCGTTTGTTAATTTTGTGGCTGAGATTCAGGGAGGTGATAGTGCCAGCATGGTCGTTCCAGCAAGCGGACTGTGTGACGCTCCTGGAGTCTTTCATAGGTCCAGGAAAAGAATTATATGTACTAGAAGAATCGAGGCCAGGCACGCATCAGGAATCCTTGACTTGTAGACTCCTGATCGTGAATTGGTATTCGTTCACTGCCTCTCATCCTTTGATCCTTATCCTTCTTGATTAAACTTAAAGAATCACGGAGCGAGAGCCAATGAAAAAGGAATAAGAAATATAGAGTATGAACTAAGGAGAATTCGCAACCTGATCGAGGGATATGACAAATGGAAAAGAGCATGCGTGGCAGATGCTCTCAGGGTGGCAGATGGCACATATTCGAGCAGTTTGAGATTTCGGACTAGGAAGATTTCAAAGACAACAGAATTCATGACACCTGATTGTAGTAGGGGCGGTAAAATGCCGCATTACTAGGTTCCGTGGGAGAGGATATCCGTCTTGGTCTGGACCGTTCTCCCATCGCCTGATGCCAATTCGAGAAATATATCGCTCACCGCAAGACTCAGGGCCAAAGCAGATTGAAATGTTAACCATAGGTGATATGATCGACAGCAAAAGTCGGCCGTCGAATTCAGATGCCATCTAGATTCGTAGTCAAGGCGGCGCACAGGGAGACGAGGCAACGGCGAAGAGCCTGCGCGTTCCATGGCCATACATGACGGCTACTTTGGTAAGGCATGCAAAGCTTCACCAAATGACTGTGGAGCGCATCGTGATCCCCGGAGCTGAGCATGTACGAGGTATGCCAGAGGCCATAATCATTTCTTAGGACGAAGGGACGACATTCCAGCGCGGGAAAACACAAGACGCCGGGTAGGGCTGAGTTTCTCCATGCCTGTGTGGGTGTTGCGTATTGTGGAGGGCGTGGAGAGTCAGAGGGAACTGCTGCGACTGGACAGAAGCTGGTAAGCCGCCAATGATGCCTACGATGAGATGGCCTAGTTGCTATTCGGTCCGGAAGCTATAGTGCAAAATGATGAATGCTGGTGGCGGCATGGAAAGGGAGCGGGAAAGGGAGGGAGGAGGAGGTTGGTGGAGGTTTCGGTGGAGGTGGAGATGGAGATGGAAATGGAAATGGAGATTGAGATGGTTCCTGTCGTTCACCCCGAACGACTTCACCGTGAGAAAGAACCCTGAAAAGATGCTAAAGTACGATAGAGCGATAATGATTGGTCAGAAGTCCCCTGGTTGATGGTGTTGTACCCTGGGGGCGGCGGTGAAGGTTATGACTGGGCGAGCGAGATCTGCAGGCAAGGGATTCGGAGGAAAAGACGAAAGAGAAGATGAAGAACTTCGAGTGGTGAGTGGTGGTTGGTCCTGGGAACGACATGGAGTCAACTAGCGAGCGCTTTAGCGATTACAAAGAGGATTCGGCAAAAATAAACATATGACAAAGCACGTGGGTTGAATCATAATTGATGGAATTATGGAATCATGGAATTTATTATGGAATTATTATAGAAGACCAGGGCCAAAGAAGCTCTGACCAGATCAAGCACAAGCCAAGCTTTTAACCATAAACCCAAACAAGCCCATATGCTAAGTTGCTCCAATTTACGAGCGCAAAGCAAAGCTGCTACGAAGTACAAACCAATACATATCCTGGCTTCGCATTGAATCGTGGATCGGCAAGATTACTATCATACAGTATTGGAATGTAATCGCGAACTTACTGTATCAAAGCTACCTTTTTTTTTTAGCTCAGGAACTCGTCACATGTCCCTTGTCGTTTGTCGCCTACCTAGCTATGAATCTATTGAGACATATTGACTTGCTTCATTAGTAACTTAGCATAGCCATAGCAATTCGAGGATTGTCTGGCAGTATTGATTACATTGTAAAATTGTTGTTATGAATATCAGATGAAATGGGGGCCGGGTCGTTCATTGGCACGTTCGTGCTGTCCTACGCTACGCTACGTTACCGCAGCGGAGACGGCCCCCCTTATCCTTTCCTTAAAGGCCCGCGGCTGTTTTACTCCACTGAGCCACTATCCATACAGTACATATACAGTACCCACTGTACCCGGCTAGATGATGCTTAAAATAAGGGAGCAGTAGCTACTAGCTAGCGAGTAGCAACATAGTACTTTGATGTAGTTATGGATCAGAGGAATAATAATGAGGGTCCTTAAAGCAGGCCGGAGCAGAGCATGCACAGAGCAGAGCAGCCTCTCCACTATCGCAAGCGTCGAACCTTAAGCCCATATTATTGCATTGCAGACTCCCATCCCAGGATCCGCCCAGGGATCTCCAGGTGTCCAAATAAGGAGTCGGGCTCAAGCTCGAGCTTGAGCTCGCACTGCTGCGCGCACTGTGATTGCTCCACCACCCGATGCTTCAGGGGCCAGTGGTGCGAGAGGCGAGTGGCAAGTGACGACCTCTTGGACGGGGACGGGCCCCTCTTGGACCCTAACTTGAGTATATTCAGTACGAAGGTACTAGGCCTAGGTACGAGTTACTGTACTAGGGATGGGATGACGATCTCGATGAAATTGCATTTGGTTGACAGACGGCGACATCCTCCGATGCATCTCTTATCTCTTAAGGAAAAGGTCTGCTAATTAATTCCAATCGGTGGTCCACGATGAGGATGAGAATGAGGATGAGGATAAAGCAGAAGAAGCAGAAGAAGCAGAAGAAGCAGAGCAGACCAAAGAAGGATGGTGTACGCCCTTCCAGAATAGATTGACAAGCAGTCTTCGAAGCTTTTGCCAGCCATTAAGAAAACTAACGGCCACTGTGTCGGGGAGCTTGGCCACACCACATATCTCGTAGGGCTGCCATACTCTACTGCAACTGGTACAGAACAGAGTTAACTTCTAGTCTACTATACAGTAGTAGCGTGAATCTATTCTGGGGGCATTTGCACTGCACTGTCATAGTCTGTCATATACTCTCTTGCCAGTGGTTGGTGCTGCTTTACGAGAGACTAGCTGGCCGAATCCCCTTTTGGAGTATCCTATTCTTAAATTCAGCTAATTAGCCAACAATAGAGGAGGGAGGGACCTGCCACACCTTTTGTTGTTGGATGCTGTGCTGTCGGCATGCAGGAGACTTGCAGGCTGTGGCGGCGAGTTATGCCTCTTGAGGACATAGGCTGAAAGCCTACAGAAGGAGAGGTGCAGAAAGTCGGACCCCCCAGTAACTTGGCTTGCAGATGAACTTCCTCCCCCCCTGTGATGCCAGCCTGGTCCAGAAATTCCCAAGCTGGATCGTGCAAGGATTCTCATACAGTAGCAGCATGGCTGTGGTAAGTCCGTATACCTGCGTAGGATCATGATGGGTACATGTACATGTGGTGCCGCATTTACATATATACTTAGGCAACTCCCTCCCTCCCCCCAATTGAGGCGCATTCAAATAAAGTCGGACCAAAGCAACTCTACTGTTATCCTTCACGGCATCTGAGCAAAGATCAAACTTGTTCACTATCTACGTATTATCAACCCAAACCAAACCAACCCCCACCAAACAATGTCTAGACCAAATTATTCATACTCGATGGCTACTACCTCGAGGCAAATCACCACCCACGGCACAAGCAGTGCCTTTAGCAGTTCAGCAAACCCCGATGAGGATTGGACCAAGATCTCCGACTTGGCTGAGCGGAGGAGAATCCAGAACAGAATTGCCCAACGCAACTACCGTGAGCAAGGCTGTAACCAGATATATGAGAATTATAACTGATCTTCCTTCTTTCCAGGCAAGAAGCTAAAGAGACGTCTCGAAGATCTCGAGAGACGCGCCGGATCCTCCTCAGCCTCACCTCCTCAGATGCACGCTGAGCTCCACCAACAGCAGCAGCCGCAGCAACAACAACAACAACATCTTGTAGAGAAGAATGAGCAGCAGCAACAACATTACAAGAGAAGTCCAGAAATCCTACATCGCCAGCCATCGCCCAGACTTTTGCAAAGCCAGTACACTCCACCCATGGAGGATAATCTGATGTTCCAACCCGGCTTTGAGCGTGAAGGATCGAGAACACCACCTCTCTTCGCATATCACTCATACCCAGCACCACCAGAAGAGATCGTCTACCCCTCATACCCGCACTCCCAGCCATACCGCGCCGTCTCATCATCCGAGTACTCGGATTACCTCGCGCCGGTCCCGGTTACTCTTCCCTCCATGCTGCATTTCCACGAAGCTGTCAAGCGCGAGGAGGATACCATGAGCCCCTTCAATATGAGCTATCAGGGCTTGCCGGCCATGCACATGCACGGGCATCATGAGTATGAAGATTCGAATCCTCACGTAAGTCTTCATCTACTACTGTACTGCAGCTGAGCTGCACTCTTTGAGGAGTGTGAAAATCAATTAAGTAAAATTTCAACTAACATAATCCTCTCTATAGACTCCTCCTCTCTCCCATTCTTACGAGCACTCTACAACATGCTCCGAGTCGGGTGGTTACCAGTACCCATCCACGCCTCTGTCCATGCCTCCCTCTCCGCGACTCTTGTCACATATATGAACTAGTATGATTGGGAGTTTTTCGGGAAATAATAATGTCTTTTATTTTCCTTCTTCTTCTCCTCCTCTCTACTTCTTCTTCTTCTTCATTTTACTTATTTACGGGGATGTCAAGACAAGAGGTCGAAGCGCTCGACACTCATTTTATATTCTACTAGCGAACTTGGGAACTTTTTTTGGGGTTCCATTTTATTTTAACGAAATTGGGTTTTTCCTTCTTTTTCCTTTCTTCTCACACAAGGAAAGAAAGAATGAAGGAAAGGGATGGAAATGGAAAGCATGGTAGTCTGGTGTTTATTCTGGGATTCTTTTTTTTAGGGCGTGGGGGAGGGGGGGCGAATTTCTTTACTAGTTCTTCTTCTTTCGTCTTTTTTTTTCCTTTCTTCCTAACGGCGAGGGAGGTGCAAGGAGGCTTTCTCTCTCTTTTATGGTACTGTAACTTGTAAATACCCCCGACACTGAGCCTGGGTTTATTTCGAAGCTTGTTCGTGTTTTGTTTTTTTTTGGTTCTTTTTCGGTTTTGTGTGTGTTTTTTGTGTGCTTTTTTTCCCCTCTCTGGAAAGTTATGGTATATTGATGAGTCGTTACGGATGAAAAGACCCCTATTTAAACCATAAATCGAAATATTTTACCACTCTGACATACCTCTCTCACTTGACAAACTATCTATCATCAATACCCTTTCACCATACGTATACCTTACCTGCAATGAATATAATGAACAGAACTCCTACTCCAAAGCTTAAGCAAAAATCATAATCCCTCTCTCTACGTACTCCATCATTCTCATTCCATGAGGAAAACAAAAAGCTTTTCTAATATATATATATACGCAAGAACTTCCAATTCATAACTTTCCTTCAACAATTCCTTTGTCTGATAATACATCCCTCCCTCTCCCTCCCCCTCCCCCCTCACAGACCTGACCTGATCTGATCTGATCTGATCTGGCCAGATCTAGCCTAGCCTTAATAATACAGTAAAGTAAGTAAGGTAAGTAAGTACAGTAAGTCACCCCTCCAAAGGACCAAAGCCCAAAGCCATCATACCCACCAAAGCCCACATATATCTACTAACGGCTCGTCGGCTACGTACCGTCTACTGCCATGGCTATGGTCCAGTCTAGTATGGGGTTTTTTTTTCTTGTGTAATGTGTAGAGATGGATGTTTTGTGTGGTATATTATGGTAGAATTAATACTGATAGTGGTATGGATATGGATATGGACAGTGATACTAGGTGGGTGAGTACGTAGGTAGGTAGGCATGTAAGTAAGTGATGTTGTAATTTTTATATATATAATCTATGATCTTCTTTTCTTTTCCCTTCCCTTCCCTTCCCCTGCTAACCGCTGGTGAGTTACATTGTACATATTAATACTATACCTTTCTATCTAACGAACGTACTTCAACATCCAAATATTCCTAAATCACATACTATACCATACCATACTTCTATACTCTACTCTACTAAACTGCGCCATAACGCCTCGCAGAGCGCAGAGGGGATTAGAAAAAAAAAGTATTTTTCAGCGTCGATACCTAGCTAGCCTTTGTAAGGAATTGAAGTCCTCTAACTAGTACAGTACAGTACAGTCCAGGGCATACGAGCCCCGCCTTTCCCCCCTCCGTCTCCCCTCTCCCCACAATACCTCCCGCTCGCTATCTTATCTCCAATCTCCAATCCCCAAACTCCAAACTCCAAACTCCAAACTCCGGGCCTAGCTATATATGCTGGGGCAGAAGCTCGGTTTTTACAGTTTATTTTACTAGTAATCTCCGAATGAGGGGAAGAGATGATTGATTCCATAAGTCTGTTTAACTTGGTTTATTCTGGATCTGTTTGTTCGGGGTATGGTTGGTAGGTAGGGTAGGTATGATATGGTAGGATATGGTTTTCATGGATGTAGGTAAGTTAATTCAAAGCCAGCACACAAATTTAACGCACTGTACTGTACTGTACTTGGTACTGTGATAATCAACAGACTCGGGAGTGGGTAAGCTTAAGGTTAAGGTTTACTTTACGTTTTTGATGTAATAGTGCAGTAGTATATTTACTTACCACTCGATCTTACTTTCTAATAATTAATAATCAAAACATGGCGTTGACATTTATTTGGAATGAATACAATACCTACCTAACTAAAGTAAAAGGAATCCGGTGGGGGAAAAAAACCCCTCTCAAATTTGCATTTTGTATTTTGCATGTTGTATTATTAATCAACGTATACGTACATCCTCCTTTCCTCTCCTCACCTAGCTCTTGGATGTGTGCATGAACTTGCAATTGGGCTAGGTAGGTTATGTACCTATCCTTAGAATCTTTAATTTGGGTCTGGCTTGGATTATTTTGAGCGGGGATGAGAAGGAAGGTAGGTATAGGTGAACTTGAGAGTACAGTAACGGGATATGGTAAGGGAGAGGGGGGTTGATTGGCACTAGTCGTGTGGTAAGTAGAGGACATCGGTTGGTACTGGGTTTGTTACTACTTACTTTGTGATTACATACCTACCTAGTATTATTGACGTGAAGAATCACTAGATGGAATCCGTGGAGACTAGCACAATAAAACCAAGCCATGTTTTTAAACGTAAACCTATCTGCCTTATCTGCCGGCATACCCCAGACAGAACCCAGATACATCCTTCCCATGCTCATCGAGACAAGAGTGCGAGTCGTCGAGATACCTTGAACTATTGCTACAGTACTGCAGTAGTAGGGGCAGCTTTACACCTACCGACTTCTAAATGATCCCAACAATCGTACATACATGTATGTACATACTACACTACATAGATCGGCAGACAGGATGGGACGTTTGAAAGCTCAAAGTTTAAATCAAATCACAAACTGGGACGTGCAGCAATTGGTCGGATGCAAGAAGGGCACCGGTACTTCGTACTTCCCCGCGAAAGCAACACCAGCTGTGGATATTCCCCGTTACTTGTATTTACTGCATTGCTGGCGGGTTCAAGGGGACCACCAAGCCAATCGGCAAGTTTGATGTCGGTAAGAAGTATTGGAGCAGCCGTTGTGCTGACTAATACAGAAACTTCTAGGGCTGAAACAAATCCTACGGTAGAGCTGCTGCATGAAAATGATGAAGTCACTATGCAAAACCGAAACATTCAGCCATTGTGTTGAGGAGGAGCCCAACAAACAAAATTCCTTTGCAATTTTTGGTCAATTCATGTTCAATTCCCCATTGACATTTTAACTAGGGTACACTGGTAGGTGATCTCATGCTCATTTTTCTCTGAGGACCACACGAGGAATTATATATCATCAAGATGACTTGTCTGCGATCAAAATCATACATTTTTGGTGGTAACATGTAAGTTCTACAACTACCTCCCACATCTTCCGAGCTACTCAATGACATTTATTTCTGCACAGACCATGGTCACCGCTAGATTGGACTGCTTCAGACGACCGAGTACGAGGAGGTTCATCCATCTCAGAGCTCACTTGCGACCCCTTCTCCCCCACCGCAGTCTTCCATGGCCATCTCGATATCACAGCACTCGGTGGCGCAGGCTTCGCGTCACAAAGAACAACCGGCGAGGATAGGAATTGGGATCTGTCGAAGCATGATGGACTGCTCCTTGATATTGCAAAATCAGACGAGAAACAATATACCTTGACATTGAAGGATGAGCTGCTCCCAAAGAGTCCGAATGGCAGAGAGCAGAGCACCATTAGCTGGGAATACGACTTCAAGGTGGATTCGGGTGGTGATAAGGTGTTCATCCACTGGGACGATTTCAAGGCCACCTACCGCGGACGGGAGAAGAAGGACGCAAAGCCGTTAGACTTGCAGCATGTAAAGAGGATAAGCTTCATGATGCGGAGGTACTGATGCGTTCATCTACTACTCTCGATCATGTTTTGCTGACACTTACAGCTTCTTTGGTAACCAAGAAGGTGACTTTTCATTATCCATCACCTCAGTCTCGGCATTTTCAAAGCATGATTCGGCGCTATGTCAAAAATACCACGACGACCCGGAGAAAAGCGTACCTCAGTCTACGAACGTGACATCCAAGTCGAGTTCGAAAAGTAATAAAAAACGAGCCTGGTCTAGTCGGCTCTGTGCCTCATGTGTAGTATCATGAATGAGCAGCACTGCCCCTTTGGCAGAAACGTGCCACAGCGGCACTATAATTTGGTCGTTGGCCCTGGCTTCAGCTCGGCGAATACCTCCATTATTATTATACACGCGTCTCCGCTCTCAAGCTTGCCTTCGCCCTTTCCGTTGTCCACACAAGAGTGCCGAGGATGAATGGCCAGATGGACCCCAAGCAAATTGTCGGCGAGCACTTCACCGAATCTTACTTTGCTCTCCTCCTAACATTAACCTCACTCGCAATCGCAAAAACTACCGATATCCTACCCGAAAATTCCAGATTGTGATATCATATCCGCGACCCTATATGACGACCCTTGTCCTGTCCATTCGACTGGACTGGTTACGATACATAGCTCGCTTCTCGTCTACAGGAATTAACTGCAAAGCAGGGCAGGGCAGGGCATGGAGGCAGCAAGGCCAGGTAAGGATAATCTGCACTCTCAATCACAAAACTACGTTACACAACATGATCGTTTATGCGTGACAGTCTAAACCCGTCCTTGTATGTAGGCTGTAGCGCAGCCCATTCCATCAATCCCCCAAAAACCCGGAGAGGGGTTTCTCCTTTTCCTTTTCCTTTTCCTTTTCCTTTTCCTTTTCCCTTTCCCTTTCCAGTTTTCCCCACCACCTCGTTCCTGAAGCGGTCGGTAGTACTTCGTACGGTATGCGTGATCGGACTGAACGAGGGCCCCAAGATTGTATTCATCGCATATGCATATGAAGGAAGCATACATGCACGCCTTGCTGTATGATACGAAGTACTCTAACCTCATCCAATCCAATCCCAAAGTACAGTACAGTACAGTACATCTAATTTATTCCATTCCATCCGCAAAAATCTGAACCTCGGATCCTCTTCTCCCATTTTCTGATTCGAAAGCCTAATGGGTTCGTTCCTCTATCCTATGATATACAAGAAGAAAAACCCTTGCTCAAATCAAATCAAACCAATCAAGCTCCACCCCATTGGGAAAAGCATAGAGGAAAAATACATACTACGGTCCTAAAAAAAAGATTCCAACGCACTTACAATCCTCGTACCTACTCGAAATTCGCGGTCTGCGGGTACTGTCTACGGCGTCGACATCCTTCTTTTTTTTTTGTGGTTTTCCCCCACCGAAACTAAAAGTCTTTGAAACAAGAAAGCTGCTATGTATCCGAAGAATCCTTCTTCTTCTTTCCTCCCCCCCTTCTTCTCCTTCCCTTCCCTTCCCTTCCTTTCCCTTCCCGGTAACACTTGGACACAAACAACATAGCCCTATGAAGTATAAACCGATATACGTACGGAAAGCACACTGCTTTTCAAGTACTGTATCGTCAATTCTGGTATGAAGGTAGGTAAGTACGTATTGTGTTTTATTTCTAACTGAACAACACCGGCAGCAGCACCAAGAGCAGTGGTTTCCGCTTATAGATAATGTACTTTCTGCTCTCCGTTATATTACTTCTATATATATATTTGTGTGTATTAGGTGTATATATATATATATATATATATATAAGTGTATTCAAGAGTTCCGCCTCAATGGCAGAAGCATCTAAGCATCTCGATCTATTCCTTGAACAGCTACAGAGCAAAGCGATACAGATCCATATCCATAACCAGTCATATGTATGATACATACATATACATATTATGTTAACAACCCAAAACAGTGCTTAGGTTTCAAAGGCGGACAAAATTTGGCTTAATATATATACCCCATGACGTTCGTAAACTGTAATATCCGATATTTTTCGGGGGTTTTATTACCTTTTATATTATGAATTTGTGGACAGTAGTAAAACAGAGCTCTTTCCCACCTACTACTTACAGTATCTCTCCTCTCTCCCCGCACTTTCAAATTGCCATTTACCCATTCATCTATGAACATCATCATATATATATCCCAAAACATCCCAAAACATCTCCAAAATGCTCCTAGATTTATTATAGCTATAAGAAATTCAAGAAAGGTAGAAAGATACTTACAATTCGAATTTTTTTTATTCTTTCCCCCCCTCTCCCTCTCTTCAAAATCCAACCTCCCCCCCCCTCTCCCCCTAACCCCCCCATTCTTTCCCACCAGCAAGCAAGCAAACAACCAAATCCCACACGTCTAAATTTCATTTCCTTCCCTCCCTCCTCATGATCTCATCTACCCGATCAAGCAAAATTTCAATACAATTCCAGTCTCCATCTAATACAAAACCCAAATCTCAAATCCTATCATATCCACACTCTAGACTCTAGACTCTAAAAAGATTCATCTTTAACTCGTTCTAAAGAGAAAGTCTCCCCCCTTTCCCCCATAGACTGATGTTGCAAGTCGGAAGTGTAGAGCGTTAAGGAGAGAAGGGGAGAAGGGGAGAAAAAAAAACTACTGCCCTACTAGGCTACTACCTAGGTACCTGTGATGATGGGAATCACATCCCACTGACTGGTCCATGTAAGGGTTGGAGTTTGGAATTTGGAATTTGGTGGTAGTAACAAAATTCAATCAAAATTCAATTGAGAGCTGATCTGTGGTGTTGTGATGATAGATTTACGCGACCACTAGGTTAAGCTCCATGGGCTTGTCAATCTGAGTAGAGCAGATTGTGATTTGCTATAGAGCTGCCTGCTCCAGGGGCTGTGTAGCATGTACTTACTATGCAACTATAACGTATAGATGTGGGGAAAGGAAACCAGAACATCACATATGGCTAGGGTTTTACCAGCCAAAGAGGTACTTGTGGTTTGTCAATTAGATAATTTGTATTCGCCAAATGTCATAGCCTCAAAATACGCAGTGTGAACCAAGTTATCTTGAATTACTCGATCATGGCTACAAAAACCATTCAGAGCTCAAGGTATCTCCTCAACTGATTCTTCATGAAAAAAGGCTCCATCGCTGTCAAATCGACGAGGAAAAAGAACTACTCCATCAGACATCAACCACCTTGCCAACGTTACATCGCAACATGATCAAGAGACCATGCTGGCCAAGTAATCTAGCAAAATAAAAGTAATTTACTCCTCCTGCTCCAATGGAGCCTCCTCCTCGTACTCCTCCTCGCCTTCGGAGATGGAGGCATCCTGGTATTGTTGGTACTCGGAAACCAAATCGTTCATGTTCGACTCAGCCTCAGTGAACTCCATCTCGTCCATACCTTCACCAGTGTACCAATGCAAGAAAGCCTTTCTTCTGAACATAGCAGTGAACTGATCACCGATACGCTTGAAGAGCTCCTGGATGGAGGTTGAGTTACCGACAAAGGTGGAGGACATCTTGAGACCACGGGGTGGGATGGAGCAAAGGGCGGTTTGAACGTTGTTGGGGATCCACTCGACGAAGTAGGAAGAGTTCTTGTTCTGGACGTTGCGCATTTGATCTTCGACCTCTTTCATAGAGACCTTTCCACGGCTGTAGCGTATTAGTAAGATGAATCAAGTAATATTGGCATAAAAGGCTTACAAGATAGCAGAGCAGGTCAGGTAGCGACCATTGCGGAAATCAGAGGCAGCCATCATGTTCTTGGGGTCAAACATTTGCTGAGTCAACTCTGGCACGGTGACAGCACGGAAAGAGTGGGCGCCACGGCTAGTGAGAGGAGCGAATCCAACCATGAAGAAATGGAGACGAGGGAATGGAACCATGTTGACAGCCAACTTTCGGAGATCGGAGTTGAGCTGGCCTGGGAATCGGAGACAAGTGGTAACACCGGACATGACGGCCGAGACCAGATGGTTAAGATCTCCGTAAGATGGGTTGGTGAGCTTGAGGGTTCTCATGCAGATATCGTAGAGAGCCTCGTTATCGATACAGAAGGTCTCGTCGGAGTTCTCGACCAACTGATGGATGGAGAGGGTGGCGTTGTATGGCTCGACAACGGTATCGGAAACCTTGGGGGATGGGACGACTGAAAACGTAGCCATCATACGATCTGGAAACTCCTCCCGGATCTTGGAGATCAAAAGCGTACCCATACCAGCACCAGTTCCACCACCGAGAGAGTGGGTGATTTGGAAACCTTGGAGGCAGTCGCAGCCTTCGGCTTCACGACGGACAACATCAAGGACTTGGTCGACAAGCTCGGCACCCTCAGTGTAATGTCCCTTGGCCCAGTTGTTACCAGCTCCAGATTGGCCGAAGACGAAGTTGTCGGGGCGGAAGAGTTGACCGAAAGGACCAGCACGGACGGCATCCATGGTACCAGGCTCCAAATCGACAAGAACGGCACGGGGGACATACTTGTTACCGGAGGCCTATACCACATTAGCGACTGTCAGTTCGTAGATTCTAGGCCTGCCAACAAACCTCGTTGAAGTAGACGTTCAAGCGCTCGAGTTGAAGATCAGATGTACCATTGTAGCTATCGCCCATGTCAGCCTAGAGTAAACAAGTGGCCTCGGAGGGCCATGCTAGCACAAGAGCAAACTTACACGCCGGATCCATCAAGACCATGCTCGCCAGAGATCGTCTGCCTGTTTCTTTATTAGCATACAAGTCCTGTGTCGCGTACGTGTATCAAAGATTGTCGCGACAGCGGCATTGTACACACCACTAGACATCGCATTAGCATTGACACAAGCCGTAGGAAATGAAAATACTCACAAAAGCAGCACCAATCTGGTTACCACACTGGCCAGTTTGAAGATGAACCTGAAAATAGATAGTCAGCAAAATGGTTGTCGAGGTCCAAGGGGTAGTGGGGTAGCAGCAATTCAGGGGTAAGGCAGACGCGTCGCAGAGCTCGAGGAAGCCAGGAGGGCCACAAGATACTTACGATTTCACGCATATTGTAGGAGGTTTGGTGTTCGAGTTGTAGATGTTGATTTGGTTTGAGGTAAGAAAGGATGGAGCAAGAAGTTGCGAGAGCTGGTGTTGTGGAAGTGGAGTTGGAAGGGAGGGTTTTCTGGCGGTGAAAGACACGCTAGTCTGTGTTTACCTGCCCACCTCCTCTGGCAGGGACGGGGGACGACCATCGAAGGCCCGTGCACTGTCATGTGATGCACTAACCACACCTGGCCAATGCAGAAACGAGTGAAATCTGATGTCTAGTGTTTGGATATCTCAAACCACTTCACGACACTACTCCAAGTTTCATTTCGTATATCAGGAATTTCACCGTAGACATGGAAGCCGAAATCAAGTCTTTCATGCCAGGGATTGACCCAATCCTGACGGAATATTCAGTAGGATATCTGACCCACGCATCAAATGCCTATGTACCAGATGTGGAGGCCACAGGACCTTCTCCTCTGGCAGAAGCAGCAACATCCATAACAGAACTTCTACTTTCAGCTTCGGGAGATCCTTCGCCAACAAATGAAGCTAAAATTAGCCAAATCGTCCAAAAATGGGTGGACAAATTCAACGCCTCCCAGGCCGCTAGTGGAAATCGAACTCAGCTATCTTCTACTGCAAGGAGGTTGGACCAGGCAATCCAAGTTGGAGCCCAGAGAAATATGTCGTCTACCTTGGGTGTTTCTACTGGGGGTGTTGATCTTGAATCAGCAAATACGAGAAAACTTGAGTCAAAAGTCGACAAGAAGAAGCTGGAGAAGGCCGAACGGAAGATTGCTGCCAAGCAGAGCAAGAAGGTCTTCAAGAATGTCGAGTATGAAGCCTCAAAATTGATCAACCAAACCGACGATGCCCAATCGTATGAGGAGTTTTTCATGGCTGTCAATCCTCTGCAGCTGGGGTCAAATGCCCAAGGGCAACAGAAGAGCAAGGATATCAAGCTAGATTCTATCGATGTATCTATTGGAGGCTTGAGGATATTGACAGACACCAACTTGACTTTGGCTTATGGCAGAAGGTACGGCTTGGTGGGTCAGAACGGTATCGGTAAATCTACGCTGCTAAGAGCACTCGCACGAAGAGAGCTTGCTATCCCTACTCATATTTCTATTCTTCACGTTGAACAAGAGGTTTGTTTTCTACCTCCTTCTTATTCATTGATGTAAATGCTGAGATCACGCGAAGATTACTGGAGATGACACGCCAGCTTTGCAAGCTGTATTAGACGCAGATGTGTGGCGAAAACATCTCCTGAAAGAGCAGGTCGTAAGTTACCCCACCATATCGCCCTCTTAAATAAGTGGCAACTATTTGCCTACTTCCAAACGGAGCTAAATCCTTTCTAGAGAGTCTCCCAAGAGCTTGCAGATATCGAGGCAGAACGTTCCTCTATGGCCGATACTTCAGTTGACGCTGAAAGACTTGATCGAGAGCGTGAGGCTCTGGACAAGACTTTGGGAGACGTCCAAGGCAAATTGGCAGAAATGGAATCTGACAAAGCAGAGTCCCGAGCTGCAACTATTCTTGCTGGTCTAGGCTTCTCCCCAGAACGCCAACAATTCGCGACCAAAACATTCTCTGGTGGTTGGCGTATGCGTTTGGCTCTTGCACGAGCTCTTTTCTGCGAACCTGACCTTCTGCTTCTTGATGAGCCGTCTAACATGTTGGACGTCCCCTCCATTACCTTCTTAGCCAATTACCTTCAAGGCTACCCAAGTACGGTTCTTGTAGTATCTCACGACAGAGCTTTCTTGAACGAAGTCGCCACCGATATTGTACACCAGCACTCCGAACGTCTCGACTACTACAAGGGTGCCAACTTCGAATCCTTCTATGCCACTAAGGAAGAGCGTCGGAAAACTGCAAAGAGAGAATACGAGACTCAGATGGCGCAGCGAGCTCATTTACAAGCCTTTATTGACAAGTTCCGCTACAATGCTGCGAAGTCGTCTGAAGCTCAGTCCAGAATCAAGAAACTCGAGAAGATGCCTGTTCTCGAAGCTCCAGAAAGCGAATACACCGTTCATTTCAAGTTTCCAGATGTCGAGAAACTGTCGCCCCCTATTGTTCAAATGACGGACGTTTGTTTCGGATACACGAAAGATAAACCTTTATTGAAGAATGTGGATCTGGACGTCCAACTTGACTCTCGGATTGGTATCGTTGGACCTAACGGTGCTGGTAAGACAACAGTGCTCAAACTCCTGATTGGCAAACTGTCACCCACGTCCGGCCTCATCTCCCAAAACCCTCGTCTTCGAATTGGATTCTTTGCCCAGCACCACGTCGATGCACTCGACTTGACTACCAGTGCTGTCGGATTCATGGCCAAGGAATATCCGGGAAAGCAGGATGAAGAGTACCGTAGACATCTTGGTGCTTTTGGTATCACTGGCATGACTGGTCTCCAGAAGATGGAATTTTTGTCTGGAGGTCAGAAATCCCGTGTGGCTTTCGCATGCTTGTCCCTTACCAATCCTCATATCTTGGTTCTTGACGAACCTTCCAATCACTTGGATATTGAAGCTATGGATGCATTGAGTACAGCTCTGAATCAGTTCCAGGGCGGTGTTCTCATGGTTAGTCACGACGTTACGATGTTGCAAACCGTTTGCACTAGTTTGTGGGTATGTGATAATGGGACGGTAGAGAAGTTTCCAGGAGATGTGCAAGCGTATAAGAAGAGAATCACAGCTCAGGCAGATGCCAGTGGAGTTGTAGCAGCTCACTAAATGGCAGTTGTCGTTGTCAAATTAAAACCGATCAAACCAAGATCCTTACCACATCAGACTGGTTATATTCTCCACGGTCCAGCTCAGGTGTAGAACTATCGAGGTGCTGTTCGATTCATGCTCATGTTCTTGAATTCATTCTCAGCTTGAAGTCAGTTGCTACCAAAACTTCCCGTGGCCCCGCTTTGATAAAATCTTATAAGCATCCTTGCTTCAAGTATAAGATAGGTACATAAGTTAATGTATACCTGCTGTCTTTCTAACGGCAATTGCTCCATGTCAGAGAGGAGTTGCAAGGAATAGAAAGTGTTTCAAAATGTAACTTATTGTCTCATAGTTTCCTCATCACACTTCAATGAGTGCAAGTGAAAAGAAATTAAAGTTGGCTGACTAGGTTACCCTTAAAGAAAGAAGGTATTTTGGTGGCTGAATTATCGGCTTTATCACGATGTGTACCCACTTTTTTACTTTGGTGTGGAGTGGCTACTTAGAGTTAGAGCTAAGACAGAGCTCCTGGCAGAGCAGCGGTAACAAGGACATTGCTTGAAGATAATTAAAATCAGGAGACAAGTTGGTGGAGCCGCTCAGGATAGATACTTATTTATTCATATTTCATAAATCAATTTCAAAAAGAACAATATAGAAGAGTAGAAGCTGCGGAAAATATCCTTTTATGGAGAACCTCACCAGTTGGTTTGTTGACTAGGTATACATATTTAACCGATCACCAAGCCGCCAGTGAGACCTCACATCACGATAGATACTTGATACCGCAGGCTCTACTGCTACTATTATCAACACACAATTGAGTCGCTGACACCTACCAACCGAACTGAAATCACGCATCGATCACGCACACTCGCAATCACGTTGTCAGATACGCGCGAAGAAGCCGACGACTCCCTCAACAGGGGCGTTGGGCTAGCCACTGGAGCGAAATTGGGGAACGTTACGCGCGCAACATCTCCTCCACCACGATACCCAATCTCTGAGCCTTCAGGGAGCAGATCACCTTCACCACGACCTCCACCCTTCTCATCTCTCTACACATCCACCGAGGAAGCTGTCGAAGCATACAAGACTGCTGTCACTGAAGCCGGCGCTTCTGCATCCGTACCTGCGTATTCGCCCGCGGCTGCGTCCCAATCACACCCAGCTTCCGCATCATCTCAAGACGTCGTTGCGCAAACCAAGGACTGTCTTCCGCAGGATACAAAGGGGGAATCTTCCAAGAAGGAAGACGATAACGAACCTCCGCCAGCATACTCAGAGGGCTCTAGCCCACTCGATTCGTTCACATACCTGATGGCGGCCGCAGGAGGAGCTGCGAGTATTCTTACTCAGGTGCAGCAGATTGGCCCAGCACCAATCAATACACTTGGGGGTATGCTTTAAGTCTGCGGAAATGGTTGGATGCTAACGAGAGATTGTAGATGTCGGTGCCGATGAAAATATCACGATGGACCTACGGTATAGCCTGCAATTCGCGAATGTAGAGACATTGTACTAATGCAGTCAAATGTGTAGTGGCCAAAGATTTACTCTTTCACGAGACGAACTCCTCACTCTGCCCGAATTCGTCCTTCTCTCTCTGTTTCCCAATGGTCTGCTTCCAGATGGACACCTGAATACCTACCATGAAGGCGACGCCTTCCAAGTCGATGTCCGTGAATTCAAGCATATTCGCAATCTATTACTTAATAAAGATTTACATATAGCTAACCTTGCTTTACAGTATGACCCTGCTTCGCTGCAATACATGCTTGATTTCTTCCGAAATGTCGCACAAACCATTCCCTCTGGTTCAAATTCCCCATCTGCTAGCCCCGAAGGCGATGCGGTACCAATCGAGCCGATGACTGGCTCTGCTAGAGAGATGTTACAGGATAGAGCTGGAATAATTGTACTGAGGGAAGATCTGGATTTCTACGTTATACCCCCTCGGCCAGACATTGAGCAGCCGGAGATGATAGAGGTTAAAAGAGCAGCAGGAAAGGCATTACTTAAGCAAGATGGTATATTTTCTGGACTGAGGAGAAGCGAGGAGACTGGAACGACAGAGCAGCATCTGATTGAAATGTTGACTGCCGGGTACGTATAAATTCGATATGAGTTGATAGGGGCACTCCAGACTAACATATGTTAGTGGATTCAACCATGACGACCATTGGGGTCACCGGGCAAACGAGCCAAATAAAGCAGTCATATGCAGCCTAGCACTCGCGAGATTGCGTACTGAAGTTCGCGGTAGTGACATAGGCAGCAATGCTGTCGGAATGGCTCAGAAGCTACTTTTGTTCTGGAGGAAACCAGCCCGAAGATGCTGGTGGGAAGGCGTGGAGCTGGACCATGTGGAAGGCGTAGACGGGAAGCTAAAAGTGTGGATTAGGAGAGTTTGGACTCTAGAGATGAGTGTCATCGGGCTAAGATAGAGCTTGCTTCTCTAACCTTCCCATTTGTCTATTTCCCTTTTTGTCCGATATATCCTAAGCAAGAATTGAGGTCCAAGGACTTGGCAAGCGTCATTTTTTTGTTATTGTAGCATCGCTTTCCTACGTCTTGTTTGAGTTTTCGTTTTGGAGTGCAAAGGAATTTCACAAGTTTTGACCACTTCTTTTTTTTGAATAAAAATTAAAACCTTCCTCTGTGGGGTAAAATATACACGAGGGAAGAGCGCTTGCTGTTATAGAGAACATACCTCGGTTTTATTTCCAATTAGTCCGCAATTTCATGAGCCTATCCTTCTAGCCTGGGAAAGGGTTACTGTTAGTGAGTAGCAAGTGTCATCTTCCTGCTACTTGTTCTAACTAATTGTTCGATATAGCTAGCTACCGCCGTCTTAGCTCCCATAAGTCTTAGAGTTAACCGTCTCTGGGCCATCGGCTCTTGGACTTTCGTTCATGGGCTATCAATATCTTTCTATCCCACAAGAATTTATTTCAGCAATTTTTCCATCCAACACCAATTTATACCGCCGTCCGACCCCAATATCATCTTGTTTGTCTTAAACTTCACCATTATCACCCACCATTATCATCCGTCATTATCGTCCAACATGGACCAGGATCCGAACGACCAACGCTCGAGGAAGCCCCGAGGCGAAGGAGTCCCTGGAGCTCCAAGAGGGCCCAAATTCTGGATTGCAGAGAACTTACGATGGGCTGAAGCGCAACGAATAGCAAGAAACTTAAATCTGGATCAAAACCGACAAGAAAGATTGGATACACTTAACCCTGCCGCCACACAAAAAGAGCAAAGACGGTTCCCACCTCTGACTAGGACTACTTCTCGTTTTCAGGGACATTTCAAACAGTCCGGGAAACTGCCACCCCCAAGCTATGCTGCCGCCGTCAAGGGAAATGGTGCTTCCATGCAGCATGGCCCGCCTGCTCACTCGTCAGGACCATTCATTCAACAGCCGTCAAGATCTGTAGATGCACACTACGTCCGCCAAGAAAGCAAAACTTTGCGAAAAGACGCTCCTGTTGCATCGTATCAGGAGGTTAGACATTCCTCCCCTTCAAGAAATGTCATTCAGCCAAGGGACGAAAGTGAAAATCCTCGCCTATCACTCCAAACATATTCTCCTTCAGTTCATAGTCCTCCATCGAGAGCAGAACATGATATTTCTCAACAAAGCAACAAAGATTTCCCAACTTCTGCAAGTACTACTGTACCGAGGTATGAGAATGCAGCAGTTCAACGAATGGACGGATACTCGAACCGAGAACGCCACGCTACACTACCGACAAGACCCACAAGATTGCACTCTCGTCGTTCGGGTATCCATGCCCTACAGGTGGTTTGGCAGCACAGAAAAGAAACACCTACTGGCAGAATGAACTGGCTGCAAGTCTCTAGCAGTGAGGCCAAGGGGACACAAACATTCATACAGCAGTCGCAGGGATCGATGATGAATGATGGTGCTGCTGACCAATACCCATACGACTTCGGCGATATGAGTTCCACGAGTACTCTACCACCAATTCATCGTTGTGTGACCCAACCTACTTCAACTACTCCTGACTCTTTCTCTCGTCTGAGCAGTCGTCGAGATAATCCTTTTGGAGCGATCGCAGCCGAGGCTGTTCTCGCCGGAGTTCGTTTCCTGCGTCTCTCTGCCGAGGAGATCGGTGTTCCTCTTGGTAGCAGCGGGATTAAGGATAGTGAAAGTGATGATTGTCCAGCGGTGAGGTTGGATGCTATGGATGACAATTCCAGCCAGAGCGACGTGACTACACCGGCCAACGAAGACGCAATCATTGATGCAGCTGACCATTGCTCCTATGAGATACTATTATCTAGTTATCAATTGAACTGACTTGTCGAGCCAGCCCACATGCAGTGTTATGATGATACGAGCCGGTGATTTTGAAGGAGGTCGGTGTATGATGGGACGAGCTGAGAACGGATAAGGCAGGAATGGGTTACGTTCGAAAGATTTGGTATTTGTTTGGCATTGAATTGGCTGGTATCGATGTCTATGACGGAGGAAGGTCTACTTGTTTGGATTGAAGATCGTAGTTCTTCGACGTAGGGAAAGGGGGCTTTGTTTTCTAGTAGAATCACAATTAGCCAATTTGCATTTCAACCTCATATTGAAAATGAGTCTTGGTAATGGTGCTTCATCCTACATGTGTTTGTTTGCATGTACGCTCTAGTAGAGTTTCTGTGGTGGAGATGTGAATCATTGAAAATTAAGAAGGATTCATAGAGGCAGTCTACACAACTTGGGCAGGCGGAGACTCCGTGATGTTTCGTCGGGCAGCTGCGACGCATGTTCAACGCAGTGCTGTCTTCCTCTGAATCTAAATCCATTGTACGAATTTATTCAGGACTCAGTATCATCCATTGATTCCTACCACTGTCCTGTCATTGTTCAATTATTTTATTCGAAGATCCAAATATTGTTCCCGAATCACAGCCACTCTAGCACTGGACAGCGGCATCCTCGCTTCCATCTAAGTTGATATGACTCGAAATGGGAAACAATATCCACTCCTTGGGTCAGTGAATCTCGCCTTTGAATAATCAATTCTGCTCTTGAACCTCTCTACAGATCTTGAGATAGGTGGCAGACCGAATGCTTATTTTTAAAATAAAAAAACAGGGAAGAGTTCCGAATCTTCAGTAGTTTGTTGATGAAGAAGAGACTTCGCAATATCAGCAGTGTTTCTAGAAAGGCCACAGTCATTAAAGCCGAACAAGAATCTGCCGAAAATAATATTTTGCGAGAGGCCGCTAAGCAAGAGAAAGCTGCGGAACTTTCTCGACACGAAGCCAACAATATTTCCTCTTCGGCTTCTCACTACGAGACGAGAGCAGAGCCATCTGGCGAAGACACAGAAGAGCGTCTACAAATCAACAACTCTGCATGCGTGGAATCATCTACAGCCGACGCACAGGAAGTGATTCCTCAGGTCAATTTCGTCGCGCGCGAAAGTAGGCATACAGAATCATCTTCTGTCAACTCGAAAACTTTGCCACTATATATTGCTCTTGACAGTGAGGAAGCAAGACCTCTTACCGCTGACAAAGAAGAAGGTGTATTGAAGGGAACTTCCGCTTCGATCAAAACAGTACAGATAGTATCGCCTATAATAGATCGAAAAGACTTGCCTCTAGATACTGCGGTTGCTATATTCACTGTTACAGGTACAGGACTATCAACCGATTCAAGCCTAGATACAGACCAAGTCTCCCAACATCATTCTCAACTACAAGTCATAATTGAGGACCAGGGAAGAGCCGAAGGGAAGCAAGCTCTAAAACATTCTCTCGAGATCTCCCATGCAAAGAAATCCGAAGCCGAGCACATTTTTACGTGTAAACTCCAAACTACAACAAACATAAGCCAAGACCCGCCGGAGCAGCGCGTCTCCAGGTCAAGAGAAGAAAATTCCGCTAAAGTTCTGATAGACCGTGGAGTCTACGATATCTCTACCTTAGGTCAGGACGACGATACTCCTACAAGCCTTGTAAATTCTCCAAGAGTTTTTCTTCAAGTTCGAGCTCAAATGGACCCTCGAACTATGCAAGACGACAGTCAATCAAGTCATGCAGGGTTCTCCACCTCTCGATATCACTACAGTTCAGTAGCTAAGTACAATGACACTTCTGATGATATCAAAGACAAGCCAAAGCCCAAGACAACTTATAGTGGCCTCAATAACCCCTCACAGCATGAGGAGATGGCGCGTTGTACGTGTACCCCACAATACTTCCCCACAAGGTTCCAATACTTCAAGACGCTAACTATGTCAAACCAAAGATCTAGGCAAGCCTGGTACCGAAGAGGAACAAGCTCCCCAGACCAACTGGCCGTCAACTTTTCCCGACCCATTCCTCAAACGTTGGAAGCCCCTTATTGCAAAGCTACAAGCCATCCGAGTCCGAGAAGCTGCACGAGGAGAAATTCCAAAGAAATTCTGGCCTGTTCTGGATTTTGGTTACCAAGGTCCCCGTGAATCACAATTTGGTCCTGACAATAGTCCGCTTATGCCTAAGACATGGAAAGGATTTCAAACCGGCGGTACTTGGGACATGATGCCAGCACACCACGGCCGGAAGAAGGTCTACTCAAATCTTTACCAGCGCTTGGCGGAAGAACAACGATGCCCCAAGTATACTCACAGAAGACTTCAGAGCAATGGATATTAATGAACAACAAGGACTGGCTACATGTGGCAGATCAGACTAGTGGTAATGATTCAGGGACGAGCATGGTCTAGGGACTATTACTGTAGGATATAGGTGTACGAGGGAGAGTGCATGACTCATGAATCAGCGGCTCGGGCCATCAGAAGCCGTTCACCTGCATCGGTGGCTTGACTGGTTTCTGAATGAAGTGTATCATAGTCATTAATTGAAACTGTTTTACCATAGTGAAAAAAGGGCACATATCATTTGTTGATGTATAATTCCAAGTAGTGATCCAGTGGAGATCGGACTCTGAGTATCTCTAAAAAGAACCTAGGAGTTCCAAGCACTTTCAAGCTGACTCCAAAGGTAGCTGATCCTACTCTCATAGTCCTCTATTATCCACAATCAAGATCAATCCTTGACAGCCCATACCCCTCTCAATTCTTGTAGTAGTCACTCAAAACAACACCGCCACATGCATTAACCCAGCTTCGGGCCCGGAGCATCATTCTGCACGTAAATCAGTCAGCACTATTCCCCCGTTGACCTTGACCAAAACAGTAATCTCGCTAAGTTACTAACCTTGAAACCCTTCTGCTTATAAGCCTATCTCTCCAATAGAGCCTGATACTGATTCCTCGCTCTAATCCCCGTCTTCAGCTTCTCTATGCAGCGCTAATACGGCTCGTTTCTGTATTTCCGGGATACCCGCCAGACCTCGACTCACGTTCTCTGTTCGGATGAGGGTCATTGTTGCTCGTTGAGCTGTGTTGGAGCTTATAGTTGGGGAACTGGACGTATCTTGGAGTTTCTTTGGGGCTGTGAGCGTGCGGTGATGGTGTTGGCGGGCCTGAGATCGATGGATGAGGGACCGGCCTGAAGGGAGGTGGGTGGAGCTCCTTCTTCTCTGTAGGAATAGAGAAGTTGTGGATTTTCTGCATGTGTTCTATATTGAGACTGAGAGTCGAAAGTTTTCGATTGCAGAAGAGGCACGAGTATGTATTTAAATTGTCTATTTTAGAGGCGACTTCTTCTAATTCAACTGATACCAGAAGGGCTCGTCTTTTGGCTTCCAGTTGTGCGGCTGCATGGTTGTGGTTTCGGTATGCTTGCGAAGTATAGAAATCTTTTTCGCATGTTGTAGACGATTTGTAGAATGAAGAATAAGGAGTCGAGTCTTCTGCAGTTGCTACTTCATGAATACTAGCAGTGAGGTTACGGTAGACTTGCGAGGAAACTGGAGATAGTGAAGTGAGGTGTGTGAAGTGAAGTGTCTCTTGAGCTTGTAAATACTACATTCTGGTTAGCTTGGAGGCAAAATTGAAACTTATGGAGAGAAGGGGAACATACTGCCGATCGAATTTGGCGTGCGTGTGTTGAGCAGCACCATTCTCGAATGCTATCACGCATATTTTGCATGTGAGCTGAATTGAAAGTGCTGATCTGGATGCTGACATGGTTGATTCAAAGAGAAGATGTGGTTGGTAATGGACTGAAGGGAAGGGAATTTGCTGTACATAAATGCAGCATTGAAGGCTGTTGTGAAATGAACGAATGAGACTTCAAGTTTTCACTTTGTAGTTCGAGGTCTACTTGTAGCACCCTGAAATCTCTTGAAATTTTCGAGGAATCTGATGGACAGGCAGGTTGCAGATCAGTCTCATATGATGAAAAATGAGTGATGCTCATTACAAGTATGAAAGCCATGCTTGCGGTCTAGATAGCTTCTCTACTGACTGTTTAGTTAGATAATTAGCCTCAAGAACGAGAAGTGAGTCATAGAATTCGAATAGAGAGGAGCAGGGTTTGCATAAATAAATTCGGATATTTGCCATTTGGAATTGTCCTGACGAAGCAGGTAGCAGGTGGTTCAATACTTTCATTATTCGGACTTCCAGTATCAGTCACTGTATATTTGGATGTGGTTGGTCACTATGAGGTTGTATTGTCTGGGAAAAGACTTCGAGGTCGAGGTACATGGATGTCTGATCTCCGAGGCTGGTCGGCCCCATAGAAGCCGGGCCAACCCCACTTCATCGATGGACGACGCCTTTTCGATGCAAATTAAGATATCCAGATCAAGTCAACATAGCAGGCAATTCTATTGAGATATATCTTCATCAGATAACAACGATTCGTCGATGTCGTGATGGAAGCCGCCGACCTCCGAGAATCTTATCTATTCACAGGAGTGGGGGCTTCGAGTCTTGTGGAAGGTTGAATGTAACACAGACCAGCTTCAAGAACGCCTGTCAGCTACAAGACCTTTTCTAGGTCGAGCTCTTGTATTTAAGAGAAAACCAAGATTTCCATTTGCCCAGTATGACAGTCTCTCAGGCTTCATCAATACCCTTCAACGTCCCAACTATTGACATATCCGCCTACCTGCTTGATCCTTCATCACCAGAGGCCCTCCAAATAATCGATGCTGTCCGGACAGCATGTATTACCACAGGATTTTTCCAGCTTATGGGACACGGCATCTCTCGATCACTACAAGATGCAGTATTTAAAGGCTCAGAGGCACTATTCAAGTTGCCCTTCGAAGAGAAAGTGAAGCTGGATAAAAGTTACAGCATTGGCGCTAGCAATAGAGGCTATGAGCTGATCGGGGGACAAGGTTTACAGGAGGATACACTACCAGATTTAAAAGAGGTGAGTAAAACTAAAACCATCTTTGATGCAAAGTTCCAGCTGACTATCAGGAAAACAGGGCTTCTATGTTGGCAAAGAGATTCCCGCCTCGGATCCCAGAGTCCAAAGACATGCCTTCCTAATGGGCCCAAATCTATGGCCTGAGCCCTCACTCATCCCGGAGGATATTTTCAAGGACCCAATGAACGAGTACTACGCCCAAATGTATGCACTGTCGCTCAAAGTCATGGATGTGCTCGCGGCCGGGATGCCCTACGGACCCGACGTTTTCGAAGAGTTCTGTTCCAACGATGCCGTTGCCTCGATTCGCTTGCTGCACTACCCGCCGGATAGATCTAATGATGAGAATCAGCTGGGAGCCGGTGCGCACACGGATTTCGGAGCTATCACGCTTCTACTGCAGGATGAGATTGGAGGTTTGCAGGTTTGGGATGGGGTGAACGGAAACTGGGTTGATGTGAAGCCGAATCGAGACGCATATGTTGTAAATGTCGGGGACATGCTGCAGATGTGGACCAGCGGTAAGTATAGGAGCAACTTGCATCGGGTTGTGAATAAGGGTGGGAGTGATAGATACTCTGTCCCTTTCTTTTTCGATGGAAATGTGGATTGTGTACTGAAACCTCTGGATGGAAGCGATGCTGAGGGCAAGTGCTTGACCGTAGAACAGCATATGAAGGAAAGATTTGCTTCTACGTATGGAAGGGGAAAGAAGCGGGATGGTGGAGAAGACAATTTCAAGGCCTAAGTGGGAATATGATCAAGAATACTGTTTTCCCTTATCAATATTGACAAACAATACCCCTATTTCAACATGCTGGCCTTACACTGAAAGCCATCTACCTCCATGGTAAGTAGATTGGCCAAGATATGCAGTGGATAAGGTTGCCATTTTCTTTCTTCCTTCCTCATGAACAAGACATTCTTTTTCCAAGGAGAACAACTGGTGACTGGTTATCCTTACAGTTGGTTATAGTCACAGCTCTGTCTAGTGTGATTCTGAAGTTCGAAATCTTGGCGATAATGTGAATATCAACAAAGGATTCTCTGCGAGTATCTCGCTCTCACTTTATAAACTAGATCGAGTCCATATTTCTCTGCTTGATATATACCAAGCAACAACAACACTCTCTCGTTGCATCGATCTCCACATATCGCGAGACTCTGTTGCCTATACCGATTTCAGGATCACAGACATCAACACCACCGACCCACGCACCAGAACCACCTATTCCAGTTTCTGATACCGCACGAATCATGGCAGCCACATTAACTTCCTTTCCGAACTTCAACGACGTGCCACCTGAGCTCCGTCGGGCGATCTGGAGACGCACTTCCCCCTGGAACCCGAATACAACCAACGTGATAGTCGTCCACTTCACCCAAACAGCCTACCACCAACTCTCCACCAAAGGCAACACCCGAACCCCCAAACTCGACTACATCTTCAAGATGTACTCTCCTCCCGGCCAACACGGACCTCCTCCTCCCAACACCGCCACCAGAGAAGCCTACGATGACTGGCTCCGCCAGAACCCAAACGAGCTGCGTCTCAACGACGGCCAACGCATTCGCTTCGATGCCTCCAGGCATACGATATTCATGAGTCGGGAATCGTTGTATGCACTAGGTCAATATCTCCAGCGTCGTAGCCCCTCTGCAATCCAACGGGGTCTGAAAGGATTTGGCGAGATCCGGATACTGGGAACACCGTTGTCGCATCAGGTGCGACAGGGGTTCGTGAGCAAGAGGGCGTACGGCTTGAAGAGACACGCCTTTTTGGGTGTTACTAGATTCGTGGTAGTCGATAATATCCCTGGTGTGCCGGATGAGGGCCATGCTCGAGATGATTTGATCGATATGCTTGATGTGCAGCTGAGGGATTTGTTGGCGTTGAGGAAATGGACACCGAGGCAGGTTGATGGGATTTGGGAGGTTAGAGAGGGGATTAGGAGGGATGTGGATATGTTCTTTGGGGCACCAGATTTGGAGGAGAGATTTGAGGAACTGGAGGATGAGGAGAGGCTGGCGAATATCGGGGTTTGAGGGCTGAAATGGTGGGAGGGGCAAGGCTACAGAGTGGTGAGAGACGTTGAATTTCATTAGCTAATTCAGTTATCTTCTGCCCCGGTTGTGTTGGCAATGCAGATATCTAGGTCAAGACATTCAAGAACTGCTAATGTGACGCGCGTGAAACTTTCTTTTCTGTCTCTTGATGTCAAAAAATTCAACATATCCTCCGTAGAGAACTAGATGTTAGCGAGATGATACTTCAATAGAGCTAACCAAGATCGCATCCAAAGACCCCCCAAGGAGGATGGATACAGCTAAACAACCAAGTCTTCTTACATACAAGTCTGGCGTACTATAGTAGAAAGACGGTACTTTGATATCACGAAGAAATAGCCTCTGGAGTCCGTACCTCGGAGGAAGGCTAAACCATAGCCGGGACATTGATCGAGTCAATAGTCCAAACAGTTCCATCAGCCGAGTTCTTAAGTCCCGTATAAGTCGTACCCTGCGAGACACCCACCGTCTTCCCAAAAGCAGTATCCGCGGCCGCCAAGGTGATAACGGTATTCTTGTAAGTCTGGGGGGCGACGGTACCATTACAGCCACCGTCGCACTCGGTACCCGTTCCCCATCTATATCCATTATCAATATTTCTTGCTGTGAGCTGATAAAGGGTTGGAGTACATACCCAGTCATTGGGCCTGAAGCATGGCTGAAGGAAGAGAGGTAGGCGCCAGTGAGGGCGTTGGTGACATTTCTGCTTGAAATTTTAGACATGTTTACCTTTTTGTATGAGATAGATGCAGATGAAGCGTTGCTTACTGCGTCCAGATAAGACCATCGGCACTTCTGGAATACTCAATTCGAACCTCATCCCCAGCCTTCACAACCGCCGCGCTGCCATCGAGCTGGCCAAAGCTTCCAAAGAGGGAAGCACGCACACACCTGTGTTTTTGTTCACAACAATTAGCAGCTAGCACTCTCATCTCCAGTCCCCAAGAAGAGAAGCGCCCTCTAAGCGCAATAATATGTACCATTGACCCGGAACAGCACCACACCATGAATTATCAGGCCAGCTCTCCAATGTGGTTTGGATCAGATCTCCCGTTCCATTCGACATGCCTGGCCAGAGGAATAGCTCTCCGTTCTGCGTCTTTGGCGCCGCGCCTGGAATGAGGGTGGTGACTGCGTGGATGATGTGTGATGTTGTTGGACCGAGGGAGAGCGCTCCGCCCCATGAGTCACGTTTGATGAGACCAGCTGCTGAGCTTCTGATGATGAGGAGGAGAGGAAGAAATCGGGCGAGCATTTTGAGGAATTTTGAGGAATGATCGAAGGGAGAAAGGAACGAAAAGATGGCTTCTCGAAGCTTGAAAAAGTGAAAATATGTATGTACAGTGAAGTGAAGTAGACAGTGAAGTGGATAGAACGACGAAAGAGAAAGACTGTGGTGAAGAGAATGACTTTGTAGGAAAAGAATTAACTATAAATCTTCTTCATGACCTGACCTCGTACAATCTAATGAAGGTGGAGTAAACAATATACCTGAGGAAAGCGAATTTTTGACTGATGAAATATTCAACATGAAACAAACTCTTCTCCAAGTCGAAATCTACAACATGCTTGATTTCTCGCAATCGCTTCATTAATTCACAGACAACTGAGATGTACTGTATCCGCAAACAGGAGTTATATGGATGATGTCCGCTGGGTTCCCATCCATCATTCACAGCATTTTGCCCGAAGATATACCTCAGCTACCTACCCTACCCACGTCCGCATAAAATCCCGATGCAGACATAATCTCCACGGAAGCTCGCATCGGCGGAGCAGGAAGTCTAGCTGAGCTAATAATAATGCCCTCTTCATTACTGTACCTACCTGTATGTACTATCCTTCCCCTTGAAATATTCCAATATTCCTCAGGGATTATTGATGGAAGAGTCCTTCCCAGGTTAAGGTCATGAATTCATGGTCATCCTTGCGAGATACAGTACTTCGTACATCCCCATCCACACACACCCTGGCACCTCAGGCTTCTTTATGCTTAGCGAATGATACATGAAACAGCCCGATGAAAAAAAGGTCTGCAGATTATTAATTAATTAATTCCCCCACCGCTCTCTGATGTGTTTGAAGAATTATTATTGGGGCCGGCCCGGCACTGCATCGGGAACAAGACAGATTCTTGTCGTCGATTATTTGAAATGATTGGTACTTGTCGTTCGTATAAGGTTTGGCTGGGGGGCTGCAATTGGTGTGTGTTGGGTGGGAAGGAAAGGAAAGAAAATAAAAGGGGGGTTTGTTTTGAAATGGCTGTTTCCTGGAGACTAGGGCTACATACAGTACGGTAACTAAACCCCTGGGAGGAGTGTACGAAGTACGAAAATCTCGCTTGTTTTTGATTTGTGAGTGGTGCTTCTTTCTCCTGTCCGGATGTGACGGTCATCTCCGGTCTGTACAGCAAGTACTGTACCAACGTCTGGAGAGGCTTTTTTGAGGCATGGGCCGAAGAGCTAGTCGTACAACCATAAAATAAAAAAGGATTAGGAATGAAGATGACAGCCTGAAGTAGAGTACAGTATGTTCATAATTAACTTTAACATGTTAATGCGGAATGATTGATAAACATGTATCCGACCCCTCACTCTACGCTGAGGAAGCACTGATGGAAATAGGTTGTATTGTTCGAAATGCCAAAAGTACAGTACATACTGTAAAATAGAAACGAACACTCAAGTCGTTTGCGAAACCCGACGACCAAATCACTGTAAGCTCAAGCTAAAAGAGCTAGCTGTCGTTAATCACCATAGATGGCAAATTCATTCGCACACAGCATGGAATTCAAAGTTGAGGAGAAAGAAAGATCAAGAAATCTGTCCTGACTCCTAATCACATTCTGAATATTGCATGTTCCAGATAATTCAAATCATTCGAGACATCATGCAATGTAAAGGAACCATCTTTTCAATCCGGAATTGCCGCTGGACTTATACTGAATCATCGCATTTGTTTACAGTAAACCCTCTTTTTATTTTCTTTCGCTCGTGTGAGCGCACGGCTATCGGACCATGTTTATCATCTAGCAATTATGATACAGTATGATGATGATGCAAATCGCTCCCTCCTACAATATTCTCTCATTTTCCCAATACAGATATACAGTACTGTACTGCAGTGGAGCAGCTGCAGCTACGAATGCACTGAATGTCTTCAAAACCCGCGTGACGTCGTATTCATTCAGCATCTACCTCCATAAAAAAAAACCTCCCTTGCTTCCTTAAGCTTCCTTCCGGTCCGCACGTGCATCTCAAAATCGGTGTCGGTCGTCATATGCATTCATTCAATCATTACATACTACTGTATGATAGGAACCTACACGTACAGTATCTATTTTTTGACGTGAAACAGTGTAACAAGCACCGGTTCCTCCCCGGACCGAGACGAGACAAGACAAGACAAGACAAAAAAAGAAGAACAGAAACAAGGCTCGGATAATTAAAGCCATAGGCGGCGAGAGATGACGGACATCGGAATTCACGATAATTATAATTAGGGAAACGAGTCGTGTGTTCGATCCGCGCGCTACCATAATGTACAGTGCGGTAATTCGGTAGAACTCCAGTACAGTAACTACAAGGTATAATACGTATCACGTTTCCTGAGGGTGGATTATTTGGTCTCGCCCGCCTGGCCTCTCTCTCTCTCTCTCTCTCTCTCTCTCTCTCTCATCCGAGATTGAAGATCCATCGGGGAAAAAACGATGATTACCGTATTCTGAACCGAGCGATGCAGGTACGCGCGCGCAGGAATGGAAGGGGATTAGATTGGATGAGATGTGGGTTTGAGGTTGCTTATATTGTATTACCGGAATGTTGAGTGGTTGCAGTTGTTCAGATGTGGCATACACTTGTAGCTACTGTAGCTAGCTGGCTTATAGTACACGTGGAATACAATAGGGGGAATGACGAGGATCGGATGAAGGTTGAAGGGTTTCAGTGAGTATCTTCGTACCTAGATGCATACTGTACTGTACGAAGTACACGCGAGCACCAGCCTCATGTTACTGTGTTCATGAAATTCTCGATGACGGCATGTTTCTTGTCCGAAAAGGGAATTTTTGAGTATCAATTGCAATAACTATTCTATTTTATTCTATTCTATTCTATTTATTTATTATGGGTCTGGATTATTGGATGTATGTATGTACGAAGTAGTAGTGATGAATACGTAACATCTGATTATTGACTAACTAGACAATACGACCAGTCGCAGCAAGATCGGATGAAAAAAGCACGAAAAGAAAAAAAAAATTGAAAATAAGAAGAAACTCAAAATGGGGAGAGCTGTATGTAATAATTAAATGCGAAGTTCTAGGATTTAATAATGGCGTATTCTTTCGAGAGGTGTATGTACAGTATGTTGTCATCCGCGAGCCTCTTTTCATTCGCTCCGTCGGGACTACAATGTACTGTACTCTCCATAAAGGGTCTATATATAGATACAGTAGCTTGGTACCGTAAACAAACAAATAAATAAATAAACAAGCATATCCCCTCCTCCTCCCTCGGCACTCCGTGGCACTTGCTGACTACTACATCTGATTGGCGCACCTGACGGGTTAAGCAAAAGATTAGGGCTGGTGTTTCGTTTCTGTTTTTGTTTTTGGCGTGGTTTCTTGGGCGTGGCGGGGACCTATGCACGCAAGCATGGCAAGCAAAGAAAACGCGATTTGATTGCTGCTGAAAAAAATAGAGTATTTAATGAAATGACGAGGTCATGCCCTTCTCTGCTTCTCCTTCCTCTTGCCATCTTTCTTGTCGGCTATGCATATGGAAAGGGGGGTTAAAGATGATGTCTACGTGACAATGTTTACAAACAAACAAACAACAAACTGACTCAAAACAAGCCCCATAGGTCTCTGGCAGTGTGTAGCAATACAGTAGAACTACATCATGAAGCTCTTGTTTTTCCCCCACATCAGCTTTACTTTTTTATTTTGCTTGAGTACAGTACTGATTGGCTTTTGAGTTTAGTGGCTTATATAAGGCGTGTTGATGTCGCGTTCCAGCGGGAAGTCTATTGGCTCGCGTGGCGTGATCAAGAAGCACATCCTTCTCTTCCTCCACCTTTCCGTACGCGAAAATAATAAAATCCGGGTTTGTGAGAGATGACTTACGAACTTTGTACTTGTACAGTACAGTACCTTCGTACTGTACGAAGTATCCACCAGCCCAGCTCGCCCTGCCAGCCACCATGATCTGTGCCCATCGGGGCTATTGATGCAACCTGCAATGTAAATCTTCGGTGATGTACGAAGTACGAAGTAAGTATCCATGCTGGTCAATGTTAGATCCTGGGTCTGATCATACGGCTAAAACCTGTTCTTGGGGACCCTTACTACTGTACTGTGCTCGAGTATCAATTACTTTGTATAGTTAGGTTTGTCCCTTTCCTTTGAGCCGATGGGTAGGCTTGTCTTGTGCTGTACTATTGGCGCCTGGCTTGATCCGCGCCTGGCACAATAGTACATCATGGCATTTGTGAGAGGATGAGGACTCGCAAAGATGCCAAGATGATCATGGTGTTGTGCGCTGTCAAGTCCTGGTCCCAGACAAATGGACAGGCAGGGCCAGGGCTCAAGTCCACAAAAAACAAACATGCCTACTCTCTTTTCCAAGCCGCAGTGCTTGTGTGAGAATAATGCATCTGCTCTCTCTTTGCCTCTTTGCCTCTTTTTCTCTCTCTCTGTCTCCCCATAATAGGTAATATGGTACGCCTTACGTCACATTCAAAAAATGTTATTTTGCTTGTGCTCGGCGCCCCCCCCCCCACAATTGAGCGAGGACCAGCGGATCCCTCCAAGGAAATCTAGATTCGAAGACTATTATTATTATTTACCCCCAAAAAATACAAAAGACGACAAAGTGATTCTTATCATGGGCTGGGCAAGCTGAAAGACTACGAATCCAAACGTTTGACCTGAAGTGGAAAAGCGTAAAGATTCCGCTCTGCTCTGCTCTCCCGCGATGGGATGGGATGGACTTTGGTTGGACTTGGTCATGAACATGCAGCCCCATGTCAGGAAACGAGGTACTGGGCCCCTGCAAGAGACGCGATATGCCACCTGATTGGATTCTGAGAAGACGCGACTCGGCCTATTCTTACAACAATGACGAAGACGAAGACGGAGACGGAGACCTGCTTCCAAATAATAATCCATACAATTAAGTTAATAAACTGATTATTCTACGAAGTACGAAGATACGGTGCGCTATCCTTTGTTGTTATTATTGTTGTTGTATCATAGGCGGCGATCCGATGCATCTCCACTTCTCTCTTACCGGAGTTTCGATAGAGTCAATGTTTTAGAACAAGCCTCTTTTGAGTGGGTTCCAAAAATTGTATCATATAAACCTGGGTAGAAAAGAGGTTATGCCAGAGTTGGAAGAGAGCTTGCCCCGGAACAAAAGCGAGAATGACAAAAGGAGGGGGGTTTATGATCTGGGCGGATCTCTGGCACGATCAGATCCGGCTTGTGAAGTGGAGAGAAGCTAATCCTGCGGCTGGAGTAGTGGAGGTACCAGACCAGGAGTTACATGATGGCCGCGGGAGCGAATGGCATCTTTCTTGATCTTGGATGGGAGTAAATCTGAAATCAAGAAATTAAGACGGTTTGTGCATATGCATGTGGTGCGGTAAACAATTTCTAGAAGATACGAGATACTTGGCTATTATCCTTCGGAGGAGGGAGGAGGGATACTGCCTCGACCTCGGCTGGCTTACTGTACCAAGGACTTGTGATTTATATATCTGGATACTGTACTACACTATTATTTCAGCCAAGATCTCTGGCGGATTGGAAATCTGGAAAACGGCTGAAGCTGGGGCGGGAATAATACTGTATATACAGTACTCGCGTGCTGTAACATCTGAAACATCAGCAGTCCTGCAGCCTTCTGTACAGTACAGTACTGTACGATCAAACACACCTTTCTTGCACTCCTACTGAAACAATAACAAGCATATCGAAGCTGCCGTGAGGCAGGATGTATATACGGGCAATTCTGGCGGTTCCCTACATGAAGCAAAAGCAAGCACCAAAAATCGTTGTCCCTGCCCTATAAAAGCTCCACCAAGGCGGAACGCTGTCAACTGAATGCTACTCAACGGGATGTGAGCAGTTACACGACATCTGATGTCTGACTCTCGGTAGAGATTGGATGAGTTAATTAACGATATCTGCTAGTTTCCCTTCCTCCTCTACTTACAGGATCTTGTGCTGCGCTGCAGCCAGTCCGCAAAAGACTTCCGTCTGCCCTGTAGATGCCGAACCCGAGAATAGTATAATGTAATGTGCTGTACTGTAGACATTAGTCGGGCGAGGTTTCACGAATATCTATATCTTATGTAGTGACTTGTAGATGGAGCTCCCCCAGGCTGCCCCGTACTGTGTCATATGGAGGCGAGGTACCAAGCCGAGCAGCCAGCCAGATACAGTATATCTATCCCCTGATAGCCAGTGAGATTCTGGCTTGGCTCTCGTCTCCGCTGCTGTACGAAGTACCGTAAAACATTACAATTGGATAGCAGGGCTTCCGTGCTGAAGCAGCATGAGTATGGATATGCCTGTAGGCCTACTGTAGCAATAGTAAACACTACAGTATAGCCCCTCTCTAATCGATTTTGAGGCGTAGCAGGAATCCGGGCCAGCAAATGAACGTCGGTTAACGTCTTGTTGATAGGCTCCACCGTACCTTGGAACGGGCTCGCGCTTTCGCTGTCCGGCCTAAAAGGTCATCGGATTCAGGGCTGTCCCTGAGCTTCTCACATTAAACGCGGTTGTAGTGTGAGAATAGCTCGGAGGGGGCGAAACTTAGTGAACTTAGTGGGGGGAGGAGTTTGTTGTGATGGCTCAAATATCGCTGAATGGGATGGGGGATGAGAGGGGCGGCATTTTGCCAAAACACCGCTAGAATAATACCGTACCACTAGCCCAAACTCTCACTTATGCTGCACTTGCACTTGCACTTGCACCTGCACCCCCCGCAGCCCGGCCAAGGCAAGGTAAGGTGCTGTAAGGCAAGGCAAGGCAAGGCAAGGCAAGCTCCTCTTCCTCACCACTTATTGTAGCACAAAGCACGGTTCCCCAATTTCCATCTACTTTTGTCCATTCCATCTCAACTCCAAACCCACACCCGTGAAAATAGACAAAATTCGTCGCTTTTCCTCCTCCTCCACCCGCTCCTCCTCCTCTTCTTCTTCTTCCCCTTTCCCCCCTCCACCTTCACCGCCACGCCTATTCGACAAGGTCATTCTTTTCCCTCCTTCTCCGCTGATTGATCAATCGGCATCCTGGCCGCCCTAGACACGACTTGACTCGACTCGACACGCTGAGTCCGAACCCTGGTGTTTACTTTCTCCTCTGGCACCTCTCCCCTCCATTGCTTTCCCCCCCATCACCAATTTCGAGCGCAGTTGGTATGGACAGGCTTCTACGATGCTTCTGAGGTCCTTCACCATCACGACGATCTTTGGGGATTTCCTTTTGTGTGGGCCGGCGTGCCAAAGGGGATAATTCATCATGAAGACAGTTCCCAGTGTGAGTACTCCCAAGAAAATTACATGCATCGCTGCTCCCGAATAAAATTTGACAAGCTATCCCACGAGTCACTGCCAGATTCACAAGTGCATTCCTTCTTGTTAAGGATCGTTACCAAGGCATTTGCTAATTTTCACAGCTCGTTGCATTAAGTACGGTTGGGATTGCCGCTGCCGGGCTAGCATTGGGGAAGCCAGAGCATTCGAGTCCACCGCGCCCTACCTCCAAGAAAAGAAAAGCTGGAGATATCGCAGGCGTTATTATCCATAATAGTCTAGGCATATCATCTCCAGTATCACGACCAGGCACGAGCTCGCCCATAATTACTCTCGAAACAAAGTCTTCATCCCTGCCACCCGAATCAACTCCCAACTTGGCCCCAACCCTCCACCAGCGTCCTTCGATTACAAGAGTAGAAATTCAGAATCATAATAGCGTACGAAGACTTTCTTCCTTCAGGCACGACGAAACTACATCGCGTTCGGAGGAAGATACGCGGCGGGAGTCTGTTTCATCAAGGGGGTCTTGGATGCGGAGGTTGTCAACCATACCATATCCTAATTCTCACAACAGCAGCCCGAGGTCTAGCGTTGGGCCGGAGTCTCCTTCGATAACCGCATCACACGGCTCAGTTGCGCCAATACTGTCCAGTCCAGTGAATAGCCCTACACAACTGCCTCCCAACAAACTGGTTAAGAGAACTACATCTGGAAGAGCAGCCAGTGGACCAACACCAAGGAGCGGATCCAGGTCACAGGTCCCTACACTTCGGAGACCAGCTACGAGCCACCAACGCTCTGTCACGCTACAGCAGCAGTTCAGAGATGATTCCATAAACATGAAGGAGCCGATACATTCCAGTCCCTCCACACGAGTGCACATTATACCTTCGAGTAAAAACGACGCACCGGAATCTCGTCACACCTGGCGTCTTTATTTCGAGTCTCGTCCGACGAAATTATCAAAGGAGAAGGCATCTGGAAAATCAAATGAAGGAGGTATACAGAATGTTCAGTCAACTTCGAGGAGGATCATCCTAGACGATACTGCGAGACCAACATTACTAAAACCTGGTATTATCATGATTGCGAAGAACAACACCACTGTTTATTACGATGACAGTTTTGAACTTGACGATGACGAAATGGAGGATTCAGGAGAAAGTGTATTGCCTACTACGGAGGTCATGGAGGAACCACAGAAGCGTGCTCGCCGAGCCTTATCAATGCATTTTAGCTCACCATCTTCATGGATATCTAGATCCGGGAGTTTGAGAGGCAATAAAATGAGTGCGGATGGCAGGAATGGGGGTAAGCGCTATTCCTCGGCGCCTGTGTCCACTTTGCCTGGACGAAACATTTCCACAGCACACGGTACCACAACTAACAAGCATCGTCTTATCATGGACCCGACCGTCTTCCAAAGGCAGCCCATGTCGCCTACGGAAGAAGCATCCCCGAACGATCCTTTCGCCAGTAATTTTCCACATCGGAGCCGCAATAGTCCATCGCCCTTGCCACCACTCTCTCGTCTTTCGAGTTTCAACGTCGATTTAGCTCGACTAGGATTATCTTCGTCTTCTTCGTCTGCACCTCGTCGGAGTCCAAACTCACCTGTCATACACGATAACACCACATCTGCCTCGGTGCCATCCACAGGGCATGCGTCCCCGGCGTCTACATCTTTCATTGGCTCTACTAATTCGAGAGTTCCGCGTTCCTCAGAACTTACAGATCGTGCCTCTACGTTGATTGGATCAGATAATGGTATAAAAGGATTTTTATCGGGCGAAGAAGACGATATCGACTTCCAGAGCGAGACTGTGTTTGATTCACTAAGATCTGGAGCCACCGGCAGCATACGTTCCCATAATGCACCGCTAGATTCCATGTTCGATGAATCCCCGCCAAGCATGAGTGGCCATTCGAAGAACAAGAGGCTCTCAATTCACGAAATGCTTGCCAACGGAGGATTTCAGGAAGGACATAACAGGATTGTGGAAGAAGACGAAGGGATGTCCACACCTGTCAAAGGAGGGCGGTCGTCTCAGGAGGATACATTCCAGACACCAGTCTGCAATGATATAAAAAAATCTAGTAGCAGAACATTGCCATCGTCTCCGCCTAGCTTCTGTCTTGCTACGAAAGACTTCGGCCGCCTTTCTCTGGATGACGATGATGACGACGAAGACTGGACTAGAGATGAAGAAAATCTGGACATCAGCAATCAATTGTCGCCTCCTTCGAACTCGTTGAATTCCCAGAGAGTAAGTCCCCACTTTCGAGCTGCACTTGCGGACGTAACACACACCGGTTCAACGAATGGAAATGGGCTTTCTGGTGAGAGGCCTAAAAGCAATCTTTTTGATTGGTCAGAGCCTTCGTCAGCTGAAAAAGTAGATTCTATGGGAAATTCTCCTCGACCAAAGACGGCTCATGTCAAGCAAATGGCGGATGGGAGAGGCGGACGTGCCGTTGGACGGCGAGGGCTGAGCGCGCTTCACATTCGCAGCCAGAGTGTGCCAGTAGTTCCTGATCTTGCTAGCCAGCGTGACCATTCGAAACTGACCCCAAAGTTTGGCACTTGGGGTCTCGGTGGCAAAGGTGTTAGTGAAGACTGGGACGGAGATTTTGAATTTGAAAGCAATGATATGGAGGACGCTAATGATGGTGATGATAACATGGAGAATAGTGGCATGCTTGTACCACCAGCCATACAAGCCAGCCAAGCAAACGTTGTCGGACACGTTGGACAGATTCGAGAAGTTTGCTTGTTAGTCGAAGATTTAAAGAGATTACGACTACTGGCGAAGGAGAAGGATCTGTTAAGCGGACCATCAGCAAAATTCTGGAAAGAAGCAGAAGGTATCATTGCTCTCGCAGTTCCTGACGAAGAAGACTCGGCTCTGTCGCAGTCCCACCCCTCTTCGTCTGTCACGTCTGATCAGGACTTCTCTGACGACAATTACCATGAAAAAGGGCCGGATGCTGAGGACCTGTCGATCTCTGATACGCCATTTGAAGTGTTGAATCGACACGGGCGGCCTACTGGCTTCATCTATGATGGCAATGCAGTTCGGAGGAGATCTGTATTTTCGCCAGAGGATGACATTTTTGGAGCCGGTCTTATGAATAGCCCTCCACTCAGAGATCACCTAAAACCATCGGTAACTTCACCTCGCCAGTCGAGCCCGAAAAATTCTTCCGATGTCGCTCGGTCTGTTATGGAAAACATGCATCAACATAGGGCAACTTCGGACCCCATACTGCAGACAATGACAAGCCAATCACCAAACAAAATGCCGTTTGACACGACAAGTCTTCGGGATCTTGTCCATCGTGCTAGCGTGCTCAGCCGCACTCTAGCCGACCTAATTCGCAAAGCCGACGGCAACCCGCAAAGCCCCGACGTCTCTCCTCAACGCGATTCGAGCCCAGCTTTCACCAGGGTCTTTACGGATCCTAGTGTCAGCCCGCCTAAACATCTTCTTCGAAGTCACAGCAATAACTCGATTCTCAGTGGCTCTCTCGATGGCTCCCCAACTCGCAGCCTTGGCCAAAGGATGCACATGATGACGGTCGTCTGAAAGATCATGATGATACGGAGATATCAAAATAATACCATTCTTGTACATGCGCCGGCCTCATTTTCTTTTCTTGCATAGCGATCGGTTTTTTGTTTCAGCCAAGGGTTGAAGCGTTGCTACTTTCAATACCCGTTGCGTCTCCCTATAGATATGGGTGTCTCGCATTCGGTTATGTCGCGGTTATTGCATCTGCATGAGCTTCGATATTCACGAGAGAACACGCTGCTTCATTTTTGTTGCTAGCATCTTGGGACATGGTGTCTCAAGATATACGAACAGACTAACAGAGGGTGGGGGAGCGTTCATGGCAAAAAGACAGCAAAAATGCGTAATGTTTGCACGAGTTTTCATCTCTCTTTTTGCAGTTTTGCATTAGGAATGCTTTTGAGGGTTTGAGATGCATGGATCAAAAAGCGCTCATATATCGGCATTAATTCTTCTGGTATAGAGACAGAGGACATGGGGGATGCCTTTTGTAAGAAGTGTATTACTGTTTGCGTGTTTGAGAATACAGTGAGGGGAGATGAGAGAACCGATGGAGGGACTTGTTTTTGCTGCTAAAGTGTAATTAGCATGTATTCAAAACCCAGAGGACTCGATGTGGACATAGGGATGCTGGATGGGATCTGGGGCCCTCCTTTTTTAGCGGCCGGCTTTATCTGAGGGATGAACCAGGAATGAGCACGAGGCATACGGTATATGTGAGATGGATGAATGGAACGAATGAAGTAATGCCTTCATGCAGCCGACCCTTTAATAGGAAGACCCTGGCCAGTGACCTGAGTGAAAATCTGAGCAAACTTGAAGAAGGTGGACCCTGTCGCTTTGCAAACGACACATACGCTATCAATACTAAGCGCATTAACTATGTGACTTATTCATGAGCCAGCCAGGGGGGGGGGGTAAATTGAAAGTAAACAATAAAATGATGAGTCAGCCTCGCTAAAAAACTAACCCCTTTTCGGATATCATCCTCGGGCTGTCTCCTTCTCATCTCTCTTCTTAAAACAACCAATACGCGAGAGCTCGCAGAATTACAGTGGCTAACCGACTATTTAGCAAGTTTTTCTTTCCTTGTCTTTTACAATTCCACAAGGTTCTTCTTCTCCATTGAAAACAAGCGGAACTTCTTGTAGGTTATTTATGGATTTTTTTTTCTTTTTGCTTGTGCTGGTGCTAGTACTGTGCTATTTCATATCTAGATCTCCTTTGTATAATATCTCTGGAGTTTTGGAATTCAAATCGAACTTGTATGAATCAGGTCTGGTACGTACTAATAAAGAGTTTATGTTCAAAGCTTTCGTGATTCTACCTGGGAGAGTAGCGGGTATCTTGGTCGTTTATGTAGTAGCTAGATAGTTGTTTCGATCGATTGATCGATTGAGGATTTGATCTAGCTACGGTATTGTATGAAGTAGTGGTGTGGTTTCTGATCTGTAATAGACTGATGGTTTCGGAGAAGATGTAGTAGATATAGGGGGGAAATGGCTATGTTATTGTTGGAACTTGGATTTTCTTTTGGTTAATATAACACAACACATTCAATGCCCAGCCTGCTACTTATTGTTTACACAACGCTTTCCCCTTCGCAGTAAATATGTCTCTAGGATGCAGTTCGATAACCATATAGCACTTGCGAATGTGGGACAGTGAAGGTGGATGGAGGCTGTCACGGTACTGTACTGTAAGTAATGTAATTGAAGACATAGATGTTGAAGATACAGACATCCTTTGGGTGTGATGATAACCTTTCTTGCCACCAGGTTTGTAAACTGCCAGTAGGGTGTTTCCGTGTAAAAGGATGCGGCCGCCGGGACAAGTCCTTCCTGCTCATTGAGCTTACTAACGTGACGCATTTCACGTGACATAACTACCTTTTCGAGGGGGACCTCGGATTGGATTCGACACCATTTAGGTATCGCATCATTCCCCCACTTGACATTTATGCATTGCTAGATCAATCTCTATATCATACGTTACAATCAGTTACTGTTGGAAGGTGTTCGCCTTTCCAGGCTATTGGCGGCCTTTACTTCTGCTTAGAAGCTCTTCATATCCTATCATCGACGGAAGTGGCTGAGAAGACAAGCATTGACATAGCGGGGTCGTGCCTAATACAGCTTGCCAAGTCCTTGGGTTATCTCATACCTCTCGAGCTTCTCTTCTCATCGTATAGTCAAAGAACTCCCGTGGTTTGTTTTTCTTTCTTATTTTCTTTCTTTCTTTCTGGCTTCCACTTCTATTTCTCCCCGCATCACTTACTATGCGCAAATATGAAGATTGTAGCCAACCTCCACAACTTGCTCGCTTTGGGGATCACTCTTCTAGCTACCGTAGATGCAGCAACTTGCAACTTGAAGAATAACTTCAATCCGCCGGTACTAGCTAGCGGATGGGAATCCAAGCTCATTGCCACAAACCTTACAAAACCCCGAAGTATCCAATTTGACTCTCGCGGAAACCTTTTGGTTATTCAGCAAGGAGCTGGTCTAATACATTTGGCGTTTGAGGACGGCGGAAGCACATGTTTAGACGTTGCAAAAAAGACATTCTTGATCAACTCTACTGACGTGGGTTTATTCTTGTGCCGCTTCCTGCGGTGCTATGGATTCACATCGACTAATTTTACAGTTGAATCATGGATTAGCTCTGTCAAATGATGGCAAGACTGTCTATGCTTCCTCATCGGCAGCCGTCTTCGCTTGGGCCTATGATGCTGCAACAGGAACCGTTAGTGATACCAACACAACTCTAATTATCGGTATGGCGAATGAAGACCATACGACCCGCACTCTCCTCATATCGGAGAAAGAACCAGGAACTCTGATCGTTAGCAGAGGTAGCCAGTCGAATCTCGATCTCTCTGCCGAAAATATCGATACCGGCCACTCGCAGATCAAGGCATTCGATCTGACCAACCTTACTTCGACCTCTGAACCATATAATTTCAACACAGCTGGCCGCTTGCTAGGATGGGGTCTGCGCAATTCGGTGGGTATTGCTGAAGAGCCATTGACTGGAGGAATCTACAGCGTGGAGAATTCCGTAGATGAGGTTAAGCGTGGCGACATGGATATCCATCAATACAACCCAGGGGAGGAGGTCAACTACCACGGCTTCCTCAATGCTTCCACAGAGAATCAGGGGGGTAATTATGGCTACCCATTGTGCTATGCACTATGGAATACAAGCATCCCAAATGTTGGCAACATGACTGTCGGCTCCCAGTTCACGTTAGACCAGAACGCTACTGTCAACGATGACTTCTGCGCAGCTGAGCGTGTGCCCCCCCGTTTGACACTTGAGGCTCACGTTGCTCCTCTTGATATCATATTCTTACCAAATGGCACCAAGGCTTACGTCTCCTTCCACGGTAGTTGGTAAGTTTTCTTTCGAGCCATGATCATTGATCCCAGACATTTGGTCGCTCTCACTGAGGGAATCCAACTCACAATATCCAGGGACAAAACCTCCCCAGTGGGTTACAAAGTCGTGGCCCTTGACTTCAAGGACGGTTCCCCAGTTGCCGCCGCCGATAGCATGACAGCCGCCCAGGATATTTTCGCCAACCAAGACACCAGCGTCTGCCCCGGAAGATGTTTCCGCCCTGTCGGTCTCGCCCTCGATGCTGCAGGGCGTCTTTGGGTAGCCTCTGACTCTTCTGGAGAGCTCTACGTCCTTGCCAAAACTGGGACTTCAAGTGCTACCTCCACCGGTACATCGCCAGCACCTGCTGCTACTACGACGAAAGCTAGTGCCGGGTCGAAGCTCGCTGCACCCGCCTTGCTCTTAATGACTGTTTTACTAAGTGCGGCGATTGTGTAGATGGAGTTGAAAATATGTGTTTTTGAGGGCGAAAAAGGAAAACAAAGGTTTATTGGATAAAGCTTTTCAGGATTATGAATGAATAAATGATGGGATATGATGTGATGGAATTACGAAGTGATGAGCAGTAACGATATAACAATCATCTACACTCGTTATTCAAATTTAAGAATGAATCTACTTTCATTGTTTGTTATGATGACTGGTATGAGGTAAAACTAAGATTTGTAGCCCGGAACCGTACGCATGTATCGGAGATAATGCCGAAGGCGAAGGCTCCGCAAGTGCCCTGATCATGACCTTAGCAGATAAGTTTCCTCTAAGGTCTGGAAAGTCTTTGGTAGTATTTGAAAGGCAGAACAGGATTTGAGGGTGATTTCGTGTAAGCACATGATCAGGTGCGCATGCTGTCGCTGTCCATCATCTTGTTCGATCGACACTGATTGTTTTGTTCTCGCTTAAAATAAATACTGTTTGTTGCTAGTCTAGTGTAATGTGGGGAGGGGCAGAAAAGAAATTTTGAGAAGAAAGGAGACGGAAAATGCATTGGGTTAAGCTAGGGAAATATGCAATGGTTGCTTAGATCAGTGATTCAAGAGGTGCATGTATAGAAAATACATAAAAAAAAACCAAGATGTAATCCAAAAATATTTTGCTCTAGTCCAACGAGTAATAATTCTCCACTTAAATTACACCCAGCAAAAGAGAACAAAAGACAAAAATATAATTCATCAGTGACCTACGCAGGGATCGAACCTGCAATCTCTTGATTCGTAGTCAAGCGCCTTGCCATTGGGCCAGCAGGCCTATTGAATGTATTGATGCAACCATTCTTTTAATTCGTCATATATACTAGGGAAAATTTTCGGCTGAGAAGAAGAATGAACCCACTACAGAGAGAGACCCCGGGATTGGCCCGGGCGGGACACAGACCGCCGTTACATTTGAATGAAATTTTTTGAAGAATAATTAACGAATGGAAGTGCATCAATCACAGCGAGAGATCTTTCGAATAAACTACGCAAATAATTTTGTCCGATATCTGGTCTATACATTATACACAGAAATCCGAAATTTCGAGTCGGAGCAACTAGTTTTGAAGTTTTTGGTAAATGACTCAAAGTTTCAAGTGAAGTCAGATTTATGAATCTATGATGCTTGAGTCGCTTGAAAGTTGATAATCTGAGTCTAATTTGAAACCGCAATATTCATGTGCTCATTCGATTCTAGCACCGTTATAGCATGGATAGGAGAAAATGAAGATGTTGAACTCTCAAGAAAGCCAAGGAAAATGAGGAGGAATATATCTAGGTGTGAAGTTTGAAAGACATGTTTGGTGTGGAAATCACCTCATAACCTAAATGGAAGATAGTACGGTTTATTAATAATAATTTCATTCATGAATCCGACGCCATGCAAATGCTATTCCGCGAGCGCCCACGTTCCTACATATCAGAGACCTGCTCCAATATGCCACATGTAAACCATCCAAGCCGTTCTTTTCCCTCCAACACCAAAACCGATAAATATCCTACCGTCTCCCACGTCGAGCGTCCGAAATCTACTACATGAACACTGCAAACATAACACCTAGCCCGGCAACTGTGACCAGTCCACCCCCTTGAGAAAGCAGCGACGGGGCACCGTTGCCAGTCGCTTTCAGAGGGCTACTTGAAGTTGTGTTCGTACTATTGGCTCTGCTTGTGGAAGATGCTCGAGCACTGCCAGAAGTGGTTTTGCTTGTGGTTGAATTTGTTCTAGCAGTTCCAGTAGCGGACGTTTTAGCGGATGATTTGGACGAGGTAGCTTTGGAAGCTGCCGAGGATACAGTCGTCTCTTCCGAGCTGGTTGCAGACTAGGATGGTGTTAGTTAAGCATTGTATATGAATGAGAAGTTGAATTGCGAACTTGAGCAGAGACAGCAGCGGAAAGGAAAGCGGCGAGGAGGAGGCTTGAGTATTGCATTTTGAAGTGTTCTGTTGCTTTAAATTTGATGAGGGTGATGTAAAGTAGGAGTAGATGGTGATTCTGATTCTGATTTACTGCTGTGGAATGAATAGATTCCGAAGTATAGAACAAAATTATCTTCAAAGGAAATCTTCTGAGAATACTTATAAGTCGTAACGTCAATCCATGACTTTCTTCTTCCCACCCAGTACAGAACCCACGTGAAACAGATGTGACGTCCTGCATTCAAGCGTGCTGTAGATACACTGTTCTGCAGTATGAGGTTTATTATTGGGACCGCATAATCTGATCTGCCGCAACGTTTGCGGGAGGTTCGCATGAATTGTAGGCAAATCATGCCATGCTAGCGACGACCCTTGCAATTGGAGACTTGAAGTAACCTGACCCACCAATAATAGAGGAAGCTAAAGTGCGGCGAATACATATCCGCAATGCAGGGTAACGCCCCAGTGTTGACTATCTCTAGTTGAAGCCGGGGAAGAGGGAGTGGATCAAAGTGTGAGCTCTACAGTAGGGCTGATCAATGAAACGACTTCTTGTTACCGTTCTGTAGTCGTAACTTTTGCCGACCATTGGCCTGGAGTTTGAGTCAAACGTTACAAATTGTAAAGATTCTCTCCGGCGGCGACATGCAACATCAGGAAAAGTTCCATATGCCAGTATTCTGTTACGAATCATAAAGAAGCAATTGAATGCTCATGATACAGGTAGCACTATTGTCAATGAAATCGTTCTTTGGAATATGGCTGTTGTGTACCTTGATCAATCCACCTGGAAAGCACTCTAAAGTCGGAACGTTATAATCTCAGTAGAGAGCCCCGACTCATGAAGAATGTATCCTACAGTATTGAAGGTATTTTATCGGCATACATGTTCCCCAAACAAAGCTTTTGTGTCATGACTGATACAGTAGCTGTGAAACGGAGAGTATCAATGCATCCCAGTGGGGCGCCGATCAAGCTCACGGACTCGTGGCTTCTTTGGGAAGGGTTTCTTCGCAGATGTGACGAAACAAGTCTTGTTGATCTCACAGATTCATCGACCGTTTCGCCGTTGGTCCAAACAGTTCTCACGGTTTGGAAATGCAGAACAAATCGTCCCATCGCGAAACGTGGAATGTTGAATCTGCAAATACAGCTCTGATGACTACTGTACAGTAGGTCTACGATAAAGATAATTGCGCAACTGCGCGACAATAGCACCAAATTGGATGAAATGACGAACAATGTATAAATGCTGTAGCAAATGCGAAACAACGTTTTACCGTTCCAGACCCAGGATCAACCTACGAACAAAATATCTTGCAAAACACTTCTGATATCAATGCCACTCTGAGGTTTGTCCTTAGTGCGTGGCAAGTCTTTCTCGAGAAACTGCCTTCCAATTCGTTCTGCATCTTCTAGATCCCGAGCCTCAGCCTGTGATACCTTGGAACAGGCTGCAATTAGATCTTCGCCACGAGCTGCTAAGATAATCAACTCGTCAGCTCTTTCCACAATAGCTGGATCAATCCCGTTCATCAAAGCACAGCAGGTCCCAAAGCTGGAAGTGCTTCGTCCTGAGACGAAGTTGTAGAGATACGTGATCTGGTCTTCAACCGCTTCAGCCTGAGTATCGATATGAACCTCCATGTGAGCGAAGGACAGATCAGGCCTTCCTTGTAAAAACCCATTTTCGAATATCTCATGGAAATGAGTAGCTCCGAGGACTTTTGGTCGATTCCCTCCTAGACTAAGAAGATAATCGAAGACACCACAACAAAGACCAGCACCATCAGACGCATTTGTACCCTTGCCAAACTCATCGATAATCAGGAGAGTTCGACGCGTCGCAAGTGTCAAAGCCAGAGCGATTTGTTGCACGTCGATCATGAAAGCGCTCTGATTTCTGGAAACACTCTCGCGAGTTGCAATTCTCGTCAATATCTTGTCGGTCAACCCGATAATGGCTTCGTGTGCAGGAACATAGCTGCCGATATGCGCCATGTAAACAATCAAAGCATTCTGTTTGAGATAAACACTCTTGCCAGAGTAGTTGGGCCCGGTCATGATAAGCATACTCGGGTAGCCTGTATCGTCCTGGAGACCTGCTGACGATGACGAGGGATAGACACTCGAATCCCCGGAGCCCCCTTCAATCGAACAATCATTGGAAATGTATGATGGAACGGTAAGTTCTTGAAGAGGATGACGGCCTCCGCGGATGTGAATGATATTGGAATTATTTACGTTGGGGGGATTGAGCTCATACTTCCGGGCACCTAAAGCGAGGGCCACGAGACTGTCAATTTCCCCACACAGGTCAGATGTAGCAATCAGGAGTTTTTCATTTTCCAGGATCCTGACCGCCAGGCCATGAAGGATTTCAATCTCTTTGTCTGGGATAAAAGTCAGCGCCAACTCACAGCACATTCGCCACTGTAAATACCGCATATTATTCCATACATGTCTCCGAAGTAATCATCCAACTCCTTCATGCGTTGGTTCTTGTAATAGCCCATATCATTACTAATGAACATCTTGTCCCAGACATCATTGTCCACTCCTTCACCCTCGTACCTCCCTTTTCCCGTCTCTGGATCCAGAGGCACGACAGTCAAGAAACCCAATTGAGGAAAGAATATACAGTTTGAGATGTACTGAGAAGCCCATTCCGGTAGGCCACTCGATAGTTGTGTCGCAACTTGAGTTAGGAGACTATCCAAGCCATCATACGTTCTCTTAATATTGTCCAACTCGACATCAAAACCTTGTAGAACTACCGTGCGGTGTTGCTCCGCGGACAGCTGAAAGTCGACGACGTCTGTGATCATGGTGCCAATTTCAATCATTCGGGCTCCTTGTATCTCGGACAGTACCCTGGTGGTGATTTCTAAATTCTGGTGGCCTTTAAGCTCTTGAATAGCTTCAAGAATTTTCAATACGTGGAAGGTGAAACTCTGAATATTTGACCATACACCCTTACGGATAGCGTTGCTATTACCAACATTGTTGCTAATACCCTTCCGTAGATGTATCATTACTGACCTGATGTCCTTGATCAATTTTAGACTTCCGACAAGCTTATCTATGGCAGGCGAGTTCTCTGGCATCAGTAGCACGCTTATGGTATGCAATCTCTCCGTGATGATGGCCAAGTCTGTACTTGGACGTAAAAATATCTGTAGAAGTCTTTGCTTCCCTTGTGGTGTACGAGCTAGACGCGAGAACAAGCCAAAGACCGAAAGACTTTCTTTAGCTCCAGAAGTAGACTTATTCGGGCCCTGCATATGTGAATTTGGGTGGCTTTCTGACTGTATTATTTGGAGTGATGCTAGTGTATCGGCATTGACGAACATCATATCCGATAGAGCAAACATCTCAATGGTGCGAACTCGAAAAGCAATAAGCGCGGCATTGTCGTTTGGTAGGTACTCAATGTTCTTTCTCCGACCTATATGATGCAGGATAGCACCTGCACATCCAATCTGGTCAAATTAGCTGATGACAAATGGTATCCTGAAGTGAGCCAACTTACGGTGTGTTCACTATCAAGATCAACAAAACCAGCGAGCCTCATCAGTCGACCCATGGAATCTGAGTTGTCACCACTTATGCCATCCCCAGGAGTCGTGAATGCAATACTATGTGTTTCCTCGATGTTAAGGTCAAGACCAATAAGCTTGGTTTGGCCTCCTTCAAAGGAGAATTCTGTCGAGGGGCGCGCGTCAAGTACATAGGACCCAAATATGTCATCTAGGGCATGATCGGTTAATGGAAGGAAACAACAGGATGGAGTTTCAGACGTACTTGCTTCGTCTCCCCGATCGATACCGCGAGCGTCCTTACTGAGATGTTCTTCTAGCTTCTCGTCTGCCCGGGTGCTTATCAGAATAACAGTAGGCTGTACGTGGAGCTTCAGTGTATCAATAGTGTCGAGCCCAGCCAGTTTGATGTCTTCCATGAGATAAAGTTTTTCTTCACGAGCTACATAGTAAGCACATCCAATCATGCCGTGATGCTTAGATTCCTTGAAATCGATAGCCATAATAATCTCGTTGATAGTATCGGAGTCTTCGCGAGCCTGGATCTCGGCATCCGTCTCGAGAAAGTCAGCTCGAACAACATCTTGGTCGCGTTGAGAGGAGAGAACGATTGACTGAGAGCCGGAAGCTCGTAATGAGATCCTTTTATGGCGGGGAAGGGTTGGCAGAGCCGGGGATGATAATGGGGCCGCTCGCGACAAGGAGCCCAATGTAGAGAATGTCTGAGGATGAGATGCTGATGAACGCTGAGACGACCTACTACTATGCGTCCGGCGACGCTTATATGCCATCTTGAACTGCTTGATAGTTGATGGACGAAACGTGGGGAAAAGGTAAGAAGAGAGTAAACCGGAAAGTGAGGCGAGCACCGACTCCAGTTGCAACCAGCGACCGAAATCGAGCACCAATATAGCAGGTACATGAACAGTAGGTACTATACATACACATATGCCCACATTGGGGGGGGGGACTTTTTTTATTATGGTCGTTAAAAGCTCTCTGCAGCCTCTTTAGTGGCATCGATTTCTCTAAGTCCAGCTTCATCCCGGTGTGCCAGCGCACAGGATCATGTAATTTGTCCTGGCCAGCTCACTCTCTATCGGACAGTATGCACCAGAATGAGACACGGAATGCCTATATCTAGCTTTTTGGAGCTCCGGATGCACTTCCTCCTTCTCGCACCCATGCCGCAAATTCTTTCCTCTGCTTTCGAATGTCTACAAATCCCGGCCGGCTCTCCAAAAGCTTGAACGGATTGCCAACATAGTCTTTATCGACTTCTCCATCGCCACTCGAGAATCCTGCTTCGCCCTCACGTTCAATTTTGCCGGCCCAAACGCGCCATTGTATCGGTCGTAGCTCGGGAGTATTGAGTACAAGGCCTAAGCACACTGTGAATATAGCCACCACCGTCTCGATCGAAATGTCGATTGGCAACGAGGTAGCTGATGGTACGGTAGAGCCGTGACCAGAGATGGACGACAGGGCTGCCGTGCTTGTCGAGTGCAGAGCAGAGTGCTCGTGGGCGGAATAACAGCTGCAACGCGATCAGCACTACTGCACCTTGTTAGACCACATTCTGGAAACTTACGCATGAGCGAGAAACACAAGGCCGAGACCAGTGATTGATTTTGATAACCAGCTCATTTTGGCCGTGCTTGTGGTTTTGTGGTGAGGGGTCTTTTCGAAGACGTGAGATCTCAGGTTGCCGATGGGGGAGATTACAGTAGTACAGTAGAACCGGAGGTGGTTTGAGCCGCTAAGATAAGCGCTTTCACATTTCCGAGGACAAATATGGGACACCAAAGCTTTATTTTCAGCATGAGAGAATTCTTTAGAGGAACTTTTATTTTTTCATTTATGTTGTTGCCCGTGATGATCATTATATCATTCGTCAAGGCAAATCATCATATCATCAAGCAAACAACCATGATAACCAGTAGCCTGATATCAAAAACGGAAGGCTAGAGTTCGCGTAAGGCAACACAGTCTAAATATCAGTAGTACCTCTACAGCTTCTGCATAGCAACCTGTATCATTGTTAGCACGGGTTAATGCAAAGTTTGAATATGGAAACATACAACATCAGAGGATTGGACGTATTCCTCATGATCAGTAGCAATCTCCTCTTGTAAGTCATCAAGACCAATCTTGTCATCTTCAATAACCAAGTTGATCTGGAGCTTCTTGATACCGAAGCCAACAGGCACGAGCTTGGACTGTCCCCATACAAGACCATCCTTCTCAATGCCACGAACGGCTGCCTCGAGGGCCTTCATGTCGGTCTCATCATCTAACCGGTAAGGTCAGCATTTTCATGTTATACTGCTCAGAACGTTGCGGCATACCCCAAGGCTTGACATCCAGAGTGACGACAGATTTCGCAGCGGGCTTGGTCTTTCCTTCCTTCTTCTTCTTGTACTCAGCCAGTCGCTCATTTCTGATTCTCTCGGCCTCAGCATCTTCCTCCTCATCATCGCTGCCGAACAAATCGACCTCGTCATCCTCCTCCTCTGCAGCTGGTGCCTTGGCTGGGTTCAGGGTGACCTCTGCAACCTCAGGGCCGTAGGTGGTATAGGCTTTGGAAGCATCACCAGGAAGAGTGGCGAACTCTTCGGTGTAAGAAGCGATGTGCTTGTACCATCTCGCTGCGTTTGGGTACTTGGCAGAGTCTGGGGCGGATTGGAGAGCCTTGAAGGATACAACGTCGGCCTGGGAGGGAGCGTATCTATTTTTCAGAAGTCAACATGCCGCTCGCGACCTAAAACCGAGAAAGACAGTAATAATCAAAGAGAAATCAGAAGTGCATTTGCATGCTTGGTATTTCGCCATAACACGGTTCTTGAGGCCGCTCAGTAACACGGACCAATGTTGCTCATCATAAAGGGTATTCAAATATCGAGTCGGAGGTCGCAAGTGGCAAAGACACCACAGCCACGCTCATCGCATGAGCAGAAGCAGGAAACCTCTTTATGAAAAGTAGAATACATACCCAACAACATATGAGCGGGTGGTCAACCAGCTGTTAAGCGCTGAGTCACTGTCAGTATTGCTTCTTCTGATGACGAAAATATTGACCGCCTCGCTTTTGTGAAGCAGGAAAGGAACTTACTAGTGAGGCCGGCATCTGTGAGGAAATCAACGAAACCCATGGTGACGAATACTACGCTTGGGTAATTGTAAATTGAGTGTGGAGGATGGTGGGAGGAGTTGTTTATGGTTGGTAGTGGGGTTGGGAAATTTTGATGTCGCTGGCGCTGGCCTGTGTGGGATCGATAGGCTAACTCGAACAGGGTTAGTCGGGCTGCTCTGCAACGCCTGCGTCCGAGACAATCGCTTTCTCGTGCATGCTAGAGCTTTCTAGACTCCATCAGACCATACTTGCAACACAAAATCATTGCAAGTTCACTATAAAACTCGAGGATGGCTTTGCATATTTTCTTCGCCGTGAGACAATCATCCTAATTGACGTGAAATAAATCAGAATGATTTCAGGACGCATTCGAATTCCCGCGAGGCGCATAAGTTCTACATTCCTTCCTAGCAATGGAGTTGCAATCACTTCAACAGTCCTTCGAAGAGGAACCAGCTTTCCAGCCCGGAAATTGTCGCCGATTATATCCATACGAAACTATGCAGGAGGTCGCCCACACCCCCCCGGGGGAACACATAAAATGAACTTGGGTGGCGAAGAGGAAAAGTCGGCACTGGAACAATATGGTGTTGATTTGACAGCTAGAGCGCAGGCTGGAAAGCTCGACCCAGTCATTGGAAGAGACGCAGAAATACACCGAACAATTCAGGTCTTATCCAGGCGAACGAAGAATAACCCTGTGCTCATTGGAAGTGCCGGAACAGGCAAAACTGCTATCTTGGAAGGATTGGCACAGAGAATCATTAGAGGTGATGTGCCAGAATCGGTAAAGAACAAAAAGGTCATATCACTGGATCTTGGGCAATTGATAGCAGGCGCAAAGTTCAGAGGCGATTTTGAGGAGAGACTTAAGAAGGTTCTCGGCGAGGTTCAAGAGGCTCATGGAGGTATTATATTGTTCGTTGACGAACTCCATACCTTGCTAGGGCTGGGTAAGTCCGAGGGAAGCATTGATGCCAGTAACCTTTTAAAGCCAGCTCTCTCCAGAGGCGAGCTTCAATGCTGTGGAGCCACTACATTGTCTGAGTACCGGGCTATTGAAAAAGGCAAGCAAAGAACATTTTCTTTACTCTAAGACAGTTCGTTTTCGGTGAAATTTTCTCAATAGCTTTTTTGGTTCTTACAACTTCCGAGGTGATTGTCTTAATATCTATTATGTCGGCTTGTAATCATTAAGTCTTGGAGCACATCATTATATTTTCCAACCTACTTAGCATGTTAAAGTGTAGTTTTAAGTATTCTCTTACAGTACTTTTTCTTAGCTCGATGGATGCAGTCATCTAACTTTTCTTAGACGTGGCACTGGCCCGACGTTTCCAGCCTATCCAGGTTGACGAACCTACGATCCAGGATACTATTAGTATACTCCGGGGCATCAAATCGAAATATGAGGTTCATCATGTAAGTCCTCCCTCTCTTGCAATGCAGTGGAATCTGTGTTAGGAACCCAAGACGGGGATTCAAACCCTAGAGCCCCAGAATACCTCGCAAATTTTGTGCATGTCACCAAGAAAAAGACCTTCAGATATACTGCATGGATCAATTACTGACCAAACATTCAAGGGGGTACGCATCACCGACGGTGCACTTGTAGCTGCGGCTACTTACAGCAACCGGTATATTACTGACCGGGTAAGTCTAGAGCTTCGCAACACAAGTTCCCTGCTCTTCGCACTGTGTTTTGGGACAGTTGCCAAGACTGCTGCTCTCTCCTCGAATTTTTAACTACCTTTTAAAACTACATGAAGAATGTAACTAACATGCGGCTCTTTAAGTTCCTTCCAGACAAAGCAATAGACTTGATGGACGAAGCCGCAAGTGCCCTCCGCCTCCAGCAGGAGAGTAAACCAGAGGATATTATGCGTCTTGATCAAAGAATCATGACGCTTCAGATTGAACTTGAAAGTTTGCGAAAAGAGACCGACGTTGCAAGCCGAGAACGACGAGAAAAGCTCCAGGGGACACTCAAGGAGTGCCAAGAAGAGGCTGCTAAGCTCACCGAGAAATGGGAAAAAGAGAGAGCCGAGATCGAGGCGGTAAAGACCGTTAAGGAAGATTTGGAGAAAGCCCGGGTTGAACTTGATCAGGCTCAGGTATGCCTTGAGGTGCTCCGATGCTTAGGGTACTTCTACTAACAGCCACAGCGCGAGAATAATTTTGGCCGCGCCGGAGAACTACGATACTCCGTGATCCCATCACTCGAAGCCAGACTCCCCAAAGATGGCGACTCTAGATCAGAAGCGGGAGCTCCGAACGACGGTACACTCATCCATGAATCCGTCGCAGCTGACGATATTGCCTCAGTGTAAGTACAAATGGGGTCCTTGTTTTCTATTTCTGGTTGCCCTGAATGTGTCGTAATGCTCCAAGAGACCTTGTTTGGCCATCACACAGAAAAGACCTTGATTGAGCAATTACTAACCTTTCCGTGACTTAGGGTCTCACGAGTAACAGGAATCCCCGTCGACAAATTGACCTCTGGTCATGCCGAAAAGCTCATCCATATGGAAGATTCATTACGAGAATCAGTCCGCGGGCAAGACGAGGCCTTGAAAGCTGTTGCCAATGCCGTCAGAATGCAACGTGCTGGTCTCAATGGAGAAAACAGACCCCTAGCCTCCTTTTTCTTCCTCGGCCCTACAGGGGTGGGGAAAACTGAGCTTTGCAAAAAGTTGGCCAATTTTCTATTCTCCACTGAATCAGCAGTTGTTCGCTTCGATATGAGCGAGTTTCAGGAGAAGCACACCATTTCTCGGCTCATTGGCAGGTTAGTGATGGCCGTTTCGCCCCCTTTTCTTTGAAGGAAATACTAACACTCTAAAGCCCTGCAGGGTACATCGGCTACGACGATGCTGGTCAGCTAACCGAAGCCGTCCGTCGAAAGCCCTACGCTGTCCTCCTCTTTGACGAGTTCGAAAAAGCGCACCGTGATATTTCGGCTCTACTTCTCCAGGTGCTAGATGAGGGTTTTCTCACCGATGCTCAAGGCCACAAAATCGATTTCCGCAACACGCTGATCGTCTTCACTTCCAACCTCGGCGCCGATATCCTAGTTGGGAGTAATGTATTACTACCTTATCACGAAGAACCAAATGGGGAAATTGCGCCAGAAGTCAGACGTGCAGTGTTGGACGTTGTGAACGGAAACTACGCTCCTGAATTCTTGAACAGAATCGACGAATTCATCGTCTTCAAACGCCTCTCCACATCCGCCCTTCGTGATATTGTCGATATCAGACTGAAAGAATTACAGACTCGTCTTGACGATCGACGAATCACCCTGGAGGTTGGAAGTGATGTGAGAGACTGGCTTGCTGAGCGGGGCTACGATCCAAGATTTGGAGCGAGGCCGCTCAATCGCTTGATAAGTACTCAGATTGGAAATGGACTCGCTGATAAGATCATCAGAGGAGAGCTGAAAATGGGGGATACAGCCGTAGTGGAGATCAACGGAGAGAGAACTGGATTGGAGATTTCACCACGAGCGACAGTTGTATGATACGGAAGAAGATCAGTAGCATTGGAAATGGGACGAGGTCCATCGAGTCCGAAGTTGCATAGGTGTCTGTATTATTAGCATTGTTTTCGCATGGCGTGGTGATAATATGCGTGTTTGTACATGTACGTATATCTCTCCTCTTGTTGTTGGAAAGGTGGTGAAATGAATGGACTGTGGCAGGAGCAGTAGGACGTACTAGGTCCATAAAATGGTCGTGGCTCAGATCACTGCCTCCATCGTCCCACGGGCTGAGATTAGTATATGATCAGAGGTGTACTATATCAGACGAAGTGTCAATCTACATCATTCTGAAGCGAGAAGCATGGTGTTGTATCGGAGCGGAGGCTACAGTAAGCAATCTAAGCGAGACAGGAAATACTCGGTTAACCAACTGTATAATTCTGCAGTAGAGATGCTACGGAATGTTTTAGTAAGTGTATGTCATATTGTGTAACTCCTAGCTTTGTACAAGGAACGTAAATACGAGTACAGATAACAATAAAGATTCCATCACGATCCCAGGGGGGGAAAAAGAACGCCGCTCCTAGTCGCCGAACTGAGAACCCTAAAAGAACAAGAATATCATGACTAGAAAATGAAACTCCGAAAGCCACATGCATAAAGGAGAAGCCTCTTGATCCAAAGGAAACCTCATCACCTCATCGGGTATCATACATGAAATACATGTGAAAAAAGAAAAACAAAACGCACAACCCGAACTCCAAATAGCAACCCTCTGACCCTCGATGCAAACCGTCTATTCATTTCATCATTCATTCATCAACATCACCAACAACAACAGCAGAATAATCCATCAAACCACTCATAGCAAGCGGATACACATCATCTCCTCCCGCCAAAGCAAATCGACTCCCATCCGCCCATGTCCCCGCACCGGAAAGCGGATCCGCCATACCCCAGCTGCAGTTAACACTTGCCTCACCACTCCTTGCCGAGCTCCCACTGACCCAGCTGCGTGGAGTGCTGCCTCTGTACACTTTCTTCTTCTTGTTGGACGATGTCGTCTCGACGTGCAGTTCCTGAGAGAGGAATTTGGAGCGACCACTAACGTCCAGATGCTCCGTTCCATAAACAACTGGCAGTAGCTGACGGGCGAGCTCCACGTCGTGGAGGAAGCGCTGCATTGGATAGGACATGTTGGAGGTAAAGGACGCTCTGCGGCGATGCTCGTATTTGTTAAAGCCGGGTTCGGCCACGACGGGCAAGTAGTGGTTGTCGTTATTGTTGCTGATGCCGTTGTTGTTGACGTTGACTTGTAGTTTGAGATTCTCGTGCTCCGGACCTTCGGGGCAGGGAACTGAGGCTGATGACGAGGCATATGAATGGGGACGATCGTGGTAGAGAAGAGTACTCGTCTCCTGATAGTGTTGGTACTCCGGCTCATACGTGGCTGGCTCGGCGTAACGGACACCACCGCCGCCGCCGCCAGCAGTATGGGACGCTACTTCGACGCAGCTGCAATTATCTGCATTGAAGACGGGAGGGCGAGATGCCGAAATGATCTTGAAGCACTGGGGACAGACCCAGTCCTCGAAGTTTTCAAGTTGTTGGTGGTATGAGTCTTCACCGTCGTGTTCTGGAAAGCCCATGTTGTTGTTGAAGAGACGATTTCCAAATGGCCAGCGAGTACTGTTCGTTCCTGGTAAGTAAAATAGACTCTGAATAAGTGGAAGTTCTGGGAAGTGAGGTCCCCGAAACTTACTATGGTGGCAGCTGAGGAAGGATAACGAGGCTGAGTAATAACGAAGACAGATTGGCGGTTTTGTTAGAGGTGCTGGGGAGAGTTAGGTTATTGGGTGCGGCGCGGGACACAAAGTGTATGCACGAGAGTGAGAGATTACAATGAGATATTGATAGAAATGAAATAAGTTGATATGGAATTTGTTGAATGTGAGAATGGAGACTAAGATTACTTCGCTATGAGATGATGAATGAAGAAAATGTAGAAAAGGGTGAACACGCATCTACTTATATATGTGAATGTGAAAGCCAGTCTGGCTTCGGATGTTAACATCCATGGCTAACAACATAAGCCGAGGAGGGGAGAGTACACATGATACTCCCGTGCTGCGAGCTTTCGAGGTCATTTGGCAACCGTTGCAGCGATGTCGGCCACATAAGGAGTGCGACTTGTTTGCCTTGTTGATGATCAATCGACATCTCTGCCATTTCTTCGACCGCAATGATGCAACTTCGCCCAACTGCGGTGGAGGATGAGGCTACTCAGCTACAGGAAGCGTACTCCGGGTCTTAGGCAACTAGCTAGATGATGTAGTGTAGCACGTCCCTGTGGTCAAGAGCGGGGTTCAAGAGCCCTAATGTACTGTAACCGGAGCTTGAGAGCTAGAAGCTTTGGCAAATAGGAATCCTTTCTTCGAGGCAACAAAGTGCAATTGGAATGATACCACCGATGACGGTTTCATGGTAGTACAAGGATTTGTTTGGGGCGGGTCCGGTGTACTGTCCTATGTAGCCTCACTTCTCTATTCGCGAATCGCCATTGGCACATGCGGGCAAGAGAGCCGCTTGTCTCGGACTAATGCTCGCAAGTTTGCTTTGTTCTTTGGTTGCTGATTGGGTTGATAGCTGGGTGATTGTGAAGTGTGAGGTCTGGTCGAAGGTTTAGTACAACTGTGTAGTGTGTTCTGTAGTGTGACGGCAAACATCGGTTCAGTACTACATGAACTTGTATCTCCCTCTCCTTTCCCTCCGGATCTCCCGTGCCGTACACGTGCGGGAGGGGGCACGACAGATGGGAATGACGACTCATCTCAAAGCTTTAATTAGGAGCGGCTTGACGGGACGGGCTCTGGTTGGAAATCATTGATTGACCTCATGCAAATCAACAGCGTTAACATGGATGGATGGGCGCTTCGTCGATTTGACACCGAGTAGGTACTAGGTTACAGCCGGCTCTTGGACTTCTTTGACGGGATTCGATATCAAGAGGCGGAAAAGTTTCCCCTCTCGAGCACTGGACAAACAAACACTAAAGCGAGATGTTGTTTTGATTGAGTCATCATCAAATAATGCCTCAAATAATGCTCTCGGTAGGCGCCGATGACCGTAATACGTAGTGATACTCGAGAACATAAGGCTGACCGGGACGTTCAACCCGGTTTCGCTCAATCTATAAGCTAAGCCTCATCATAATGCCTTGGGCGGGGACTTTAATCCTTCTATTCTTCCATCCTTCTCTCCTAAGCTTCGAATTTACGAAGTACATGTGAGTAAGAGCTAGAATCCTTCTAGTGGCCTTCTATGCACCAGATCATCATCTGTGCAGCATCGGAGATCTGTATCTGCGTAGCGTAGGTAGCCTTGCACATGCATAAGCCCACATACCTCATGTGACAAACAATACATGGAATTTAAGTTCAATTTAAATCTAAAGTATCGAATAGACTGTTAGCATCTTGAGCTAAAATCTTACAGCAGTCGAATGAGATATTTTCCCCTTATTGCTCCCTCCTCGCCATCTCTCTCCTATTACATAGCATAGTAATGCTACGCATAGAACGAGGTACATGAGTAGCAATAGACCATGGCTTGCTTCATCAGTAGAAACTCAGCCGGTCCAAGGGATGAACTATACAAACTCAAATGCCTAGCCGACGATTCTTCGGGACGTCCAGAATTCTTACATGACTCCCAATGGCTTCGTGAGAGGGGGTCATGTTTAGAAGGCAGACTGCACGGGAATGAAGAGATGAAGTCTTGATCCAATGCATCAGTTTCAAAGCAAGCTCTACTGAGCCAGTTCACGCCGCTGATATTTCCATGTGTCTTTTTGAGTATCTATTCTTACATCCAATGCGCAGAGCAGATATTGCCCTGCCTATACTATGTCAAATTTAAGCAACATATGAAATTGCCATGCTTGATACCTTTCCAGATGACATCGCCCCTTATTCATCATCATCATCCTCGATGATGTTCCGCTTTCTGCCCCTGTTGGTCGGTTCAACGTTGGCCGATTGTATAGGTGCCTCATCATCGTCAAGATCAGCCTCTGCGTCTGCATCTGCGTCGCTAACTTCTTCCGGTTTTGATTTGGACAACTTCTGCTTTTTCGCCCTTGGCTCCTCTCTGTCACTCTCATCGTCGAGAATCTCCTCTTCGTCATCATCGTCATCGCCACCTTCCTCCATCTCTTCGTCGCTGGACGCAAGAAAGTCGTCTTCCTTGTCATATTCGTCCTCTCTGTTCCGGCCGCCTCGTGGAAGGTCGTCATCAGAATCATAATCGGTTCTTCTACGTCGAGGTTTTGGAGCTTTGCGACCGGGGCCAGGAGCTCGTCTTCCAGAACGACCTTCCAAGTCATCGACATTCAGACCACCACGACCACCTAATCCGACTCTAGGTTGATTAGCCCTCTCAGCTGCTGTCTCACGACGACGCTGAGCCCGTAGTCGTTCCTTCTCGGCGATTTCCGCTTTCTTCTTCTGAAGTTCGGGATCTTCTGTGTTCGAGATGATCTGTGGGCCGTTCTTGTCATCTTTGTTGCCGCCTCGAGTGGCAGCTGCCAGGTTCATTTGTAGCCTGTCGAGTGCATCATCCTGTATATCCTTGGGTGGTCTAACAGTGTACTGGTTTGCCATATGGCCCATCATAACCAGGAGCTGTGAAGCAATTGAAGGCGAGGCGAAGTATTGATGAGAGTCCTGAGTAGGTTCGTATTTGTCACTTGGAGGGGCGAGAGGTGCGGTCTGTAGCTCGTAGTGCTGGTCACCAATAGCAAATGTTGTAGATCCATCGCTCCACCTGTACACATTCGTGTTGCTCTCGAGCTTGCCTGTGACTGGATGCTTGCGGAAGCGTACTGTAGAAGAAGATACAGCACTGGCGGAGAAATTTGCAGATTTTGCATCCGTATGATGGTCTTTTTCAGGAGGTTGAAATGTATAGGGATCGAAAGGTCGAGGCTCAATGCCCAAGAATGATGGCATCCGCAGCGCGTTGAACTTGAAGCTATTAGTATGGTTCCATCGGGATGATAGCGCGTGCTTACCTCTCCATCCGCTGGTTTAGGGATCGCATGTCTCCAAAGTGTCGTTTCTATCGCTTGCGCAACCTTTGACTCGTCGTGATAATCCTCTCTAGCTTCTGGGCGAGGCGCTCTATCTCTTCGATCTTCATCGTCTCCAGAGTCGAGTTCCCGATCACTGAGTTCTCGCGTCTTCTCTTCCAGTTCATCCTCCTCGTCACCGAATAGATCGTCCTCACCGCTTGCTTCGTTATCCATGATCTCGTCCTCTGATGATGCTGCCATTGTGTCGTGGTTTAGGGGAAGGCTGAGGTGTAGGTAGGCTGTCTAGTCCACGTATTTTTCAGCGGCTTCAATGAGATAGTATCTCGATCAATCTGTAGTAGATGGTAGATGGAATACTGGATGGTCCCTAAGCTCTTTGCGCTCTTCGTGTACAGTTCATCCCAAAGGCTAGACACCGAGGATGGGCAGACAAAACTAAATTACACTACCAACAACGACGGGAACTCAAGATCAATAGCCGCGTAGTGAATTGAAGGGTAACGTGATCCGGCGCTTTAAGAGTCATGGCAAGTATCGTGATGATCTGAGAGGAGGTTCTTAAAGCACCGTCCCGAAGGTTCACCGCCCTCAGGGGGGCACACCAACAACAACCTTTGTTTCTGACGAATGGACTCCTGGACTCCTTTCCAACCAGCCCAGACCAACTGATATCAAGCCTTTCCACCCTTTCAGCCAGGCGTGATCTCCAATAACCCGAAGATATCGCTCAGTACTTATCACGAAATTATTGCCGCAGACCCGATCTACCTAGACTTCAGTGTCTAGCCAGTCAGGCAATCAGGCAATCAGACAGTCCGTGAGACGCCATGTCGAACTTATTCTCTGGAATGTAAGTACCTTTCTTTGACTTCTTGCTCTGATGGGCTTCTATGTTTGAGAATGCGTGTCAGCGCGTTCTTGCTGTTTTAATTGAATTTCCTGCTTGCCAGTATTGGTGCACTTCTCTGCGTGGCATAGCCGCGTCCACAGCCTGTCTATAAGGGTCGGCCCAAATGTCTGCAAGAAGGCCAAAGAAACGGAGGATGATGTCAGAGTCATTCAGACGCTTTCTACTTCTGCCCAAGTCTTCCCAGCAAGAAACCTGTTGAAACTGGAAAGATTCGTCTAATGCTCCATCCATTGTACCACTAGTCAACAACCTCTTTCGTCACGTTACCTACATGTTCCTGCTTTCTTTGCTAACAGATCTTCCTCTATAGTAGTGGACGCTTCAGAGGTGGTGGTAAGAATGGCGGTAGTAAAAGTCCTGGACCAGGAACGCAGCCAACATCACCTACAGGCACGTCCCAAAACGGCTCTTCATCTACCAGCCTTGCCCCTAGGGTTCCGCCGTTGCCCAACTCACCTTCACTATCCCAGACTCTCTCTATGAACGAATCCTCCAGCAGCCTTCCAAGCAACGATGCTCTCTCTTGCTACAGTCTTCCTCGGCCAAAACCTCTTTGGCTGAATGACACGTACGCCAAGCATATTGTCAAGGGTAACTTCATGACATTATCAGCTCGGCCGAAGACTGTTGAGCAAGGAGAGTGGATTGCACATCAAGGTAACCTTTTCAACAGTATTGCTATATGTTCCTGCTAATTCGTCACCTTAGTGGTTGAGCATTACCGTATCCTCTGGAACTTTGTGCGTGTCATCCATGACAAAGATGAAGACGGCACTTCAATTTGCAACTCTCAAACCTGTCCTCGCATGTCAGCTGGAACGTGAGTCAAACCTCGTCTGTTCCCACGCACCCCCCCTAATGATGCCTCGCAGGAACCACTCATTCACATGGTTGAATTCCCGCAAGGAACCCGTTGAAGTACCAGCTCATGAGTACATCTCCCTCATGCAACGCTGGATCTCCGGCAAGATCGACAATACTGCCATCTTTCCCACAGACCCCGCCGGCGTATCCTTCGCACACAATGCCGGTGGCCCTGAAATTGCATCAGCCACCTACGCATCTGGAGGTCTGAACACCCCTGGATCAAACACTCCTATTCCAGCTGGCCCAACGTCACTCAATACATCCCTCTCTCAACTCGCTGGACCCGGTGACTGGATTGGAAAGAGTAGTGGTTTTCCATTCGAGTTTGTCGATGTCTGCCAAACTATCTTCCGCCAAATGTTCCGAGTCTACTCCCATCTCTACTGGGCGCACTTCATCGAGCCGTTCTACCATCTTACCTTGGAGAAGCCTATGAACAGTTGCTTCAGTCACTTTGTTCTTACTGCAACCGAGATCGACATGTTGAAGCCTCATGAGCTAGAGCCCATGCAACCTTTAATTGATCTGTGGGCCGCTAATGGCACATTCCCTAAGGAATCAAAGGCATATGCTTGCGCTAATCTTAAGGCTGGCGAGAGGTTACTTTCGCTGGCTGGTGCTAACTAAAGACCCATGGCTTGCAATTTTGTTAGCTATGCGAGCTAGCCGTGAGAGACAGTTGCGCAATCGATTAAGATGTTATTATGGAAATGAGGGCAGCAGGGGTTCCTGACGTTTTGTCTTATGGAAGGTCACGTAACATACATGTGATACGGATGTTGAGGGCATGGTTCAGCGAGGTTTTATCAGGTTTCATAGGGATGGCGTTTCTGATTGCAGGTAGAACAAGAGTTCTAGATTATAAACACAGATTTCAAACAGGTCAATCAGCAAGTGAACCTCTCCTATGCATTCATGCCATGTTACGAGGTAATACGGGATCATAACACATGTAAATCATTGAATTTCTGATATCAAGAAGCAGTAAATCACAGATTTTATACTACTCCAAAAGAAATGATGTCTTTTGTAAGACTTCTCACTGGCTTACAATTACCAGCACTGAGAACAATACGCGACGGGCTGGCTGGTAGCGAGCTTCTTCCCACAGCGGCCATGAGATCCAATTGTAGCTGCACTGTCATTCTAAACTTAGCAAACAAAGTGGACATAGTTTGAAAACTTTTGCACCGTCTGACAGATGCGATCCATAACGCCTATGCTATACTAACACGGAACGAAAATACATATCACATCCACAACCGACAAGTACCGTCCGCGCCTGCACTCACACACCACGGTTCCCGCGGATGCCAATCAATATCCATAACGCCCAAAGCACTTTTCACCTTGTGCCCTTTAAGTACCTTTACCGGAACAATTGTAGCATTCTCCATCATGTCGCTAACCACTTTTCCATGGAATATTTGTAGGCTGCCATCATCACTGGCATCAGCAAACAAGGGGAAGCCTCCGCTATGATATTTCACTGCTCGAATAGCCTTGGAGTGGAACCTCATGGTCTTATACGGCCTTGTTGAAAGATCCAAGTCGTGCCATAAGAGTCGTCTGTCATAGGAACCAACAATCAGATTGTCACCGCCAGGATGGATATCAAATGACGAAATCCATCTTGCACCTGGCTGAATGATCTTGACAAGTTCCTGCTTCTGTAGATCGTAGCTTCGGATTGTTCGTTGCGTGGCTACGAAGAAGAGTGGTCGTGAAGGGTGGAATTGTACCGTTTGTGCTATTCCTGGAAGGCGGCGGAAAGGGATCTGAGTAAGATGTTTTGAGAGAGTGTGGATTGCAACGGCGCTTCTCTGGGCTGTTGGAGAGACGGTGGAAAAGAAATCACCTCTTCGGTGCCAGCTGATAACCTTAACGGTCGTTCGAACGGTGATCTTGATGAGAACTCCTTCATCCTCAAGACGAGATCCAGGTCGGGTCCATTTCGCAACAGGGTCTTTACGTGCCCCATTTGCTGTAAGCGTTTGTATTGCCTGCGTTGCATATCCAAATCCTGCATCGAGCAATTCACGACTGGCGTGTTCCATCTCTGGATCCACAATTGGAGGTACGAGAAGATAGATATCTTCACCAGCGGCAGCAGACAAGATAACCGCATTTTTCCCTGGCCGCCATCTCACAACATTGACTGCCTCTTCGTCTCCAATCTTGGCACTCCAAATTTGTCGGCCAGTTAAGAGTTCCCATACTCGGACTGTGCCATCATCTCCGCCACTTGCGAGCCAGATTCCAGATGGATCGATGGCTAAACTTCGCACTCGGCCTTCGTGACCACGGAAGAGTGTCGAACACACTGTGGGAAACGGTTTCAGCTCTTCTGGTCTTGGTAGTTTAGGAAGTAGTGACGCGGGATCAATGTTTAGTCTGTTCTTCCGAACTCGAGGCGCCAGATACAAGTCCAGAGAGCGTTCAAATCTCTCCTTAATGAACTTCTCGTAACCAGGAACTTTCCTGAGGGAATCGTAGCCAGTAGGTAAGTACTCCTTTTCTCTATCTTCCGGATCCGCGGACTCCCACTCCTGTTTCTCCGATTTTGAAGGTAGGTATTCAGGAGGTGGGTTGTAGCTCAGATCGTAGCCTGGGGGAGGTGCTTTTGGCGCTGGGATGTTCATAACATGATCAGGGCGGGGTTGCTCATCCTGCCAAATATCGTAATGTATATCTTCTTCCTCTTCCTCTTTCTCCTCGGGTGGTCTGTAAGGGAGGATTCTTCCCTCACGGATGGCTCGAACGATTTTCATTATCCTCTTGGCTTCATGTTTAGAAGGGAGGAAACGTCTCTTAGGCTCAGGTGCGGCGCTCAGAGGCATAATTTCCTCAATGCCAGTGAAGTATTCGACGGTAGCCTGGCAAATTAGCAACAGGAAAAAAAGCTTTAATACAGTTAAACTTACAGGATAAGGATCATAACCCTCCTCTGGCAATTCATTTGTTTGAATTCTTCGGAGTATCTCTAACTCATCCTGGCTTAGATTCAAAGGTTTGCCAGTAGCTGGATCTGTGAGTCCAGTCCAGCCCTTTGGAACATCTATGCTATCCAGTAATGCATCTAAGGCCTCTCCCTTTGCCGGCCGCATAATCCTCTTCCCATTGATATCATACCCAATATGCGGGTAAGAGTCGTAGAACGTCAAGGGGATATTCCCAATGGTGTTAGTGGCAACTTGTGCATCAGAGTCGTCGGAGTCGTAGACTGGATCTATCTCTTCGTACACATATCGTTCCCCTCCATTGGCATCCGTAGTGACCGTATAATTTGGTTTGTCCTCATCCTCCAATATCTCCGACCTTCCAACCACATCTTTCTTCGCGCCATTGGTCTTCACCAGAGCGTTGTGGATATCCTCGTCTTCGCCCTCGTTTTCCTCGGAGGGTATTTCGTCACTATCCAGGGCCTCTAACTCCTCTAAATCCTCCTCTTCTTCGCCCACGCTCTCCTCTTCTTCATCACTGTCCTCCTCCGAGTCTTCGCTTTGCGATAGGATGCCCTCCAGCAGGCCATCACCAAATTCAGCTTCTGACTCGATATCTGATAGCTCAATAACATCACGGGTCACAGCTTTGCGCTTTTTGTCCAACGTTGTGGACGCCATCTTGAGAACTCGAAGCTGTCGGTGCCTTTTTAGATTTTTCCTGATCCCAAGAATATTTTCTATCGGTGGAAAGCTTATCGTAGCCTTATCGTAGTAGTTTAATTGTTAGCGTCGATGGATCAGTTGTAACTGCGGCTGCGACCTTGCGCATTCCGCTTGGCCGCCTGATTACACTCGGTCAAATCATTAAGTTCTCAAGTCTGCATTTCACTTATGGCGGCATTCAATAAATTCATAACCTCGTTGAATCTAGATCCCGTAGCCCTAGGCTCTACTATCGCGATGCCTCCCGTGGCAGCAGCAACTGTCAAGCGTCGCGCCTGTGATGAATGCAGTAAACACCCTTGCGAAGAAGGCATTTCACGACTTACTAAACATTGATACAAGGAAACCGAAAACTGGCATGTTCGAAAGATCCTAACGGGTGCGAGAGATGCAATCGAGAGGGGATACTATGCCATTACTCAGAGCAGAAACCTATGGGTCGTCCTAGAAAAAGGCAGCACATAGATGAGGAGGCAAGCAACAACGAAACCCTCGGCCTCGAGCTTCCTCTTTACGTCCGTGGAGATTACGACGTTTACAATGGGGGTCCTCTGACCGAGTCGCATAATACCACTGGACTGCACCTTCATGATCAAGGAGTGGACAAGATTCCTGCTTCAGAAACTACACTCGACGTTTGGCATTTCGGAGGCCCTGCTATAAACTTTGAAGAAACGGGAATGAATACTGCAAGCAATCCTACTCCGAAGCCTGACTCTGCGCTGCCCCTTTCTATGAATTCAAATACATCCGTCACAAATAGCGAGAATTCAGCAAACCCTGCTGGGCCTTGCAGCTGCCTCGCGTCGATGTATCTTGCTCTTGCCTCATTACAGCAATTTCCAACGGATATTGTATCCGCTTTATCGGCCGTCCGTGGTGCTGCACGCACAGCTGCTGAAAGCATTTGGTGCCCTCAATGTGGATCGGTTGCTCTAGATAATTCTAATCCCCCCATTGAAGCATTTCAAAACACTATGTTGCTGGGGACTATTCTGCCTATCATTGCCAATGGATATCGAAAAGTACTTCAAATGATCGACGATGAGACTGAAATGGCGACTACAGCAGGTCAAACTAAGGCCTTCAGATACAATGATTACGGTGGCATGTGTGGAAAAATCGAGTCTGCTGAGCAAGCAATCACTTGCTTTGAGAAGACAATGTTCTTCGAGTCCGTAGAAATGCCTCCACAGCAGTGGCGTATAACTGTGCGAGCTCTGTTACGGGTCGATATTTACGGCCACGAACAACCTGGTTTCACGCACAAGGGATTGAGAGACTTGGTCGCCGAGATGGAATATCGCCAGAAGACTCGTCATGAACTTTTAGACGTCCATGAACTTGCTGGCGGCGTTGTTGGAACAATGGGTCAAGGTGTCAATGGGGAAAAGCTGTGCCTTGGAGAAAAGTTCCATACCTGTTTACAAATCTTAGCAATGGCCAAATTTGCTATCGACAGCCTCATAATTGCCTGAACACCGGAATTCAGCAAAGAAGCCGGCTTACACTACGCACTTTACATAATCTGAATTTTGATATATCCCAATCGAGTTCACACACGAAGACTCTCCAAGGTACCTACGACGTATTCCATCAGTTGACCAGCTTCCTGGTCACTCAGATCATCCCTGAGAAAAAGGCAACGCTCTACGACTTCTCTATACAGCCTTCCGGCTTTGCTACTAAGATTTGGAAGCAAATTCTGCACAACTGTCTTGTCCCGGAATTTTTCTGCTGAATAATGTGGTTTGTAGTAAGTTTGGAGGACCTTCCACGACCCAATCTCAAGAAGAATAAGCCCCAAGCTATATATATCGAAACTCTTACAATATGGCTTCCTTGACATTCCATTCAAGGAATTTGGATGGCGGTGGAGATCTGCTGCAGCCGAGTTCTTGGAAGCTACCGACATTTCACCCACTCCATCGGGTCGAGACGCATCGAAGCCTAGAACATATGGAGACGAAATATCAGGAATACTCGCGGTTATCGCAGTGGTTTTTGTCGCGGAGGTTGAGAAAGCAGATGGGAAAAACAGGATATTTGAACTGCATAGTGACTTGTGAAGCCAGTCGAGCGAGTGCAAGGACCACAACGCGACAGCCAGTGTATGGGCAAGCTTGAAGCGATCCCCAAGATCAGGAGTTCTAAGGTCATTGCTTAAAATCAGAGCGTTGAGATTTGACGAAGATGCTTCGGATGCTTTGTATACTAAGCCGTATCGGTTTGTTGAAGTCTCTTCTGTATAGCCAAGGCAGTCCAAAGTATGGAGATCAGGATGTCTATCAGATGCACTGTGTATCATTTTCGCCTGAAATAGAGAAGCTGTGAGTCTGTTGATCCATTTGTACTGTTCCATGGAAGGTAAAGGGCTGAGTGGGAGGGGATAATTCAAAAGGACGCCCCTGAAATAGGAAGAAATCGAGAATTATGCTACCGAAGAGCTGGACATACCAGATCGTCAATCCGTCGAACATGATTTATCCGAGCATCAAAATCCTCTTTGTCGTACTCAACCCACTCCACAACCAGCTCCATGTTTCCAATGCCCAGTGGACTTAGGTACAGCCCGTGACTTCGTCTTGGATCATTGTTTGTAATTGATAGAGCCGTCCTCTGAATCTTCAGTGCATAGGTTTGCTTAAACTTCACCGTTGGCGTAGAGTCTAAATTTATCCGCAATTGCTTTAGACTAGCAGAAGCGTTCAATTGAGGATACACCCCTTTCGACGCAGTCTCCAAAAGGCCTAGTTTCCCCAGATCTCTGCGGGCACTTTGTAACAGCTCGTTGGTCCATGTCCGATGTAGCGTTGCCAGTCTCCTCTGAGGAAAAAGTTGCTCAAGGCCATCATTGTAATCCTTCAGGTCCTTTAAGAGCACTGTAAATTTCTCCTTATCAGCAATCACCCACTTAGCTCTCAGCTGCAACTCATTCCTCAACTTTCCCGTTAGACTCTCGCGCTCCGCAAAAGATCTCTGGGCCACAGCCTTCTCATGAACCGGATTCACAGGCTCCTCTCTCAAACCATACTTATCTTGTAACTTGTTGAAATCTGTGATAGTCTTGTGTAACTCGGTCAGGATGCTAACTGCCAGCTGCCTCAATCTCACATTTCCCATCTCACTCTCAGCCTGCAGGTGAGCCTCCAATTTGCCTTCTATGACGCCCCATTCTCTTCCCCAGACTAGGAGACGCATCTCCTCGATACGGATTTTGCATACTAGGCGTTCGCTGTCTCGTCCGAGGTTACTAGCTGTGGTGAAGAAGGCGTAGGCTTTTATACAACCGTCGAAAATTTGGCCAAGGACGCCGACAGCTCCGACAAGTCCTAGAAATAGATAGTTTTAGTTGCTTCTCTGTTCAGTAAAGGAAGGATCGAAAATCTTTGTAGTGATAGGTCCAGATAGGATAGTCTGTATGATATCAAAAATTTAGACCTACCTAAGGCTGTTCCCATGAGTTCAGCCATGGATTCTGAGAATGAACAATCAACTCGAGCAAGCGCGGGGTATCGTACAAGCTTGGTCGATACTAAGACAGACAGATATTGGGGGTTGGTCCAGTGTCACAAGCTACTATTGACTTCAGGCGGTGAAAGATGAGAAAATAGCGAAGGCTGTCTCCTATCCGAGCGATCGCTTACTGTACATACAGGCAGAACTTCGTACCGCCCACCTCCAGCGCATATATAAATAAATAAGAATAATGCGTTTCCTGCCATCTACCAAAGAGCGAAAAGCCCGGGCTCTCGCCCGGTTTACTCAATGGTTCAGTGGTAGATGGTCCGCAACGACCTTAACTTGCAAGATGTCTAGCAAACATCGAAGAGTCGCACCGACTTTACTCAACGTGCAAACAGTCGCCAATACCGTATACGAACACCAATTTCCGCTCGGCCAAAGCAAACTTCTTCTTCGAAGAGGGTTTCTTTCTCCTACACCAAAAGGTGTAGGAGTTTCTTTTGTCTCTTTTTCCAATTTTTAAAACTTCGATTTCTTTCATTTTCCGTAGTCGAGATCATTCATTATTTTAGGTCAAGCAAGTCAAGCGACGGTGTTTTGTTTGTTTTTGCAAGCGAAGTGGTCACGCCGCGTAGCGAGATTCTGCTGCCGTTCGATCGTGATCAACGAGCAAAGACCATTTTCATGATTATTATTGCGCCATGTAAGCCATGTGTATCACCACTCATCTAGACGTAGTGGCACCAGAAGATCTTCTGCCACTTACCAGGATCAGCTTGCCGATGTAGCTTCATCTTGGCATCAATGCCCTCGATCTGATACAATATTATGGCGTTTCCGAGGCTGTACCGTCAGCGAGGCTGATTTTAACCGTGACTGGCAAGGTATTTCAGGTTTCCCAATCAATGGTGAGCCGCTATCATCACACTTAAACTCGCGCATGCCCTCGAGATAGACATTACCGCTATTTTAAGTTTACATTCAAAAGATCATTGCTATGCTCAAAGGGGATTCGCCCCATAATTCCTCGTCTCTCCATGCTAAAACCACGAACTTTGATTCCCAAGGTGCTATGAACTCCGCCCAATGCAGGGCTCCCATTTTTCTTATTCCTGAAGCCTCTCCGCCCACCACCGCCCCCTGACTTTCTACATCTAGTATACCTTCTTCTTCTCGTCGATGCTATATTTGCCGGGTCCGCTGTTGACAAGCAAGAGGAGTCCTCCAACGATGGACAAGATCTGGAAGAAGTCATATTTGGCAAAATCTTTGTGTGGGTGGTGCTCATGGAGCTATACAGGGTTAGCAAATATTCATAAAGAAAGGAGACGCCAAATCTTACGGTCCAGAAGTTGTTGACCAAAAGGTTGAACACGCTCAGAATGACCACCAACATAATAGCGCTGAATTTAGCCTTGAAGCCAACAACGACCATGACACAAGCCACAAAGCCCAAAAGAGCCACAATGACTCTCCATACGCTCCAAGTTCCACTGAATACAAAGCCAACAAAGAGGAAAATCAAGAGAACTCGACCAGCAAGTTGAAAGTACATCTTGCGATCCTTCTCGTCGATCTCCGGAAGGCCAGCAAATGCCTTGGACTTGCGCACCCATGAGTCAGACAGAACCATCAGAAGGCCTCCCATGACAGACAAATTTCGGAGGAAGAAGTTCAAATCGAAAATAAGACCATATCCAAGCGCTTGTGTAACGACAACTCCAATGAGGCCCCCAACTGCGTAGTCAGAGTACTTTCGGGCGATGACCAGGGAGGAGCATGAGATCATGGCAATGACGTTGATGAAGAGGAAGAGGTGGGTGAGGCCATAAGGAACTATCGAAACCCCCATTAGCACAGATCTTTCAAGAAAAAGAGTCTAGGTATTTCCTACTGTGTCTGTAGTCGTGTAGATATAGTAGCTGATCACTCCACTGTGTAATGATTCGGAGCGCATCTTCCAAGAATGTGACCACAATTAGAAATCGCCCAATCGCCGGTAAATATCTGCGAATGGTTTATTAGCATAAGTTATACTGCACTGAGAAATGAGAGTATCGCGATGCTCTGTGTCTTTGTTGGGGAGTGTAAAGGTAGGCAGGCGTCGTGTGGTTATCTGCTGGGAGGAAACGTACGGCTTTATAGGATCGCTCAGAGTGTCCAAGAAATCCTCGATCTTCCCAGTTTGCTCCCTAATCGCATCAAGTGGACTCGGGTCGTTCAGTGTATCTCCTCTTTGCGGTCCTCCGAATTGATTCTGGCCCCCCAAGTTATAACCCGCAGTTCCACGAATGTGTGCCATTGTCGCAGTCCTGCTGGAATTGCACCAAATCGCTCAATCAATGATAGATTCTAGTTGAAGGCAAGAAAGAGGTTTAGATTCGGTGGAGGAGAGGGAAGAAAAGGAGTGAGCTTGGGTTAGGTGTGGTGGTTGAAGAGACCATAGTCGTTTAAAGTTAAGCTATGATGACTTGCCGAGATACAACGGTGGCCTCTTCTTTTGCGCTGGTGGATGGGTTGTGGGACACCCTAAAGTACAATGCCGCAGTGAATAATGCCAAGCTTCGTGCAAGCTTCTTTGTCGAGGTCCGTGAATAAACTCGCCTAGCTGATCTAATAATAATATGGACAAAGACTATGGCAAATCCGGTTTGATAATGACAACCCTATAATAAAAGCCGACGGAAATTGTCTGGATCTATCGTACCTCGTCTCTTTATTCATATGTAAAGCTGACCCACTCCAAGACCTCCAGGTGTCTAAACGGCTAATCTTAGGTGTTCACTTAAAACACTAGAAGAGGTATCTCTGATCAGTTTTGCTTATAGATTCTACTTCCCAGACTAAGCATTTCTATATAGAAGGCTACATAAAGTTGTAGAATATCTTATGTTATCTAAATCGAATATAGAAAAGGGCTGTCCAACTACGCAGTTTTTGGGATTACGTCATTCTGTCCAATCATGGCATTCTTTTGACTGTGAGTCTCTTACAGCTAGAAACGTCGCCAACAGCCAGAGCTGTGCAGTAATTCAGCCTCAAAGAAGCTTGATTCATCTGAGTATTTGACAGCTATGGAGTCTAGCTACAGCTTTCCACAGCTGGTCTAATCACTCCATGCCTGTTGGGAAAATGCCGTTTGTGCCTCCTCAACCTTCTAAGTATTTCATTTTCGCTTCAACGCCATTCGCTCATAAACTGCGTCCGGGATGACATCTTCAAGTGAAAGAACTCAAATTCAATGGTACGCTACTTCCACGACCTGCCCGGTACCTCTTCTGCCCTCCAACGAAATCCCTTGGTTTAGGTAGTATGGCTTCATCTTGGAACTTGAACCTTGTATCATTAATAAATATCCTTCTTGTCGGTTCTGAATCTCGATGCGGGCTTGGATTCTTGGGTAATCCTCCATTAGAAGCCAGGGTGTAGGAGCTCGGATCTAGTGATCTCACAGGCTGCGGATTTGGCCTCGAGCTGGGAGGTGGTGGAGCCGAACTTGGCGGAGGAGGTGCAATAGATAGTGGAGAGGGAGCATGAAACGAGGGAGCAGATGATGGCGGTGGAGGAGGGGGAGGAGGGGGTGCAGCAGCTGGGGAAGCCCTCTCGGCAGCACGAATAGCTGCGGAAATGGCAAGACTTGGGCCATTGCCATTGCCATTGGTTGAAGATATAGGTGGTGGTAAGGGTTGTGAACGGCTGGGACCATTCATTGGAGGCCTGGGAGCATTTGCCTGTGGTAAAGGAGGTGGCGGTGGAGCGCTTGATAGAGGTAACGGCGGCGGAGGAGGTGCTGCTGTAGAAGGAGGCGGAGGGGCCAGAGATGGAGGAGGGGGTGCTGAGGTTGGAGGTAGCTGGAAGCCTGAAGGTTTTCTTGATGTAGGAGGTGGTATTGGTGGTTTCTTCCCAATTGGCGGAGGCGGACCTCTCATCGATGCTGAAGATGTTGGTCTTTGCATTCCATTTCCACCCGTCTTTCGCAGATTCGAAATCGAAGGAGTAAAGGCCAGCGGTCTCGTAGGGCCATTCTGGTTTCCTGGTATTGGAGGAGCAGCATTCGGCGGAGGTCTCGGGGCAGTCATCGTAGGCGGTCTGGGGGCAGAACTGCGTGATGACTCTGGATCTGATGTGTAAGAAGGATCGCGGTTTGCTTTCCAGCGTTAGAATATCAACACCTAGACATATATGAAAAGCCTTACCTCCAGTATCAATACCCCCGCCGCGCTTCTTGAGTTTCGGCATACCTCCTGCGAATAAGCCTGCTAACTGTGGTGGTTGATCCGACTCTGTTACCCCACCAGTATCTCTGCCACTTTGATCACTGTTGCTTCGTGCTCTGTTTCCAGCTCCTGGGGGCTTCAGTCCTCCTCCTGGAACTGGTGGAGCTCCTCCTAATGGCGATGGATTTGAACCTCCTGAAACTTTCCCAACAATTGGCGCAGATCGGTCGTTTGTGACTGCTTTTTTGAGCTGTCTCCCTTTAGAAATATCTGATAGCAAGGCACCCTATCGATAGGTTAGCATATTAGAGTGACTTGTCGAACCCAATACAGTAAAGTGGGCATTGGTACGACGACTGAGGACTTTACCCTATTTCCTGCGGGAGGTCGTGATGGTAGATTACCTGGCGGCGGAGGTCTGCCCAAGCAGTTAGTGTCAAATTTTCTGATATATGTCTCTCTGTTTGAGTCTTTATATCAAGTAAGGAAACTCAGAGAGCAGACTTAGACATACGGAGGTGGCGGTGGGGGAGGCTATCACTATATTAGATTATTTTCCCCTTGAATATTGGAAAACCTTACAGGCGGCGGCGGAGGCATATCTGAAATTCCGAAAAGCGATGTCTCTAGAAAAGCGGTTTGGAAGAGAGTCGGCCAATCTGAACTGTGAACTAGTCGTCTAGGCTAACATCAACGGCTGTGCGTGTGCTTCAATGAAAACAATTGACCTGATGAGCCTCGCAGTGAGAATACGGGTCTGGTGGTCTTCATAAATGGGTTATGTATGTTGTAGGCAGTAAATTGTACACCGGGGCTTCGTATGCAGCAACTCACGTCACCTTGTGATTCAGGAGGGTCTCTTGGTCTCTTGTAGTCAGCCGCAGGGAAAGCGGCAACTTGTAGGGATTAGCATGCGCAGCGCATTCGATTTGATTTGCCGGGACAAACGCAACTTCAACATCATCCAAAGGCTCTGGAAGAAGACTTTGCCTCAATTTTGCTCCTCAACCCGTCTTCCACCATGTCCAGATGCACCCTCCGTCCTCGAGCAAACATCTGCCACCTATGCGAATTTATAACAAGTCGACAATCCCCTTCATCCTTCCTACTCGCTCAACCTCTACGAAAGTCAATCAACCCTCTGCGCTCATTTTCAACGGCAAGGAGAATATACTCGCAGAAACCGCGGAACGTAAATCAATATTCTACTACAGTCAAGGCACCATCTGCTTCACGATCCAATGGGACGACCGCAACGGATGCTCAGCTGGAGAAGATGCTGGAAGACGTCAAATCTATATGCAATACCCTGCTGACGCAGGACAAGGTCCCATCTGAAAGAAGCACAGTTCTTGCCATGGAACGATGCAAGGCTATGGCCAATCTACTTGTTTCCGAACAGCCAAGTCCAACGCCGAGCAAGAACGGCGGTGCTGCATCTGCCCTCCTTAATCTAGACGATTCACCTGCAACAAAAATCCCTATATACAAGCTTCCTGCCAGATTGCAACGTCTAGTGGATCAATTGTCCGGTATTGCATACTCTGTTGTCAAATTCCCACCAGTGTTTATCACACCAAAAGTTCTGGAGCTGTATGTGGCAATCCAATCAAACCTGGGGAAACCGGAGACGTTTCCGGAAGTCTTAAGATTATATGCCAACAAACCTCTACCAAAAGAAAATTCGTTTCCTATCCAGTATTCGAAGCAGAATCCAAATAAGGTCGCAAATGCTGTTCCTCTTGCTGTTGCAGATCGCGCATTACAGACAGCTATTAATGCAAAACAACTAGTTCTTGCTATGGATATCATCGAGGCATCTTACACCACAAAAGCAGCCCACCGAGACAAGTTTGTTAGGAAGGGTTTGCTTCCAGCTACGGGTCTAGCAGTGGCGCCAATTGCAGCCTATACTATTGCATCTCAGCTCGCCATTCTCCAAACAACCATGGATACGGCTATGGCGACAAATGTTGCGTTTGCCGGTATACTAGCATATGTTGGGTTCACTGCTACAGTTGGGGTTGTAGCTGTCACGACTGCGAACGATCAGATGGATCGCGTGACCTGGGCCCAAGGCGTGCCGCTAAGAGAGCGGTGGATCCGGGAGGAGGAGCGGTCTGCGATCGATAGAGTAGCGGGAGCTTGGGGCTTTCGTGAGATTTGGAGACGAGGTGAAGAGGAGGGCGAGGACTGGGACGCTTTGCGTGAATGGATTGGTGGGAAATCGATGATGTTGGATAGGGTGGAGCTTATGGAAGGTATGGAGTGAGATAGGGCGGAAGTTTGCCCATTTCTCAATAACTAGTCACCTAGGCTATGTCATCGGGCAGTGACAGCAGCCAGCCAATTGCTCGCCCCATCAATCTGGGCTGATGCTCCGGTCACCTGGAATTTCTGTTGTATCAACATTTCTCTACCTGTTGTGCAATACTTTTGAGCATTCAAAAGGATCCTCTCTGATACTCAAGATATCAATGCCAGCTTGAATTTTTTTTGGCTCAGATAATGTATAAGTATTCGGTAGTAACACATTACGCATTACGCTACTTATGTGTGGTGTTAGCCTTCACTGGCTCCCTCCAACCGTTCCTAAGTTTCTCCTACTAGTCAAAATGGTCACACATAATTTTCATTTTTTGCAGTCGATTTTTACTTTTTTTTCCAAGTGAAATGCGAACCACATCAAATTGGTAACGACCATGAATACTTTCAAGTGTATTGGGAATGGTACCATCAGCGATGCCCAGCTTCTCGACCTGAAAGACCGGTTAGACGACATCATTACCAGAGGCCGCTGTCATAAATATGCCCTCTTCATGGACCATCTAAACCACAACCAAGCAGACGCCGTATTCTGTTGCCTATTCCTCTTTCAAATCCTCAGTCTGATGATCACTGTCCAGATCTACGACGGAGTCACAGCGAAATACTCGTACGCATTCTTCCTTTCTCTCTCTCTCTCTTCCTTCACCTTTAGCATAGTAGCAAATACAGTACTGAAAAGTAGTAGGGAGATCAAGGAGGCTGAGAGGGGGGACCCGGGGAATCTCAAGAGTTTCGAGACCCTCGAGCACACGAAGAAGAGGGTTACTAGGGTTGCGAGAAGATGTTTGGCTCAATCAGCGGTCCTCTTCGTTGCTCTTTCTTTTACGACTATCATGCAAGTGTTCGCTGCGCATACTATCTTGTTCTGTCATGGGGAGTCGCTGATGCACCTCTACTTCCCTGTATGGACAGTCTTCTCCATCGGTATCACTTTTGCTACATTGGGATGTTGCATCACGCAATTCTATGCGTTGACTTCAATGAAGCTTCCTCCCTTCGGGGTGGCTCTTGGAACCCCTGTTTTGGTTGTCTCTGCCTTGAGTCACTTCGCCTATAATAATATCACTGGGAGAGGAGCCATCGATTGGCAGGTTGAGGATGGGCTTCAATCAGCGATGAGCAGAAGGTAAGTCTTCTTCTAACTTCTTTCTCTATAATACTTATTCAATGTCACAGTGTTTCGACTGGCCGCCAAGCCAGCTTCGAGGGGACTCGATGCTCTTCAGGCGTGTGTCCAACCATTCAAATATGGAATAAGCAAGAGCCAATTCCATTTGGAGGTCGACAAATCGGAGTAACATCACAAGGACACCTGGTCATCGAATACTACCCAATTAATATAACCCCACCCCCAATGGTTGCAGAACTGGACACGAGAATTGCACCAGAAAACGTTACGCTTCGAGATCCACAGCCAAGGCCCTCCTAACGAGAGTGGGTTTGAGCGACTTCGAAGCTTGATATCAAGCCCGAAGCCTAGTGATACTTTTTTTAATTTCTGCTACTCTATGTTCTCTTAAGCACGGCAGTCGAAGAGAGGATCTTTATCATGGCTCAGAAATATACATTGGGAGGGGTTTCATATAGCTCTTCCAGCCTTCCCAACTTGTATAATCTCGCCTGTTCGTTGCTCATCACTTCTCAGAACTGGCCACGAACTACCGTCTGCCTTCACAAAGGTCACTTCTATTTTTGTGCCCAGTATCTTGAATGCTGAGGCTGCTGTGTCGATTGGACCGAAGAGCGGGACTAGGGTTTTGTAGCGCTTGGGGGTGGCATCGGTAGTGACGAGATCCAGAGAGATTTCGGTCGGGAGGAATTCGACCTTGGCTTTCTCTTTGTTGATTTTCTTCAGGAAGAAGGATGCAATTACTGCTGTTGGCGTTTGGTAGAAGTCGTGCCTATAACAAAACCATGTACTTAGTTCTTATTCCGCATATGACCCATTGTAGCAAATGAACCCACCTAACAGTCTCCAGAACCTCCTCACCCCCAGCATTGCCCTTCTTCGTCTTCCCACTTCCAACGAACAAATGCCTCTCCCTCGTCTTACACCCCTCGATCTTCATAAACTCGTCAAACTCTAGCACCCTCCGCTTACAGCACGTATAGCCCTTACTCCCCTCATGGAAAATCGGCACGCCAGGATGGAACACACACGTCTCGCTCTCCCTGCTCTCCCCACCATACTGGTGACCGCAGGCCTTCCGTCTGCATATCTTGCCCGTAGGAATCACCAGGGTGGGCTCATCGTCCTCGGACTCTGGTGGGGGTGGTGGTGGTAGCGGGGTAGCCGTTGGCTGTGATGGAGCTGCGATTGGGCCGCGCGAAGCTTTTTCTGGGGTGGGTGATGTGCTAGGTTTGATACGGAGAGGAGGAGAGGAGACGTCGAGAGATTCGCCTTGTTTCTTCTCGATCGTAGGGGGTAGGTCGGTGGTTGAATGCTTGCCGGTTGTGCAGGGCGGGATGGAGAGGAATTCGTCGAAGGTTAGCACGCGGGGTTTGCAGCATTTCCAACCTAGTGAATGGATTTTATTTTAGTGAGGTACTTGAAATATTCGTCTGGGTCTGTAGGATGTGACGATATGTCGTAGCAAAGGGGCGTGCAGTGAGGGGGAATCTTACCCTTCTGCCCTTCGTGGAAGATGGGAGGTCCTGGGTGGTACTGGCATTGCTCCTCAGGATCCGTGTACATCTTTCCGCAAGGTTGGTGCACGCATTTTTGTGCCATGTTGAGCTGAGTTGCGTTGAAAATAATGGAATGAATGATATGGTTCAACAATAAATCATGAAGGTGCGGTATAGGTTTGTTGTTTTCGGTTTAGTAGTGGAATTTTTAGGAATCTGCCAGAAACCTTTCAGATACACAGTGTCCACCGCCTTTGGCTCAGCGACTGGGATGTCGTTACAGTACAGTACTTACTGTAACTGTACTGTTCGTACTGTATCACGCGCATGATGAGCACAAGACAAGGCTGGAAACATCCATGTCCTCAGAGCCCGACAAAAAATTTAAGGGATTATTCCTTCCTGTTGATTGGCTATACTCGCATCAACAACAGCCATTGAGGCTCACATGAATATTACACGTTCTGCACCATCCTCCTCATCCACTCCTAATGCATCCCTCTATACGCCACCTGCAGCACGCTTGCAGAATAACACTCTTCACCCGAATGAACTGCTCACTGTGTACAAATGCGAAGAAGACCTTATCCACCGTCTGGGATGTGCGCCCGTTCCACTACACGGAGATTGATGTCATGAAGCCAGAGGCTAAGGGCTGGAGAGATCTCTATGAGTTTGATACCCCTGTGGTGCGTTTAGGACCTTGAATAAAACGGGGTTCTGTAATTTGAATGAGGGGCGTTTGTTAAATGTTACACAGATTCATATCAGTAAAAGTCAATTGGGCGAGGAGGATCCTGTCATGTCGGCGAAAGCTGTTAAGCTTATGCATCGCTTCAGTGCTGATGATGTGAAGGCTAAGATGGATGTAGCTGAAGCGAAACAGGAGTGATGGGGAATCTTTCTTGGGGTACTGTAAGTAATTTAGTTGCAGGGCGGGGATAATCTGAGGTCGAATACGACTAGGAGGGATTTCTATCGTATGTCACGCTTTTTATCTTAAGCAATATGTAGGAGCTCACTTGTCCACAGTAGGGAGGGAATGGGGCTCTTATTGCATTGGTTACTGTCTAATCCGCAAGACAGAGAGAGGTAGCCACTGAATTAGGTGTACAGTATATGGACGAAGCGCTTCCAATTTCAATGCATAGTTCACATCCAACAGGTGGTTTGTAGCTGATCAAATTACTCACCAACATACTCATCTTTAAGGGTATAGCATGTTGCTTTTGCTTGATAAGGTCAAAGTCCTCCTGTCAAAGTTTTGCCTCCTAAGTGGCTTCGCCATATGTCCCCTTTGCCCCTTAAGATCCTGGTTCTAATGAGAGAGGGAAAATCGATGTCACGACATTGTGATATTGCTTGCGTGGAACTCCAGGTCTGGATATTAATGAATGATGAGATCCTTCAAGTTAGCAATCATGTTTCTGAGGGCAAGTAGTCCTAATTGAGCCTCTTCCAATAGCAAGTGTCGAGAAGGATTGCGCATGTTCAAATATTTCCTAGAGCTTGAAACAAGGTAGAAAAATAGCAAAGACTTCTTCATGTTATGGGATTGGCTTTCTCTTTATTGTAACAGAGGAGTTGCTGAGATCCATCACATTCCCAAATTAGTGTATTCTCTATGGATATTGCCTCAACTGTCTGATATATACCCTAGCCTGATATGGACAACCCGGTGGATCAATGCCTAATATCCTCTACTTCCCATAGGGACCTGTCAACTTTGGCGCATCACCCAGTCCCTTTGCGGTGTACAGAGCCCCCATCACACTCGCCTGCAGGATCAGGACATCAGTTGCACAGCTAATCATATCGAATCCCATTTCCGCATAGCCTCTACTCTGCTCTCCGCTCGTACAGAAAATGCCTGCCTTCTTCCCCGCCTTCCGCGATGCTTCAAGGATTTTCTTGATTGCAGTATGCAGATCGTCGTGCATCTTGCCCTCGATGATCGGATGGCCAATGTTATTGCCTAGATCAAAAGGTCCGATGAACAGAACATCGACGCCCGGGACAGCAGCGATAGCGTCGACGTTGTCAAGGGCTTCTTTGGTCTCGATTTGAACCATGACGAGGATTGCGTCGTTTGCTTGTTGTAGATAGTCGGTTGAGCCGAGAGATGGAGAGAAGCGTTCATGGGGGAAGGGAGAGCCGAAACCACGTTGTCCCAGGGGAGGGAATTTTGCGCTCTTGACGAGCTTCTCGGCGTCTTCTACAGTATATAAAAGAGGAACGAGAACACCGTGTGCTCCTGAATCAAGTGCCCCTAATAGAAGCTAGAGAACGATCCAAGATCAACATGAGTAAACTTACGTTTGACCATGAAGCCTTGATTATCCGGGATTCTGACAATGGGACTGACTCCACATGCAGCAATCGCTGGAACGGCTTCATGCATAGCCGCATCTTTATTTTTGAGTCAGACCCAAGACTTTTGTTCAGAGAAGGAAAGTTGTTTGTTTGGGATCCCGCCGAAGGGTATCCATATGCCGATCAACGCCTGACTCATACTCAAAGCCAGGTTGACTTGAGAATTATTATTGACTCAAGGTAGCCCCTTCTTTCAGGTAGTGGCTACAGCGTAACTCGGGTCAAGAGCCAACAATATTGGTAGTCTTTAGAGACGAGAGGCAACTCCAATATTCTGCAAGTGACTTGCTAGAGCGAGAGCAAAAGAACGAATGACCTACCATCCATATTTCCATGTTCACCTAAAACACAAGAATGAGTCTCAAAGATAACCCCACTGCACGCACAACTGGGGAAGTTTCTCGAGCAAACTCACAATCGACCAAAACCCAGTCAACACCGGTCCTTGCTAGAGTCCTCGACACGTTACTTCCAGGAAGCATTTGCCTGCCCAAGATCAACCTCCGATTTAACTCGCAAAATGATATCCCCCAACACACACACACACATATGGTCGGTCACTCACCAACACCCAATGCTGGGACCCTTTGCCTCATCAAACGCCACTTTAAGGCGATTGGCTTGTTGCATTGTTGTCGCCATTGTGAAGATCGATAGCTTCACAAGTCCTCCAAGTCTAACTAATGCCTTTTCCCGAAGAGCTGTGATTAGATGAGGGAAGTGAGTGCTGCAGAAGAGTGAGTACTGGTCATTGGCGAAGGAAGAAGAAAAAAGAGAGATGCAGAGAGAGAGGGAGAGACAGAGAGAGAGAAATGAAGATTCAGCAGCTGGGCTTCTATTGCCGGCAGTACTCTACCCCACACTTCATAGCCTCCCACTTCAGTATTAGCTCATCCACTTGCTCAAAAATGGGGTAAATAAAGATGTAACGAGGGGTTACATGTTGGGAGGTCGTTGGAAAACCTTTTCGACAGCTGTTCAAACGGAAGTTACTGGTCTTTAAAATAATAGACTTTGGGAGAAGTCATCTTATACTGTACCGAGAATCTCGCTCCTCGAAACTCTTGCTAGCTAGCTGTAAGAGGGCACGCACCACTAACCTACTGTAGAAACCGGGCTTCTTCTACTGTGATGGCATATGTGTGCCTTGTTTCTTGGATCCAGAACTTATTCTACTTACTATCACAACATACATTTTGTGCTGGGAAGAATATAAGGTGCTGTAATAATAGGTAGGAAGTGATCAGAGTCCTTTATTTGGACGTTCAACACACCCCAAGACAAACTCAAACCCAAACCCGGGTAATTATTGATGCCGTCGATGCCGGCGAAAATTGCCTTGTTGAGCCAGGGTCTAGTTTCAGCCACATTTAAGAAACACAGTTTTAGCGTGAGATCCGCGTGGTTCTCCACTGCAAAGTATGTCTCCATAATAATAATAATCAACGAAGATTTGATAACTATCATCCATCTTTTGCTTCTTTCGTTGCAATCATCCTTGAGATGCACTACTACTATACTGTACACATACATATCTGCAATAATTCTCTTCTCCTTTTTGAACAGCAAGAACTCATGCAGAGCACAAAGCACACAAATTATGATTGCTGTGGGTAGTCAGCTGTTGCATATTTGCGATAGGAGAAGAATTCACTTCGCATCGAAATCCTGGTCATCGAGGAATGATACAGTACTCCGTACTTAATCCAGAACTTTCCAGCTCTCTTTCTCTCCCCCGCCCGCCACCTCCCCTCCCCACCCCTCAGCTACTGTACTCCATACGGAAGCATCGGTGTCGTATCCCCCGATCCACCCCCACCCTTCTCAGTCCACCCCCCGGGCCCGGCTATTGACTCACGCGAGCCCAACCTGTCGGTGCTTGTCGCTGTCTGGCGGCTATTGACAGTATTGATCATATGACTTCTCCCCCCCCACGCTCTGTATATTTCAAATGCCCCCTTTACTTCGTACCAAAAGTCGTCCTCCCACCCCCTCACCCCCCTCACCCCCCTCACCCCCCTTGCCCTGGCTCCTTTCCACAAATCGGGACAGATCCCCTAGTAGTAGATATGCCTTGCTTGACCCTAGCCAGCTTTTGGTACAGTAACTAGGTACTGGGTACTTCATCCCTTCGCACTGCACGGATTACCCCAAGGCCAAGTTCTACCGTAAAACTTGTGTGGGGCAGTCGCTTGGTTTTTTCTGGGAAAGACCAGGGCCTGACATTATTATTGGGACAAGAGCAGGAGAAGCCCAAAGATGGAAGACTCTCATTCATAAGGAGCTCGTTGGCCCACATCATCGTGAGTCTGATCGAGCTAGCTTGCTAGTATTTGCCTCCTTTTCTATCTGCTTCGGCTCTCTCTCCGTTCATCCTTTCTCTCTCACAACTCACTCACTACTCACTACTCACAACCTTCAACTCACAACTCACAACTCTTCCGTCAAATCCTATCTACATCTCGCACTTACTGCTTCCTCTTGCTTGGACTTAAAACTTCAGTCCTGCCATTTCCTGCGTGCTCTTTACTCCTTGTTCCCAGCCTCAGTCCTACGTAGTGCATAGTACCAATTTACAACGGTCTAAGGAAAACGCCCCCTTCAGAATGCTTTCCTACGAAAATCGTGCAACGATGGCCCAAGCAACACCCGCAACGTCAGATCATCTTCCCATCAACACCTCTTCTTCTTCTTCGAATACGCTTGCCAATTCCAATTCCAATGGCATGCGGCCAAACAGCAGCCAACCCCAAACGCAACATCACCATCTCTGGCTGATCACTGGACCAGCAGGATGTGGAAAGAGCACTGTAGCGGAATACTTGGCCCAGGCCATGAATCTCCCCTACATTGAAGGCGACGAGGTACTACCTCCTCCTCTCCTTCCCCTTCTTTGTCCTCCTCCGTATGGAAAAAAAACACTAACTCTCACAGTTCCACCCGCAAGCCAACGTTGACAAAATGTCGAAGGGGATCCCCCTCACCGATGCCGATCGCTGGGACTGGCTTACGCTTCTGCGCGAGGAAGCCATCTCTCGCCTCTCCTCTACCGGATCCCAAGGCGTTGTCCTCACCTGCTCTGCTCTCAAACGCAAATACCGCGACGTCATCCGAGTTGCGCCATACTTCTCTCAGGGTCTGCGCGTGCATTTTGTGTTTCTCCATGCGCCGGAAGAAGTGCTCACGGCACGGGTGATGGCTAGACCCGGACACTTCATGGGGGCCAGCATGGTACACAGCCAGTTCGGGATCCTAGAAGCGCCGGGAAGGGATGAGATCGATGTCATAAGCGTGGACGTCAGTGGTTCGATAGAACAGGTTGAGGCGGAAGCATTAGCGAAGATAAAGGAGACGGTCGAGAGCGAATTGGTCAGAGACTCGTAAAAAAGTGCTTAGTTGCGCGTGGGGTAGTATCCTGAGTTCACTGGCATGGAGTTGACGGCATATTTGGGCAGGCCACGAACAGGTCAGCAGGGTTCCGGCCAAGGCCGTTTTATTTTTCAGGCATCCTATTGCTCACTTCATTGTTGTCCTTTCTTAGCTTCATTTGGGATGGGAACGCAGCATGCGATATCATGGCGCAGGGTTGCAACCAAAAGGCGTCGGACTGGATTTGGGTTGCAAGCATTCTGGTTTGCATAGAGTTTCGGCTGGGGTCACAATTAGATCTCAAATAGCGGGGAGGATGCTAGATCCTCTGCAGACAAACATAATTTCTCATGAATTTTCGCTACTTTCTTGTCTTGGCTACATTTCTATATCATCCGTCCTTGTTGCACTTTCATGAACAGTCCTTGCGGGGTAGCTCACCCCGCAGTCCTCAGGCTGGTGTAATGTGACAGCGCATACACCATGAGGCTGAGGCGAGCACAGGGGTATTGACCTTTCAAGTATTGCCAACGATGCGATGGCCGTTCACCCATGCCATGCATGGTTCCGTTCCCGCATACTGCTTACTTAAAATCTACTTTATATCTCACAGCTTCATGCTGTGCTTCCAACTAGTCATCACCGTAGATGTATGACCATGCTGTCTGGATCCTCGACGAACCCCCTGACCACCTCCGCAGCGCGAGCCATGGTCGCTCCATCAATGACACGATGATCCGCACTCCAGCTGAAATTGCACACCTGTTTCGGGACTACCTGACCCTCCTCACCAAACACCGGAACGGTTCTGATCCTCCCGACGCCCAAGATGGCTACTTCCTTCTCGACGATGACCGGAGAAACATACGTGCCTCCAATGCTACCGATATTCGAGATGGTGATGGTACCACTGCTCAAATCGTGGCTGGTGAGCTTACCTACAGCAGCGAGGGCTTGCAGACGGTTGATCTCCGCGGCGATAGCGAGGATGTTGAGACTCGACACGTTCTTGATCACAGGGACAATTAGGCCTGAGGGGGTATCCATGGCTACACCAATGTTGTGCTGACTCCGCATGACCAGCACCGGCTTCGAGGAGTTCGGGTCGACGTCTACCCGTGCGTTGAGTATTGGATAGCGGTGGAGGGCCATGGATACTGCCTTGATGATGAAAGGGAGGAAGGATAGCTTGCTAATATCGTTGGCTGGGAACTTTACTAGAGCTCTGTTCAATCTAGCTCGCAGGTCTGCTATGCCTGAGAAATCAATCTCGTCTGCATATAGGAAATGAGGTATTGTCAGAGATTTCGTCATGGTCTTGAACATCTGATGCTGGGAATTTGATAGCTGGGTAATTGTCTCTGTTTGAGGTCCACCGTCTGACATCGGTGTTTGGCTGCTAGAACTTGGCTCGGGAGCACTGTCCCTTGCTTTGGCAAATTGATACACATCTTCTTTTAAAACTCTGCCATCTCTGCCTGTACCGTTGACGTCTCGAATATCAACATCCAGTTCTTTCGTCAGATGTCTAACGGCAGGAGTTGCCAGAGATGCATGTTTTCCTTTCGGCAGCGTTGCTGTTTCTTCAGATGGTGGTAAATCCGAGTTTGTCTTCGGCTCTATAGATGGTTGCGGCGTCTTCTCCGTTTGAAGTTGAGATTGCTCTCCGGTCCCAGATCCAGTCAGAGCTTCTAGCTCCTCCTGTTGGATCCCCCCTTGTATGTCGATATCCACCAGAGGTTTCCCCACTTTCGCCATTTCCCCAGCCTCATAGTGAAGCTTCTTGATGACCCCTGCGAACCGACTGGTGATCTCTACTGAAGCTTTGTCACTCTGCACTTCACAAAGTTTATCCCACTCCTCGACGCGGGCTTCAGGCTCTACGAACCATTGAATGATTTCGCATTCTCGAATTCCTGTCCTAGCTGTCAAAAAAAGAGCTACCTAGGAAAATATCCAGAGCATCTGAGACTTACCCTCCCCAATATCAGCCAACAAAAATGGCTTTATGGCCTGTGCTCTGGCAGAAGCACTAAAAGACCGGGTTGAAGGAAGGTGTTGGCTCGGGAGGTTGAGACTTTTATAGACCCGCCATTGCCTCGTTAAGATGCTAGAATATAACTGGATACGCATCCTGAATATGATGAGGGATTCGAAGCTCCCGTCGCAGGAGGAGAAGACTTCATTCCTCACATTCTTTGAGGGGTTGGAGGCAGTTACATATATATCTGGGGTTTGCGGAGAAGAGGTGCGGCTATCGTCGGTGTCATTCACAACAGGGATCAGGCCTCGGGATGTCCCGACTGGAAACAACGTGCCCGAGAAACATTTTTAGATATGGATATCAACAAGAGCATCTTCGACATTTCGACATGATGATAGTTTCACGACGGTCTTTGAGAACTTCAAACTTCCGATTCGAGGCACAGACTTGCTTTCTATGCCAATGGCGCACATTCAGCACTTCGTATCGCCACCTGAGTGAGAAACCAGCTGCTACAACACCAGCAACTCCTGTCGTACCTGAAAGTCCCCTTGCGGATGCTCCGAGAAGTTATGGCAAAGCCGTTTCCGTGTTCACGCCCAAGCCTCTAGGTAGACCGATTGGCTTACCGAATCCCCCTATGGCCGGAGAGAATGCCGGTATAGACAAGAGAACATGGAAGCAGAGGAGAGATGATTTTGTAGACTACGACAAACATCTGGTTCGGCGGAAACAGCTGTAAGGACTGCACAATACAAGAGCCAAAGACGGGAATATACTGAGTATGATTACAGGACTCAGAAGATCTCAACCCCGTACTTCCGCGAATGGAGCAACATGCGCCTCCACAAAGGGAAAACCTTCCTTGCGCCCCCACGACTCTTTAAAGCAGACCGCGCTCTCTATTTTCCTAATTTCCACGGGCAGACCTTACTCAAGGACAAAAAACCCAGGGATACGACTTCGGTTTTCGAAGACAAGATATCGGTTGTCAGTGTCTTCAGCAGCGCATGGGCAGAGAATCAAGCAGCGACGTTTTCATCTAAGAAGACTAACCCTGAAATACACGAGCTTGTTGAGGGAAGTGGGGAAGCAGCGCAGATGGTGCAGATAAACATCGAGGAGAATGCTTTGAAGGCTATGCTTATCAAACTCTTCATGCCCAGCTTGCGGAAGAGGATGGGTGTCGGGAATTGGGGACGGTACTTCTTGGTACGGAAGGGGGTGTCGGATGAGATTAGAGATGCGATCGGACTGCTGAATAGTAAAGTCGGGTACACGTACCTGCTGGATGGAGAGTGTAAGATTAGATGGGCTGGGAGTGGTCCTTGTGAAGGAGATGAGAAGGATGGACTGGTAAGGGGAGCTAGACGGCTGATTGAGGAGTTGAAGACGAAGGGAAAGACGACAACAGCACTTCCCGAGAAACCTTCAGATGCTGCATCCGCAGCATAATATTTGACTGGATATACCCATACTTGTACAATAAATTACTTTCACATGGCTAGCCAGCCACCCGAACGCCCGCTCTCATTGCATCAGATTAAAAGAAGCTTCGCTCAACCATCCACCTATCCACACCTCACATAAAATATAAGAACAGCAGAAAGCAGAAAGCAATAAAGCTCCCCATGATAATTCCATCCCTCCTCTTCTTCGCCGAAATCCTTCCGATCAAACTGTTGAGTCCCGGTACCTGTGCCGCCGCCCCGGTAATCCGGCGATTGATACTCGCCAGCGTCTCCCTCTGCAGCCCGAAACTCTCATTCACCGCATACGCCTGACTGAGCACGCTATCTGCCATGTTATGACTATTATCTATGCGACCTCGTTCATCTAGCATGTAATCCGCCTCTGCCGCTTCGGGATTATTGGAGTGGTAGGCGTCGATGTCGCTCCGGACGTTGGAGAGTAGGTTCGCTCGGTTCCGAGCCTCCTGTAATTGTGATTTTAAGCGCGAGAGCTCGCGCCGGTGTTCTTGGAGAACTTCACGGTGCCGGGAGAGGTTGTTCTGCTTCACGGCCGAGGCTGTAAGGGTTGCTTCTGAGTCCAATAGGCGGGAGAGTTGCCCGGTGAGGGTTTCTCGCTGGGAGAGGTTAACAAGATTCTTGGATGCTAAGGGGGGTCGACTATACCTTTTCTAACAGGTCTTGCAATTTGGTTTCCGTTTCTCTTTCATCTTCTGAAGGTTTGGCAGGTATGCTTGGTGCGGCGGCGAATTGTGAATATGTGTGGAAGAGCATCTCTGTCTTCGCAGCGATCAGTTCGAAGTGCTTTAATCAGTGCATTACTTAGGAAGTATCTACCTGGGTTTCTAATGACCGCGCTTGTTGCCGAAGCTGAGCCCATCCAGTTCCTGTGGAAGACATAATGGCGATTTTGCAAGGTAAACAGTTGACTTCTTTAGCATCTGCTTTCAGTTCTCCAGATATCGGGCCAGGAAGTGACGCGGGCCGCGCCCTGGAACAGTCATGTGAGGCTGTACTAGCCCAACTCTGGCTGCAGTCGACTTCGCTTGCCCACCCAATCAACACCCGCACGTACCGCACTAGGAAATATCTCCCACCAGAGATTTGGGGAATTTTAGACCTCTCAAATTGAAGATCGTGACAACTAACGACGACCATATCCCACTCGACAACCCTCTTCACGACAAACCTTCACCATGGTAAGCCCCGGCTCTCACATTGAGTAAATGCGAAGCAGGAGAGGAACGCCGTGGCTAATTCATGATGCGACAGTCGTCCGGAAAAGTCAAGACTGGCCAGCTCTGGTCCAAGAGCAAGGTGGACCTCGCAAAGCAACTGGGAGAGTTGAAGACTGAGCTCGGTCAATTGCGCACACAAAAGATTGCCGGAGGATCAGCTTCTAAGCTCACAAAGATGTGCGTTCCTCAACTCGATACTCATAGAGCACTCCCTCGGTCAACACGCGACCTCGATCTCGATTCTCCCACCCACGAGATTCATATCACAGCAGGATAACGAGTAGAAAGCTAACATGCCTTTTTTTGATAGCCACGATCTCCGAAAGTCAATCGCCAAGGTCCTCACAGTCATCAACGCCAACCAACGCTCGCAACTCCGCTTGTTCTACAAGAACAAGAAGTACCTCCCCCTCGACCTCCGACCAAAGCAAACCCGCGCCATCCGCAGACGTCTCTCGAAGCACGAGAACGAGAAGACCCTGGAGAAGACGAAGAAGCGCGCAGTCCATTTCCCGCAACGAAAGTACGCCATCAAGGCAGAGGCTTAAGATGGGGGCAAATTGGCGGCTGGATGATGGGAATGCAGGATTTGATCATTTTTCGGCATGGGGCTTTTTTCTCTCTGGCTTGACTTTTTTTCACAACGTTGGGTCCATGGGTGTATGTGAGAAAATAGCATGGCTGGCAATGGATGCCGACCCCGAAAATTAAATCACGACATTGAACAACTTTTTTTTTTGCTGTGTGTGGGCTTGGCTTGTGCAGATGAATTGTGGGATGGTGTGGATGAACTCTGACTTATGGCACGTCTGGCAGTGGTCTCAAGAAAGTTTTCGGGAGGGTTCTGAAGTCGGAAACCGAGTGGTTGAAAATATTTCTGAGGTCGATTTCCACAGGCTATCAGAGGGGCTGCCACGTTCTCGGACAGCTACGCCCTTACTCATGTCAATTTTTTTACCGAGCAAGTGCAAGAATCTGTTGATTTTCAGCCCTCGATATCTTCAGTTCACTACATCCAATGCAACCTCTCCCAGTATAATCACTCGCTCGCGGGGGTTTCCGGTAGTACCCTCGCTATTTCCTCTCATCAGATATTCTTTTTTTTCAGACAGGCCTGGGAAAGTCATTATGTGATATCGGTAGAATAAATAGCACATTTGAAACCTGCTCTATCTTGAAAATGTGTCGCTTTGACTTAGCGAAGCCAACTACAGTAATCCGAATATAAATTCAGACAAATGACACATATCAATTTGAGGTTAAGGGAACACGTCTTGTCGAGACTATTCAGTGCCATAAAGAGATAGACTTCAGGTATCATCACTTCAGCGTTTCAACAATCGCAACTTCACAACTCATCACGCGGGAGAGCTTGCGGTAATTTTTTCACTTTTTTTTTAAGTACTTAATCATTATTACACCGGTAAACACAGAGCTTCTACCGTAGATGATCCTATAACTGATATCTAAAAGTAAAGCGCGCCTCGTGCTCTCTACCCATGCTAAGACACATAGTATAGAGTAGTCAGAAATCCGAGGACTCTAACCCTCCATCAGTAGCCTTTTCTGCCGGCCCTCAATTTTATTTTTCGGAATCAGAGGTCGCGGCAGCGCCAGATTTTGGCTTCTTCGGTGCTCTCTTTCTGGTGTTATCTTTCGGTGGTTTATCGTGTGTCAAAGCATGTCTTTTCAGCTGATCAAGCCTATGAAAAGATTTTCCACAACCAGGAATGAGACAAGCATGCAAACCTTTCTCGCCATGAATTTTGCGATGCTTTGCTAAGTTCGAAGACTCGGAAAACCTTTTACCACAAATGTTACACTCCAATGGCTTTTCATTGGTATGCGTCCTCTCGTGTATGGCTACAAGTTGTTAGCTTCAACACCTTGAGAATTAACGCCAAGAGACTTACTGCATGCACTTTGCTGGGGAAATCTTTTGTCACAATGCTTGCACTTCCATGGCTTTTCTCCGGTATGAAGAAGAATGTGCTGTCTCAGAGCTTGTGGCGCGGAAAACATTTGACCGCACGTTTCACAGACCGAACATTTGACTAGAAACGTTAGCAGGGTCATGTAAATGTCTGGGAAAGTGCTCACAGCCTGTATGAGTAGCCATATGCCGCTCTAGCTTGCCTCGCTGGGAGAATCCCGACTTCTTGCCGAGAGTTGAATCACGCCGGCAGCCATCCCACTGACAGATATAACCGGTGCTCTTTCCTAGTGAGCTTAAATGTTGCTCTTTGACATGATCTTGGAGGTCGCTAGGTGATACACCCTCATAATTACAACGCTCGCCACTTTTTCCCTTCCACATGCACAAGTGAGATATGCTCGCGCTTCCAGAATTTTCCATGTTAGTTTCAGACTTTGTGGTAATGGCAGTTGGAAGCGATGGAACTGAGAGAACAATCTCTTCTTCGCTCTTCAATGCTGGGGCTTGAAGATGGTAGTTCATATGTGAAATGAACTGATTCGGATCGTCGAATACTGTGCCACATGTTTGTAGCCGGCAGCTTAGTGAACCCTGGACTGGGGTAGCGTGAGCTAAATCGAAGTGGTCATGGAGCATTCTTGGGCTGAGATACGTCTGGTCCGGGGGACAAGTAGTAGCTGGGCAACTGAAGGCCCCGGAGCTGAAATCAAAATTATAGCCATGAAAGTTTTGCAGGTGATCCATCGGATTGGTGTCAATTGTTGGCGGGCAATTGTCTGCAGGGATAGGACAACCGAAGGACATCTGGGTATCGATATGGGCCATATGAAAGTGAGAGATCCATTCCTCGTGGCTCATGCACACAAATTCGCATCCTTCCCAACTGCAAGGTAACATTTCGGGGGCACTTCCATTATGCAAGTCTCCGTAGGAAGTGTCGGTCCATTGTTCAGATGATCCATTGAACATAGATCCAGTCCCCGAGAGATCACCAGTAGTCAGATTCGAATATGTCGGTGGTTGATCGAATGCGTTGTGCTGGGGTGTAGGTAGAGCAGGATATGGAGAGCCAGGCGTTTCACTATGGCCCGCCATCGACGGCGTTGCCGGCGCAGGAGAAGGATCAATGATGGCAGGGTCGACTATAGTAGAGATCGCAGCCCGAAGAGATTGGCCCAAGCCTTGTTGTACCATTTGCGGATTCCAAGGAGCGTTCTGAGTCAATATCATACTCCGGATTTCCTCATCACCTTGCTCTAAGGAAGTCTGATTTTGAAGAACGGTTGAAAGACACTCATCATGACATGCAGGTTTTGAGCAAGACTTTTCACTGCAAACTTCTACTGCTGTACCAATGCAATCTATCTCTTCACATGGTTCGCAGTCCGGCTCATCACAAGGTATCCCTCCGGAACAGCTACTGCAACATTCGCTTTGAGATCCGCACGAGGCTTGGTCTACTTCGTGGAGCGCATTGCCAGCCAATCTGTTTCTGTAGCTAGGCTGGGAAACTGAAGCCAATCTTTGCCGCTTCGAAGGTGTTGTCTTCAAGCTTTGGGCAGGCAATTCTTGCTGCCTTTGCGCCGAGGTAAGAATACTTCTAGTATATGCATTGTCCAAGCTCTTCATAGGAAACGACTGGTACGCATGAGTAGGAGCTCCTGTGAAGTTGAACATAGGAGGTGATAGAGGTTTTCGCTGACTTCCATCATGCATCGAAAAGAGATCTTGGTGAGACTGGAAGAAGGGCGCAGAGTGTGTTGGCTGGGAATCGGCTTGCGCGTATGGATTCTGTTGCCAATAAGCGCCAGGACCAGTATCATAATTGAGATCTGCGTCAAAGGATGCCGTGTTTGACAGGTAGTCGTCCATGTTATTGCTGTCCATGGTGGAAGTTTTGAACCTGAACGGTCACAGAACTTGTGCAATTTGGTTCCAGTGAGATCGAACACGATGTCCCAAGGTGAACCAAGCCGATGGAGCAGAAAGGAACAAATCTAAGAGGTATTCCAAGAAAGGAGCTCTTGTGCGAATAAAATGTCGAACAGGTTTCCCATTCCAGAGCCAAAGGGATGGAGACGGTCAAGAAGAGAGGCTGAGGGGCAATAATTTCTGAAGGTAGATGTTTATCAGATGCTGCCTGCCCATCCGGGTACCCAAAAAATGGCTACTGTGCTGTGTAAAAGATTCCCTTCGACCCCACCATCACCACGGCCACCAGGACTATGACTATAACAACCAGATGAACGAGCACAAGTGGGTTATTGATTATTGAGTAGGTACATGTAAGGGTAAGGGTAGGGGTAGGTTGGGCAAAGGTAGCAAGTTGTACGCAGGTGATAGATCAGTTTGCCTCTTCTCTGTTATTTGACACATGCACAGCGTGGTTAACATGGTTGTCTTGAAGAATAATGTGTACGAAGTATTAAAATAATTGAGTGAGGCGGCGAGCATGCGATTGTGATAGAGTGATGATATGTAAAAGCGAGATAGATATAGCAGATTGAGTTTTGAAGATTGCGATTTTCTTTGAAAAGAGCGCGACCCCATTGGTCAACTGAGATGCTGACAAATACAGTTGTATTATAGGATAGGCACTTGAATCCAAAGTCTTGGAGTCAACTTATTCAATAATCTATTCAAAAGACTTCCGGGATCAATTGGAGTATATAACCTATCTTTAATGAACAGAGCATTCTCCTTGTCCGGCTGAGTGAGCCTCAAAGGGAGCTACTTCGTAGAGTATGGCAGGTTTGCTTATCGATAACACCTCATGATGCAAGTACAGTAGTCCTATCAAACAAAATATAGAAAGAGAGGAAGTACTTGTCAAAGATTGATAATCATGGGATAGGATATCCATAATACTGACTAAAACCATATTTCTCGGATCAAGAAAGTCGCCAAGTTCACAATAGTTCACGGCCTTCCCAGTTGTCTGTCCACTTGCCAAGTCCAGGTCCTAATCTTTACCAAGGGCCCTCCCGCGCCTCACTGATTGCGTGTGCCATTCACCGCGACATCGTCGCTCATTCAACCCCACCCAGCAATGCGCCTTTAGTATATACTCTTCACCACTACACCTTCATAGCTCCTGCTAACTACCACAGGAAAGTCCATTTCCCCTTCACTACATATTCCCAGCAGAATCAAAATGGGCAACCTCTGCGGCAAAGAGTCCTCCTCAGACCCCTTCTCTCAACCCGGTCGCACGCTTTCCTCGGCCCCTCCCCAAAGCACCACGAAACCTACCTCCTCAGTCCCCAAGAAAGTCGTAGTCGGTGGCCCCCCTCGAACACTAGGCTCAGGTTCACCTTTGCCGCAGAGTAGCAGCGCACAGGAAGACGTGCGGAGGAGAGCCGCCGAAGCTGCCGAAGTGCGTAATACTCCCGCTTTGAGGCGATATAATAGCAATTTGATCCACTTCTATTCATCTTTTATATTTTATCTTTCAAGATCTTGGCATTGAAAACTAACCAATGCCTGTGAATAGGCAAGGGCGAACACTGCGGGTAAACACAAAGGGAAGCTGGCTAGTCAATTACAGGAGCAGAAGAAGCAGACGATGAACGATACGTTGGATGCGTTGAGTAAAGATGAGCGACGATTGAGAGATGCGGATTCCGTAGCGAAGACGAGGGCATACAATTGAGAGTGGACTTTGGGTTGGGTTGAGACGTGGAAATAATAAGTGACGAGCACTGAGTCTAGTCTACAAATAGACTTGCTGAAGAGAAGCACGGTGCAGGATTGAGGTTAGTCCCCATGGTATTACAACGATTTTCAGTACATATCAAGCCTGATTAGATAAAGAGGTTGTACTAGACAACATTGTACCTACCGCTAGCAGGTGCTCTACCTTCTGCATCTGCAGCAGCAATAGTGCCTTCTTTCAGTAACCTCATTAACTCCCGCATAGCGTTTGTAACCACTAATTCAGTGTCACCCTCGACAAGAATGTACAACTTCGGATCACCGCCTGCCTGTACCTCTTTGCCCGCAGGATAAAAGCTTCCCTTGGTGGTAATAGATGTGCCGGTTGCTTCCAGAATTTTGGCGACGTTTGTTCTATTAGTCACGGCCCATCTAGCTTTCTGGGGGAAGTCATTGATCTCTAATGTAGCATGGAAGGCGCCAGCATCAGGGCCCTTGTTGTCAATCGGGACGCCTGACCGCAATTGGCCAGTCTTATTTAGCCGAGCATTGATAGCATCGATAGCTGACGTGACCTTGTCGAGTGGATTCTTAGATCCTCCGCCAGATGATACGGCGGTTTCAGTTCGGTGGACGGTAATCTTTCCATCCAAATCAATTCCCTTAGGAACCCCATACAGTTGTGGGGTGGGTGCCATGGAAGCTGGCTGGACAGTTGATGCTGCCTTGAGAACGATATCCTCGTCAACAACCTTGTCCTCTTTCTCCTCTTCATCATCTCCATCGGTCTTGTGAGTTTTACGTTCCCGATTCCTAGCAGCCTCACGTTCAGCATCGAGGCGTTCAAGACCTATAGGATCGTTAGTATACAGTATACTAAAAGGTCGGAGAGTGGGAAATATGAGGTTATGTCAGAGAGGAAGGACACACCTTTGCCACCAAATCCAGAACTATCTTTTGATTTCCCAGTCTTAACTTTGTCTCTGAAAGACTTCCTCATTTCATTTAGTCGTTCTGGTACAAGCTGGCCCGATTGTTCAAGCGCCTTAGCAATACCAACGGAATACTGCTCTTGCTCTTCTGTAATGAAGGTCACCGCCGTTCCCTTGGCTCCAGCTCTACCTGTCCGACCCGCCCTGTGGACATAGTCTTCCAGGTGATTTGGAGCATCAAAGTTTACCACAAGCTTCAACTGCTTGACATCTAGACCTCTGGCTGCAACAGACGTAGCAATCATGATCGGTACAACACCAGCTTTAAAATCATCAATAGTAGAGTCTCTGTCAATCTGATCTTTGCCTCCGTGAATGGACATACAAGGATAACCTTTCCGCATCAGGTCCTTGAGTAGGTCGTCTGCTTTTTCTTGCCGATCAACGAAGATCAAAGTGCGAGCATCTTCATCATCGTTATACAACTCTCCAAGAAGTTCTAGCAGTCGATGGAACTTCTCTTTCTCCTCCCGAACCTCGACCAACTGAGTGATCTCCGGCGCAACGATACTCCTGCCACCCACTGTAATCTCAACGGGGGATTGCAAGGTTTTCTTCGCCAACGCATCCATGATACGAGGCATAGTAGCAGAGAATAGAATAGTTTGTCTGTCTGGTCGGATATTGGCGAATATCTTCATAACTTGTGGCTCAAATCCCATATCAAACATCCGGTCTGCTTCGTCCAACACAACATATGTTACCCGACGAAGATTTGTGACTCGACCTGAATTGGCAGCCAGGAGGTCAATCATTCTCCCCGGAGTACAAACAATGATTTCGGCACCTCTCTTGAGATCAGCAATTTGATCCTTGATCGGAGCCCCCCCATAAGCGCAGACTGCACGGAGACCCATGGCTTTCAGGAAAGGCTTGCATTCCTTATGGATTTGAGTAGCGAGTTCTCGTGTTGGGGTGCAAATCAAACCGACTGGGCCATCTGAACCCTCCAGAGGTCGCTGATCTCGAATGTGACGAAACATTGGAAGGAGAAAAGCAATCGTCTTACCAGATCCAGTTTTTGCAACACCAATGACATCCCTCCCAGACATGATGGCAGGAATTGCTTGCATCTGGATAGCTGTTGGTCTTTCGTACCCCAGCTTACGAATCACCTCCAAAGATTGAACATTGAGACCACATTGAGACCACTTTTGCACAGGTTTTGGAACATCCTTCCCGGCAACCTTAATGCCATCAAGCTCGAGACGAAGGTCCGCAAGTTCGGCTTCAGTCATGTCAGCCAGCTCAGCCGGCTCTGAATAAAAGTTCTTCCTGACAGGATCCAGGTTGAGCTTTACATAATTGATAGTTGGCAGATCCTTCTTCTTCCTAGCTTTGCTTGCCATAGCAAGAATGTCATCAGGATCAGCCTCCATAGCCTTAAGGTCGACATCATCGTCTCCGAAAAGCGGCTCGGGTTCTTGTTTTTGACTCTTGCTCTGGCTCCTATTAAACGAGTTTGTACTTTTGGGAGCGGCAAAAGGATCGCCCATCTGCTCCATAAAAGCTTCCAAAGGGTCAATCTCCTCTTCCTCTTCCATTGTTGTCGATTCAAGTTGCATGGCTTTGGTTTCTTCCATCTTGAGGTTCCCGTTCGTCCCAGTCTGATTGTTGGAGATATCATCGGTAGTATTAAGCTCCTTATTGGCGAGATTTTGTTCTTGCAGTCTCTCCTCGCGTTTCTCTGCGGCTGCTCGAGCTGCTGCTGCTGCCTCTTCCTCCGTCCCAGCATCTTCCATATCAACATCGTCGTCATCATCGTCCTCTCCCTCGGTACCGTTAGCGAGCGCAGCATCATCATCCTCAAGGTTTGCCAATGGTAGGGTTGGTAGCTTTTCTAACTTCTTCCTAGCATCTTCATCTTCCCCAAAATCTAAAGCTCGCTTCGAATTAGTAGACTTCTCATTGTCGTTGGCAGACTTCGCGCCTAGTCCAAATGCACTAAGATTTCCTCTGGCCTTAGGCAATGCAGATGCTATGTCATAAATGTCAGCAGGAAGCCCACATTTAAACTGTCGTGCTGGGGAATTACCTTTGGATGTACTGTTGAGAGCTGTTGTCTTCCTGTCAGCTTGTAATCCTTTGCCCGATGAATTTAAGGTTGCGGACGCTTTTGTCAGCTCTTTGATTGCTATATCCTTGCCCAGAGTATTTGCAGAACTCGAATTTGTAACTGCTTTCTTTGCTATTGCTTTCGGATCGAATTTGCCGGCATACGGTGCTGGTGAGCCTAGACTTGCCGGGGTACTGGGAGAAGCTGGTGATTCAGCAGCAAGGGACCCGTTAGCCTTTTGATCGATTTCGTCTAGAAGCTTTCGAGTCCCTCCAGCATTGAGTTCCTTCTCTTTGCGCTCTTTATCTTCGGCCATTTTCTTCTTCCACGCTTCTAATTTCGCGAGGCGTTCAGCCTTCTTTTCTGCCTCAGTCTGCGCAGGAGGCCCGGATGGCTTTGCGATCTGCGTAGTATCTTGGTTAACCGCCATTAATGTACAGCTAAAAGGATATGTGCTCACTTCAGTGGACTTAACATTGTCAGGTTTGCTAAGTGGTCTTCCGAAATTCCCATCACCTCTACTGTGGAGCCATGAGTCAGTAGAACTCTCGCGGCGCCTTCGTGCCTTGTCATAAGAATCATCTCGCCTGTCTCGGTAATCCCGCTCTCGACTTCTACGCCGCCGCCTATCTGGAGAACGCTCTCTGTCGAATCTGTCTCGGTGATCTCTTGAGCGATCTCTTCTACCAGATCGGTAAAAGTCATCCTCCCTACGGTTTACAGATCGGTCTCTCCGTCGGTGGACATCGCGGTCTCGGTGGCGACGCTGTGTCCATACATGATCAATATATTGAGCAAAACATGTAATGTGAGGATTAGGTCTCACATCAACGCTACGAGAACGACTTCGTCGCCGCTGCGGGCGAAGCTCCTCCCTTCTATCCCGGTCCCTTCTGACATCCTCCTCCCTTTTGACTCGTTTCGAGGAGTGTTGGCTTCCTGTTGGCGATGGTGAGCGAGAGTCCCTGTGCCGAGCCATGTTTTGCCCAAGTAATTGCAGAGATACTTTTTGGCAGGATCCGCAGATAGAACTATAAGTAGTCCACAATTATTCCCCGCGCTATTCGGTTCGAACACAGAGTTCCCGTAAAGATGGCAAGTTGTCGGAACGGTGAGGTTGAAGTGATCGGATAGACGTCAAGTTTATGATACAAATGCTCCACATGTGAAGGCAACAAATACGGGAGTCAAATTGATATATTAGTATTTGCTATTATCGGCGCTGCTGCCTGCCGTACGAAGTACAAGCCAAGCTTCTCTAGTGTGCTTTACTTCGTACAAGCGAACTGCCGCTGCTGCTAGCGTGTAGCTGAGCTCGCGCGTCAGGTCATGAAGGAAGGGGGCTGGGACTGCCAGTCAGGGATAGGAATAGGAATCACGAACCAAAGTACGACTACCCCCTCCCTCTACATCCGCTTCAGCTCCAATCCACCTCCCGTCCAATATACACAGGCATATTTGTACGACAATCGATATCACCATGCTGTCCACTATTGGACGCGCCGCAGTACGCAGAGTCGTTACGCGTGGTCCTCAATCAACAAACCGAGCTCTTGCAAGTACGTGGCAACTTCAACACATTAATACCCTTCAAAGCGCCGATAATGCCTCACCTCGGCCTCGATTCTCAATCTCCCTCCAACGTTCATATGCCACCACTACCAAGGCTGCCACAAAGCCGAAGACCACGAAGTCAACAAACGCAAAGCCGAAGAAGGCTACCTCTAAGAAAACAGCTAAGAAGCCAGTGAAGAAGAAGGTGGCTGCAAAGAAGGCGGTCAAGAAGCCAGTGAAGAAAATATTGAGCGACAAACAGAAGGCCGTGGCGATTGCGAAAAAGAATCTGGAACAGGTGAAGGCATTGAAGGCAACTGCTCTCACAATTCCGAAGAAAGGCCCGACAACCGCTTGGATGGTCTTGAACGCTGAGTACTCGAAAGCAAATACCGGCACTGCTACATCTAATTCTTCGGCTGCTGCCGCCAAGTACAAGTCGTTGAGCCCATCAGAGTTGGAAGTAAGTTTCCCTAGCTGTCTGATAGAACAGCTTACCTCTAACAAGCATAGTCATACAACCATACCGCCACACAAAACAAGGCAGACCACGAAACCACTTACAAAATATGGGTTGAAACTCACACTCCAGACCAGATTCGCTTAGCCAATAATGCTCGCAGGGCGTTGAGGTCCATTCCCTTAAGGACTGCTGGGGGTACTTGGCCCCCTATCCGAGACTCTCGTCTTCCAAAACGAACGACTGCTCCCATGAGCTTCTTCATTAAGGATAGATTTGCTTCTGGGGATCTCAAAGGAATTCCTATTCGAGAAGCCGGTCCACTCTTAAGCAAAGAATGGAAATCTCTGCCAGCAAGTGAACGTCAGGTATGAACAAACTAAAGCTCTCCCACCCGTACAATTTTAATTTCTTTTAGACCTATATCGATCGCTCTTCAGCCGATAAGGAACGGTATATCAGGGACTATCAAGCTGCATACAGTCGGGCTCCTGCTTTTATTAAAGAAGAGGCGAGCGCATGATACAGTTACAAATCTCGATTCGATTCCTTTGACGAGAAACACTTCATCGTAAGTGGCACAGATGATGGGCTGATGGATAACGTGGTTCTTTTGACTTGTCTCAGACTCAGTGTAAAATTAGGCGAGGATTTTTTTGGTTTACCTATGCGTGGTACAGACCTTGTTTCAAAGAAGTCCTGTTGTGTACTGAATGAGTTTACCATGGTCTTGTCCATGGCATGTTCCATATTAAGGAAGATATCCCTCACCTTGCATCATTGCAACGGTGTTCGCAACTATTGATCGTAGACGACATCCGTTGAAGATAGTATAGCCTCGTACTCTAATTGCCTCTGGTCCAATATTCTATGTTCTACAATCCTTTACCTTGATTCGAGGTCTTAAATTGGCTGACATGCCGAGCTCCTTGCTCTGCTCTACTTTTGGCTCTATGATCAGCCGCGACCTTTGCTTCCGTCAAAAACGATATACGGACTATACTACCCAGACTATTTATTATAGGTTCCATCACTTACTAAGAAAGCAGGCAGGTTTCCAGCCTAACTCGTAAAAATTCTTAGCCAAAGTGCTCGAGCATAGACATTATCCAACTAGTGCATTGTCAAGGATTGTTCTGAGACTAGGAAGAATAGGCTTAGTATGTCGTCGAGGTCGTAGTCGCAGGTATTGCGGTCTTGCAAGTGTTAGTGCAATGAAAGAGGTACCGAATATCTACAGAGACTTTTAGTAGTCCAAAGTTGAACTTCGAACTATTTCTCGAAATATACTTGGGAATTTGATGGTGCTGCCCAAGCCAAGTATGTAGTCTAGGCGAGAACCACCCCCAGCAAACCTTCCCCCTATCTTGGCAAGCTGTCTATTTTCGTTAAGCGAGAAGGTACCTTGCGATTTACAACACGACTTTAATGGCATACAGGTACTTTAATATTGCACAGAGATGTCGAGGTAGCTAGACTAGTAAATATTAGGATTCATTCGAACGAAGATGAACGTGGGCTCCTTCAAAAGATCCTCTTACGCGCTTGAAACTTGAAAGAGACGAGCACGACACAGCTCACCGAAGATATCACTGGAAACAACTTGTTCACATAGTAGAATTTCTGCCCTCTTTATCAGCACCGGACATATATCTCGCCTGTAAAAATCTCAGCTCAGATACTCCATTAGCGCAAGCTGCTTTAGAGTATATCTTCGTCTAACAGCGAGATATTAATCATATTATAGTCCACTAGCTCCGAGATCTCAATCTACGGAATCAAAATCCTTTCGTGCCTTCCTGAGGACTGTTCAATTGCCTCAAATAAGAAATGGAAAAATCAATATTCCTATAGGATACAAAAAGATGAAATCAGAACTAACTACTAACTAGGGAAATCACTTCTATATAAAGCTCATCTCCACCTTTGAGGCAAGAGCCGGGGAAGCTCTATGTAGTTGCGGAACCAACTCAAAGTCGGAGGAGAGTAAGATTGAATGCTTTAGGAGCATTTCATGTACTGGAAGATAATTGGATTATACTTCTCATTTGGAAATATGTAGCGGGAAGGTTTCCCTCGCATAATTCAGGGTAATTGTTGTACGAAGCGCTAGGAGGAGCCAAAGGCAAGAGTAGAGTCAACAGACTCTGTTTTTGCTGGAATCCCCAACGATTGTATGATTGCGACTGGCTGATAAATTACTCAGTAGACTATGCAAAAAGGCTGTTACGTACCAGGGCAGCTTTTCGGAATGATGGGAAAGAAACTTGGAGTGGTGAAGAGATTTGGAGAATCGAACTCAAGATAGATGGAGGTTCTTCCACCGCTGCAGGCATGGCGCGATTCAATTCTCCTATGAAACATTGTAGTAGGTTGTGTGGTGTATGACACAGCGTTGGAATTAACATGGGCCTTGGGCTACTACCCCTTCCCCAAATAGAAGTTTGGAGTGACACAGCTGAGCAAGTGGTTCGTGCGAGATTTTTATTGCCTGTAGCGGCCTGGATCATAAGCTGACAGGAAAGAAAAATGCTTATGCGAAAGAGAGAGAGAGAGACTTCTCTGCGCCAGTACATCTGCAATGCTAATGAAATGCGTGATTTGAGACGCCAGTAGAACGACGCCACCGCAATTTACAAGTATTGAGTGCCGCGTTTCATTTGATCACCCTTAATACAATATTATTGATCATGTTTCCAAAGCAAGACTTCTATTGTGGGGGTGGAAGGGCGGTGGACAGTCCTGTTCAAGAGTCTTGTGTAAAGTGTGTGTTTTAGATGGTGACTGATGGTCCTTAATACCCTGTGGATCTAGAGCAGCAGCCAAGTGGTTCATTTCCATGTGCAATCATATGCAATAATCTAACATTATACACGACCCCCAAATTCTCTGTAAAACTGGTATATCATCCATTTAACGCCATAGACTCTCGATGTTGACGGCCTTCGTCTCGTATCATTTCATATCCGAGCTGTGGTCCATATTAAGAAGTTCTATCCGGTCCTGTGGGCAATATTAACGCGGGTTTGATCATCTTGCAACACCGTAGCCGGATTCTACTGTAGTACCCACATCATTCGTACCATTCCTCTCGATAGTCCTTCCAGCCTCGAGGTCCATACCTGTCCGCTTCATCACGGTAGGAAAAGATTCTTTGACACCCACGTAGTTTCCTACTCCGACACCAGCCCAAAAGCTCCGATCCCTACTTCTGGGACCCCAGCTCCAACCTGCGCCTTGATTTATGGGAAGATGGTAGAATCTGAAAGCGAAGACAGCGCAGATTGTGCCAATCAAGTATCCAAATAGAATGTCGAAGCCGTGATGCCTGAAATCGGAGTACCGGGTCGAAGCAATGTAAACAGAAGCGAAGAAAGGAACTATGGCGATAACAAGTAGGTAGACTGGAGGAGCCGCTGCTTGATTACGCGCCGCAATCACAGCGTCGTTATGCCCAGACGGCTCCTCTAACAGATCATTTCCAGGTGATGTTTTACCCTGACTGTCGACAGAGAGATCTTCCATAGATTGCTTTTCTGCGCGAGAGGGAAATGCGGACAGTCGAGCAGCGTCGGAGCCGGAAGCAAGGAATGGCAGTGTGATTGCGAGTTTCGAGGCAAGGAAGAGGCTGAGGTATATTAGACCTCCAGAAGCGAAGGAGGAGTGTCCGCTGGGGAAGGATCGGAAACCATCGTTAAGCTTCGACTCGTCCGTCTGCTGGCAGATGTTTGCGGAAACAACATTGAAGCTCTCATAAGTGCTACCCGTTGCGAGCACCGAGTAAGAGTAATTGGAGATATTTGATATATCTGGTACACATCGAGCAAGGAGATCCGGGCGAGGCTTTCCAAATAAGTTTTTCATCCCATTCGTAATGAGGAATGCTGATGCCAGAGCAAGAGCCAAGCCTAACCAGCCAGTATGCCATTCCCATAATTTGCGTCTAAATATCAAGGATTTCGGCGTAGACTTGGAGACGGTGGGACCTGGTACGAGGAAGAGGCAGACGAGGAAAATGATCACAGCTGGACCTACGAGAGCCGCACATCCCAGCGTAACCAGTGATATCTTCTCGTGTTCGACATGAGGATAACTGATTTCGGGATTGGTCAGAGAGAAAGGTCGCTTGTTCGGCGCGAAAGTAGAGAAGATGGCTCCAACGCCAGCTGAGAGAATGATTATGACCCAATCGACAGCATAGGAAAAGATTAAGAGTTTTGAGAGGCCACCATTTTTGGCTCGCGACAATGTGCTGTGTCTCATTCTGTGGTTGAGGCTGTAATTCCGGCCGTGGTGCTATTCGAAAGTCGAATTGTTTCCAGGAACAAGTTGGAATGGATCGAGCTCGCCTTTATGATCCCCGAGCTGCCAATAATATGTACTTCGTATATTATGGTTACCTAGGTACTCAAGTAGATGAGACACCTCTGAAAGCTGAAAGCTTTTCAGGAGCGGCAGTGCTGGGACGATCAAGCTAGGGTGCACAATACTGAGATGACGCTGAGTCGCCGTGATTCGCCTGGCGGCTCTGCCAAGCAACTGGAAGAAACAAAGAGGGATCCGGATTCTGCTTAGGGCAATGACACACGCGATCGCTCACTGGGTGAATGAAAAGGGCGGGAATGGGATCAAGGAGAGAGCGAAGATAAGAGCGGCAGTGACATTCAAAGAACGAATTGATAAACATGATGTATATAAAAGCTAAAAGTGCCTCTTATTTGCACGAAGTATATAATAGTCGGTATGTACAAAATACCCAGCATTATGCTCGTAACGAGTACTGTAATGAAAGACCCCACTCTAGTCAGGCAAACCAGGCGTCACGCATTCCATTGCCGCCAGTATTGCGCTTCACATTTCTATTTTAGTCTCTATTTACATTCAATTGCCGCCACTTAGCCATCTAGCCGCTGTGCGTCGCTGACAGTTCGACTAATTATTACGATTATATACCACCTTTCTTGTCCCATTTTCTCTTTGCATTATTCCTTACAGTACTTCTGTACCTTCGAACTTTCTCGCTCAAAAGGGGTTACTTACCAGGGTGGAAAGGAACATCTTCGCCTGATCTTCGTGTGACGGCGTGAGAACCTCAGCCTCCTCAATGATGATTTGCACAGGGATCCCATTGCATGGCGTTACTTCCTACAGCCGAAATTGCATTGATTGGCCAAGAAACCCCTTTCCCGTCCTTCCCTGTCTGACAGCCGAATTTATTTTTACTTACATGTCGTTATGTCGGACGTCCAAAATGCCAGCAAAAGGATAAACGGCGGGGATAAGCAGTGGTGCATAGATAACAGTTACTGTAATCTCATATACAGTATCTGGAAACCTACCGTAAGAACTCGTGCGAAGTACACGAATGAACTGGGATAACTGTACCGTCGACTGTGGAGGGTTTTTGCTTGGCCTTCAGCCCCAAAACAGCTGAAGACGACTTAATTTTCACCATATTTTAAGATGAGAGTCAAGGTCTTCACCCATCTCGATGCCTCCATATTGTCCCTTGCCTGCTGGTGATCAGAGAGACAGACCATCTTTATCAAAATGAAGAGCATACAGGGCATCTCCATCAAGCCTTACAATACACATTGGTAGAAGCTTGAATCCTTTGGCTTCCTCTAATTACCATGATCAGGAAAATGCGCATGTTGTATGTGACTTGAGTCTTGACAGCCGCGCCCGTGTATGCCTCTAGGCATAAGAGGATACACTTTGTCATGTGGACTTGCGAGTCAGCGTACACTTTGAAAGTGGTCATCTGCTCAGAAGTTTGGGTAGTTTTCGGGGGTGTCTTGCGGAGGAAGCTTCAATTACCCTGGTCTCAAGAGCCGTGCTCTAAATATTAAAGATGCGGAGCGAATATCGAAGAGAGAGAATGGGCCTCTGCGAAGTCCTTTTGATCTAGAGATCGCTCTCAAAGGAATAACTTTTCCCCCTCCCAGCTGCGGCAAAGGAGGGTTTCATTGACATGCAAACTTCCCTCACCTGACAGCACTCACACAGCATGTAAAGCCAGGCAAGGTAAGCCCTGATGTGTACTATCTCAGAGACATACATGGTCATTGGTAGATAACGTTATAGGAGACAAAAAATTGGTCATGGGAATTCGGGAATTCTCCCCAAGAAATACTTTGGTGTTTCAATGTTCGGCTTTCATATCAGAATTACGAAAAGAAATGCACGCTGCCAAAAAGGCAATAGCATTTAATCTAGGCAGCGCTATCATCAGGCCACTGCGTTTGGAGTTTAATGTGTCAGACCACAAAGACTTTGGGGGTTCAATTACTCATAGGAAGGAGGCACAAATTGACAGTACCTTGGGTGGACGGAATTATAGCTGGGTCAACGGAGAAACAGGTGAATCGCTTCAAGCGCGCTTGACGCGTCTTGATATATCATGATGAGTTTACTAGAGCAGAGTTTGACAGACATTATGAAATTAGGAAGGAACACTCCTCTCAACAAATGCTTTCTATGCGAGCCTGCCACGGCCGGCGACAAAGTTACTGCGCCCCTATGTCCATAAGTCCAACGCCAGACACATGCAGTAATAACCCTCCCTCCCTAGAACATGCCATCAAGAAGCAAACTATACGTAGTAGTCTTAGCCAAAGCATCCCAGCAATGCGATGCAATGACATTGGGAATCATATCTGATTGTTCACCCCTTCTTCCATCTCTCCATTTTCCAAAGCCTCCATATCAACTTCCTCGTCCTCTTCGTCTTCATCCGAGTCTTCTGCCTCGACCTCCTCCTCGTCATCCTTGAATCCACTCTCAATCTCAAGTTTTCTGAGGCGCTTCCGCATGTCATCCTTCTGCCCTGATTGCCATCTGATCAAAGCTGCTGGTGCATGAACTCTGAAACCGTATATCCGGGGAATGTATCTTTCGGCACTCTTTGGTGGGATCAATGCGGGATAGACTTGGAAGATGATATTGTGGAAAGAAGTGCCGAAATATGCGCCATCGATTGCTGAGTGGCGGGAGGATTTCGGATTGTAAATGTCTTCGCATTTTGCGCAGTACAGCTTCACTGCTTTGACATTGGGGTTGTCTGATTGCCCCATTGGTAGTAGGGGGTGTGATTTGCACATTACTCGTGGACATTTGCCAAAATCTGCCTTCTTGTACTTCTCAAGCTACGTCATGGTTAGCAATGTTTTCAAATAAAATTCGTACACAACGAACCATCTTTGCCAAGCCCCTCGTGGTCACAATGTATCTCGCATGTACAAGTCCGTACAGATGTCTCGCCGATTTCTCGATTGTCTCCCGCATTTCATCATCGCAATCTAGATCGAAGACATCTGTGACGAGATCAAGTGCGTATTGGTAGTATTGGACTTCGGTATTTAGACCCGTGAGGTTGAACCGGTCGGTCAGGTAGTCTTCGTCGATTTCACAAAAGTACTCGTTACCTCGAGAGGATATAAACTGTGAATGGTTGAATTAGCAAAGGCCCTGTCTAGCTAGCTAAGATCTCAGATAAGCGGTTAGTAGATCGACTATCTCTGCTGATGCGCGGGCAAGCTTCAGGCACATTGATTTGAGCGCCTGTTGCTTTTGACAATCATCAACAGAGCTATCACATCATTGGGAATCCCAACATCGTCAAGATAAAATCTTGTCCTTGCAGGAGCTTGTCCGAGCGTAGTCCTATGGCCCTCCCAAAATCTTCCTTTGATACGCTCAGTGATGTTGGAATTATCATGCTGGACCTGGTTCACGAAGTGAATCCTTGATTAGATTCACTGCTAGGATTGCCAGATCGATAATCTATGAAGCCGAGGATAGCTTGAAGTACTAGCTAGACCAGAGGCATCGAGGATCGCTAAACCATTGCGTTCTTAGGTGGGAAAATGCGAGTCTGGAAAGCGTCGTCTGGCCATGTGTTATGAGAGGTGTAGAATTGGGGCCACCAGGCGCGAAGAAGCGCGTGGAGGCCTATGGTTTGGGAAGAGGCAGGACTCTTCACCAACAGAGCAGTGCATAGAGCCTCTCTATATTTCTTGGTCCTATTTCTCGGGATGTCTTTCGCTATCCCGCAGGAACGCAAAGCCGCGGCGCATAGGAAAATGAAAGGTTGAGGCTTACCCAATCTCTCCAGTAGCTGGTGTAGTCGCTATCCGTCTCGCTATTGAAGTCGTCCATATTTCACGTCGCCTCTCAGCAGGTGCTCAAGAGGCACTTGCCAAAGTGTAGGCAACGTTGTCGTTGTGGAGGGGAATGTCCCAAGGCTGCTGGTGTTGTGAATCGGAGGCTGAGACGAAGCGAAATCGTCGTTCCAAATGGAGGGGCAGGAACCTCCCTCTCGTCTGCATGTTCACCGCCTTAGGCAGGCACAGCACGGGTGTGGTGTTCCACTCGCGGACTATCTCAGTCTTGAAAAAAATATCAATATTTGTGTAGAAGATCACAATTTTCTCGATCTGTCTCACAATTTTAGGGTTGGCATAGTATAAAAAGGCTAGGAAATGCCAGTGGGAAAATTATGGATAGGTACGTGACTGAATCGATTGAAAATTAACGTGGGTTCTATATTTCTAATACATTTTGAACTTTTCCAACTAATTAGGTTAATTAGTGCTCCGAAACACCTTCTAATGCCTTGAATTCCAAGATCATTCCCATTTAGTACGGCTTTTGCGAAAAATAGTCGGAAGAGCCATTAGGTAGTGGGCTCCGAGGACTTCGACTGCCACTACTTTGGTCGTCAATATCACTATTGCTGCTGCCATCAGAAACAGCAGTGTTCTTTTTCGGGCGAGGAACCTTCAATCGCGAACTTTCGAATAGAAAGCTACTATTCTCACGCTCTTCTTGGGGACTTCTGAGATTCACCATCTCTAAAGCTTCTCTTAACGTAGCTCCCGTCTCATCTAAAGCAGTCAAAAATCGGGCAAGCTCCTTGCACAACTCCCAATCTCCCTCATCCTTAGCTTTCGATAGCAATCGAACAAGCTGTTCCGAGCTTGAGCTCAGTTCCTCGAATGTATGGAGTATAAGCAGGTAGCCGCCTGCTGTCTTCAATGAACCTCTATCAAGTGACTCCTCAAAGAGTTCTTGCGGGGGTGGCAGGTAAGCGAATAAGGTGCGCCAAGATCGTACCTCAGTCTTACGAGTACACTGAACAATTATATCCAGATATTGTGGAAATGAAGATAGAAACGATAAGACACCTGGGAGAAGGGCGTTTTCGGGGCTGGGTGGAGCGTCTACTTCTTCGTCGAGAACATTATGTAAAAGAATTTCTAATGAGTGAGCAAAGTACTGCAGAGTCTGGTACCGATGGGCTAGGTGTAGAGCAGCCGATGAGTCAAAACGAGACAAGTGAAATCGAAGCACCTCTGGAATAAAAAGTTGAGTCTGAAAGTGGTTAGCAAGCACTTTCGCATCAGAGGACAAGTGGGATGGTCTTACCCTGATTGTAAATCTGAAGAAGGCGAAACTTACATCCCGGCGCTGAATAATTTCTGGCTCAACGCCGAGGAGAATGCCCTTCCCAAGTAGAACAGAAAGAGGATAGAAGTCAACTGATATTGAAATCATAGGAGGTAGCTCACGGCCCAATTCTGAAGGGGCAGATTGAAGGACATCTTGAACATCGGTCCACAACTTTATGTCCTTACCATCAAATATCCACAGAGAATCCCTCAGGCCATTACCTTCGTCCCTATCAAGGTTATTACCAAGTGAGACATTTGCTGTGCCTTGAATACGTGTTGGACTAGAAAGAGGCAAGTCTCGCATCAATGTATAATACTCGACATTTTGTGCAATGACCCGCATATCATACTTGAGTTTCCCCTCTTCATTCAGAGAAGGTTGGAGGAGAACCAGTTTACCATCAACAAGGAAGAGCACCGTCGCAACGGCGACATCTTGGGAAGGATCGCCCTCAAGAACCTGGTCATCTGGTAAAATCCAGCTTAGGCCCCTGACACGAGCTGGTGACCTAACAATGCCATGAAATGCAATCTGGCCGACCTGTACAATCTTTACAGTACCAGAAATAGTTGTGAAGATGTAGTGATACAGCAGATTATCGTAAGTGTAGACAAGTAAAGAATCATCCCCTGATGGCGTGATCAAGACGACAGGCGAGGGTAATTTTTCAATGTGGAGTACGAGGGAGTTATCTAGTGCTGCTTCACGAGAATAAAGGCGCAATTCGAACGACTCCCCAGCCTCAATAGCCGCAACTAGAATATGCTGGTGCCAGCACATTCCACCTCGTACCTGGAATTCGTTTTCCATGTTCTCATTAGCAAATGTTTTCCATCTGCCACTGTTGATGCTGTAATGAGCCAGTCCACGGCGACCAGCCACGGCAACGTATCTGCCATCCGCTGATATTACAGAACATCGCATAGGCCACTGATCCATAAGATAACTTGCAGGGATCTGAGCGCTATGCCACAATGATGACTCGGCCGATATTGTGGTAAGATCAGGTGAATCATAACCTCGATAGACCATGATGTTTGAAGTCGTTTGAAGCAAAGTTCGGGAGATGTTAGCCGAGGCATAGCATCCAGTAATAGCACTTCGAGCCATTTCTAACGCCCATATACGATCATCTTGCTGGCCAATTATGAGAATCTCTGAGCCACCCCCAATCCAAGTCGCTTCTTTGACACCCTCAAGCCAGCCCTCGGCATACTGTTCAGAAATTCTTTGATCCAAATTAAAGCTCGTAGCTCCCGGTTTTCCGAATACGCTCCATGTGGCCCACCCGTTTTCATAGCCCGCAAACAGGTGATACCCGTCAGGAGAATAAGCTAGGCATGTTATCTGGCCAGAAGATTGTCCTGAAACAGATGCCCTATGCAAATGAGATGCAGGAATGTTGCCAACGTAGTCTTTAGCCATGTAAACTTGGATTGTACCATCCGTACAGCCAATTGCAATGAGAGAAAATCTCGCATTGATAGCTGCTTTAAGACCGTTATTTTGCTTGTTATGAGGGCTGTGGAAACAATAACCTCTGAACATCTTATGTGGAGCATCCGCATCCTTTTGTGGTGGTAGTCTCTGAACCGCATATGCCTTTCCATCGCTTGTGATCCAGGTGGAGAGATTCATTGGCCTATCATGAATCATCTCTGTTACGGTAGTTTTCTTTGGCATCCATTCCATGCGACTGAAAAGTTCCGTGCTTGTCTGGTTCCCAGCGCTGTCAGGGGTCCACCTGATACATTGAACTGCTGCTGGTTTCTGTGTTGCAACTACCAGTTCTTCATCAAGAGCCAATGCTTTTCCAATACCGGCGTCGACTTTTATAACCATTCGAAAACGTACACTAACTTCCCGAACCCCTCCTCCCTCCCCTGGACCCCATAGAATTCTATCCCCTCCTTGGCTTCTTGAACCGCTGAAATTGCTCTGCCTGCGAGTCTGTCCACTAGTATGATTAGAAAAATGAGGTCTGTATACCCTGGCGTCCGGGTCCGTAGCTAGTGTGTAGGTGATCAAATAACCGGAAGTTGTCTGTACAACAAAGATCGCGGAGTCGGGGCGGACGAGGAGCGAGACATTTGGACCGTAAGTACCCAAGGATTTTCTGGATCGGACAACCACCGCCAAAATTGCAGTTGGCTACGGTCACATTAGCTAGGTGCTGGCCAAACTTTGGGAGGCACATACCTTCGTCTGCCAGATCGTTAATGAAGATGAGGTTATAACAGCGAAAAGATGCCCCGTCCTGGATATTTTGAGTGATAGCAAAGGTTCCTTTTCCGCATATCCGGAAATGGCATAATCATACCCCGTTGCTCGAATTGGGAAGCGCCGGTGCGTATCGTATTCGACAGGTTGTATACCAGGTGTTATAGGAGTGATTGGAGTGGATATTCCCGATCGCTCCTCATTCTCGTCCTCCCCTTTGATCTCTGACCCATTGCTTTGGGTATCAACCAGCGAGTCACTATTCTCTATGATCTCGCGTGATTCGGCCTCATCGTCAATTTGAATTCGGTCCCTGGGAGCTTTGGTGTTGCTTGCTGCGTATACCCGAGGAGCTCCAATCGGCCAGTACATGGCTGCGCACTACCACCGGATGCTTCATTCGTGGGGTTTCATGCCGACGAGTTAGCAAGGCGAGGCATATCAGCAGATGAAGCTCTCGAAATCTGTGTATATGTAAGAGAAGCTGTAGATGAGGTATGAATATGCTCGGCGTGGATCAATCCGAATGCGGCAAGCGCCGGGTGTCAGGTGTAGTGGGACCGATCTAGTGGGCAAGACAGGGTTCGACTTGCCAGACCAAATACCTTACAGTACTACTGTATCTAGTCACTCATCAATTCACAGTTGCTTCGAAATTCTCAGAATTCTTGTGCCATAATCATTTAATTATTGACTACTGTTACACATTTATAGCCTGCGATTCTGCCTTTGCGGCGACGTGATTACCTTTGAGCATTGGGGTCGAGCGAGCCAATACTCGAAAGAAATATACGGGCCAAAACCTCAAGAACTACAATCAGAAGGTGTATTTTTAATCAAATCAGCTTCTTTTGCCATGGCACCAATTCGACAACGTCAGAGCATCTCAAAAGAGAAGTTCTCAGCCTACTATAGCTCTCTCAAGACGGTCTCCTACCATGATCCATCCTCTCGAGGAGCTGGTTCTCATAGGTACGTATGCAATAGTCTCATTTCAGTACTTTGGAAAGCATCCGCGGATTACTTTCTATTTACAGCAACCAATATCACTTCAAATGAACGAATGTTGAACCATGTATCTGTCAATTTGATGCTACGCGTTGACATGCACATTCACCCTGCTGGAGACTAGTCGACCTACCAAACTTGTGCAATTTTCTTTGCTTGGCTTTACTAAATTGATTTCGATATCACTTAATTCGGTGTCGTTACTGGATTTATGGATATGTGCTGACTAGATGGATGACAGCATACGGTCTGTTGCTTGGAACCCCTTGGGCACTCTAATCGCTACCGCAGCGGACAAGATACTTCGCGTGTATGTATACTCGTCCCAGCTAGTGCTCCTTTACTGACTTTAATAGTTGGAACCCGGAGAGGCAAAATGTGAAGTATTCGACCGAACTCAAAGGCCATGCAGCTGCGATTGAGAAGGTGGCATTCAACCCCGTCAAGGATGCAGAATTATGTAGTGTTAGTTGTGATGGGGTTGTAAAATTCTGGGATGTCAGAACGAAGGCTATTATCAACGAGGTTAAGGGCCTCGGCGAAGCTTTCACACTTGTGTGGAGTCCAGATGGAGAGTCCTTGATAGTAGGCAATAAGGTATGTTTGCCAGCCCACCTTCTCCAGTGTGTATGGAAAGAACCCACCTCCAGCCCCCCAATTTCCCCGTCAGTAGAAAACTACATCCGAAACTTTTGCTAATCATCCTAAGGACGATACCCTATTCGTACTATCACCCACTTCGCCAACTCCAATTGCTTCCCATCAGCAATCGACACAGACAAATCAAATCACGTTCTGTCACAGCGGCAAGAAAACATTTCTGACCACGGGAGAAGGAAATGTGAAGATCCTCTCATATCCTGCATTTGAGCCAATTTTCTACATGAGTCATGACTTGTCGATTCCCTTCACTCTCAACGGCCATACTTCATCTTGTATCTCCATCGACTTGCAACCTACGGCACGATTCCTTGCAACTGGAGGATCTGATTCAGTTATTGCCTTGTGGGACACTACAGACTGGATTTGCCAAAGGACACTAATAGACATGACTGGGCCTGTCAGGAGCATTAGTTTTAGTTTTGATGGGAGTTATATTGTCGGCGGTAGTGAGGAGGGAGCAGGACTGGAGATTGCGCATGTGGAGACCGGCGAGTGTGTCCATAATCTGAAGACCGCGGGGCCTTGCCCAGTCGTTGCATGGCATCCAAGTAGATATTGGTTGGCATATACAGACCTTGGGAGCTTGAGAATAATTGGGGTCGACCCAGACAGGAAGTAAGGAAGTTGTGTATCAATATTACCAACATACTCATACAAAGCTCGCTCCATGGCATCAGCTCTCCTAAATTACTCGACGGCGAAGAAAATCGTTAGGAGTATCTGGCTGAAGAAAGTATTTGAGGAAACATGCAACAAGGTTTTCTAGTAGCTCTCCAAGCATTAAAACCTATTGGAGAAGGGGTTTCAAGTCAAGATACATCGAGGAGAATTTGTACCTTCCAAAGGCTGACTCAAGTGTAATAATGTGCCGTTGATCTCATACTATTTACTTGGGGTCCTGGCAAACTTCTTACACTAAAAACTCGCTATTTTCCTTAACCAATTTCCATGCACAAGGAACGTTTGGATTAGGTTATGATTCTGTAGGCACGAAGTTTCGAACAAGTGATATAACCCCTCGCGAATGATTGAAATTACAGAAGAAGTGGGTAACTATCAGGAACAAGAGGCCGTGCTGGTAACCATACAACATCACCCTGAATATACGGAAAAGAAGGACTTAGCTGGTGTGAAGGGCAAAGAGGGGTCGGCCTAATATTTACTCCGACTCTTCGACCGAGCACGGTGGTTTGGTTTAAGTGAAGCATGCAGCAGCCGTTTACCGCTTGCAGTGATTGGTGAATAAGAAGGGACCCCTCCACAAGGCTGAATGAACTACTGTAGGAGACAAATCGTTGAGCCACCTCAGGCTTACGGAATCTGATCCAGAGGGTGCTGGTGCCTTGGGAGCATTACACGGCGGTTGCATGTATTACTGTATTGACGGGCAGATGGGATGGATGTTTGGGCTTGGAGGCTTGGAGGCTTGGAATGATGGACGCAGACCACACTTACTAATTTTGCGCCAGGGGCACTGTTACAATACAGTGCAGTAGTGAAAGCCCTTAACCATCAGACAGGCAGCTGATGCAACCCAAGGAGCTAACTTCGTAACGGCTACAGGTGGGCGTAGACCTTTGATGATAAGACTGTACTGTACCATACCTGACCTGGTAAACTGGAAGTTAGAGTATACATGTAATCAGGCGGCCCAAGCCCTCCTCTGGAGTGGCCTCTGGCTTTTTGTCGCGTCCCTCTTTCTCGCGCTCATCATAATATAATGTCTTTCGCCACCGGACTTTCGCCCTGTTGACCTATTTAGTATATTTATGAAATAGCTTGCGAGAGGGCAATAGTGATAATCAAGGAGTAAAATTAAGAACAAGAAGCAATTTGGGTAGAGAAGAACATTTGCTCTCCCTATCGGCATTCTGTACAGAAGCGAACGCCGACCCGTTTACTGTATCTTTACAGTACATTACAAACGACTCCCAGCCTTTCCCTAATCCAACTACAACACTAGACAAAGCAACAACATTCAACTCCAACCTTGTGCCTGTTTCCACAACCAGACATGTAATTAAGATTCCGGGAGATCTCTGACAAGAATCAAATGCTGTTCACCTGGTCGATAGTATAGCATCCATTTCCGAAACCTTGCGAGCGGCACAGCACAGCTTAGTGTAGTTAGAGCAAATTACTACTCGTCCGGCAAGTCTTTGCCCATCTTTTCGTCAGAAGCCTGGGAACCTAAGACGTGCGCAATACTGTAAGTACTTGGAAGCAGACTTCTGTCCTGTTACCATAGAAGGGAAAGACCAGAGGCGAGAAAGATGTCGACAAGCTCCAATACCCCTCCCGAAGGGTTCTTCAACGATCTTTCGCGACCAACCGGCAATGCTGGACGAACTAATCGAGCGCGAAGCCCCTCGGGAGATGGAAACATAGCAGTAGATCATGCGAGCGGGGGGGACTCGAATGTCCCCAAACCAAAAAGGATAGCTTGTATCATTTGCAGGAAGAGGAAGCTCAAGTGCGACGGCACAAAGCCGAGTTGCTCGACATGTACGCGGTTGGGACATAGTTGCGCTTATGATGAAGTTCGACGAAAGTCTGGGCCAAAGCGAGGATATGTGAAGGCTTTGGAAGAGAGACTAAGTAAGTGACCCTCCTGTCCAGAGGGATTGTGTCGCAATAGAGCTAATAGGTCTACTTCAACAGAGCAAGTTGAAACATTGCTGAAAACACAAGATCCAATCCCTCCAACTCCAGAGGTCTCACAAACGAGCTTTGCAGTAGGGACTAACAACGTAAGTGGAGTTGGCCTCCGACCAACTCCCGCTGGGGACTTTAATATCACGAATCCTTCCATAACTCTTCCAAATGCAGCAGATACGGATAGTTGGGGCTTCAACGGGGAATCTCCTCAACCAGGCATTGACAACATGGCGTTCACCGCAGACATGAATATGGGCATGGGTCTGGATGATAACACTTTCACATGGGAAATGATAGGTCTCGGATTGGAGGAGCCTTTGCCTCCCCAAGAGACTATTGACGAACTGTATGGTCCCCATTCAAGTGTATGGAATGCTGCTCATGGTACAAATCTAGACATCAAATATATTTCGACAAAATTCATCCATCAGTACCAATGATTCACAAGTACCGATATCTTGCGGCCATGAACCTGTATGTACATTCGTTTTCAGATTTGTTGCTTTGCGAACATGTCATACAAATATCCTTCTCGTGCCTTTCGTAGAAACTCAGGATCGGATCAATTTTCTGACCTCCTTTTCTCACTTTGGCTACGACTATGAAATATCATGTTTGAACTTTTACTCTGCTTTTACAAACCCATCAAATTGCTGACGAGACTAAGTGCACCGAGCCAACGTCCTCCCGTCGCACTTCGATACGCCATGTGGACGCTTGCTGCAACTGTGACGGACAAATACACGGATTTGAGGGATCATTTCTACCACCGGGCTCGTAAGTATATGGAAGCCGACGCTTTGAAAGGACATGGCGAGCATATAATCTCTATTGCGCATGCTCAAACACATGCCCTTCTGGCCTCGTATGAATTCAAAATGATGTCTTTTCCCCGCGCGTGGATGAGTACAGGATCTGCTATTCGGATGTGCCAAATGTGAGTCGAGATTGGCCTCGCAAATATGCTTACGCTAATTTCATAAGGATGGGTTTACACAGGCTTGACGGAGCTGGTTTAGATGTCAAGCAATGCCTTCCCGCACCCCGAGACTGGACTGAAAGAGAGGAACGACGCAGGACTTTCTGGTATGCATTTTGCGAAGACAGATATGCCAGCATTGGAACCGGCTGGCCCATGTTGATCGACGAGAAAGACATACTCACAGATATGCCCTCTTCTGACGAAGCCTTCGATATGAGCAAGCCAGAACGCACGTTATCTCTCAACGAATCGATGTCCCCCTCAGGTGCTTCCAAACTTTCCTCCTTTGGTGGCGTGGTATTAATGGCATGTCTATTCGGTCGAAACCTGATCCACCTGCATCGACCGGATTCTGACGGTCGAGATGGCGATTTGAATGGAGAATTCTGGAAGCGACACAGGAACATGGACAACATTCTTCTCAACACGTCACTCTCTATGCCATCTCACTTGAAGCTACCAAATGGAATTTCTGATCCCAACATTGTGTTCACGAACATGAACATTCACACCTCTACCATTTGTTTGCATCAAGCGGCGATCTACAAAGCGGACAAGAACCACCTCTCCTCATCCATTAGCGCGGAGAGTAAGGTACGGTGCATCACAGCAGCTAATGAAATTGCGAACGTCATGCGTATGGTTTCTCACATGGATTTATCATCTGTAGGTCTTTCTGCTATTGGATGCTATATCAACTCTGAATTAACATCTCCCAGATGAATCCATTTATTTGCTTTTGTCTCTACGTAGCGGCTCGAGTCTTCGTTCAGTATTTAAAGAGCCGCCCGGACGATAGCCAGACAGGGGACTCTTTGAGATTTCTTCTTTCTGCTATGAATGCTTTGAAGAAGAAGAATCCCTTGACAGAATCATTCTTAGTGCAGTTGGATGTTGATCTTGAAGGTCTCGGAATGCGGAATCCAAAATATAAATCCGTATTTGCTTACAGTGATGATAATGTAAGTGAGGCCTGCTTCTCGAACAAGCTATGCTAATCACAATTAGCTTGGACTTTCAAGTACGAAGATGCCCAAGATCGGACTGGGCCCAAATGGGCTCCCCAACACCTTTCAGGGTGGTGGTGAATGCAACTTTATGAGAATAATGGAAGATAATGCGGCGGCTCTGGACGATGCTGGTAGGATAGGAGAGTCGGAGCCAAATTCAGCTGGCATTACAAATCCTCAGAACGACAATTTTGGAGACCAGACCAATTGGATGCCGCTACCCGACCATGGGTCTGGGGTTACAGGGAACAATGAAGTGCAGCGCACGCTTCAAGGACTTGCTATCGGCGAGATTCGTCGGTCAACAGCCTACGGACCTGGCGACCTGAATAGTACTGGCTATGGTAATAGTGAGAGCAGCAATGGTACTGACACTGGACCTTCTCCTGATACCACGCATTCTTCCTCTAACCGGCCAACACCCAATGCTTCTACACCATCGGATTCACGCTCAAACTTACAGCCTGGGCAACCAAAGTCAGGGGCAACATCATACGAGAGTAGCCCTGCAGCCTCTTCTCTCCCCGGCGGCAACAGTGACAGCCGCTCGATGTCCGCCTTCTTTTCTACCCAACCCGACTATAACACCATCATTCCAGCAACAGGTATGACCCCTGACAACGCCTTCAGCATGCCGGAAACACCTGGACGAGGCTTTGACGTCCCAAGTGGATGGGAGATGAGCAATGAGGCCACAACGGGGTTGACTCCAGTTGGAGAAGGAGTGTTCCGACAATTGCTGGGTCTTGGGCCAATGGATGCAATGTGAGTTACACATCTCGAATTCTACAGAAGCAACAATATCTAATAGCAACCAGGGACATCGGATGGGAAGGAGGCTCATAGATTCCTACTGGGCTTTTGCTCCCTAAGAGGCGCAAATTTTTTGAAGGAAAAGCAGGTATATTTGATGATCGTCTATTATGAACGGCGTTTATGACGAAATTGGGAAGAAGGTTGAATGAAGGGTAAAATTCAACTTCTATTGGTGCACATTAATTCTTTGTATAAGATACCATTCATTTTGCTCAATGGCCTGGCGCATTCATGATATATGTACAACAATACAGGCAAGGACAGGTAAGGGTAGGCAATTTTGAGTTCGGATTGGATATCCCCACTCCTAGCAACAGCATGATTAGGTTATGTTGTATCTAGCATAGTCTACCACAGAAAGACTACATGATAGGTACATTTATGAAAAACACTTTGCTTCACTTTAGCAGGCATCCCGGAACAAACCTCGCCTTCCCTAGCTGGCGATTGAACAATATACTAGTTCTACTTGTTCCTCAGTAGGCCGTGAAATGGGAAAAAGTGTGTATTACCATACTCCCTGATAATAAAACCCTGTTGTGCGTTGCATGTAAGATTCAGAGTTGGAGGAATGAGTAATTGTTAAGCAGCTCTACGAAAGCAACTACTGCAGCCCTCATGCAGACAGCCAAAAATTTCTATATTTGGATCTAGTTCGTGTAAGAGTGTGTCACGCGCATGCGTATGGTAGCAAATCCAAATCTGGGGAGCTTTAGTTGCTGAATACCTAAGGGCAAGGGGAGTTGTGGAACGTGACATCTATTTGCTTTCAGCTCCAGGACAAGAAACGGAGAAACAATACGGACAGGTGTTCGAAATGTTGCAGGAGTATGACTCTAGTATATTCCTGCTATAAGATTCGACGCCAAGTTCATCAAATGTCTGTAATGATATGCGAGAATTGGGGTTCTGTGTGAAGGGCCTGAAGGGAGTAGCTGACTGATGTTTAGGGAGGGCAGAGGCAACTGGGGAGAGGGGAAAGTGATGAAGAGGAGGGTGGAGGCAGACTTGCCCGGTCATGAGGCTTTGCCCGTTCTTCTAGTTATGTTGGGCGCGCCGAGAATTTGCAGATATTCTCTGTAGAGATAGGGTGGCAGAGTGTTTTCGAGCCGCGACATGATTCATGAAATTTGTTGAAACGATGGACGGTCTTCACTGCAGGATGAGCTGAAAGCGAGTCATACAGAATCTTACATTTACATGTCTTGTACTGATACATGTGTTTCTCTCCAGGCTTCTATACATGATGGGGATCTAAGTCTTGAGATGAGACAAGAGAGGAGGAAAATAGATACATATTAGAGATGCTTCTCTCATCTACTTGACTCTTCGTTTGCCATGGTTTCTCTCTCTTGCTGTTACTACCCACTTGTTTGGCTTCCTTACCTTTCGAGTTTTGTAGCCTCCTTTTGCCTACCAAATGTCAGTGAAACTAAAGTTTAAGGGGGAAGTGAATACTGACAGGCATACCCCATGGGCTGACAGGATTCACATTACCCTTGGACTTTCCTCTTCCACCACCATGAGGATGATCAGCTATAAATTGTTAGCCTAGCACTGTGGTAATTTTGAATAGGGATTTTTACCAGCGTTCATGGCCAGGCCTCTCACTGTTGGTCGAATATTCAACCATCTCTTGCGTCCAGCCTTACCAAGCTGAGTATGTTGGTAGTGTGGATTGCTAGCTATACCGACTGTCGCGCACGCATCTCTGCTCACTTTCCGTACTTCGCCACTTTGCAGACGAACATTGACATACTTATTCCCACCACTGGTAGTCTCGTCGTCTTTGGAGACAACCACCGCGTAGGTGCCTGCACTTCGGCAGAAGACGGCTCCTTTTCCTTTAGTCGACCCAACATTGTAGATCAAGGTCCCGATGGGAATCATGTGCAGTGGTAGGCAGTTTCCTCTCCAAGCAGTCTTTGCAGCCAACACACCGGGGTCCACCACTCCACCCATACTCTCTAGGAGGTCCTTGGGAATACCAGCTCTATAGCTTTGCACCACATCTCCGGCTCTCATACCCTCTGCAGCAACAATGTAACTTTTTCTCCCTGTAGCCTCTTCATTCAGCAATGCAATATGCGCTGTTCGTCCTGGGTCATGTTCGATGCGCTCAACAGTGTGCTTTCCTGGTGTTATTCGCAAGAAATCAACAGTCCGTATCCTCCTCTTGTGCCCGCCACCTCGATGTCTAATTGTTACACGACCACTGTTATTTCTTCCTCCCTTCCCATGACCCTTCTTCGCAAATGTCAATGCAAGAAATGGTCTTCCTTTCCAGAGATGATCGTTGATCGGTCGCTTGAGATGTCGTACACCAGGCGTTCGAGGCTTATATGTTCGCATCTTGAATGTAGCGTTACCCTCAACGACAGGTGGAGGAGGTGCAAAGCCTAGAGCCATTGGCGATTCCGTGGGAGGACTAGACTTCACTGGCTCGACGACCGTGGCATAGAATCGAGGAAGGGCATTTCGTATGGAAAGATACTGGCATGGTGTTTTTTGGGACTGCCGCAGCAGTAGTCGAGGTTGCAGCATGACGAACAGAGCCAATCGATCTGTTCGCCGTGTTAATTATTGCCCTGAAATTGGGGAAGTGAGGTTGATAAACGTATGTCGCTGTCGTTTGATAGCTGTTACCCCATCGCTCGAATTTCTGGACTTTCGAGCTTAGCGGATTCCGGAATCGCGTGCAGCCACAGCGTTGCCCGGTCAGACTCACTCAAGCCACAAGTCAATAATCCTCTCCATCTTGACCCACCATTTTTCTGAATCTTTCTCGACAATGAGAGAACTCATTTGATTGACTCGGAACCGCCTTCATCAGCTGCGATCCACTTGCCTTTTGATCGTTCTTCTCGATTCGCGTTCAACTCTTTCTTGTAAGACTGTCTCGCCCTTACATCACGCTCTCGCGATTCTATTCCTTGCTTCTGGTAGGGATCTTGACAATCGCGCTAAGTCGCCCAGCCATAACAAGCGAACAGAGACACCTCCAAAGCTCTTGGTCCAAGTCTTCCTCTCCGACCATACCTCCTCTACTCGACAACAACAACCAACAACTTCCTACAACTCCTCGTCCTCCCTCAATCCGCGAGCACGTCTTTTAATTATTCTTTCACGGTCTACTCAAGTCTTCTTTGGAAGATTGGGTACCTGAAGCGCCCCACCATCGAATTCAGTCCAACCTGTCAACATTTGTTGATATCCTAGAGTACGATTTGACATCTGCCACTCTAAGCAATTCGAGTTGGACTTGGATCATACGTGATCTCATGTATGTCTTTTCCCCTCAAATATCCCTTATTATGCACCATCGCGTCTTGACGTATCCCATCTCATCGTCGACACGCGATTCTCCACCCATTTTGTATCGCGTCCCACTGACCTTCAGACAGTACTCAACCTCTCGCCGTACCATATCATAATCATTAATATACAAATACACAGATATGCCTCCTGTGAGTAGAGTTGCCTGCTAAACTGGCGTTCTGAAGACATAAACACGAGATAAATACGTGCTACGCGTACTGACATTCTTGTAGAAAGGAGCTACCCTTGGCCGGAGGGCTACAGCTATTGAGAACGATGAGAACAGTGCCGCAGCAACTACTCGACTTACAAGGTCGAAGTCTGCTGCTTTCGGTGAGGATTCCACCAGTGGTGCGAAGAAGCCTCTGCAATCTAAGAAGTCGGCTATCAATAATCAACCTCTTCGAAAGCGTGCTGCGTTGGGCGACGTGAGCAATGTCACCAAGGGGGAAGTCTTGGAGGGTAAGAAGAATGCTGGCAAGAGTGGTCTTGTGTCGAAAGCCTCTCAGCCAACCGGCGTTCAAAAGAATGTTTCGCGGACAAACTCGACAAGATCAGCGTTGGGAGCCAAGGATAATAACAAGAAGGCAGAGCCAAAACGCACTGGATCTGGTGTTCTAGCTGGAAAGCGAAAAACAAGCTCCACCTCTTCAAACACAACATCTATCAAGGAGGAGACCCCAGCTGAGGATGAGCAACCTTCGAGAAAGAAGATACACATTGAGGTCGAGCAACGCATCACCGTTGAGGAGGAATATGAGACAACCCTGGCTCAGCATGACGATGAGGAGAAGATATCAGTCAAGCAGCAGGTTTCCATCCAACAACAACTCGCTGAAGGCGTCGAAGACTTGGACAGAGAAGATGTAGATGATCCTCTGATGGTCGCTGAATATGTTGTGGAGATCTTTGACTACTTGAAGAAGTTAGAGGTCTCTACTCGACCAAATGCCGATTATATGGAGCACCAAGAGGACCTTGAGTGGAAGATGCGAGGCATTCTGGTCGATTGGTTGATCGAGGTCCACACCCGCTTCCGCTTGCTTCCTGAAACCCTCTTCTTGGCTGTCAACATCATCGACCGCTTCCTGTCCACCAAGGTCGTTCAGCTTGACCGTCTTCAACTCGTTGGTGTTACCGCCATGTTTATCGCATCTAAATATGAAGAGGTTCTCTCTCCCCACGTCGCGAACTTTCGCCACGTTGCCGATGACGGCTTTACCGAGGCCGAGATTCTAAGTGCTGAACGTTATGTACTCACTGCTCTCGACTACGATCTCAGCTACCCAAACCCAATGAACTTTCTTCGTCGTATTTCCAAGGCCGATAACTATGATATTCAAACAAGAACCCTTGGAAAGTACTTGATGGAGATCAGCCTTCTCGACCATCGTTTCATGGAGTACCTGCCAAGTCACATTGCTGCCGCATCTATGTACTTGGCCCGCCAGATCCTAGATAGAGGCGAATGGGTACGTTACCTCATCAATCTTCAACTAAACTACTGCTAATTTAAAATAGGATGCAACCTTGGCTCATTATGCTGGATACACCGAAGATCAAATCGAGCCAGTCTTCAAGCTAATGGTTGATTACCTCGCACGCCCCGTTACTCATGAAGCATTCTTCAAGAAGTATGCCAGCAAGAAGTTCCTTAAAGGTAAACCAAGCTCTATGACACGTGTCTGCATAAACTAACGCACGCTAGCATCAATACTCACAAGACAATGGGCCAAGAAGCATGCGATCTCTCTTGGTGTTGATGTCAACCTCCCCCTTGAGGCTGCTCGGTAAAACATGACGACCTGACGAATTTTCGAACCTCAACTGGCTTCACTTGCTCTCTGGATAAACTCAAAACAATCGATACATTATTTGGATGGGACACGAATGGATTTACGATTCACGGGTGACTTGCTCATAAACACCAATTTCTATCCCCGTGGAATGATGTTGTGGTCTTTCTCCAACATTAGCTGTGCCTTGCTGCATTATTCTATCTCGCTTTTCATCGGTCTGGCGTTTGTGTATGTCTCTGGAAGTTTGGAGTTTGGCCTACCTCTTGTTTCATTGCGCAGGACTGTGTCTGAGTATGAATGAGTAGCAGATAAGCCCTAGGAACACATACACGCTGCATTTGCTAGGTGGTGCTACACTGGAAGTTTTTTTTTCCGTGTGTCAACGGAACCCTTGTAAATATTTATGACAATAAAATGGGACTGAACAATTCTGGACTATCTTAAAATCGTGACGATGAGCATTAGACTGCGAAGGGTGCCAGAATTTTGGGATATTCTCAAATCGCCAATTAAAATACCATGCTAAACTTGACATGGAAATATCAGATTCAGATAGGTTTGAAGAGTTTTCTTGCCCGATTTCTGTCTGAGAAGGTGCTGAGTTGAAATTGAAATGAGGTGAGACACGAGCACTTCTAGGCGACGAGGCGAGTTGCTGTAGTTTCGTAGCTAGCGGCTTCTCGATAAGAGCTTCGACCATCAACAGCTTCAAGTACTATTACCGCCCCAACACTCGCAAGCTCGCTCCGCATACTTTTGATACCGAGGAGCTGAGAACCCCCGATCACGATGTCTCTGGATCCTCCTCCATACCTCTCCTCGCTCCAGAACAACATCCGCAGTCGACCCATTCCATGGGATGGAGCTGTTCGAGCTGGCACAATAACTGACGACCAATTGAGCAAGATTAGAGCAGTTGATAAGGTCAGGAAGGAGCAGAGGAAGGAAGTAGTCGAAGGCGATCTGAATGGTTATCGTACTCTATTTGTTGGTGCTGGTGGAAAGGTTGGTGTATTAGAAGCAGCTACGAAGCGTGCGGATGTTGTGCAATACATCCTGGTTCTCTTAGGCGACTTGCTTGATGGTAGATGTCTCTACTCATCACCTATCAAAATCATACTAATGGAGAAACTTTAGGAGTGCCGCTTCTCGCGAAAGCTATCTCTGAGCATCCAGACCCATACGCAGCCATACTACCCCTCCTAACCCAATCGAACGACCCTGAAAGCCCGATACCATTGCTCGCCTCCACGGTACTCACGGCCATGATATCTAGTGCTCCTACATTCTCGAGAAAGGAAGCTTCTGCTGTTCCTGAGCTGTTCAGTTACCTGTCGACGTTGACAAAACTCTCTGATGGAGGCCTACAAGACATTGCTGTTTTAGATTACTCGGCACTCCTACGAGGCAAGCAATCGAGGCACTTGTTCTGGCAGCAAAGAATTGAGACAGTTAGCCCATTAATCGACATACTTAAGGCCGCAGCTGGTGTATCGAATGGGGACTCAGCTTCGACTTTATGGAGCGGTGCTACCAGCATCCGGAATGGTCCTGAGGGCACTTTGGGGGGTGGAGTAGGCTTGCAATTGCTCTATCATGTTCTTTTAGTCCTATGGCAGTTGAGTTTCGAAGGTTCTGAGATTGGAGAGGGCCTTGATGAGTAGGTCGGTCTAAGTATGAGCTGAATTGTGCTGACTGAAGTAGCGAGTTCGACATTATCCCCCTTTATACTCAGCTTCTGAGACTATCTCCCAAGGAAAAGACCACCCGGCTTTTGATATCTTCGTTACACAACCTTTTGTCAACGAATAGGTCAACTCTGCTGCCGGCCGCTGTACTTGCGCGACTTCCTGCGCTGCTCCAGAACATAACCGGACGCCATCTTTCAGATCCAGACCTCCTGGATGATCTAAAGAACCTCACCGAGATGCTTGACGAGTACACAAAGACGCAGACGACCTTTGATGAATATGCTGCAGAAGTAAATTCGGGACATCTTCGCTGGTCGCCACCTCACCGAAGCCCAACATTTTGGGCGGAGAACGCTCGCAGGATCCTTGAACACGAGAAAGGAGCTCTACCCAAGAAACTTGCAGAGATCATGGCCAAGAAATGGGTGAACGACAAGCAGGTCCTTGCCATCGCGTGTAACGATGTTGGATATCTGGTCAAGGAGGTGCCAGAGAAGAGATATCAGTTAGAGAAGCTGGGGCTGAAGACCAGGGTTATGGAGCTGATGCAGGAACCAGATGAGGCTGTCAGATGGGAGAGTCTGAATGCTTTGTCAGGGTGGCTGAGATACAGCTTCGAGACGAAGTGAACATTGCCATGGGCAAAGAGGGTTTGTTGTATGATCATTCACTGTTGGCTGGACTGTAGTAAAACTCCGGGGTATTCCCCACATTATTTTCTACTGGCTTTGCCACTCAATGCTATGATATTAGAGTAGAGAATATAATGAACCATGAAACCAATATCGTTCATGTTAAGCACCTGCACTAACCTAACATCCGGCTGAGCTTATGGTAAGAAGCGAGTTACCTCTCCCATCGACATCTGATGTAAAATAAGCCTTGCAGACAGCCTAAGAAATAGTAACTCAGGTTTCAGTGTCAGCATACAGAACCAGACGTATATATCATATAATACCAAGCCCTTGGCTGAAGAATATGACAGAAATATCTAACTTAAACCAATTACATAAACCCTCTATACCCGTCTGTCTCAAGCTTGAACCTGAAATACACATCCACCATCCCTTTCACCGTCCCAAACAAGTCATGCCAATAACAAAGTAAATCACAGATTCCTCAATCTCAGCTACTACTTACATAACATACAGACAGATAGACTACCATCTCAAACCACAGGCCCCCAAATAAAACATCATAGTAATTAAATTAACGAATGACCCCCCTCTCCTCCCCGCCCCCACCACTCTCCCTTTCCCTACCAAAAAAAAACATAATAATTTCCACAAGCAAAGATAAATGATATGAATCAATATTCATGATCGATTTAAAGTCTCTCTCATCTGGATATGTGCTTCGGGTATCACATGTGATTTGGAATGGGGGAAGTTCAAGTTATGTTGCGTCGTAGTTCCTTTCCTTGCCCTTGCGAAGAAGTGGATGCTGGGATTCATGCGAGGTTACGTGTTGGGCTTCTTTGTTACTTACTGTAGTTGTAGAGCGAGTACTGTCCATATCTAGAAGATGGCAGGATGATATTGTAAATCGAGGATCGGCGAACGTGCTTTTAGGGGTAATTCTGAATTTCTGATCGAAACTTCATTTCTAAACTTTCAAGCTTCCGGCTTAAAGCCTTCACCATGTAACGCCAGTATTATAACTACACAAGGACAATTTTTTTTCTCCACCAGATATCCTTTTATCTGCAACACTACGCATGCTATGCTATGGCTATGCAAAAGCGCAAAATTTCCCTAAACACATCCGGAAGACAGACCCTGGCATCCTCCCTCATTTAGTCACCCTATAATAAGCACACAATATACACTTCCAAATTACCCAGCTGTTGTCAATACATATGACGTAATAGCACTCATACGCTCACTCGTAAGTTTCATTCCAATCTGTAGCAGCTCTTTTGCAACTGCTGGCTCAGCCTCTTGCAATTTTTTCCAGTTGTCTCGATCCAGGAGCCAGGTTACGCAGTCCCGTTCAGCTTGGACCGTTGCTGTGCGATCAGTTTCGGAGAAGAAGGGAAGCTCGCCGCAGGTAGTACCTGCTACTATACTCTCAAAGTAGCAACCTTGAGGAAGTTCGTAGTCAGCTCGAAGGATACCGTCTTCTAAGAGGTAGAAGCCTGTAGCTTGTTCTCCGCGTTCGTATAGGACTGTACCAGCGAGGTATTCTTTTTTGACAAAGAATGGAAGAGCTTGGAACCAGAAATCTTCGTTTTTGTCGGTCAAACCTTGGAAGGTCTGCAAAATTAAGCGAAGAGGCTCCTTGAAATTCAGATATCTTGACTCCCCGGGGTTGTCATTCAAGGTGACAGTGGCGGCACGGTGAAGTTGGTTTCGTCGAGGTGAGCTGAACTGGGTGTCGAGGGTATGCGATGGACTTCGGGGCCGACCGGGAGCATCGAGAATGTTGGTAGGAGCATTCCGACTTGTTCGTGCCTCTTTGCTTGCGTAGAACGTCTTTAGCAATTCATTCTCACAGCTTTCCAGAGCCGAGTTGAGATCTTCAAACATTTCAACTACTCTTCCGTCTTCACCAAGCCCAACCGCTTGTAGGCCTTGACCCGTGGGACTATCATCCTTGACGCCACTCATGAGCAGTGTGACTCCTTTAAGAGTCAAGATACGATTGAGGCGATTAAAAGCCTCAGCAGCCGAATAATCAATACCGGTGACGTGGTTGAGATCGAATATTAGAAAGCGGATGGGCCTTTTATGGAACGCTCCATCTTCAACTAATGCTCGAATACGCTCTTCAACACTGACGATTGTTCCGAAGAATAGATATCCAGCCAGTTTCGTGACATGGATCTGCTGCCCAACATCTCGAAGGTATCGGTATTGAGCTGGATTTCTGCGAACAGTAGATCCTGCAATTTCACCTGAATATGAAGCTCGAACGGCTGGGACTCTCGATGTTTGGACCACTAGAGATATGAAAGCAAGTCCAACGCCAACAGCGATTCCAACCACGAAATCGTAGATGCCCATGACAAGTACGATCACAATAACCTGAAACATTTAGCTTAGTCAAAAATCGATTCTGTGGAAGTGCTTACTGTGGAGTATTCCAGTGGCTTGAGCTTCTTCCTCGGCTCTAGAACGGCCTCGAACAGAAGCTCAAACCCGAGTACGAAGATAAGTACTCCTACCATCATAGTCGGGATAAATCCAATAATACCAGGGCCAATTACTAAAACTCCTGCTGTACACATCGCGAGCATGACACCTGCCAAACGACTATCTCCGCCAGATTTCATGAACAGTACGCTGTTAGTATATACGAGATAGTTCTGAATGCTGCCTGCAAAACCAGACAGGGCATTCGAGATACCATGAGCAATTAATTCTCTATCAAGATCCATGTCGTCTTCGCCGATCTTGAAAGCTAGGGCTGGCACATTGATCGGCACGTGTAAGACTCCGAAGAATGTAAGTGCAAACATGGATGGGATAGTCTCAGCGATAGCACCCCAGTGTACGAGCTTAAAGTCTACCCAAGTTAGAAACAATTCGACTGTGGGAATGGAGCAAAATTACCGTATAAGGTATAGAAATACCACCACGGCTCCCCAGCCTCTGGTCCTTCAAAGATCCAACCAGATTTCCGTAGCTTGTCCGGGTTGAGTTGGTCTGTCGAGAACACGAAGAAGTAGAAGACTGCAGGAATGCATAGGATATAGGTTGGAAGGTAGTACTTCGACTTGATCTTAGACTGCGATAAATAGAGAATCACAGCAAGTACTAATGGGATTATCCATAATGGGAAAGTGTCGAGCTGAAACAAAGTTTTCAAGGTCGGAATGTCGTAGTTGAGGTTGCCGTCAAGTCGCGCTGTGACTTCGAAGCCAGTTGCAATCAAGAACCACCCGACGCCACCGATACAGCCAATGAGGATGTGTCTTGGTATGAAACCAACGATGTATCCCAAGCCGAAGGTGCCCATGAGTAAGAATATCAGACCGGTGAGAATCGAACTCAGTGCATATGCAGTGATCGTGGTCGCAATAACAGCATCCGGGTTTTCTTCTCCAACGATTTTCAAGATTACGAAAGCCATCTTGTGGAAGAAAGGAACAACTTCGATCTACAAAATGGTCAGTTAAAGAAGTCGTACGCTGAAAGCTCTCAACATACCATCTCGGATCCAATGCCACCCTTGAAGCGACTTCCACCACATGAGTACACCAATTGGGAAACAATACAACTAATATAGAACATGGAGATACCAGCAGCACCAAGTTTTTCAAAAATTTGTTGCCCCAGAGGAAAAAGGATCATCCCTGCGATGACGATTAGCTTATGAAAACGCAAGGAACATGGTGATTATAAGTTGACATAGCCCAGTTAGGATATGGCTTCTTCGGGGTTGTGGTCCTTCAGGAGAGAAGACTCGAGCAATTTATAGAGCTTACCATAAGATAGAGCATCCAATATATTCAGTAAGGTGCCCAGAATAACTGCTGGAATATACCCTATGGGTTCCACCACAGTGTGCTGCCAAATAGCTTTTCCATCCCATGCTTTCGGATTCAGCACAGTTCGAGCAACATCGATCCCCTTTTCTTGTGGCCAAAAAATGATGTTCCGTAATTTGGGCCAAGTCGGCTGCCGATGGACTCCTTGACTCTCCAGATCCTGCTCTCCACGTATCCAATCAGGATGGTGCGTCTCGAACCTCGTATCTTTGTTGCCTAGCAACGCTGTCCGTTCATGCGGCGTTTCCACTTCCACTCCATTTGCGGACACTACCAGACACCCCTCGTGTGTCTGTTCATCGTCCCGATTCCTATCAACTGAATGGGACCCGTCTCGATTGTTCTCTTCATTATCATGCAATGACTCTGGTGGAGAGCGTTTCAACATATTTGTGAGAGCCGATGTGCCAGGGCCTCTATCAGAGGTGGAGGGGCTGCTTTCCGGGGAGACTGGCTCCGACACTTCTTGTATTATGTGGTGATGTAGCCCTTCCGTGTTCCTCATGGGGGACCTTTCATCCTCCGTGCCCACCGCAAAGTATGATTCGAGAGAAGTCTGCGCGGGACGCTGTCGTGGTGGAGAAATGCTCCGCGCGGAAGCTCTATCTGAAAGGGCATATGATGCCAGCTCTGCGGTATCTTCTCGCACACTTCGAGCTGCGAATGCATTGTCGAGATGTCCTGAATGTAATGTCGATGTCTGTGAATTGTTTCCCTGGGCTTGGAACCTAGCGAGAGGGGCTCCTCGGTATGAGAGATGTACAGAGGACCTTGTTGGTTCTCTCTGGCCGGAAGCTGTAGAAGGATTGATTCCAGTGGCCTGCGAGGCCAGTGTCTCTGGTCGGCCCCGGAAGGAACCAAAATTCATATCTGAAGCCCCATCTCCAGATTCTGACGAGCCTGGTATAAATCTTGGACTCGAATGGGAGCCCACAGAGAGAGTCCGCAATGTCCTTGACGCCGCGGTACCTGAAGTTGGCGATGACATTGTTGGCAAGTACCCCAATTGTAATGAGGAGTTTGGGGCAATGATATCCTGCGACGCACCGAAGCTCGTTCGGGAGCGGGAGGGAAGATAGGAAGGAAAGCTGTAATGATGTGAAGCCAAAAATTATAACAGGGACCTGACAGCTAGTATAGTACTAAGTTGGGCCCAAAATTCAAGGTGTAGTGTGCGGCTTGCACGTCAAACTAGCTGCGGGCAAGAACCAAGCTATGGAGGGCAAGCGGCAACTGATAAGAAAACCCTTCGCAGATTTTAAAACATCAGGCATGATTCCTGTGGGTAGAAGTAGAGTAGTAAATAGGTACATTACTGTAGGAGAGGAGAGGGGAGGGGAGGAGGGGAGGAGGGGAGAAAGGGAAGGAAAGCTACTGTAGCAGACACCCAAGCACGCAGCATGGAAGCATGTACAGTACGGTCTGGTCTGGTCGACCTCGCCTGCATCTGTTTCCCACTCGCTCATGGGGGCGATCTCGTTCGTCATCTCTGGCAGTGTGGACACTGGACTGGACACTTGGACTGGTGGTGGATACTGTACTGTACGAAGTATGGTATAGGCGGGAAGGTTTTTCTAGCTAAACCCTCTTGGAACTGGGGACTGCGAATTGTTCCCCGGATGCATATTTAGCCCTGGAGGTGCTGCGCAAGGGGAGATGCAGTACAGTACTGTACTGTACGAAGGTCGGTCATCCTATGCCCTTCTTGGTAGCATTGTAAAAAAAGAGCAAAAAAAAACACTGAACTAACTTTTCATTCCGCATGCCAATAATTAAACGGGTAGCCAATGTTGTGGAGCTGGCTATCTTTCTCCGGATTCTTTTTTATAGCTCTGCCTACTATTATTCTCTCTAATAATTGAGTACCTTTTGCTCTTTCCAATCATATCTACTGAAAATAAAGCTCGCACTCCTTTAAACTATACATCTTGAAATAATCGTGCCATTGGCCGTTGTTATGTATACTGTAACGGCCACAGGGTTATGTACATGCATGAGCACGCGGCAAACTTTGCAGCAGTGTACAGTACTCCTTACCGTAGTGTGAGTGGGGTGATACAGTTCCATAGGCAAAGTCTGAGGCTGCATGTGATTCTACTGTAATAGTGGGTTAGTAGGGGTCGGGGAAAGCGCGCAGAATGACAGTTGCTAACCGACGATTATTAGACGCCATTACAGTATTATTATGACTGTATGATGATGAGAAATGTGACCCTCGGATTTTCATCCTGCAGTCAATCAGTGGCGGGGGCAACATTTGATTCGTGGCGGCAGAGTTACTTCGAACAACTTGAAAGGGTTCTGTTGGTTTCATGGGGTTGTGGACCGTGATACAGTACTTCGTACATATATGGTACGTATTATTAGTAGGGTAGATATAAGATCTCCCGGAAGGTATTTCCGCAGTGGTATTATTTCTGTTACTCATTCATTATTGTATTTTATTATTATTGAGCTCATGATTCATACATGTACTCGTACAATTAATTATATTGTGATTTACGAGAGGATCACAACACGAACCATGCACTAGGTAAAATAGATCCCTTCATTCATGAGAAACCCCCGCATCTCATGTCTGTTGAACAATACTGCAGCATAGTACAGCTGCAGTACAACAATGCAGCAACTCTCTTGAGCGATGAGTTTTACGTAAGTGATGGCCCTCCACCAGGCACAAAGCTCGAACTCACTCGTGCATGAGCCGATGTTGCCATTCAGCCCCATTCAACGACATTTGCTATACACCTTGTGCTGCAGTTTCTGACCTGGTGCATGAAACTTTGCAGTGCTGTACCAAGTCAACATGATGCTTAACAGCCGATAGCGGGAGGCTGGATCACAACATCGGGCACCAACACCAGCACCAGTGTCTTGGTCAATTGAGTATGTTATGAGAAGGAAAAAGTATGGAAACGTACAGGAGAATATTACTATCAATGTATTTATAAAGCTTACCCCAATATATTCGAGGCTTGCTTCCATGCAGGGTTGGGATTTAAGTTAGGCATTTATTGTATTTTATAATCGAGTACTTCATTTGAAGCCGCTGAATACGAGTGCCCGGTAGCACTCATCAAATGTCGGTGCTAGATGTTGTTTTTGGCTCAAGAGACGGGGAGAGGGCCAGTCTCGGAGCTGGGTCCTCAACATAGCAATCCTCCTCAAAGTCGTAATATTCTAAGGCCGGAGATATAATTGCCTCGCCCCAAGCAAATTGACTTCATATAGGTCCTCGTTGATGTCAAGAATCACTAATTGACTGCATACAATTATTAGAACGCTCTTGAACACAGAAGGTCAAAGGGTGTACATACCTGGATTCCGCTAAGATATATAAGTCCCTGAAGAGCTGCCTGTTCTGAAAGCTGTGGGCTGGACTTAGTATTCGAGCCTGCTCGAGATCTTCTGAGGTAGAGCGGCTTGAGATAGCTCCTTTAACGATGGAAACTCGTCGTTTAATCCATCATCAAAGTCAGTAAAAGGGAACTCATGATCTAGATTGAACAAATTAGGATGTTTTCACTTTCAATATAGCTTTCTCCACGTACCTCCAGCTGTCATTGCTGCTCTCATTGAGTGGGTTGGTTGAAGGACTGGATGGCCAGAGAGAATTGCTGTTCTGGGATGGTTAGATAGCGTACTTCCAAGGGCAGCCATCACGAAATGAAGTGAGCAGAAGAAGGTCGGTCTGAGTATGTGCGCAGTGTTCAGCGAGAGGACTTGAATGGCTCGAGTGGTATTTTGCAAGTGGCTGCTTGTCCGAATTGGCCTTGTCTAATCTACATGACAATTTGTCGTTTGCAGCTGCCGTATGCCATCCAGCATCAACCTGATCCTACGCATGAAGTCTTCGCCTCGATGCTCCTGCCAGGAATCCCTTATTAGTATCACAATACGCAAAGATTGGAAATATCTGCTCAAAATCCAATCCACGACGCCTATTCGATTATCATTGAGTACAGTATGCAGCCGTGTCGGTGCTGCTCCGCTCCCCAGCTGCAAATCATCCGATGGATAAATAATGCTCCCTCTCGCCAAGCTAGGGCTAGATTCCGGCCTTAGTCCTTGGTTCCGCAAGTATTTTGTTCCTCTGACCCCACTCCCACTCCCACTCGGCTCAATGGTGGTGGGTCAGCTCTGTGAGAGCAGTGCACGATGCACGTCTTCGCGGAAGCTGTTAACACTTCCGGAAGGCTTATCTCGATCATACTGCCTAGCTATGACCCGACTCCGTCGACGTTTGGCTATCAATTAACCTACATCATCCTCTATGGATCCCACCTGGGCTAAATTAAACCACAATTCTGCATCGAGGTTATGCTCCTCAATTCAGCTTCTGCAAGTATCCTTGTGCAATCAATCGTTCGACATCTCCTTGACGAACATAAAACTGGGAATTCTTCGTGAGGTTTATGGTGCTATTCCTCCGATTAGTCAAGCGTGCATCAAATCATAGGCAGTCCAAACTCTTACCCGTACTCCGTCTGTATCTCCCCCGCATCTTTCAGTACTCTTACATCAATAAATAGATCTCGTGGAGGTTCAAGGCTCCCAGTCAAGTCGATATCAGTCCATTGGCCCTTGTATGCTGCCAGTAAATCACTGTACTGTCTGACGTACTCCTCCTCTTCGGGACTAAGACTGCTGCTGTTCCCCTCCCCATTGCCAAGATCTGCTGCTCCATTCTGACCCTCACTTGGAGCCCTCTGCTGTGCCGCTAGATCCGCAACGTCACTGCCGCTCCATACCATCTCTTCCAACTTATCGGTCCGCGTACGATGATATGTCAGGAGACATCGTTTGTTTCGACGCATGCAGAGGTGGTCGACTAGGAGGGTACATGCAGTTGCAGGATTTGCAGACGGTTCAAATGAGCCGTTGAACGATTGCAGGATATTCGAAACATCTTTATCCAAGTCTCGTACTTCCCTCGTCGCCGCTCGTACAGTTTCTGTCTGGTAAGGCGGGAGGTGTTCAAGCTTTTGAGTCCGTTTCGCATGCTGGACCTAGATTTCATATAAGAGCGTGCTATACCATTATAAGAAGAAGTATATTTACAAGCTTGTTCCCAAGATCTCCGTACATTAGACAAAATTCTACTAGAAAAATAGTGAAGGTCAAGGTTGTGGATGTCAGCCTTGTGATGCAAGAGTGGGACGCGTCTGGTCGAAGACACTGAAGACGTGGCGCGGTTAAATAAGCGCGGTAGCGCGTTGAAAGCTAAAAAATCAACTGGTATGATCGTAAACTCACTTCGGTCCTTGGATAAGAACATCTTGTACTATAAGTGGGCCTGGCCCAATTTACATTCCTGCTCGGAATTGCTCTATTGCTGGGCGTTAATTATCATGGCTTGACCAATGACAAGTATCTGGCCTAGCTCCGATGGCTACCTGCATCAATAATGGTATTGTCACGGAAGTCTCATTCCAAATCTATATCTTTGAAGTGCAACCAGCTTATTCTCGGGTTGTCTGGTGAATCTAGCATGATTGATGTCTGAAACTTATTTTCGATACCTTTTCACTTACCGCTGCTCGGCCCTCCGCATATGTTTGAGAACCATAACGAAAGAGACTTGCAAAATCGAAGTTAAGCTCAACGTACAGCAACAAGATTCTAGAAATATGTGACGAAATCATGATCGATTTGTCAGTAGTACTTTACAAGGACGAATCTCTATCTATCGAGGCTGGTCACCTCCGGTGACAAGCTCACGGAATTCAGATCCTCAAGGGCCATGTCGTGGATGAATATCATCAATATTCGCATCAATGCTGGGGTGTCCATGAGGTATCTTAAAAAAAATTACGAGAAAAGTCAACCCAAACCACACAAAAGCAACCCGCAACACCATCCCTCGCTCGTGAAAATGCTAAATGATCTACCCCACCATTCACTTCTCGGACGCCAATTTTGACAAGCAATACCATTTTATTTTTCCGGGATCATCGGACCTCAAAACCGTCGATTAAAAAGAAAACCACACCGCCCACCAACACTCCTTTACGCCTCATCCATCCACTTGTTGAAGTGGTCATCCTCGTCCAGTGTCTCAACGTGCCAGCCCTCTTGGTTACCTCTCAGCATATGAGCGTGTGGATCTTGGATTTGGGAACTATCTTGGCCGAGTGCAGGATCAATGAACGGAGCAGACGCATGCATGTGAGAAACGGCGAATGGAACATCCCACTGATGTTCACCATTTTGGCTGCCATTATAGTATATGCTTGGAAGACCAGGTTCAATCATGCTGCCGGTACCGAAGTGTTGTCCTTGAGGGTGACCAATTAAAGAGGGATCGATCCTGAATTCAGGTGCTGGAGACTGATACGGTTGGTGGTGCACAATATCGTACTGGCTGCCTCCGCCGGGGAGTCCCAGGTAAGAGTGAGGACCAGGGGTAGATGTCTTCTTGAGAACAACATCTTCGACTCCAATCATATTTTGGTTGCTTTGGATCATCTGTTGGTAGTACTCTCCCTGGCGCAGGAGTTGATAAGGGGCAGGTGGCGGTCTTCCAGGGTTGTTGGCTTGGTAGGAGGATTGGTGGTAGTTGTTGTGAGCTGGCTCTATCGAATTGTCCCTCGTTGAGTATCTGTAGGCAGATTCTGTTGTGGGATACGCAACTGGTTGCTGAACCATTCTAGGTGAAGGTCGGTGCTTTTTCGTAACTCTCTTAGAGTTGTTCTGCCATTCGAAGTCGTCTAAATCAGATTCCTCAGTCATAGGCTCCTCCGAGACCTTTCTCTTCGATGCCTTTGAGACACCGGGCTTAGAGGGCGAGAACTTGTATCCGGGATGAGCATTCTGATGGTTCATGCGTTCAATCCGGGCCCACTCGCTGTACTGCTCCTTGATATGGTCAGGTTCAAGCGGCCAGCTATCACCACACACCTGCGAAACGATCTGATGGTTGTTTTGGAGACACCAGTCCTTCGTGCGACCTTGGTATGCCTTACGATAAAGCATGAAGGAGTTCATTGGGCGCTTGACTTTGCCAGGGATTTTGCCAGTCTCAACTTCCTTTCTTCGCTCTTCTGCAGATCGATTAACATATGCCTCGATGTCTACAACTGGCAGATGCTCCCAGTCCTTCGTCAGCTCGCTCAGTGGCTTCTCAAGCTTCGCAATCTTCTTCTCGGCTTTGGGTTTAACAGCTTTGGCTTTCTTTGGCTTGGGCGATTTCACAACTCTAGATCGGCCTGCGGGCATAGGCCGTAAGCTCTGGGGTGCTCGCTGAACTCCTAGACCACTTCTTGTTCGTAACACTTCCCCGGAGTTGATTGAAGGGGTTGGCGGGGAGGTTGCGGGGGTGCTGTAATTGTCATGGTAGACTGGGTGGCTGTTATATCCATCCTAAGCAAGGTCAGTCAGCCTCTCCAAGAAGATCGCGTCGATCTCTTACATATTGACTTCCCAAGCCAGAGTCTTGGTGTCCATGATACACAAATCTGCCTTGTTGATTGTGGTAGTAGCCTTCATCTTGTGGTACTGGAGTTCCATAGTGCGAATGTAGGTGAACATCATCGTAGTGTTGTTCTTGTGGGTACGATGTATTCGCATTGTGCTGTATGAGCTGTTGGAGAGCATGTTGATCAATCTCGCCATCACCACCAAGCGGTGGAGGAGGAGAGCGTGACATAGTGTTGATGATGATAGAAGAAAGCTTGAAGAAGCCGAGAGATCTGAAGTATAGATCTTCCGCAAGTGGTCAATGATGCGGGGATGTTAATCGATATAAGAATACCTGAATATCGGATGTTATTTGTTGTTGGCTCCGATTTTAGGCAGGTAATGTACGTTAGCAAGCGAAGAATCTTTCTGAAATTTCTGCTGAATTGAAGTCAATTTCATCAGGTTGCTGATCAAAGTTTTCCACCACCTGGGTGAATGTGTCTGGCGCAATTTTTCCTATCGATGGCTGCGTCCCCGAAGCTTTTGCAGAGGATTTCAGTTGTCAAGTGAGACCAGAGATTTCTCCTTGAAGAATACTACAGCCTTCTAGAAGGGAGTTCTAGCGATGTTCTTTCGCTGAAAGACAGTTCACCTGAAGTTCTGAACATTAGACTTTAGGTCTGAGAGATGAATCAGGCGGGAATAGTTTGTGTTTTCTCTCGGATCGTGCAGAGTCAGGAAGTTTGGTACGAACCTATGGTGGGCACCCGTCTTGCAGCAGTGGACCTTTTCCCCGGCAGACAGATGTTCTGGAACCGTAGCAATGGGGCAGCAAGTGTAATGCGAGGTTCCAGCGTCCAGTACCCCTGACCGCAATGCCGATGCTCTGAAGCCTTTCTGTCTTACAATGGTAATTTCTTTGTCGGAGAATGTGTCAATAAAATGTTGGCTGAAGCACTGGTGATGAGATGCACTATTCACGCAAGATGTAAGATGGTCTTTGTTTTGGACTTCTGCACCAAAGAAAGGATTTCCAGTTGAGCTTTATGTATTCGAGATTTGAACTCTGCTGAAAGGAAATGGACGAATTAGGTGATTTTGACGAAAGGGAAATCTTCTGCTTTCGGCCAACCACTGCTTCCGTACACAAGCGGTACAAGGCGCCACCGCGAACATTAGTGGGATCTATATACATGGAAGAGATGGAGAAAATTCGGTCTCGGTATAAGGGTTCTTTTGAAGTACAGCCATGCTTTAAATTCAGCATAGATCAATCAGTCTCAATTGCAGGACCCCGTATTCCAGTCAAGGATGACTACTAATGTGCTCCAAGAGCCCAAAACCACAACTCGCTTACAATGTCTCTGGCCATCGGGAACCATCCCTAAGATTGATGTGGCGGGTCATGGCTTCCCGTCTGTCGAGGCTTGAAGTGAGTACAAACAGGCGCTGCGCTTCCAATGAGCGCCGTGTTTGGATCCTAGCAACTGATGATGGAAATCCTGGCAACTTCTCCACCAGTTCGCGCTCCTGCGCCACTTCAAAGTTAAGATCTTGGACTAGTTAGGGCTATCCCTGCATGCTTCTCGGTCGCAGTGCCGATGGCGAGGAATGCTTACAGTGTCATGTTACACAGGTCGTCTTCTCGTTGCGGTCCTATCCCTGGGCTGAGGAATGTGCATAGGATTGCAGCTATCCCTCTATCCAATATTCTCTGCTTGCTTTATCACTTAAAAGATCTGTTCCTGCTATTTCTTCTGCTGCAGGAAAACCCTCTTTTGTTCCGCAGTACTCACGGTGCAGGAGACCGTAACCAGATGCATTTGCTACCCAGCGCTCTCGCAGACTCACCACGGAGGTAATTCCACATGCCTGGCAGTTAACATAAAGAGTAGGAAATCTCCCTGAGGATACAGGAGGACGGAGGAGGATGTTTGGTTCTGAGGTGAGCTGCCAGGTGGTAGACATTACATCGCTTCCTGTCATGGACACTGCTCGTCTATGCCAGCGCGAACTCAACGGCTACCTGCAGTAGCAGTACAGCGCCTATGGGCTTGGGCAGAGACTATTTGAGCGTTTGTCTCACCGTGACTTTTGTAGTCTTATGAGCGCAGGGATATCTCTACTTTAAGTGGACATAAGGAGCAGATTGATATCTAGGATTGGAGGATGTTTCCATTCTGGTCACGACGAATGTGTGAAATGACTCCATCAACATCATCCTGTCTATGCCCTTCACAATGTCGGATCTCGCTCAACCTATTCGTTGGCTCCAAAGCCTAGTAGTATTTAGTTGTAGATACGCTTTAATGTTCTCCTATCCAAACATCTCTACAAGTAGATCTACCAGGTACACTCGACTATTACCCCCTAACCTATGATTTACCCACCAAATATCCTGCCTTCCACATTAACTCCATGCACTCGCTTCTCAACCGCTCTGTATTTGTTTCCCTCTCCTGCATGTATGTATTATCAACTCTTGGCAACCGCAGACAGCCATTCTTTCACATCCGTGCTTATTTGTTGATATTTCACAGTTTGCTATTTATTAATTGTCACCTGCGAAAAATCCAACGTTGTTAGGGACGGGTTGCTACGTACATTCCTAAGGATGGGATATCATGTTTACGGGCTTGGTAGAAAGATGAAGCCTCGAGCTAGGATGAGGGGGGTATTGAAACCAAATTCTAGGATAGTAATAAAATTCCTATTGAAAGCAGAGAATGATGTCTCGTGGTAAACATTGAACGATGAGATCAATATTCTGGGAAGGCATGGTATACTGAAGTAAAGAACAGCTGAAAACCTCTCAACTTACTTCCTTTCACTAGGTTCTATAGTAGTCATGGTGTTCATAGTACCGACACTTACAGGATGAGGGCATTGCGCAGGCACGATATGCTTCGATGACATACACTACTTGGTACATTCGATCATCTTCAAATACAAAGGCGTAGGCAGTCTGTCTATGTCATCAATCAAAGACTTCTAGTGAACAACCATGAGCACCTGCTTTTCTTTCTTCCGCCGGTGTCCTTTCCAAAGAGCATTTTCCCACTCTCGTGCTCATCAACTCATCCCTCTCTATCGCTAGGACTCATAATCGTAACAAATAAAACGTACAAAAAAAACAAAGAAAAAAAACCAAACAGAAAGACTCTTCTTCTCAGCTACCAATAGCATATCGATTCAAGTGTGTTATCAATGAGTTTTGAAAAGTTTGCTGTGCCTCATCCCACAGGTACCATTGAACTCATAGGCGGTGCTGCAGTGCAGAAGCGCCTTTTGAATGCAAGTCTTCACTAGACATTCTCATTGACCAACAGCTTGACTATTTGGTCGAGGAACTTCGGCTGATTTGACGGGAGGAGAGAGGTTCTGGAGTCGAGGGCTGGGAGACAAGGAGGCGACGGGTGGCAAGATCGAGGGTGTAGTTGAGCCAAAGCTTCCATTCGAGGCTGGTCTAGGGGGAGAGTGTTTCGTGGGCGAGAGACCTGTTGCTGCAGAAGGTAATGCGGAAGCGTGACCAGAAGCTGTAGAGGGCTGTGGAGGTGTCTGAGACCACGGGGACGGCTGCAGAGGAGATGCCTTGGGGGGGAGTATGGCTGGAGTGGAGCTTGTTGGTGGACTGCTTGAGACTGAAGTTGTAAAAGACGCGTTTGGCTTATTACTTGGAGTTAAGATAGGTGCTCTCGAGAGCGGCGAGGGCATGTTGAAAGAACTTCGTCGATGACCGCTGTCACTAGACCCGGGACGGTTGCCATACGTCGGTTGGGATGAGGGCGTTACACCATAGATATAGCCCCCCGAAGTTGAAGGTCCTGGTTGAACTGGTGTATTACGTGGCGACGTCTGGTTTGGTGCTACCTGATGGGGTTGTGAAGCGCTGCCATTGACGAAGGTAAAGATTGGTGGTTGTCCCGGGGGAGGCAGGCTTGTTGGACTGTGAGGATGAGGCGAGGAAAATGCGTGTGAGCTTGTGGGTCTTGACACTCCGTATGGAGCTGGAGCAGGGCTTCCATTGTTGGTATAAGGTCCGTATGGGCCAGAGTACCCCGAAATAGGAGCAGAGGTAGAGTTGTGAGGTGATCGGTGTGGTGATACATGCTGTCCATTGTCCCGAGGTGGTTGCATTGAGGGAACTTGGTCAGATTGGACTAAGGCTGGATCGAACCCATTTTGTCTGGGGTATTGTATAGGCGACACATACATCACGGGAGACGATGGTCCAGCTTTGTGAGAGGAAGAATGGGCATTCGAGCTTCCATTGGATTTCAGCAAGATAGCTGGGGATCCATTCGCTTTGGGAGGTGCCGGTGATGATGAAGATCCAGGTCGATTAAGCTTAATCTTGATCGGTGGGTGTGTCTTTGCTCTCTCGGCATCCTTCGCACGGCGTTCGCAAGTCTTGCAAATAAAGGTGAAATCTTCACGATCTGCTTCCGCTTGACTAACACCTACACACTTGCTGTGCTGCCATATGATACATTTATCACATGCGATGCTGTGAGTGCCATCATCAATCTGTCCGTAGGCTCCACAAATGCAGTCAAAGATCCAGTCCTCTTCATCCGCAAGTTCTTCCAGAGCCTGTTTCTTTCGTTCAATCTCGGCCTTGATCTGGCGTTCGGATAGTCGACTTTCTCCGGATTCAATCTTCTTAGTATTGTCAGACAGATGGGCAAGCTCTTCCTCGTGTAAGATGCGACGGGCCTCTCGTTCCTTCAGTCGCTGCTCCCGTGTCATCATCCGGGACTCTCTCTCCTTCTCCAACTTCTGCCACTTCTCTTGTTCCTTCTTTGCCATAGCAAGCTCTGCCACCTTTTTACGTTCGGCCTCACGTTGCTCTTCGTCGTGTTGTCTCTGCTCCATCCTTCCTGCGATTCTACTAGATCTTTTGGCAGTAGCAAGCTTTTCCAGGTTCAGTAGCTCACGTTCCTTTTGCGCCTGCTTCCGTTTTCGCGCCTCTTCTTGTTTCTCAAGCAAGGGCAACACATCATCGACGATACGCTTTCGCAAAACTTTCTCATTCGGGTCGCGGCTCTTCTCGATGGAGGCAGTGAAGGCATTGAACTCGTCCAAGGTAACTGCAAGACATTCCCATTCCATCCCACCAAAACCATCATCCTCCTTATCAGCGTTTCCGTTCTCTTCGGAGGGGTCGACTTCATCAGCTTGATCTTGTTCGCTTTCAACTGCTTCAGAGATTTTTCTGCGCTTGCTAGCCCTTCGCGCATCTTTGCCCTTCTTTGAATTTTTCTTTGGTTTTGTAATAGGAGGAGGCGGGGGTGGAGGATCTGTCCGTCTGTATAGGCGATTATCATCAAGTACAATGTATGTACGATCTTCAGAATCCCATCCTAACGGCTCAATTCTCTGTTGGACAATGATTAGTTTGAAGGCTTTAAACTACGCTACTGTAAAACGTACCCATATTGTTTGCTCCGTATCTTTTTGTTCCTCCATTCGTTCACGAATACGATCGGGATTACCCATGTTCCATATTGTGAGCTGCTGTAGAACTCGAATCTGAATTGTGTGAGCTTGATTGCACTTGGTGTCTCTCCAAGCTCCAAGAACGCACCTTTGTAAATATGTCAAAGTCCTTGAAGCTGTTGGGCTCTTCTTCGACGCCAAAAGGATTCCGATGAGGCGCCTTGGCAACATATTGTCTTCGGGTGTACTCGTCGAATATCTCGGGGCTTTACTGGATCAGCTTAGAATCCGGAGGGAGGTAAGGAATCCTACGTAAGACCCCTATGCGAGGAAACAAATTTGAGGAGTGCCAGACCAATCTCTGGCAGAACAGATGAATGGTGCTTTAGACATTCCATTTCCAGTTCCTAGAGTAAGCATCAGTATGCCAAAGCAATGAAGGGTCAACGCAGGGAGCCAAGGGTGTAAATCAAACCTCAATGTCTAGATTCTCGTCAATCTTCACCGCTCGTCCGAAAGTGAATATCCATTGTGCCAAATTTGCAAACTCCCACATATTCCGAATGCGCTCAAGCAGACTTGGTTCCTTGGGAATTTCGACTGTCTCCATCTCCTGTCGTCCTCGCTTCCTAGAAGAGACCATTTTGGCTGTGGGTCACCTCAGCAAACTTAATGGGTGATTGTCGCAATCGCAGATAATGCTTTACAGTCAAGCAAGATCATTAAAGTCTCAATGAATGTACAGCGGGATATTGATAGGTCTCTTGATGGACGTTGTGGTTGTATCTAGGCGCAGGCGTCAGTGTCGAATTTCTGGTCGTGGTTGTGGTTCTCGAAAACGCGGTAGAAGACGTGCACCAGCGCGAGCCCATTGATTTAAAAGAGCGCTAATCCTAAAGAAGTCAAGCTACTGTAATTCTCAGGTGGTCTCTCATCATTCGGTCTCTCACTCCACAGGAGACAGGACTGAGGCAGCAAATGATAATAAAATGAGGAGTTGTTCAAAAACCGGAGGAAGATACAGTAAGGAGTATATATTACTGTACATCAATACAAGTACGCGCTGAATGAAATTTACAAGCGGAAAACTGGTTCTTGTAGGACAAGTCTCCTGGTAATTAGGTATCAAATAATCCCATTAAAAAATATCCATATTCTTTGTACTGTTTTCATTCAGTCTTCCGGAAGCCACTCTTCTCTCCATGCCTCAGAGATGTATATTCCCTTTCGTAGTACACCTAGTACGGTATTTGAGCCTCGTGCATTGAGCTGAGCCAACTGGCGGCTGGAAGGCACGGAAACAAGAAGTCCACTCATTCTCATAGAATAGAGTCCATTCCCTTGTTCTCCCTTCATTATTGTATTATGAATAATGAAGGGATTAATGTAAATGTAAACAAAGGCAGCCAGCAGCCACGTACGAATGATCTCCAACCATCTAATCCACCTATTACTACTTCTGTACCAGCCCTGTTAGCTTGTTCTCCCGAAATAGTTCCTCGGTGCTGTGCGGTGCTGCCATCAGCCACGACTAACATCACACTAGCACCATTCAGTCTCCCTAGTTCACGGGCAGTCCAGGGTCAGGTCAAGGCCGCATAGCACTATCCACGCCGCTCTGCCCGTTTGGCTCCGCTCCCAGGTCGCTCGTGTTGAAGCAATCGTGTTACAGAAGCATTTCAAGATCAACGTCGCCAACAATCCTCCAGCTACTTCGTACATTCTTTTAGACCTACCACTCCGTCACTCCGTGTTAAAGTAGAGGGAACCCGTTGCTATTTTGTCTAATTCTAGCCTATCAACACAACGTGTGCCCCATAAAACCATGTCGATTTGACGAAAACCCTCAATCTGCGCGTGCTGTTTCCGTTGCGGCGTTCCAGACTGGAGACAACAATCTGGCATTGAATAAGAAGGAAACGATAATACGACGACCTTTGTGTCCGTAGCATCAGCACGATGCCTCCGACAAACTCACAAGATCTTGCGCACCCTTCCACCCCTCCACAATCGATACCTTTGCGGGACTTGACGCGGCCACCAGACTCTGCGGATATTGGGGATGGCGAAAGGAGGCATACCCGTGGAAGAAGTCTATTGAATGGTGGCTCCAGGCCATTGAGTGGAGGAAACAATGGCCCTAGATACGAGAGACTTGGCGATACTTCTCCCAGTCCGACTGAGAGGCAACGCTATCGAGCCGATAGAGTACCAGCGTTGAGGGTGCCTGGGCAGCCCAGGCGAGCAACAGTAGAAGATGAAGCGGGCACCCCCGTATCACCAGTTGGGAATCCTGGGGATTTTCAAGCTGCAATGGTGTTTGCAGGACTTTTGGTACCTGACATAAGTGTTTCACAAGCTCCACGAACTCATGCACCCTCATATGGATCCGGGGATTATGATAATTTCGATAATTTCGATAGAATATCGCCCTATGGTGATGGAATAGAGGAACAGCAAGCCTCCTACTTTTCCCCAGAGTCTGATAGGATGCCCCTAACGGATCCAATTTCTTTACAGCCAATGAGTGGAGCGGCAACTGCTGGAGGTCAACGGCACGATGGATCAAGATCGAGCTTTCAGAGTGTCAATTTCAAAGCTCCGGAATATACCAAAGACTCCAGATTGGGCGACGACCTAGATGATCCAGAAGCCGCAAGAGCGCGGGGAAGTTACGGAAACTCATTGACTCCCGATGGACGAGACAGGTCACGATCGCCGTCAACATCTGCTGCCCTATCTAAAGCTGGATCGATTGTCAGGGCAATGTCACAGCGCGTTGTAAACCTGAGTGGTGAAGCGGAACTCATCGAAGCAAGTGCTCGCAGTCAAGCCCGGAGCGAATCACGTAGGGCAGCTGCTCGGAATGGCGTCAGTAGCACACCAAACACAATGGAAAGTATAGGAACTATTGGGAGTCTCAGCGACGAATCTGAGACACGTTATCAGCCCAAACATAAAGCAGATCCACTGGCAGCAGGCCCAAATTACCACCAGAATCTTCCGACTGCACCTGTGGAGAAGGCCATGCGCTTTTTTGGAGGAGCGCAACCTCAACAGAGCTTTGCGGAAGAGTCAAAAAACCCTCCAAACCCATTGAGAGGCAAGACGCTGGGAATATTTACCCCCGAGAGCAAAATTCGAAACAAGCTCTGTGATGCTTTGGTCTATCCATTGACGGAGCCTGCCATTTTGATACTCATCGTTGTCCAGACCGTTATCCTGTCGATTGAGTCTTCCAAGAGCGTGTATACGCACCCGCGTCCGAGCAGCTGGGGGAATACTCCAATCGATTTTGCTCTGCTCGCCCTGTTTGTCATTTTTACTCTGGAACTTATTGCTAGAATCATCGTCTCTGGTTTGATCATGAACGCCCCTGAGTACAGTACAAGGAAAAATAAGAGTGGGTTTAAGGCGACTATTCTGGACAAATACCAGACCGTCTTTAAACCTCAAAGAAGTTCTTCTCTCAGAGTACCTAGAAATCCTTCTTTGGGTGGCCAGACAGTGATTCGATCATTCACAGCAATTCAGGGCGATTCGATTCGAACCGTGGAGCAAGCGCAACGTTTACAGCTAGCTCGACGTGCATTTCTGCGACATTCGTTCAACCGCCTTGACTTTCTAGCCGTTGTTGCGTTTTGGATATCGTTTGTGATGAGCATAAGTGGATACGAAAACGTCTCTCATATCTATATATTTCGGATGATAAGCTGCCTCCGGATTCTGCGATTGTTGGCTCTCACAAATGGTACAGCAGTAAGTAGAGATATACTTGGTCAAAAGTGTACTAACATAGTTACTCAGATCATTCTTCGAAGTCTGAAAAAGGCGACTCCTTTGCTTGTCAACGTTTCCTTTCTGATCGGCTTCTTCTGGCTATTATTTGCAATCATTGGAGTTCAGAGCTTCAAATCTAGCTTTGACCGACAATGTGTTTGGATAGATCCAGGCGATCCCTTCAACATATCCGGCACAGCATTCACCAATGTCTTACAATTCTGCGGCGGTCATTTGAATAATAGCACAGGGGCTCGTGAGCCTTACCAGCTCGGTTTTCCAGACAATATTAGAAATGGCTCTACCTCCTCCAAAGGTTATTTATGTCCTCGAGGGTCCTTGTGCCTCGAACTCACACCGGACAAACTTCCTTACAATGGTACTGTCAGTTTTGACAACATATTCCAATCATTGGAGCTCGTTTTTGTCATCATGACCGCAAATACATTCACAGATCTTATGTATTACACTACGGATTCAGATTATCTTGCGGCAGCTCTTTTCTTCGCTGGAGGTATCGTCCTAATGACTCTTTGGCTTCTTAACTTGCTCATTGCTGTCATTACATCATCCTTCCAGGTTATCAGAGAAGAAGGAAGGGCGAGCGCCTTTGCGGCCCAAATCAAAGATATGCTCCCTTCTGAAAAAGCCGATGCCCCTAAAAGACATACCGCTTTGAAGCGGATCTATACCAAAACGTATTGGTTCTGGATTATCGTGATTTCATACGGCCTTCTCTGTCAAGCATTCCGTAGTGCAAGCATGTCTCTCGACCGAGAGGCTTTCATCGATAATTCTGAAATGGTGGTTACCCTCGTTCTCTTGGTTGAGATCATCATCCGCTTTGTGGCCGACTGGAGAGGCTTCTTCCAAGATAACAAGAGCCTGTTCGATCTTGCCCTTGCAATCATCACCAACATAATTCTGATCCCACCAATCCGACTTTCCGGTCAGGCCTACGCGTGGCTCACAGTCTTCCAGATATTAAGAATATACCGCGTTATTATAGCCGTCCCGACTACTAGGGCCTTGATTACGTTGGTACTAGGAAACTCGAAGGGTATTGGAAACCTCATGCTGTTCGTCTTTTTGATCACCTTCTTGATGTCGATCTTCGCAGTACAACTGTTCAGGGGCGAGTTGACGGAGACTGATCCTTACGGAAACACCATCGAAATTACGTTCTTTACAATCTATAATGCTTTCCTGGGCATGTATCAGATCTTGTCGAGTGAAAACTGGACATCTAATATGTACAACATTACAGCTTTCAACACAGCTCGAAATACTGCCTGGATGGGAGCGGTTTTTTTCATTGGATGGTTCATCCTAGCGAACTTCATTCTAGTGAATATGTTCATAGCAGTCATCCAAGAAAACTTTGATGTCTCGGAAGATGAGAAGCGAATGCATCAAGTCAAATCATTCTTGAACAGAAAGGAACTTGGCGGCGGTTCCAACAATCTATCACTCTCGTCTCTCTTTCGCTTTGGTCGAGCTAGATCCACTAAAGATCCTCTGGACTATGGGCCTGCGACTATGGAAATGCTACTTAAGGACGCAGTTGTGAAAGATTTTCTTGATGACGAAATATTGAATGAGCGAGAAGCTCCCACTCCAAATACTCCTCCGGCCGAAGCAGTAATCGTAAAAACAGGTACGAAACCGGGAATTTGGAGCAAATTCAAGAGCCGGATCTGGAACAGAGAACCCAATCCATTCTATTCTAATATTCAATTCTCATCACGGCCAGAGGATACCACCGATGCAAGAACTCTAGCCAAAGAAGCAGTCTCTGCAACATCTCAACGGAAAAAGGCACAACGAGAATTCTTAGCTCGTCATCCTAACTATAACAATGCGCTATTCTTGTTCAAACCTACAAATCCAATTCGTCGTCTCTGTCAGAGAATTGTAGGCCCTGGTCGAGGAAGCGAACGATTTGACGGCGTGGAGCCCAACACCGTCGTTTGGTACGCATTCTCTGCAGTTATTTATGCTGCTATCGTCGCCATGGTCCTACTTGCTTGCGTGACCACGCCACTGTATCAGAAGGAGTACTTCAAAGACCACACCTTTGACGTCAGAAACTGGTTCGTCTGGGCAGACATGTCCTTCGCAATTGTGTTCACTATCGAAGCATTGATCAAAGTGATCGCGGACGGGTTTTTCTGGACCCCAAATGCCTATTTTAGAAGCTCGTGGGGTTTCATCGATGGTATTGTTCTCATCACCTTCTGGATCAACGTCATTACGTCACTTTCCAACGATGGTGCAGTATCAAGAGCTGTAGGCGCTTTCAAAGCACTTCGAGCTTTGAGGTTGCTCAATGTTAGTGATAGCGCGCGCAACACCTTTCATTCCTTGATTGTCGTTGGCATCTGGAAAGTACTTTCTGTGAGTCTCCTTAATCCCTCTAAGGTTTCAAAAAGTTAACGTGGTCTAGGCTGCTTTTGTTTCTCTGTCTCTCTTGATCCCCTTCGCTCTCTACGGGGTGAACCTTTTCAATGGCAAGATGATGGCATGTAATGATACATCTGAGACCATCGTCAATCTTTCTGACTGTTTTGGCGAATTCAATAACACTCCATTCAGTGGCGACTGGCCAATACTTGCACCACGAGTGGCATCAAATCCCTTCTATGACTTCGATAATTTTGGAGGCTCACTCTTTATTCTTTTCCAGATCGTATCCCAGGAAGGTTGGACGGATGTAATGTGGAGTGCAGAGTCAATCGTTGGACGTGGACTTCAGCCACAAGACTACGCGTCCCAAGGCAACGCAGTATTCTTTGTAATTTTCAATTTGATGGCTACGGTGTTTGTTCTTACGCTCTTTATATCAGTCTTCATGCGAAATTATACGGAGCAAACCGGAGTAGCATTTTTGACCGCTGATCAGCGATCGTGGCTCGAGCTGCGGAAGTTGCTGAGACAGGTGTCCCCTTCGAAACGGCCCTCCAACACTGGAGGAAACAAATTCAAAGACTGGTGCTATAAAAGAGCAGTGAGGAAACATGGTCGCTGGCAACGCGCAGTAACCATTATCTTGGTCTTTCACCTAGTATTACTACTGGTCGAATACTACCCTGAACCTGACTGGTGGGACCAGAGCAGGACCTACACTTTTCTGGCATTCACGATATTCTATATGACAAATGTCATTGTCCGGATCATCGGACTTAGCTGGGCACGATTTAGACGGAGCTCTTGGGATGTCTTCTCGATATTTGCCGTCTTTGGAACTTTTGCGACAACAATCCTTCTTCTTACGCGTTTTGACAGCCAGGTCTATATTCAGTTGCACAAACTGTTCCTAGTATCCATAGTTCTCCTCCTCATTCCGCGTAATGATGCACTCGATCAACTATTCAAGACGGCTGCTGCTTCTGTTGCCAATATTGGTAACCTTCTTGCTACATGGTTCGTTTTATTCCTGGTCTTCGCAATCGCCTTGACACAAACATTTGGGCTCACTAGATTCGGCGAAAATGAGAACGGCAACCTCAACTTCAGGACTGTTCCCAAGGCTTTGATATTACTCTTCCGGATGTCCTGTGGGGAAGGTTGGAACGCTATTATGGAAGATTTCGCCGCCATTCAGCCGCCACTGTGTGTGGACGATACCGACTTCTTTAGCAGCGACTGTGGTAGTGGAAGCTGGGCCAGAGCCCTTTTCATACTATGGAACATCCTAAGCATGTATATCTTCACTAGTTTGTTTGTTTCTCTGATCTACGAGAGCTTCAGTTACGTGTATCAGCATTCAAGTGGACTTGGGAAGGTCAGCAGAGATGAGATTCGTCGCTTCAAGCAAGCATGGGCAACTTTGGATCCGGATGGGAGCGGGTTTATCTCCAAGGAACAATTTCCTAGGCTGCTTGGAGAACTTTCTGGTGTCTTTGAGATGCGAATATACCCACACGAACATTCTGTGCGCAGGATTCTTGAAGATACACAGACAGAGCCAACTTCAGGAAGGATCATGTCCATGTCTTCGTCAAGCGCCGCCGTTGCTGATGTGAATGTGAGGGCTTTGAACAAGAGACTAGCCCAGATTGATGCGCAAGCTATCCAGCGATCTCGAGCTCGGTACAACCTTTTCTTCGAAGAAGTAATGGTTTCTGCCGATGTTGATCAAGGGATCTCGTTCACAACTGTACTGATGATATTGGCACATTACAACGTGATCAGTGACAATAAGAGTCTGAAGTGAGTAGATATCATCATATTATGAATGTGCGTTAACAAATCTAGGCTTGAAGAGTTCTTGCGTCGTCGTGCCCGACTGCAAAGGGTAGAAGAAGAGGTCCGGAGGCGAATTGTTCTCGGATTCTTCGATACAATGTAGGATATTCTATGGAAGCGAATTTCCATTGCTAACACTGTACAGGTATTGGTCTAGGAGGTTCAGAAAGCACCTAGAGAGGAAGAGATCGGGTCGTATGACTGATATTCCACAACTGGGACCCGAGGTATACATTGACGCCGAGGACGACATTAGCAAACAAGCTATTTCAACAATCTCTCCACTACTATCGCCAATGGACATCGCCGATCCCCGTTCGTCTTTTATTACACACGGTTTGGACGGTACCGCTAGGCATCGACGGGGGTCTTCTGCTGTTGGTCCATTATCGTCCTTGCCTCTAGGAACACCAGGAATGTCTCAAGGACTTTCCACTGGTATATCACCTGGGGGCTCTGCACGAGCATCTCCCCAGCTTTCGCCTCATAGGCCAACCAACTCTACTTTCAGCAATTTCAGTTTCGAAGGAGGCGAGCTTAGTGGAGCACCAGCAACAGGAGGAGTCTCTGGGCAAAGCAGTAGGCGTGGAAGCGCAGTCAGCGCAGAAAATGTTCTGGAAGTACTCGATAACTCGGCCTGGGGAGAGAGTATTCGGCGTAGTTTCACGTTGAGAAGACCTGGCGATCGACCAGGTCGAGGAGGAAGTGTATCCTAAGCGAATCCTCATCACAGTTTGAGAGCATTGTGATGAGCCCATGCTTCGATTGTTTTGGTAATCGAGAGCGGGGTATTTGCCTAGAAATGATTTTTCTGCCGACCATGCGAGTCGATTTATCGCATGAAAGGTTTGGGAAGCGCAGGCGCGGCGTTTTATGGGCATCACGGACCACGCATTATGAGTTGTTTGTTTCAATTCCTTATGCACCACAGGCGCATTATACTCTAGGTAGGAAGGAAAGGAATTAAAGAGTGTTGCACGACGTGACTGCTGATTGGCATGGAAGGCTTAATGGGAAGACGGGGGATACTTTCAGCTGTATTATTGGATAGAAGGGGGATGTTCAGGTGAGAATGGACGGAGGAATGTGTTTTATATGCATAGCCAAGGAGTTTATAGAAATATATCACACAGAGCGAGCACTTTGTCTGTAATTGAGCCAGAAACTTGCGCTACATGTATTCATTTATAAACCTCGCCCTGGCACCCTTCACGATTCTATGAAGTCTCGTAGTGGGGACGGGAACTTATCTCTTGAACACAGCTGTCCCCTTGTGACATGGGAGGAAGATCACGAAACAGTTGTTAAAATAGGAAAATCCGCGTCTTCCCATTCTCATCTCCTTTCTATTCTATTTCTTGATTCATTGATCGATCCTATCATACTACTGTAATACAGTACATGTAATGTCAAAAGCAGGTCCAGGTCTCCCTTGTAGGTGTCCTTGGCGTGTCACACTCCCTTGTAGCATCCCGGTAGAACGGACGACCTTAAGCTCCAATTGCAGCGGGAAAGGCGGGCCACTGCTTTAGCAGCATGAAACCCGTCGCAGGACATTACAGTATTGCTGTACTGTATTGCTGCTACTGTGTCGCTCCAGAAAGGATGTCGAGCCGCACATGTCGCTGTTTGATTTTCATGGAGAACAGGCCTAGCGGAGATCACGCGAGGAGGGTTCTCACTACGAAAGATACGAAGGACAGTACGAGGTGCAACTAGTAATTACAGTACAGTAATGCTGGAATCTGTCTGGTGCGCCGCAGGACTGACTTGCGGAGGTGCTTACTTCGTACTTATTGTTTATTGTATGAAGTACTGTACGGTAGGTTTCATGCAGAAATTGTGCAGACTAGCTACATATAGGGGGGAGGCGGGAGTGTTTCTTACTTCTGCTCTGATGTCCGATGGGGATGGGATGAAGGGGCCGTGGGCGTTGTAAGGGGATGTTTCGAGTTTGCTGATCAGGAAGCTGGCACAAGTCTCCACGAAGTAGAGCAGCAGCTATCAATTGAAGATCCATTATTGATATTTTGAGATCGAGATCGTGAGGAATGTACGAAGTACCGTAAGTCAATATTTGTTCATCCAGTCCTTGCGCTAGCTGAGGGGCACCAAGGGGCTGAGCGACGTCGACGTCGTATGCATTGAATTCGCACCCCAGGAGATATGCTGATAATGCAACGCAAATCCGAATGGGTTCATTTGGATGGATATCTTTAGGTCGTTTAATGGGTCTTTTGAAGGGGTGGCACTCGACTCGAGTCCTTTTCGTCATCTATTACAGTACAGTACTATCATACAATACAGTAGTAAGTAAGTAAATAAATGCCCCCCCATCTAGGGCGGCCGATTTTACTTCGTACCTGCTTTGTACCCCTGATCGCCCTCGCTTGACTTCATCCCCCTTCATCTTCAACTTCATCTTCCCTGACGTCTCCACGGTCTCCGGTCTCCCTTCCAACATCATCACATTCCCTATGATACGAAGTTCTTTGTACTTCTTACTCGTTTCTTGCCCCATCATCCTATCGCAGCCCAAACCCCAGCACTCCTCCCGTGCCCACTTTAGCTTCAACTCTCACAACGCTGTAACACGGAAAGCAGCCAGGCCACGGGGGATCATCAAGCACGGTTAACTTGAAGGCAAGGGCTAACAAGGAAAGCCCAAGCAGAACACGCATTAATACCAGCTCCCTTTCCATACATTTCGATCCATTATTGCATTCTTTCTTTCCTGGCAGTGCCACCTCTGTTCTCCCTTTTTCGCCTTTACTTTCTTCTCATCCCTACCTATCACCTAATTATATTTCTATCTATTTGCAGCAGTTCGTCATAGCGTCCACATCGTCCCCCAGTTAAGTACTGGGCTTGCTCGACTTCGGATTGATTGATTGTCATTGTTGGAAAGGCTTCTAAGATCCAGACTAAGCTTCATATATTCCCGGCAGCCATTCTTTTATCAAGATCTACAAAGATTCGCCACTCATTCAGTTGCTGCTACGCGTCCTCCTCCGCCCCCTAGGACATATACACCTTACACCTAATATACGAGGCTGTACCGATGCAATCATACGTCAATTCTCTCGAATAACTAAACAATCGTAGGATCGAACATCTTTCACGATCCGGACAGACAAATAAGTGGTCGCTTTTGATCATCTCTACATTGATTTCTAAAGCCATATTCACACATCCTCCTGATTCTCCAACCAACACACAACACTAGCAAGTATGCGTACCACACGTTTCCACAGTCTCTCTTTCTCGAGCTTCAGATCATCGCTCCGTCGCTCATCATCTGCATCCAACGGCTCCATCATGTCGAGTAACCGCGACTCATATGCTTCCAACTCCTCGTCACCAGTCACCACCATCAATGCCATCATGCACAGACAGCCATCAATGCTGCACATGGAGGAAGAGAGACGGAGTTTTGGGTCCGGGTTGGAGATATTGGAGCCACGACCCCTCGTTTACTGGGGAGGTCTGGAGGAGCGAATGGGCTCTCTATAAAGCCGTCGAAACTTCGATGTGACTGCATGTCGAGTTAAATCATGAAGATGAGAGAGACAGTTGGTGATGGACATGGGATCACCTCAAGTGCTTGGGACTTTCAGGTCCGCTAGTTGGTTGAGATGGTTGGATTGGAACGGGACTACCGCAGGATCGAAGTCATTGGATCATGGCGTTACAATTCTTACGGCTTAGGTATACACACTAGGGATCGATAACGGGGTTATGACGGCGCAATAGGATGTATTTCTGCTTTGGTAGCTTCTTGATAGGATGATGTGGATGGATGGACAGGAGAATTGGGTGGCGGATATTGGCCCCCGTATTACCGTGGGAAGTCTTCTTTTCCCCAACTAGGCAGAGATGCTAGATATTTTCAAATACACAATCATTTTAATTTGAAAACTCTCTGATAGCGATTTTGTTTTACGTGAAAGTGTACAAGAATTACGGAACAACAGGCCACTAAATGGCACTTTAAGTTTCAGGAAGCGAAAATCGGACAATCTGCATCCACATCCATAATTATAGACAACTGCACGCCTTCAGCGGGCTGACAACAGACGATAGGGATGGACACAAGATACTGTATCGCTGGCTCTTTCATCTCTCCCTTGTGACAGATTGATCACTCTCCATTCTCTCATCCCCTCTAATGCTTTAAAATTCCCCAGCAATGGCAACGATAGTCGACAACGCCGAGCTCGGCACCTCCACCTTAGAAGACGCCGAAAATGCCTCGACCACTCCAATACTCATGCGGACACCTGCAAATGAAGTCAATGGCATGAGTAGATCCCAAGCATATAATCTGTATACTTCGCACTTCCTATCGACGTGGAATGTGAGGACTTATGAGTTCGCGGCGGTGAGTGGCAGCGCTAGGCGGAATGGAAAGGGGCTGACGAGCTAATCACAGATCATCTTCACTGCCGGTACTTATCCGGATACACTTCTTGCTGCTGCTATAAGGTAGACTGCTCCTCTATGCTACACCTGATATAATGTTTGTTTAATTATCCCCGTCACGTGCTAACAACCATCTCAGAGGCATCGTTCGCACACTGGCATCGATATGCTTCTCCTCGATGGTAGGGCGCTGGGTGGATCAGAATCCTAACCGACTCAGGACCCTCCTTGCCACTATTTCTGTCAATAGATTTGCTGTGATTGGTGCCTCTATCCTATGGTTCCTCATCGTTGATCCAAAAACCTCAGGTCCTCAAGTCACAGCATTAGTGTCCAGCCTTGGCGGCATTCCCACACCCTTGATTCTCAAAGGAGGCATATTCTCCCTGATTCTGATTCTTGGGATCTTTGAAGCCCTCAGCGCCTCTGGCAACATGCTATCTATGGAACGGGACTGGGTTGTTACAGCTGCTGCTCCGGATGGACAACCATACGACCTTACACACCTCAATTCGGTCATGAGGAGGATTGATCTTATTTGTAAACTTGTTGCGCCACTCCTGATATCAGTCATAATATCAGCAACGAATAACAGGATCGGGGTCATCGTCGTGGGCGGCATGAGTGCAATGAGCTGGGCCATGGAGATATTCTGTGCTCGAATAGTCTGGTCTCGAAATCCGCATCTTCAATCTCCAAAGATAATTCCTGAAGTAGGCTCAGACTCAGGGGAGGAAGAAACTCTACCTCTACTTCGCCCAGCTTTTCTAAGCCGAGTCTCGCGAGGTTGGAAACATTATCTTCAAGATTTCAAAAATTACTTCTCCAGTACCGTCTGGGTACCGTCTCTAGCACTGTCACTCCTGCATCTCTCGGCTCTGTCCTATGGTGCTACCTTCATCACATTTCTGCTCAATCTTGGGTTCTCCTTGGATTTAATTACGATCGCTAGGGCTGCAGGGAGTATAGTCGAGATTTGCAGCACGGTGGTGACACCTGTCGGCGTTCAGTATTTGGGCAAGGCAAGCAGTCATGGGTGGTTTAGAGGAAGGGATATCATAAGTGCGGGGGACGTAACATCATTATTAGGTGAGAGTTCGACTCAAAGGAGTACGAACACCGAGACGGGCTTAGAGAGGCTGGGTCTATGGGGAATTTCATGGCAGTTATTGAATCTGGTACGAGACGCTGTCAAGCTTTCTTCAGAGTGTATAATTAATGGATTTCAGGTTCCCGTCGTATTCGCTCTCTGGTATCTTTCCCCAGCCTCAACCCCAGTACCAGAACTTCACAGTTTCATCTTGCGCTTTCTCCCCATCCCCTCCCAAACCCTTCTCGCCATCACCCTCTTCACCTTCCTCTCCCTTTCACGCCTAGGCCTCTGGATCTACGACCTTACAACCCAACAATTAACGCAAACCCTCACACTACCTACCCAGCGCTCCTCCTTCACCGGCGTCGAGTACTCCTTCGTCTCCCTCTTCCAACTCCTACAGAATGTATTTGCGATATTCCTCAGCAGGCCCGAGGATTTCAGGTGGCTTGCTATCATGAGTTTCGGCGCTACGATGGTCAGCTCGGTGATGTATGCTGCGTGGGTGTGGAGGATGAGAGGGCATTTGGTACATTGGGAGAAGCTCGGGGCCAGTTGCAAGTGTGTAGTTGTCAGGGGGGAAGGGGTTTGGAGGAGGCGGGTGGGAAATGAAGTATCATAACATAGATGGCAAGATATCTGATCACTCGCATGGTCAGATATCCCAGACCATATCTCCTCCTTTAAATTCAGATTATCATTCTCAATGCCAGTCCCCTCAAAATCTCGCTCGTTTGCTCGTTCGCTCGCTCGCTTGTCCTCACAATCACAATTTCAGGCAGAACTCGTCACCGCCGGCAACCCCAATTCTCCGTCCGATATCTATCCAAATAACAATTGATCATCCAAAGTTAGGCGTTGCTCCCACGCTGGTAAGCCACTCAACTCCCAATTATTACCAGAACATACTAACAACCAAAACAGAACGGTTGGAGAGGAAATTCCTCCTCCGATAAAAATCAATAGTAAACTCATTACGAAGAGTTTCTTTACCCCAACCACAACGGTTGGGGGTTTCTTTTGTGTTTTTTTATTATTATTTTTTCTTCCTTTTTTTTGGTTCGTGCTTCTCGTTTATCCTTTTCCCTTAGACGTGGGTCTCTTTTCAAAGAGAGAAAGAAAGAAAGAATGTTTTTAGTTAGTTTTTTTCTCCCGGGGGATTTTATTAAGCGAGCGTAGAAAGAACAACGCTGCCATATGGCATGTTATTTAGAGAGGAAATCTTACCTGCTTCTTAGTCTGAAGCAAAAGAACGCGTCGATGTATTCGTGATGGTTATTATTAGATTATTCTGAGGGGAAGTTTAATGTACTCTGCCATACTGATGAAAGATGCGCAGAAAATGGTTCGGGTACGTGGGACGCGAGTTACCTCTTCACCCTGCTGGGATTGATTCTTACGTGCAATTCTACTCAACGCTTGGTATTTCTGTACTCTATTCAATAATGTCCAAGGCGTGTAGTTATTTGGCATCCATTGACACGGGAATGGCTGTTATTTTTAAAGTGACGAATTATATAATTTACATTACGCGATTACTTCAAGAAAGAAAAACATCAACAAATTTCCCGAGGTCGCGTGTTGATATTTGATAGTAGATAACTGAGTCTACTTCCTTTCTAAAATCTATTGAATTGATTGAAGAAATATAGAATCATTGGTGATTGAACCAACTTTCTTAGATAGATGCTGGATTTCAGGTTAGTGTGTTTGTGACATGGTTATTTATACGTCAATTCAGCGTGGAGATGGTATAACCGTATAACTCGCAATTATGATTGTAAGCACTCCTTTTGAAAAAGGTTTGTGCCGTCGTAACATTCTCAAGTAGAAATTGAGCCTGAAGGAGGGTTACAGCATTCATTGACTGAACCTTTGATGCAGCTTGAGAGGATGATCTTTGTGAATGAAAGAGCGGGAGGGATATATGTGCCGCACCTTATTTCGCATGTTTGCTACATGATAAGACGAAGGTGAGAGAGCAAGTGGTAGATCTAATATAAGGAGAAAGGTGAACGGAACCAGGGAGATGATAATCCGACCCACGTTAAAGGTGAGGTTACTGAGGTGAAAATGAACACTAGCTCCGATGGGAGCCTGGTGAATATCTTAATCGCTAGCAGTGCCGTCCTGATTTGAAAAAGTTCTCTCACGCGTGCTCGATACAACAACAACGACAACAACAACAAGACGGAAATATGGATGCATCTGAAATCGCCAACTCGGAGACCAACATGACGCTAGAGTCTTTGAGGTCATGCTTGCCAGGTGAAGATGCTCACAAGACGCCGCGTACACTTCTCAAGCCAGCCAAAGAGACAAAGCGCGTGACAGTGGTATTGGACGCGGTGGCTGCTAACGACGAGGTAAAAAGAGAGGAGTTGGAACCAATTAGCAAGGAAAAGTCCAAGGCAGAGTCGCAAAGATCTTCCATGGCAGTGGTAGTGAGCAGGGAGGAACTATCAGATGAGAACGCGTCGGAGTTGGACGTGATCGAGCATGATTCTGCAGCCTCAGAGGAGTGGACTTTCGCTGGGGATAACTATATGGAATCAAGGATACCCAAGGTGATGAGTACGAACTCGATCGTTCTGGCTCGAAGCTGCGTTAGATACCTGGGACTGGCACTTCAGGAGGCTATGAACACACCACTGCCAGTTTCACCCTGCAAAGAATCATCGGCCCACGGAATGACTGCAGGAGTCCAAGATGCGGAAACCTCCAAGGCAAATCGCTCTTCGGCTTCATCTCAGGGAACACTTCAGAGCATGATCGCAGACAAAGAAGAGATCCCATGCCGACTAGGAAATATCCGCAGAGCTCAGTCTTCGCCCTCGATTTCCAGTCCAGCTTCGACACTACCAACCAGTCCACTTGACATCGAAAAGCCTCCACCACCACTCAACACACAAGGCACGCCCGATCAAAGTCTACCCAATCCCATCAATAACCTCAACGCCGCTCCCGACATCGACGGTAATTCCATCGATGGATCAAACACCAGCGAAGAGCTACAACCAATGGGATACCCAAACCTCGCGAGCTCAGCTACCTCCTCGGATTTCGGATTTCATCCCACAATTCTGACGATGCCTATTTCATGGCCGGATATCTCGGAGTGGATGGATGTTGACTTTCCACATGGATCGCCTCCTATGGATGACCCAGATGAGCCAGAAACACCCATTGACGCAAATTGAAGTAAAGCGGTATATCGATTGCTAGAACAAAACTTTTTTGTGCTCGCTTTTCCGAAATACTTCACAGCCATTGTGGGGTGACTGGTTTACAAATATGGAAGGGTGCAACATTCTGCTGATGTTTATTCGGGGATGAAATTTGTTTTAAAGCATGAGAGGTTCTGATAGCATGTTGTGTTTGTGGATAACATCCAGCAGGGGCGGAAGAAAATTAAAGCAAAGTCAGGGGGTTGTACAGATAAGCGAACGAATAATGATGATGATGAGATGAGATCAGAGGAATCTGTTGGAACACTACTGGTATTAAAAAACAAGACAATGACGGATCCCTTTCTTTTCGGGGTATTAGCTAGGAAAACTCGTCAGCTCCGTATGAATACAAGAAGTGTTGCACTCTAAGTTATTGTTTTGTATCGTGAGAATCATATGTTTGGAGTTTGGGAAAGATTTAATTGCCAAGGCGCATCTTCAGCCTACAGGGGTATAGAAGAAGCCTTAGAGTCATGATCTTACAGTAGTTACTAATTATTGACTCCCACATCTCCGCGAGGTCTGGATACATTTCTTGCTGTCAATTAAATGGCAGTCAGACCTAGGCATGAATGATCGCGATTACAGACTTAGTCGAATCCCATATAAGTGATCGTGAATTGTGTCACTTTCCTGGGAGCCACGGCAGTCGGAAAAAGAAACGACCCCATGTTGTGTACATTTGTTTTTACATAGAGAAACTGGCGAAATATTACGTAGGAGATGCAGCAAGATTTCGTGGCATTCTATCTATTCTATTGGGCCACTTTTCGAATGTGAAAGCCTGAGGCACTATAGCCTCAACCTAAGGTCGGGCTCCGCTTAGGTTGCCTCGCCCACTATCGCGATAGGCCAAAGTCAACAAGAAAAAGTGCGGTCTCATGCAGTCGTGCCACACCATTGCAAAGCAAGGAAAGCGCTACAGTCGACCTACATACACAACTTAATTTGCTCTGATATAATGCTCAGGATTGATTTGATAATCTAGATCGTGTCCAAAACAAGCTAACCGGTGCTCGGTGCTTAGTGCTATACGAGTGTGGGCAATATTTTCAATTCGAGTGGCTGGAGAGGAGGTTGGGGGACCAGCACACATATCAACCACCTTCTTAAGTCCCTTCCCAAAACCTTCCGTCCTTCCATTCCACACAAACATTCCAGAGATTTTTTTTTGGCTAACTTCAGACGGCATCTGCATCGCTCAAGTCTCGATAATTGTGTGTAGGGCTGAAGATATACACTCGTTTATTTGCAAGCTCCCGAGCTTGGAGGTGGGGTTTCCAGCACACCGCCAGCAATTGAGCGCTGGGAGTCCTGGAACCAAGACATCGACTCGACACCAAGAAATTCCTCCATTTCCTAGCCCAGCGATCACCAGCGCCAAAAATGCGACTTCCACAGATTCCCCCGAGTCTTCTCGCACTTCTTTTGGTAGTCCTTGCGCAAACAGATATAGCCAGAGCAGGACCATATCCAAAAGATGACTTGCACGACCTCGGCTTCTCGTTTCTGCAACCGAGAGCTTGCATTACCTACTGCGGCGTTGACAATCAATATTGTTGCGAGCAAGGCCAAGGTTGCTTTACAACCGACGACATAGCAGGCTGCACTGCGACCGCCGCTGCAGCTTATGGAGTCTACACAACCACCTGGATAGAAACCGATCTCGTCACAAAGACGGCTACAATCAGCTATGCCCTGAGCACGACACCCACAGTAGTCACTCCTACCGCAGTTCCTGCTATCTGCACGCCAAGTTTAGGACAATCTTCTTGCGGGACGATATGTTGCGCCTCTGACCAGAGATGCGTACCTACGGGCAACTCATGCACTGCATACACATCAACGTATACTGGGGGAACAAGCAGCTACTCTTCCCCAGTGCGGCCTACCAGCGGAGGAGTCTCAACAGCGACGACGATCACCTCGGTAACAACGACAGTTCCTTTCATAGCTCCAGCCACCGCAAGCGGAAGCACATTTCCAATCACTGAAACAGGCAGCGGTGGCGGATTGAGTGCTGGGGCAATCGCAGGAATTGTCATCGGCGTTATAGCTGGCGTTATTCTCTTGCTCCTTCTCTGCTTCTGTTGCATCGTCAAAGCAGGATTCGACGGATTTCTCGCCCTCTTCGGCCTCGGAAAAAGGAAACACAGCTCATCAAGAGAAACAGTCGTGGTAGAGGAGCGTTACTCGAGACATGGCAGTGCTGCGGCCGCTTCTCGCAGAGATACTCACGGTGGGTGGTTCGGTGGCTCAAGACCAGCTAGAGTCACCGAGAAGAGGAAGAAGGATAGTGGCTTTGGAGGTCTTGGAATGGTCGGGGCAGGTCTTCTTGGTCTTGCTGCTATATTGGGATTGAAGAGGAAACAGGACAAGAAGGAGAAGTCAAGCGGCAGGTCGGATGTTAGTAGTACATACTACACAGATTCCTACACGGGCACAAGCGCAAGTAAGTCAACCTCTTTTCACCCTCGCAAAAATCATTGCTAATGATTTACCAGGCAGTGCAAGCTCAGACCGAAGGACAAGGGAGTCCAGGGGTACCCGTCATACACGGCGCTAGACCTTAGCTGAACCCGAATTGTGTTTTTATATGGTACTTGGAGCGAGACAGGGCGTTTACATGGATGACAAAGATTCTTTTGGGGCGGTTTTACTAGGGAAGATTGTGAATAGTGTGGATACGACATGGATATACTGACATTCGGTGATGAAGAAGGCATGAAAATATGGGATGGGATGATGAAATATGCCCCACGGAGGAAATGTAAAATAGGGTCTCAGACATGGGTGAACTGAACATAATGGAACGAAACGTCGATACGAAATTCAACAATCCTCAACATTCGTTTGGTGTATAGCCTGGCCACGAAAATGTAACATCACACATGCAAGCAAGCTAGTGATACTCCATAGTCTGAGGTATAGTTCCCAGAAGTCCATGGATGGGTCTGTTGCTTGAACCCAATTAATCGCCTTCGCATGTGGTCTGAGATCCCAAAGGAGCATTCGAGTGTTCGAGCCTCATCCTCGACGGGTTTGCACGAGGACAATTGTTTTGTTGATTCGCAAATTTTCATTCCGAGCACCTTGCTACTATCATGCAAAGTGAATCCCTAAGCACCCCCATAGACATCAGGTACGTAAGAAAAAGTTGCCCCGCCCATCCCGCTCATGCATCTTCCTCAATGTTGCCCTTCTCCGAAACGTACAGACCGTCCAAGAACTATTCGACGTTAGCCCAATGCTCCTCCAACTTCAACTCAATCCGTATTGACAAATCCACGTAGCCATGTAGGGCAAAAGTAGATCTTTATGATATGCCAGGATTGTTGATAGTGTCCTTACCTTCCGGATATCCTTGTTTCTAACTCTGCAAATTTGTTGGATGTCGGCCGCGCTTTGTGAGACGTTCTCGAGGGAGTTGCCGTACAATTGTAGCTCATCCTTTTGGTTCTTGGAAGGCTCGACCTCAACACCGGGTTGCATAACGACTCTTCGGACGATCTTCTCACCGATGAAGTTTCTATATATTCCGTCAGCACTTCATTCCATCGTGTTTCTCAACCCCACAACCCGATTCCATCCATGCCAAGCTCTATCCAGGAAATGCCACATACCGGATCTCAACCTCGAATAAACCAGTCTCGGAGTTCTTGTCCACGTTGACGTTGATGGGGAAATGTGCGTAGACGTATCTCATCTTGTACTTGAATCCCTTGGTGACGCCAATGATCAAGTTGTTGATCAGGGTTCGGACTGTGCGGAGGGTAGCGACGTTCTTTCGGGCACCGTGGTGAAGCTCAATGTTGATAACATCCTTCTTGGGATGCGAGAAGTTCACGGCCAAGTGGTTAAGGTTCTTCGTGAGCTTGCCTATTGTTCCTCCATTAGATCCATATCCTCCACACATATATCCGGAATTTGAAGCGTACCTCGTGGCCCTTCAACAGTAACAAGTCGGGACTTAATGGTAACCTTGACTATGCGTACGCGGACTCGTCAGTAATTGCTCTTCTGCCAATGCGCCAGCTCAAGATTCCATGTCCATTGGGATTTTCGTGCTGCGCTCTGAAGACTATTTCGATGAATTTATAAGTGATTGAACTCACCACCCTCGGGGACGGTCAAGGTCTCTTCGGAATGAATGTACTTCATCTTGACCTATGTGTGTCGGAATTGCGGTGGAGGAGAAGAATTTCGAGGTCGCTGGTCAACTTCTTCGTCGGTCGGACCCAATTTCTTTGTGCGAATCTGTGGCGCTAATACTAAGTCACGTGCGAACTAAGCGAGCCACTTTGAGCTTCGCCCATCCTGCTTTGGAGAGTGCCCGATGAATGTCTGAAAAGTCTGAAAGACCATCTTTTCATCAAAGTAAGTAATTGAGAGATGAACTCACTTTCCAATTCTGTTGAATGTAATAATAGTCTTATTATGCTGCGTCTCCCCTTCTCGAGGCATACCGCTCAAAATCAAACTCTCGAAGTCACTTTTAGCTTTGGGTAAGCTTTTATTCCCCAACAAGTTCTTTTACAACAATAAGATCACCTGCAGGGAGTTTTCATATCATACGATATGACAATGTATTTTGTAGCATATTGAGTACTAAGGGTGTTGTTGATTACTGACTTTTGGAAGATGAGCTATTTGGGTTAACCATCTCAAAAATGGACTAGATCTTTCGGGTGAAGCCATGACCATTGCAATCTTTCCTCTGATTAGCATCTATGATTCGGATCTACAGCACTAATAGCAATGCCAATAACTATATTGTCTTTCAGATATTTCTCTCAGCGTAGCTTCTCAACATTCCCTCTAGACTGGGCTCGTATTCCACTAGCGAAACCTTGCCAGATTCCTCATCTAGTACTGTGTTGGCCTGCACAAACACCTTCCTCGGCTGCTTATTTCGAAGAACCTCGTCCCTGATTGTTTCGCCCCAGAATTTGGGCTCTACTTCTGTCATTTGGTGATAAAGACTGGTACCTGCTTCAACATCCGCTGTTGACTTGTAGATATGGAGCTTTTGAAGGTATGATTCGACGGCCTTTCGCCCAACCGTGGTGATCTTATTTCGATCAAGCTTGATAGTTAGATCCGAGAGGTTCTCGCATTTGTAATCAAGCACGCAGAAATCCTCGGGTGCATCGAGGAAGCACTTCAGAATGCTGAAGCGGGCTTGAGAATCTAATTAACGGGAGTTAGTCATTGGCTCAAAAGGACTAATTCGGGAGGATGATGAGGCATCTGAAATAGAAAATGATGAGCTTCCCCAACACCTACGTGCTTGACCCCATCCAGCTTTAGAATTCCACATTTCAAGAGATGCCACCCCTGCGCGAGCCATGGAAAGGTATGCTGTATACAGTACATCTCCTGCCTCGCCATCCATGTCAGGCGAACCATCGCCGTACCCAAAGATTTTCAGGATTGCGAAATCGCAGCTTAAAGCCATGGCCACACATTCAGCTCGACACTCTTCATAACTCGAAGCGACGCTGCCAAAAACAGAGCCCCAAGTTTGGCCGGGCTTGTAGTAAGTAGTGACGGGCTTTCTGGTGATTGGGCTGATGGGTGGATTCTTGGGATCGAAATTGAATTTGCCCGGCTCGGTTTCTTGGAGCAATTTACCAGTGCCATGGCCAAGAAGCTCATGAATACCGACTTGAACCTCAAAGGCCGCATCACGATACTTTTGGTAGACGGGGAGGTCGGCTTCGGAAATGAAGGGAATCTTTTCATTTGGCGCCTTGGCACTGAGAACATTACCTAGACTGACATTCTTAAACCCTTCGGATTGTCGGATGTCATCGTAATTCGGCTATTAATAGCTTAGCAAAGTTACAAGTACTCGTGGGATAATAATGAAATAGAGAGCAACCCATAGAACAGGTGGGAGTGCTAGCACTAGTACTAACAATATTGATGCCTGCCGGAATGCCAGAGCCAGCAAAGGATAACACTTCTAAGCTTGTGAAGTCGGGACTCAAGAACTTGTCCTTCTCAAACTCGATCGACCATGGGAGTTTAGGAATCATCGCTTCGGCGGCATCAACAAGGGACCCAAATGCCCGTGTCCGCTCCAGATTGACAGTAGCAGCGAATCCTGCAACGCGTTCAAGTTAGTCACCGGCCAAATACCTAGAAGCCCTAGCTCCTACCTTCCCACTCCCCACGGACACCATGAGGATCTCTGTAAGTTTCAACAAATCCAATGTTTGATTCAACCATTGGGCCCTTGTCTCTAATCCAGAATCTTTGGGCATCCTTGAAGGCAGCCAAAGAGCCTTCTTCGAATGACTTTGCATAAGCGAGTTGCATTTGCTTCTGGTTATCATTGGCAGAATTTTCAGCAGCTTTCTTATGAAAACCAGCAATGAGGGCCATCTCTTTAGAGTGATCGCCATACACAAGCCTCAGCTTCTTACCCTTCAACGAGCCATTGTCGATGTCGAACTCGGTCGTTTTGCCAACGTCTCCCCCTGCCGCAGGGATCTGAGTAACTGCTGACGCGATCAACAAGTCGAAGTTGCCGTCAGGGTTCTTCCTAAGTCGAGTATTCTCCTTACTAGCTGTCAGTCTTGCTAGCTGTCTCATAACATTCCGAGACATTAGATAGATACCACAAGAAGCCCAATCTTTTCCATATAATCCGAAATGGCAGAAATATCTGCTTTGGTGATACCCTTGGAATCAGGATAGTAAGTTGTCATATGGCCTTCGTCAAGGTATCTATGGGAACTGAGCCTCGTTCTCCTAGAGCTGCGTTCTAACTTACCCTAAATGCATAATTCCAGGATTGGCGTGTGAGAAAATTGCCCCCTCAGTTGCCATGTAGAATTTTAAAGCCTTCGAGCTTGTAGTAGCTAGAGCGTTGAATGCCTCCTGGCTACATCTTGGGACGAACTTGGCATCTCCGAATCCCTTGTAGTTACCACAGTTGCCCAGAAATTGTGTGGCATATTCAAGGAATTGCTGCAGTTCTTCTGGAGTAATGCCCGCCTTCTCTTGTAAAGCTTTCCAATCACCATTTGAGGACTTGTACAGCTCGATAATGAAATCGAATATGCTTTCGGATTCGGGAGAGACCTGACGGAGTGTGATGCGAGTTCCAGTGAACGCAGCTCTAAGATTAAATTTAGCTTTAGCTTACAAGCATCCTTCACGTCCTGAATTGAATGAGACGATATTTGCTGATAATTCAGCTTAAAGAGGTCTCCATACCGGCTTATAAAGTGTGCGTAACGAGCTTGTTGGTCGTTAAGAGCATCGAAGTGCTTCTTGATCTCAAGGTTGACAGTGCTTGGGGGCGAATCTGCCAGAAAGTTCTTGAGCTCCTGGGCGTCCATTTGGATGTGTCGTTGAATGTTTGATAATCTGGTGAGAGATGAAGATGGGAGCATGGCACGTCTTACTGAGGACATAGAATGGTAGCAGTTATACAAGGAGGGGCCCCTTAGCGTAAGGCTGATGAGTGAAGCGCGGGGCGTACGGGGCGTACGGGGCGTACGGATTGGCCAATAAGAGCGTAGAGCCCCATGCTTGACACTCGACGCACATTTAAACATGTTCGTCTGTTGGATTGGAGTTGGGTGGATAGACAATGTTCTCTCATCTACAAGAGTCTCCAAATTGCAGTTGTAATAATTGATTGGACATAGCACGTGTATGCCGTTACAGTAGAAGTGAGTGCCTTATCTTGATATTTTGCGGGAAAAAAAACTCTTAAAATCAATATAAATTGCTTAATATTACCTGACATAGCAATAACTATTTTTAGCCTCTGATAGGTCGACAGATATGTACCAAAATATCCGCTGCCGCTGCCGCTAGGCCAGGCCTACCAGCTTACTAAGCAGGAGGGGAGAATAGTTCTTCCGTCATTTGGTACATAGATCAGATCATTCGTACAGTACTGTAGAAGTTTACCCAGGCCCCTTGAGGAGCTCGAATTTTTTTTACGAGGGTGACCAGGGCTCTGAGGATGCTGAATTTGTAAATCTACCATCCTAGAGTCAGAATTGAGCAGTGGGAATAGAGGTGCTGTATCATCAATCGGCACTGCCAATTCATCACATTTCCCCCTCAGTAGCAAACTGATCACCAAATAAGACTGAAAAGATAGCCTACAAGCAACTGGGATTGGCAGTCAAATCATCAACATTTAGATAATAGTAGCTATACGTATGTGTTATGAAGCCGCGATAGAATAATTAGATAAGATACAGATCACTAGCAGTCAGAGCCAGAGAATGAGGCTTCTCCTCGCGAGATACCTCTCATTGGCTTCATAAAGAGGCATGCTTATACTCTCTCTGTTCTCAAGATCCAGCAATATCTCTTCGTTGGTGGGCAAGAAAGTTGGAGACGGGTTCCATTTGACCCTTTTAGAACCAATATCTCAACATATGTGGGCCAATCCCACTCTCGTTCTTGAACATCTCTATCGATCCGTTCGAGGTCATGAATTCTAGTTGATTTTTCCTTACAACATAAACGCAAGTCGATTACATCCAAGACATCTTCGTAAATTCCAACTTAATAAAATACCTAAAGATGTCAACCCGAGTACCCAATCCACCTGCTTACCCCGCCACAGACAGTGCCGTGTTATATGGCAACAGAGAGCTCTATGATCGTATCGGTAAAATTGCCGAGCAGCAAGGTGGAAAGAGTTTGGTCGAGGAATTTGAGATTCCAATCAGAAGTGGGAAAGCTTGGGTAGTGAAGAAGGGTAAACCTCAGGGCTCACTCACTTCCCTTTCGTCCCTCCTTTCCAAATATTGTACAGGTCTGAGGTCAGGGGAAGATCTCATTGGTTCTAACTTCCTACAGGACAACTCTGTGTGCTTTCTACACCATTAGGCCCTCAAGTAGGAGACTTGAACATTTTCTCTCTCCACAATCCTCGGGAGCGGTTTTGGGCTTCCCGAACGAGACAGCTACATGCCTCACACGTTTCTGTGGGTGATAGATTATGGTCCAGCCTCCCGTATTTGAGACCACTTGTCACTATCGTTGCAGATAGTTTGAAAGACTACGGGCTGGACGAGGTCGGTGGACGCTGCCACGATTTGCTGGGGACTAGGTAAGCAAGAAGGGTGGAAAATAGTTATAGGCTTAAGCTTCTGCTGACCCTGATAGATGTGATCCTTACGGTTTGTCTTTGCATCGCACATGCGGGGTTTATATGAATTAATTATTAGTTAGTTGATAGCCTCTTGAGCGGACATGATTTCGACTACCATTGTCATTCAAACCTCGTTCGGGCTGTCCTACCTTATGGACTCACGGAAGCGGACGTCCATGATGTGCTTAATGTATTCCAAGTGACTAGACTAAATGAGGATGGAAAATACTGCATGTCCGTTGTTCCTACTTGAAGTCATCACCAGAAACTGACTTTACATAGGGAAACTTGTCCAGCAAAGCCCGGAGAGTACTTCACTTTCTTTGCAGAGACTGATGTACTTTGTGCCATGTCCACCTGCCCAGGTGGTGACCTTTCTGTGTATGGCTGGGGTGGAGACTCTGCTCAGAGAATGCTAGAAACATGTCGACCTCTCGGGGTGGCAGTTTATGATATTGAGAGCAGGGATGAAGTGCTGAAGGATTGGAACGAGAGCCAACCGGCAAAGTATAAAGGCATGCATGGACTGAAACTCCCGGTATGGGGAGATAAAGTTACATGAGGGAGAGAGAAGCAGATCGTAACAGCTGTGATTTTAGAAGTTAAGCATCGCTGTATCGTTTTTAGTTCCTGGGTAAATCTAGGACTTTTGGGCAAGTATGCAGATGTCTTGTCTGGCATGAGATGCGAGGCTACTCTGATCTCGGCCACAACTTGACAGAACCCCCATGAGTATATTTGGTACAGTCCTTGTCTTGCTCCCAAACTTCTGCATGTCATTAAGTCGTAGAATTTTTGTTAGTCGTGCTTTGCTGAAAGATTACACCCCAGCCTCTAAGTCCTGTCAAATCAATGCCATTCGAGCTCAGCATGTCCCATATGACCGTCGTAACAGTATCAAAGACTGGTATTCCGTGCTTCTTCTCCCAGTGTTCCACTCGCTGTGCTGCGATAAGATTCGTGCAGAATGTCGTTATAGCATCTACTTTCCCGGCAATCACTTCTTCTACAAGACCATCAAGGGTCTCCTCACTAATATCAGCAATGGCGCTATTCTGCTCGACCCTCAAGTGTCTCTCCATGCCCTCCCCAATTTCAATTCCAATTGCTTTGTAGTTCTTCACAATGGCATCCTGTACATCATCTACATATGGTGTCACTAGCCCAAGCTTCTTCGGCCCCCATATCTCCAGTGCTTTGTTCAATGCGAGGACACTAGTCGTTGCTCTGATCCCCGTACTCTTCTCGATTTCCTCGCACAGTTGAACGTCCTTTTCGAAACCTAGCCAACCTGCGGCTGTTCCTGACCATCCGATGATATCGACTTCTGCATGAGAAAGCAGTTCTGCTGCGGCGAGTATAGGCTCCAGTTGGAATTGAGCGAGGCCAGAGGGGGATAGGGAAATAGTAGTAACAGGAAATCGCGAGAAGTGAACGGTAATGTGCTGGCCGAGTTGAGTGTTGATGCTGGTGATAATGGCTTGCGTAAGGGGTTCTAATGCGGTATTCGAAGAAGGTACAAGGACGCCCAGTCGAAATCGTTTTGACATTCTGGTACAGCACAGTACAGTATTTCTACAGTATGTAACGATTAGAAGTACTGTACTGTACCGAAGGGAAAGAGTGGGAGTGGTGACTGGGGTAATACGAGAAGTGAGGTGGGTGTTGGTCGTATTGATAAACTTGTGGGGTTACGATTAATAGTGGGCCGAAGCCCCTACTGTACTCAGGTACGTACTGTACAGTAGCGGGTGAGCAGAACACTCCTAGATACTGTACATACATGTACTTGTTTTCTTGGATCCTGGTCTTACATCGTGATTTCAATACGGAGCCTACTGTGCTAGTCACGACAAGAATGCTGCTAGTCAACTCAACGCAGAGCTATCTCTCAAGAACGGTTGTGATTAATATTGCGATGTCTGGGATCTCACGCTCGCTCCTCCCAATTCCAATACGCCAATTAATACGCCAAGACTGCAAGCGGTTGTATAGTATGGCTGATATACGAGTATTCACCACATCTCCTCTTCCTCTGGATCCTCTCCCGGGATATTCCACAGACGGCAATTCCAAGTCAAATCATGGTTGGAAACTGAGTACTCGACAGAATGAAGCGCATGCAACAAAGGCGTGTCAAGGTAGCAGCTATTGCACTCACCTTCACTCTCCTCCTTGGGTACACTTTCTACAACTCCAGAAGCACGGTCACGTGGTCCTCCTTCGGAGTTGAAGAACTGGTTTCTACGAGTGCGAGTGGTTTTCAAGAAGATGCATCTTTCACTACTACAGGGGGGGCACCTCGAGTTTCTCAACATGACACGGTCAAGATACCTTTGACTAAAGAGCCATCGAAAGTCTCCCCAGATTCTTCTGTGTCTGCTTCTCCGTCTTCGAAGAAAGAATGTATCAAGTATGAGACTCTTCAGAAGTCGAAACAGGAACCATGGTCTGCAGGATCCCGCAAATTCCCATACTCTCGCCCTGCGCCTGAATGTCGTACATTCAATCTACCAGCAATGGAAAGTCTTATTGAGAAAATGAAAGGGGTCATCAAGGATCCAGATCTGTTCAGGCTGTTCGAAAATAGCTATCCCAATACCCTTGATACAATGATCAAGTGGAGAGGATATGCTAAAGAAGCTGGAGTGAATGGTGAAGAAGGAAAGTCTACTGATGAGGAGCTGACATATGTTATCACTGGTGATGTATGGACTTGAATTTTCCCCATCCGAAAGATCTTCAATCTGCTACATATATCAGAGTCATAGCCCCTGCTGGGCTGCTGGGAATGTGGTGCACTGTCTAAGCAATGCTAACAAATTCCAGATTGATGCTATGTGGTTGCGAGATTCAGCATCACAAATCTTGGTATACCTTCCACTACTAGAAGCCTCGACGGACAAAGATTCACTAGCAAGTCTCTGGCGAGGCCTTATAAATATACACGCTCGGTATATCCTCATCTCGCCTTATTGCCATAGCTTCCAACCACCGCCAGAATCCGGAGTTAAGCCCACCCACAATGGCGCATTCGCTCAAAATCACCCAATGCCAGCTTACGATCCAACTCTGGTGTTCGATTGCAAATGGGAACTCGACTCACTAGCCTCATTCCTACAAATTTCTTCAGCTTACTATGAGCGTACGAAAGAGTGAGTCTTGTCTTGCTCTTGTTGCATTTACTCATGGTTGTTCGGCAATTTAAAGTTGCGAAACAATAATCTCAACCTTCAAGAATTTCGTTTAAATAATTCCACTAACGTTACTATAGTGTCAAATTTTTCGAAAGCTATAGTTGGATTCCTGCCGTAAAAGCCGCAGTCGAGGCTGCTGGTGCCATGAGACTGGGTACCTACTCAAAAGAGGGGAAAGTGGAACATTCTGCCTGGACGTTTACTGGCTGGACAAATCGTGGAACAGAGACGCTCAGTAATGACGGCCTTGGAAATCCCACCAAAGAAAATGGGATGATCAGAACTGCTTTCAGGCCCTCAGACGATGCATGTATTTACCAGCTCCTAGTTCCGGCAAATATGATGTGGGCAAAGTATCTAGAGCAAGGTTCTTTGATCATGGAACAGCTAAAGGGAGTGGAAGCAGAGAAGGTAACAGCCGAGATGCGCGAGCAAGCTTTCGGCATCCGCAAAGGTATCGATCAGGATGCCATTGTTCGCCATCGGGACTTTGGGGACATCTTTGCCTATGAAATTGATGGCTACGGTGGGACGAATCTGATGGATGATGCAAATGTCCCCTCCTTACTTGCGATACCTCTCTGGAACTACTCGGAATCGGCTTTTAAGCTACCGCCCCCGCCAGCTGGGGAACAGCCCAAGAATTACACCGAAATTTACGCCAATACCAGGTGTTTCGTGCTCAGCGATAGCAACCCGTACTTCATGAAAGGCCCTGTTATCTCAGCTATTGGGGGGCCTCATGTTGGACCTGGAAAGGCGTGGCCTATGGCCGCCATCGTTCGTGCAATGACAGCGTTTTCGACTCTAGGTTCGTCTGCAACAGGCAGCCTCGACAAAGTATCGATTAGTGATATCGAGAAAGAAGTCAAGCAGCAAATAGGCATGATTTTAAATTCGACCGCAGGCAGTGGAGGTTAGTTTTTTTTAGTGCTTATGAGACTTCAGATCCTGAAAGCTGATTCTATGAGTAGTGGTGCATGAAAGTGTCGATTCCTTCAACGAAAATAATTGGACGAGAGCCTGGTTCGGTTGGGCAAATGGCTTATTCGGCGAGTTGATGATCAAGGTTACCCAGGAGGATGAGAAGGCAGAGAGAAGTCCCGGCTGGCTAGCAAAAAGTTGGCAATAATCAAAACTACATTGGCCACTGTTTAAAAAATAGCGCATTGATTTCGAGAGCATTGGACATTGATTCCCAGATATGTGCTATGTTTGATAGGTTTTGGAACAATATGCCTATGATTTTACGAAACCTTTTCATGTTCGGGTCTAGCCTCAATCGCTAACACAGTACGTGTATTCTCGCAGCCATGGTCGATTGAATCAGGTGAGTCAGCCTAAAACTAGACATCTGAATTACTGTCTTGCTTTAAGCCAGCTTTTCTGCGGCTTTCGACCCCGAGGGTTACATGAACACAGGCGTTTGGCGTTTGGTGCCCCCCCCATTTCGGTGAGAGGTTGCAGCTGGGGAAGCACCTCAGCACTGCCACTCGAGAGAGCCTCGACTGTCCTAAACGACGATAGAACTCTCATATCTCTCTTTAGATTTGTGGTCTTGATCGTCATTTGCCTTGCATTGGCAATTGCCTATGTTATGGTGGTCATGTCATGCGGCCAACGGCAGCATACATATGGGCGACATTACCACAACCTTCAGAAAGCCTTGTACACATTCCCTGAACTCTACAAGTTCTGCAGAAATAGATCAGCTCGTGGCCTACTCCGGCTCGAAGCCTCCACTAAACGCCATCTTACAAAGTTACGTTCCACACAATGAAACACAGACTGGATGCCGGGCTCGAGCCACAAGTGCGTGCAGTGCCTCGCACTACGAAGTACAAACTAGAGGATTATCGTCGCATGATTTGCTGCACTGGAGGCCGAGGGTTGTTACGTGCTTATCTTGGTATGCCGAACAGGCTCTGTCTATGCCGTTTTGATCAGGGACTGCATACACGTTGCATAATCCCCCAGCCTCACTCCCCGTCGATATACAAGGACCGAGTCCTCCGATTCTTCTCTCTTCCCACAATGTCTTGTTCGGATCTTTATTCTCTGTACAGTAATATATTTACTTCTCTTACCCTAAAATGCCTTCTGTAACTATCGAAGAGAATGTACCTGAACTTGATAGCAAGTACCAGCACTCGCCAATTTTAGCGAGCAACCATGAAGTGGCAGGTACCTCACCTCCCATTGTCAAGGCAGAAAGTGTGCTCAACGCCATTCGCGATCTTCTTGAGAGGAGTAAGAACAATCAGAGATCAGACCCATCTCAGACAGCCCAGTTACAACCAGACTCAGGGAGCGAAAATGGTTCTCGTTCTTCTGTAGCTGTTGACCGCAATGTCCAATTAGTCTCGCAGCTTGAAGCCATACTCAAGGACTTCATACTAGAAGGAGAGGGGCAAATTCCGCGGAGTGGAGTTGCGGATGAGGATATCAACCTAGGTCAAATTGGTGAACATAGTCAATTGCCTGTCATCCAACGTGTGCGTATTCCTTTCGGGAACAACAAAATACATATTGATTCTTTTCAGGCATCCGATACAGAAACAGACCCTCTAGACTTACAGCTGAGCCATAGGCTACCGTCCTCGATTCACACGGACGACCATGTGGATAAATATGAGGACTTTGCTAATGATATGAAGATAGCTGTCAGGAGGAGTAGGATACAAAGGCCGAGATACAGCCAGGTTCAGGTGTTGTTACTCAGCTGGAAGGAAGATGAAATCGAGAGCGACAAGGAAGTCCTCGCCATGAACAAGATGATCGAAGAAGAAGTACAAACGATTCGCGGATTATTCGAAGAGAAACTCAATTTCTCTGTTGAGCGTTTCTTGATCCCAACAGTTGATGCGTGCACAAAAAGATCTGTAAATTCTCAGAACAAACTACTGGCCAAAATCGCCCATTTTGTCGATAAGTACGAGGATGAGGATACGCTGCTCCTCATCTACTACAATGGGCATGGCTCGTACTGGGAAAATTCATGCCACTGGCACCCGTAATTTATCCACAAAGTAACAAAACATAGTTCCTAGGCTAACATCCAACTAGAACCGAAGAAGCAGGTGAACTGTACTCTGGATTCAACCCGTAGGCTCTTCCTGAGAAAAGACCTGGATTTTGACTAACATCATATCTAGTACACACGAGCGGCGGGGTCCGGGCCTAGAGTGGAACCCAATTCAGAATAGCATATGCACCGTAGCAGACGTCCTCATTGTGTTAGATTGTTGCTATGCCGGAGCATCTTTTATCAAACCAAAAGGTGTTGGGACGACCACAGAGATTCTGACTGCTTGTGGGAAAGCTCAGAAGACTCCTGCCGGACCTAGGTCATTCAGCATGAGATTTGTCGACGCCATCAATGAGCTTCTAAAATCTAAGACCAAGTTCCCTGTCACCGAACTGTACGGCCAGCTTGTCAATTCAAACCTCAAGCCCGATCCTTTACACGTTATACGCGGATCCGGAAGTATTGTTATTGAGCGTCAGCCAGGAAAAGGTGATTCAGAACGCGAACTTCAACTACCAGATGATGATGACTACAAACGTGTGGCGTCTCTCAGCTCAAGTGTATCTGCTCTGGACCACAATTCCGAATTCTCGAATAGCCTCTACACATCTGGAGCTACTCTTACCGATCCTTCAAGTGTCGGTTTCAATAGCTCTTTGCGAGTAACTTTCGTCGTGAGGTTGAAGGAGGACATCAAACCAGATTCATCGAAGTGGAATCCATGGATAAGCGACATGCCAGAGGAAGCCGAGGAACTTGAAGATGTGAAGATCGAAGCAGCATTTCGAACTAATTCTACAATGCTGATTGTGTCCATGCCTATCTCTCTATGGCTGCTCCTTCCTGAGAACCCTGCATATGCGTTACTTGGCTTCGTCAGAGGCAGCAATATGGTGCTTCCAAAGCCCATGACACTATCAGAACCAGCAGCATTGGAAATCACACCTCCCAAAGGAACGGATTCAGACGAGGTCGGCTTTGAGACCTCGAAACAAGGTGATGTTGTTCGGCTTCTCTTAGCAGCCATGCTCGAGTTCTTTGAAACTACCAAATCACACCCACACATTAAAGAAAAAAGGCCTGGTGTCTTCCAGCAGATTGCCACCAAAGTCGGACTTCACCCGCTGAAGCATGATTCTGATCCTCGGCTGGATATGATTCGATTCATAGTCCAGAAGCTGGTACTGGTACGCAACGACAAGGGTGAATATACTGGTCTGAGCTATGATCTTCACTTTGCAGATTTTACCAGTCTTTTCGAACATACGAAGAAAGCGGTGAAGGAGAAAATATACCAAGTCAGCCCGAATGACAACAGACTTGCGGAGACGATCACGAACGAATTTGAAGCTCTGAAAACCAAAGTACTAACCAAGCTCGAGGTAGAGAAGAAGGCAAGAGCTTCAACACTAGTAGATACAAAGGCATCGGCGGGATCGCAAACCAGATCTCGGTCCAACGTCTCCAAATCGACGCACTTTGAAGCTAGCATTCCGGAAGATAGCGAGGCTACGAGTGTATGTGCAAGCGACGGGATTCCGCGAACGGACTCGGGAAGGTCTATATCAAGGTCTCGAAGATCAAGTTTAGTGTTGGGTTTGAGGCCAAAGCTAGCGCAGTGGGGGAGGAAGAACGTAAGCGTCAAATATAGGCGGGACAGCCTACCTCCTGTGTCGCGTAGAATCACAGTTTCACAATTCTAGTTTATTCCTCGCGCGATCATCTATTTTTGCTTTTATGGGTGTAGTTTGGGAGTTACGGATAGATACACTTTCTACTAGCGAGCCGTATTGTCATGTTTGTTGGTCGGAAGTTATATGGATACCCTTGTTCTAATAGATTACATGGGAAATGAATTATAGCTATCATAGTACTTATCAATAGTCCTAGTTGTGGATATCTTGAACCCTGTATTGTTTTTCTTTTCATCATTTACATTCCAACATTAGCTTTTACAGTGGTTGACTGACTATTACCCAATCGGTTTCTGAAAAAAAAAACACAACTGAGTAATACTAAATAGTCGGTTTAAATTATTCTCTATAACTCGTCTCCTACAGTAATATTTCTAGCATGTACCCACACCATCTTCGCCGTCACAGCTTGCAAAGGAAACAATTGTCATGTAAAGCAAATCCAGTTCTTAATATTCATTCGATTATAACCATATCACTAATATACCGCTTCATCTTTGAACAATAGTAGCTTTGGTGATGCTAAATTTTGCTTCATAGCTACTCCCTCTTGCGATACCAATATCATCCAAATGCTGCTGTTGAAATTGCGAGGTGGGTTTCAGAATGAAAAGGGTCGGATACTAATCCCAAGCCAATCTATAGGGATGAATGGAATAGAAGTCGGCTTCAAATTGTACAATAGATAATATACTACAAGTCCATCCCAAATCGAGTGCCCCAAAAATACAACCCAGACGCGATAATCCTACCGATTTTCCTGCCTAATGCCCGGTAACTGGTAACCCCTTTTGCTGCAGCTCTTGCTCGATCAGCTTCCACCTGCCCACGCTCCTCTCCTTATCAATCGGCGTAATCCTCTTCTCATAAATAGCAACATTAGGCAGCGTCATCAGCTCCTCCTTCTGGCTGAGAGCCTCAACAAGTTTACGAGGCTTAGGAGGCGCGATGAGGTGTTTGAGAAGGGCTTGCGGGGTTTTCGCCTTGGCGTGAGAGTCAGGAATACGGATTCCAGTTAGTTGCATCATACGCTTCATAACCTTTCGGATCGTTAGTATCTGGGTGGGATTGAAGAGGGCAAAGGATCTTACAGCGAACTTGATCTCGGGATTCTCGATGGAAACTTGAAGCCATGATGGACCCCACGAGGCAATGAGATCCTCATAAGTGATTTCCACCGAGCTGGCTTGGTGAAGCGGATCCTCGGTGGAGCGATCCGCGGCAATATCCTCCTCACTCTCAGTAGGATTCAACTTCTCCGCGGTCTCGTCGTAAACAGCTTGCTCCTCCTCGGGATGCAAAGGATCGATATCAGACCTATCGGCAGCAACGTCCTCCTCGCTCTCCGTCGGATCCGTCTTTACAGCAGTCTCGTCCACAGCCGATGCCAGGCTGTGCACAATATCCTCCAATGACGGGGCATCATCCGTAAACTTCAATGTCGGTCCAGTGGGCGAGCTCTCAATTGTGACATCCATCGTCAGATCCTGACCCGGCACTTCACTCGAGATACTACTCAACGGAACTCCAGCTTCGTGTAATGCGAAAGCTTCCACCATCGCCCTGTGCAAAGCTGCCGTGATCTCATCGCTGTCCATTGTAACCTGTTTCGGCACAAAAGCTTCAAATGCGTACTCTGCTTCCCAATCTCTTGTTTCAACAAATCCTCCAACTTCTTCTAAGCCATCCCAATTGGATGCTGGCTCGTATGAACCCTCCATGGCCTCTCGAGCCTCAGCTCTGGCTGCCTTACTAGCTGCTCGCTCGTCCGTTACATCATTCCCCTTTCCCCTCTTCTTCGTTTGATCGAATACGCTCCTATCTCCATAGGGATCCTCCAATCCAGGTGGACTATCCGTGCCCCAAATCTTCCTGCGAAGCTTCTCGGTCAAGGGCACTTTGTCTTTCGATGCCCGGATGGAAGACGTCGAGAAGGGGGAGGCACGGTGTTTGCATGCCGAGCAGAGGTATGTAGTTGATGTTTGAGCAGGTGCTGGGGCCCGTAGCAGGTCAATTGACCGGCTTATTCTTGTTATTCGACGCATTTTGGCAGTGTTGAGGGTGAGTTGTGAACTGTCATGGGTTCAAAGGACTTTTCGAATGGAGGTCGGACCGGCTGCCGCTAGCGCGGTTTTGGCGCAACAGCTGAGGGCGAGGTCATCAATCTCCATCCGCAAGATCCAGCCAATGTCGCAGGCCCAAGACAGCATTTGAGCGATCATACCGGGGGTTGTCGTTATATCGGGAACTCCAGCCTGTTAGCAACAGAATATATCGGAGAGCTAAACTACTTAGCTTCACTGAAGCCATGAAGTGCTTCAATACCCTTCTAGCACTGCTCGTGTTTGTGGTATCAACAATTGCAGCATGTGAGTATTGAAACGTTCTTTTCACTTAGAGATCTGAAATTAACCAACCCAGCTCCCCCCTCTTTCTGCAAATGCACTTGCTTCACGAATAGCACGATTATTCCTCTCTCGAGCCACTCTTCAACCTCTCCCGATAATCACGGTAATCCTCCCCGCGTAGCCACCGTCGGCTGCGCAACTTGCAACAAAGCCTTCTGTCTCTCGCAACGTCTACCCATCTGCAAAGATGCCGAGGAGAAAGATGTCTTCACAACTTGTTTTCAGAGGGATAGTAGGAAAGACCAGATCGTGGTCCTGACCTTCATTGCCGGGACAGTGGGCTTATTGGCTTGGGCAGGCGTCAGGAAGGTGATGGAGAAGAGGAGTGGCGAGGACATGAGAATTGGGGATCAGCAGAGTTATGCCCCGGTTGGACGGTCGTGAGGTGGGTGCTACTACCATGAACGTGAAGTTCGTAATCTGCGATATTGGCGTTGGAGGCGACACCCTCGAATCCGTGATCTTTTACTTACAAGAGGGATGGTCCAGTCTGAGCGAGTCGTATGCATTCGGGGGCTTTTGCCAGTCCATACTGAATGTTGAACTTGTGCTATACTTCGTACTCCTTCATTGATCAAGGAAGAGCAGCGCTAAGATAGAGCGGTTCTGGATTTTGAGTTCCGACCAATTGAGTTGTGTGGAAGGAATAGAAAACCAAATAGCTACTGGACTTTGTATCAACACTGATTACCTAGGGTTGCCTAGAGGGCTTATGTGTTATTGGAAAATGAGGAGCCTCCAATAGGTTAACATGGGATATCATCTGACGAGTTTATGAGCAAGCGGGGCATTGCATAGAGTGGAAAAGAGAGATAGAGAAAGAGAGAGACCAGTGTTTAGGGCTTGTTGAATGTTGGAACGAGAGGGCGTTCTTTGGAGGGAAGAGCAGCTCCCTGTTGATGATATAGCTGTTAGAAAAGGATGTAGAAAGATGATCATAGCCACTTCACTAGTTCTTCATGACTTGGGTGTAATATGTCTCAATCTTATAAGTGATAGACCATCGCCAATTTCTAACCCTAGCCTATACACACATCGGAAAACCAGGGTGAAGTGCAACCCGCAAAGTGTAGATGCAAGAAAGGAGGTCACCATGAACGCCAGCCAACCCTTATAAACACTCCCTGCCGCCCGCCTGTATAGTAATCCCAAAGCCAATACATCCTGCAGAATACCGCAGTTGACGTGCTCCTTCTCAATGCATTCGTGTAATCGCCGTATTCCGTAAACTCCTGAATTATCAATCTATCATACCCTCTAATGATCATTGTGTCATCTCCCGAGTACTCGCATCAGTGGTCCACTGTGCGCCCAATTGCTTTCCATCATCGTCGCCATGGTTGATGGCTACTGGGGTCTCAGGTGTGATCATAACCTCTGGTGTGTTTCTTCGTCGCTCTTGTAGAGCTCCCACGTTCATCCCGCCATGTGCATTAGCTGTCGAGCTATCGGCTTTCAAAGTAGCGACGCTTGCTTCCATCGTGACACCTGAATTCTCAGAACCATTCTGTCTCGAGCCTTCTCCACCGAGATGCTCAATGTGTCTCGCAGCATCCTCTCTATCTTCCTTGCTATCCTCGCTAATCATGGTTGCAAGGCTCTGAAAATTGAACAGCGATTCGGTGCCAGCGTCTCCACCATCAGTATTGCTTTGGCCGGTTGCAAGGTTGGTTCCAGATGCACTAGGTGAGTCGAGAGTAGACGAAGAACCATGAGTATTGAACTCGTTGCGAAGACTACCGGGAGTAGACTCCACAAAAGACGAAGCAGGACTCGAGGCGCTACTCATTTGACGAAGATGGGACGGCCTATCAAGGACTGTCGGCGAAGGTAACGGATGGTGCGAATCATTGATAGCTACAAGAGTGTTGGTGTCCAGATGTCGAGCACCTGGGACCCCGTAACCTGTACTGCTTCCCGAGCGTGCAAAGTCAATAGGGGCTGACCCACTCCAAGCTGGCGGAGGACTCCTGTCAATACCTTTCCCTTTAAACTCTGGGAATTCCGGGCCCTCTAGAGTAATCTCTCTCTGAAGGTTGCTCGCACCACTATTGCCCCTCCGTCTACCAATGCCCAAAGCTGGGAGGGATAGAGATAAAGCACTCCCGCTGGCAGAACTCGCTCCGCTCCCATAAACACCTCTCTTCGTTTCACGCTTCTCCTTTTTCTTATCCTCTTTGGCCTTCTTCTTCGCCTCCTTGGCGGCCTCTTTCTCCATTTTCTTCTTCCTCTCCTCCTCGGCTGCCAAGCTCTGCCTGATGGCTTCCATCATCATCATTTCCTCAAGATCCTCCATTCTGCTGCGATTTCGTACTCCCCCTGACTCCTGAGCTTCTCTGCGCATCAGATGGAGCTGATCGGATACACTTCGTGGCGTAGGTCCAACGGTGGTCTGCGAGGGAGTTGCTGTACCGCTGGCACCAGGACTATTCTCGTTACGGTAATTCCTGCCAAACCGGCTCCGGCCGCTGAAACCAAAGCTTCTTTGGTCTGTTGCACCATTTCCCATCAAGTAGGCTGCAGTATGTAAAGCAGTCGCCGCTGCCGAGCGCCGCGCCAAATGGTTCCTAGCATTTTGTAGTTTAACCGCCCAATCTGGCCGCACTCTGTCGGTCGTTATGACTGTCGAAGCATTTGCGGAGATAGAAGTAGTCCTTCTCTTGTGCAGAACTGGCGAAAGCGCTGGACTGGCCCCAGTTGAATTGATCGAGGTGGATGAGGACATTGCCGAAGAAACATTTCCCATACCATAATTCGCATTCGCATATGAGAGACCTCGTCGAAACTGCGGTCCTTCATATGTAACTCCAAAGTCGGGCTGCTGACAGTATGGACAGCAAGCAGGTTCCGAAACCAAAGCTTCTCGATCAGCGTTCGCCTCAGTAGAAGGGGACGCTGGATTTGTCGCATCATGATGCTCGGGAGGATGAGGATCAGGTCTCTTAATTTGCACAAAGCATTCGGAGCATATTAATTGATCACAACATCTTGTCTTGTTGAGAAATGAAGGATAATACATGAAGCAGATAGGGCACTCGGTGGAATCTTTGTACAGGTAAACTTCGATAGCTTGCCCGTTCACGTATGGATCTTTTGGAAGCTGTATCTCACGGGGAACGATTTCTGAAGATGATATGTTTTTTGACGCATTCGTGAGGGAGGCCAGGGTTTTCGATCGAGGTCGAAATGGTGAGGGTGGATGCGCCGCGGCGGGAGAGACCGGATTGAACGACGAGGCATTGGCGAATGCTGGATGTGACGGAGAGAGCGTGGTCGAAGTATCGGAAGAGGTCGAATGTGACCGCGAGTTTATAGGAAGCATCAAGCTGTGAAGATTATGGTTCGAGGTGTGCGCAGATTCGAGGGAGAGGGGTCTTGTCAGATCTTCTGGAGGTATCTCATCTGCAGCAGGAATGGGAAGACCTCTACCGGCAGCAACCAATTGATGTTCTGTCCACTCTTCTTTGAAGTCGTCTAGCCCTCTCCAAAACGGTGCCATCCGCCTTTCAATCTGCTAAATGTTAGTCTGTGTTATCATCAAAAGCCGAGACCATACACACCATCAGTTGCCTGACAATGGGCTTACTGAAGTCCTCTGGCCCAGTATATACCCCCATTGTCACAAGATATCCGCCATCAACATGCTCCTCTTTCAAACTCCTCTCTCTTTCCTTCACTCGAGCCACTCTTTCCCTCTCCAACTTCCGAGCCTCCCTTTCCTGCTTGGTCTCCCGTCGTTCCGGAACATCATGCTGCTGGGAGCTTGATCCAATGCCCAAGAAAGACAGATCTGGTCTGCTTCCTCTGTTGATGCGCGAGGAGTACACTGCAGCAGACCTCTCTGTGGGAGATGCTGGTCCACCTGCGGCAGTCGAGTCAGTCGTCAGTCGTCTGTTGGGAGAAGATGACTCCGGACCCCGCGATTCCCTGGTGCTGTTGTTTCCCATGGTGCGAGCTCGCGATGCGCAGCAGCCGGATCAAGTGGACATCGAGACGAGGGCGAACAGCATGCAGTTTGAAATCAAATGGAAGGAAGGAGGGACACTTGTGGCTGAGAATCGAGATTTGACGTGGATCCACGACAGGACTTACTGTATTGTAATACGCCTTCTTCTCGCCAAGACCCGACGTGGGGATGGAAGGGAAGGGGAAGGGGAACAGGTTGTGTTTGTTGTTACTGTATGCCTGAGGGTTGCGCGGTGGATCAGATCACACGAGCGAGTCGAGATGACGAGTGCGACTCATTCAGATAAAGGACAGGACGGTAAGAAGGGGTTTGGGCCGGCTTTCTTTAATTTTTGTTTGTGATAAGGTGGAGTGCATCCAGAATGTCGTAGAAATGGGTTTGATTGTACGTCCAGCTACGACAGAAGGTTGTGGGTGCTCATGGTGTACTGTAAGCAAGTAGTTATCTGGTAGGTAGGTACATGTACATCGCGCGCTGGGGTCAGTCAGGGCAGACTGGGCCAAGGGGCGGCCGAGTTAAGTCGGGTTGGTTGTAGACAGGACCCTTTTGTGAAAGTATGTATGTATACTGTAGTGTAGTGTATCATCACAGAATAGAAATGAAGAAGTAGGAGAACGTAGATAATGAAGGTGAGGTCCAAGGCTCCTTGTCCTGATTTAATCGATTATGACGCTCTTGGTACACTGGTCCTCGTCCTCGTCTTGTCATGCTCGGAGAGTCGGATACATGTACTGTCCCCAAAAACAGCTGCGATTTACCCTGTGCGCTTTGCCTCCTTGATCAAAACAACGAGTCAACACACGAGAAAGTGGTATGATATGATCAAATGTGTTGCATACTGCTGGCTGGCAATGCTCAGATCGCTTGCCGTTATTTGGCTTGTGGAATTATTTTCTAACCACAAACATACTGTACATGTATCTAAGACTGACTGTACTGTACTGTATCGTGCGAACATTGCCCCGCCTCTAATTGATTACAGTCTATATACTGTACTTCGTACTTGTTCCCCGAACTATCTATTACAGTATTGAACCCGTCCTTTTCTAATTCTTCCATGGTTGACGAAAACTATGCAATTCTAATACAATAGCCTGAGCTGCCCATGCAGACGGAACAATCATCTCTGTTCAATCTAGCCGTGGTTGGTTGGGCAGATTGAGCTACGTTCCTTGCTTTCTCTCTAAATAGCGACGTAACTCAGCGCCTTCAATAGGAATAATAACCCAAAGAAAGAAGAGGAACATCTACGAAGTACATCTGAGTCTCCACCTTAGGAAAGCTCCCCCGTGCACACGTTCGTGTTCGATCTAATATCTAATAATGGACTATGCAGTTGGATTGTCTATCCTTTGCCCCAAGCCTCTCAGGTCTTCCTTATCTCGGGTGGTCTTAGATCTCAGACATCTCTCCACCCAGATCAGAGCTATGACATGCCTTATATTTCAGACATCCCTCCTCTCATATCTGAGCTACAATATGCCTGATCTCTAAGGCGATCGTCTCCTTACTGTACTGTAGTACAGCTGCAGGCTGCCCTCCTGCGCTGCGAACTGATCGGCCAGAAGCCGGCCCCGCCTTGGGACGATCTGCCAGTTGATGGACTCCTGCGAGTCCTGCGAAGTAGTTCATGGGACTGCTGGCTAGACTCTATCTTTGCAGTTTTACCTGAGGATTCAAGCTATAGAACCACTTTTCCTCTTTGGTATACTTCGTCCTGTCCTATCTCAACATGATTATACAGCATTTCTCTTCTGATGATAATGGGGCTAACCATATTCGGATTCGCCGAATGTTCATGCCCACCAGCAGACCAAGTGCAATTATCAGAGTTGAATATATTGTTTATCCAGTGTTCGAAAATCACTTTCTCATATCTTACACAACAAAGTGGTCGTGTGAAGCATATTCTGTACATCCTGCCAGGAAGCCATGGGAAGTCTCAGTGTGGATGAGTGTTTCAACCTATGCTCCTACGAAGATGGATTCAGATATGGCTCTCAGCTTCCTGCCTACTGTACTTACTGAACTGTAAGCTGAGGTTAGCGGGCAGAAAGGGGTAGAGTGGACTGGGTCACTGAAACAAGAGAGGGAAATATCTAGTTGTCAAACTCCATGTTGCGATACTGTAAGATGTAGTACGGACCAAGTAGAAGCGCGAAATGCGGCATGTTATGACCATACTTTAATTTTGATGCTATCAAAGCAATTCTCCTCGTTCATGGTTATCATTTCTCACCACTAATTTTAACGCAATGACCGGTAACAAAACAGTCAGTACATTTCAAAATAACGATCAAGCCGACAGCAGACTAGACAGAAAGTTGTATATAAGGCTCCGTGGAAGCACGCACTTCTAGTCTATATAATATCACAAAGGCTCTTCCCCATTGCCAATTTTCTGGCTTTCTAGCCACCTGTGTCAATGATCCGAGAAAAGCATCAAACAGGTCCATGCCACTATCCACCCACTTCGACAAAAACTCCCCCCAAAGAAAGGACAAAAATCTGTCACGTTTTGCTTCTTAAGACCGACCAAGCACGAGGGGTACTCATACCGTACGCTGTGCAGGTTGCGCAATCGCTCCCTCGGCTGCTGTCGGCCATTTCCTTATCGTCGGCTTACAGTAGGATCGACAGGGCCTGGATGCACGCCGCAAGGAACCTCAGGCCGGCCTCCACCAAAATTTGTATCATCTTTCTGCGCGAACGCAAGCTGATACCATGTAGTGAAACCGAGCTCCATCTACAGAAATGAGCTTGTAGGCTCTGTAGGTACTTAATGAAGAGGAAAGGCGAGGGATTAAGAAAGGAGAGTGAGGGGAAAAGGAGAATAAAAAGAGTGAGGAAGATCTGATCGAGAAGTCTTTGAGATTCGTCAAGCCCTCCTCCGAAAATGCAGTATGATATCTAGTAGTGCGTACCATACCGGCACGCAAAATACATGCATCTATTAACTAGCTGTACAGAACAACAACACTTTCAAAACAGTAGTCCAGTCCACATGCATTCTGTGGGGACAGGAGGCTACTGTCCTACTGTACTGTATCCCATCTCATGAATACCCCTGCCCAGCAAGCAGCCTTGCCCTGACTGATCAACCCCCACCTTGTCTGATCTCCCACCTGTTTTCCTGCCTGGAGCATAGATAATTGTCACCAGCCCAACGAGTCGAGTCGCAGTTTAGAAACATACGCGTCTACAACATGCTGTAGCTCCAGTAAATTACTTTCCTTGACCATTTATATTTTCCCGGTGTGTTACGAATCCACGATACCTTTCACTGCAACCTTCACTACCGTACATACCTTCGAGTCGACCAGAGAAAACACATCGTCAAAACCTCAGTACACAGTAAACTCACACTTGAAATCCCGAGTACCCTCCTTTCAAAATGCCACCAACCCAACCCCCCCTCTCAACAGTCCTTCCCCCTCTCGTATGCGGCACGGCAACCTTCAACAACCTCTACAACGCCTCCGCTGCCTCCGTACCTACGAATGCCATTATCGAACAGGCTCTTGACCTCGGCGTCCGCGCCTTCGACACATCTCCCTATTACGGGCCTTCAGAAGAATTACTCGGCCAGGCCCTGTCCACGCCCTCCGTCCTTGCGAAGTACCCTCGCTCCACCTACCATATCGTCACGAAAGTCGGTCGCATCGCCGGCGCAGAATTCGATTACAGCCCAGAGTGGGTCCGGTATTCCATTCAGCGTTCCCTAGAGCGATTGCACACGGATTATTTGGACGTGGTATACTGCCACGACGTGGAGTTTGTCAGCGCAGAGGAGGTCCTCGCCGCTGTCAAGGAACTCAGACGAATCCGCGATGTGGAAGGCACCCTCAAATATATCGGCATCTCAGGCTACCCCGTTCCTTTACTCTGTGAATTGGCGGAATTGGTGTTGAAGGAGACGGGGGAGCCGCTGGATGCGGTGATGAGCTATGCGAATTTCTCCCTGCAGAACACAACCTTGTTGTCTTTAGGAATGGAGAGATTGAGGCAGGCGGGCGTGAGCTGTGTCCCGAACGCGAGCATACTTGGTATGGGTCTCTTGCGACAAGCTGGTGTGCCCGTGGGTGGGAAAGGGGATTTCCATCCTGCGCCGAGGGAGTTGAGAACGAAGTGCATGGAGGCTGCCAAATTTATCCAGGAGACTGGCGAGAGGCTGGAAGTTGTTAGTCTTCGATGGGGACTTGACACATGGTCTCGCGAGGGAGCCACTCTCGGCGGTGTAGGCGGAATAGGTGTTTCAGTGATGGGAGTCAGTAACTTGGACGAGCTGGAGGAAACGATGAGGGTGTGGGATAGTGTGCTGGATGGGCTGTTACTTGCGGGAAGGGACGTTACCGAGGAGAAGAAGGCGTGTAGTTTGGAGAGAAAGAGGGCTGTGGAGGAGAAGGCCGAGGGGGTTTGGGGAATTTTGGGCAGCTGGAAAGACTATACTTGGGCGAGCCCAGATGATGGATATGTGAATGTGAGAGCAGCCAAAGGCGCTTTGGATGAAGTTTCACCCTCGTCGCTCTTGGTCAATGATGGGACAGGAAGGTAAGTAGATTGTTAGTAGGCATAGCGTGCATGGTCGGGTCATATAGATTAGGCGTTAGGACATGATATGCATATATTATATTCCATTGCTGACTGAAAATTGCAAATGTTGATGAACAAAGTACATTTGCTCGGTTAGCTTTTGAATCTTGGGACAAAATCAGTGGATCGAGGCGAAAATTGAAATCCAATCAGGACTGCAACATTACCAAATTTTGAGAGTCGGGGATGAGGGTCAGGGAGGCTTATTATGTCTCCAAGTTGTCAATTATCCGTGGAGAGTTGAAGATACTCGATAAGTATGGGAATAATTTGCACAGTAAACTGCTCGACCCAGTGTCGTACTTAGATTCTGTCTATATGTGATGCATTTTTGAGTCACTTTCCGGACCATGCCACTTGATATAGTGTTCGTTGAAAGTGAAGGACAAGTAAACCAAAGTCGCCATGCAACACATTTTTGTATAACTTTCTTCTCCAACCCATCATTGCAACTTTTTATTTAAAATGGCGAGGACATCCAGAACGCCATGCACAATGAAAATCATAACTTCATCAGACATTCTTGACCGCCTACTTAGCATGTCCATTAGCGGAAAGCTGGCGCCGGTCCCGGATAGCTGCTGCAAGATTTTCGAGGACATCGACGGTCGACTCCCAGTTAATGCATGCATCCGTGATGCTTACACCTTTTTTCAAACCGGATGGTCCTTCAGCTGGCACTTTCTGATTACCTTCATTGATATTCGACTCGATCATTACACCGATGATCGAGGTCTCGCCAGCGCGGAGCTGTTCAGCAACGACTTCCGCGACTTTTGGCTGATTCCGGTGGTCCTTATTTGAGTTGCCTGTGTGTCTTAGCTGCACACCCATAAGCTTATATAGGATTCTAGTTTTACATACCGTGAGAACAATCAATCATAATGGCTTGCTTTTGCCCTTTCTTTTGCAGAGTCTCCTTTGTAAGCTTAACATTCTCTGCATCGAAGTTGGTGCCCTTGGTACCCCCACGAAGGATAATGAATCCGTGCTCATTGCCATTGGTTCTGGTTATAGCAGCCAAACCTTGCTTTGTGACACCCATGAAGTGATGCTTTGCAGCAGCAGAGCCAATAGCATCGATTGCGACAGTCAAGCTTCCATCTGTCCCATTCTTGAATCCAACAGGGAAGGAGAGACCGGAGGCAAGCTCTCGATGCAATTGTGACTCAGTAGTTCTAGCTCCAATTGCGCCAAGAGAGATGAGGTCTGCAAGGAATTGAGGGGAGATTGTATCCAACATCTCGGTAGCAATTGGCATTCCACTGTGTGTGAGATCGCAGAAGAGTTGGCGGCTGATCCGCAGACCTTTATTAATCTTGAAAGATTCATCAAGATCTGGGTCGTTGATTAGTCCCTTCCAGCCGACAGTTGTGCGGGGTTTTTCGAGGTATGCCCTCATGATAATGCAGAGATCGTCGGAGAGCTTGTCGGCGAGGGCCTTTAGTCGACCGGCGTATTCGACAGCAGTAGCTGGGTCGTGTAGAGAGCATGGCCCGCAGATAACCAGCAAACGGTCATTTTTGCCCATAATAATATCAACGGCCTGGTGAAGGCAATCAGTGACCGTACTTATACCCAGAGGATGAAGGTTCATTTAGGGGTAACTCACATCTCTACGACCTTGTACGACTGTACTCAGAGAAGCTTGAGAGATGGGGACCTCGGAGAGAAGTAGATTAGGAGCGATCAAAGGATCCTGTCCCAAGACTGAAAGCATTGTCAGTACTACAACTTAAGTCGGTGAATGTTTCGTTGGATACTTACTTCTAGTATCGTCGGTAACCATGTCGAGACCTGGCATTTTGAAAGGAGGAAATGGTATGTGCAAGCAGTAAATTGTAATATGCAAAGAATGCTGGCCTTTATCGTTTGTGTTGCGTTGCGTTGCGTTGTGTTGTACCGGGTGAGTCAAGGATACTTTGGAGCCTTTGGAGGGGTAAAAAGATTTGACCTCCCTCCTCTCCTTCTAAGTGGATTTCGGATTAACTCATCCCTGCAACCCTAGCCTAGACGATGATTTAAAGTTAGCGTCACATGTGACTTGGTGCCTGTCCAAATTTAAGGATTGGCACTATTCCAACTTAGGTAAGTTGCCTTCGCGAGCTCATTGATTACTGTACCCCAGTTTCTGCTTGATCTCAAAACACCCATCCGTGCATTTCAGATCCTGAAGCATTCATGAAACCCACCGCTCTCTACCTTTTTATCCTCGGCCATTTGATGGAGCAACCGCTGAAGATATAATGCCAGGGTTCTCCAAGTCGCATTCCTTGAAATACCAATACCACCATCCTGCCCTCCAGAGAGTGCCTGAATGAGCCTTGCCATTATCCACGTCCAGATCAACGTCGGACGAAAGCAATACAGCTTCTGAGAAATACGCTTATCATTTTCTATTACTACCGCTATGTCTGCCCCTGGATTGACGAGGAGAAAGCGCGGTAGAGAGGACGAAGAGGAACCCATAACATATGGCTTCAGCGAGCATCGGTCGGTAAGGCTCTACTAAAGAATCACCTATGTTTTGTATCAATAATTCTAACTATGCCCAGAAACGGCATATAGCTTCATTACCCCACCGCCAATCACCCAAAATAGCTCGCAATGCCTCGCCGACGTTTACTTGGGGAAACAATAACTATACTTCACAACCTGCTCCACCAACCATCACACCGGCAGACTCGGACTCGGAAGAGGCTGCAGCTGCCTCCGCGGAGCCGCGATCTTTCTTCTCGCCATACTCCTCCTCGCCAACTACAGCTACGTTAACGCAAAGTGGCTCTTCGTCACCGCAGTTGAATAGTTTTATCACCTACGGGAGCTCTCAATTCACCACAATGTCCGATGCTGCCACATACTCTGATGACTTCGAGATGACTGACACGGTTCCTCTTTCGCCTGGGTCTTTCCAGAATGACCCCTCATCAAGTATTTCCGGTCGAATTCCTACGCCGATACACAGCTCATTTGCTCCATTTTCTAGGGTCGAGAAAGCCTTACTCCACCATGAACTAGATTTCGCGGATGATGAGGCTTTGGTAGATAGACTGAGACGAGGACGAAGGCTACCCAGTCCTATCAGCGAAGGCGAGACAAGCCCTAGTGTTATTGTGGCGGGATTCAATGACATGCAAATGGAAGTCGAGTCCTCATCTCAACCTGATCCGGACAAGGAGACGCAGACTAAGAAGGGCCACACACGGTCAAAGCATAGTCTCCGGAATTGGACCGGATATGGCTCCGAACTCAATGGTGGGATGAAGAGAACCTTTAGCATGGGCTACAGAGCTGATTGTGAGAAGTGCCGGTTGAAGGTTCCCGGTCATTTCAGCCACATTATCACTTATTAAGATGAGACAGCAAACATTTATAACTTTCTTGCAGTTTAGCACGGCGTTTTGGGGATGGAAATGTAGTATCGATACAAGTGGCTTTTGGCTTCAGCATCTAATTAGCTTTTATTATTAATGAACAACATGTTTACCTCAACGTACAGAGATGTCTTATCATACACTAACAATGCAACGCCACAAATAAGACTTCTTTCTGCATCGCCTTAAAACAGTACATTATGAGCAGTCAACTTTTCTAGATTTTTATTACAAAAAAGTCTGGTGCGTTGGCTCCAGAGGAAGCCCTTCAAAAAAGGTGCTGTTTATAAACAAATTTAGCTGAGGGCATTCTCAATCACATTCTCCGAACATATCTAACAGGCAAACCCAACAATAAACTCTTTCTGTTGGCATCAAATAAGCATCTAGGTCTAATGTCTGAAAAAGTCCTCTGTTCCTACCTTGATGCCGCTAGTGATTTTATATCAGCTTGCTACTCCACCCTCAAGATCTTCACAGCCCCCACAAGAAAGCAGAATCCAACGGAACCCTAGCCGTATCATCTCCCCACAACCATTCCTGTTCCTGTCAAAAAAAATTGCCTATGTACAGGGTAGAGCTCCAGGGTAGAGCTCCAACAGCAGTTCGTCCTGCACCAAAGCGGACCTCACCAACCAACCACATACCTGCGTCTAAATACTTACCCGGAGCTCCTCAGCAGCCCCAAACATGGAAGAATTTTGTTGTGCATCTTACGAGTATTTCCATCGGTCTTTTTCTTCTGCCCAGTACAGTGCTACAGCAAAGAGAAATGTGGCTGAGGGGGGGGCTGAAAGTATTCATCTGTTGACGAGCTGAGAGGCTTTCGGCTGCAAATTGCAAATGTGGGAGTTGGCCGTGGTTACAGTACATGTATCTCGGGATCTGGAGATTATGTAAGTGGCTCTTTTGATTATTACTCGAGTAGAAAGAACATGAGAAGGCCCGGTTTAGGTACTGTACTGTTAGTGAAATGTTGCTGTGGCTTGAGTACAAGATATTTTAGAGATTAGGAATGCTCCGAGGCAGTTTTCAGGGGAGCTATTATTATTATTGGCTCCTCTACATCAATGCCGAATCACAGAGTCGTTCATCCCATCCCTTCCCATCCCATCCCAACCATCTCAATTTCTTGTTGCACGTCGTCCGGAGGAGGGATCGTATTTTCTCAGCGTCCCATTTGCGCATCTTCTGGTTCCATGTTCCGTTTCGGGCTTTGAAGCTCGGCGGAACATGCCCTTCCTGATCACCCACATCAACAAACTTCTTCCGGTCTAAGCAAAATAACACTCTTCCCACAAATCCCCGTCCTCGTCCCGATTCCTGGTGCACAGATGATGCGGAGGCCTGCCTGCACCAGCGTAGATCATCATTTATTGAGGGCATTATTCTGCGCTACAGTATGTACTGTATCGCACCCATCGGATAGAATCATTTGGGGAGCTCGGAGCTGGTGGTCTGAATGCGCCTAGAGCACTGGGATGCTTGCGATTGGGGATTGGGATTGGGATTAGGATATCCAGGAGGATCTTGTGAATCTTATGAATCTCGTTTCCCACCGGATCAGTCCTGATTCATGCCCGATGCTTGTTCGTGCAAGATGGATACTGCATGTACTGTATCATACTGTAGGCTTTGTCCAACCTCGGGAATTCTACGTCCTTGTCCCAATGTAGGCATCGCTGCCTTCCGTACTGCATCTTTGGTTGTACTGTAGCTGCACCTTTCAGCCAATTCGCGCATTACCGCGCAATTCTTCAGGTGTACAAAATTGGCTCGTTACTGTACATGTACAGTATTGATAAACGCCGTACCTGGGTTCAGCTCCTTCATTGCTATGCGCCACTAAATACTTCTTGGGCTACTTCAAGCGTACCCTCTTCAATATCTCATGCTCTCTACCCTGTACGAAAATATCGATCAAGGAAGTGTGGAAGTCACGCTCCGTTGCGATGTGCAACAAAGATACAGTTACAGTATGTCTGTCGGCCTTATCATCTCATTACGGCTTCACTCTCGGTGAAGATATCCACTATCCAACAACACCCCCTCACATTCAACTTCTCAATCCTTAGCAGTTGTGCCGCAGAAGGACCTTGTCTAAGCTATGGAAAGTCTTTCCCCCGTTCATGATCTGCAACAAACTATGACTTACTTGCCTATGCAGTCCTCCCTTCATTTTCAAACTGCTGGCTACACCCCCACTCATCCCGCGTCTAGAAAGAAGGATTATGTATCACGAATCATCTGTTTACGGATCGGGAGGAAACTACTCTCTCCGTGCAAATTGGAACTATCGTCTATCATCTGACTGAACGTTCTTCCGTCTTTGTTGTATCGCCGAGTCATGTCTTGATTCATAGTCCCTGGGCCGGAATGGGAGATGCTGCTTCCGCTACGACGTGCAACAGAACCGTTCATCTCTGTCTTGTCCTGGTATCAATCGCTGCAAAGATCTTCCAGGATTGCAAGCATCCTCCTCTGTAGCTTCACCAATTCAACCTCGTCAATCATGTCCTTCTCAGAGTGGAGGTCAAGTATGCCACCTGATGGAGCAACCTCCTTTCCGATTGGTCTCACCAAGTCTGATCGGGTGCCAAAGAATGGTACTCCAAGACCTCGTAACCTGGCGGTCATCTCTTTGACCATCGCCAGTTGGGCTCTGTGGACCTTCATATCGTAAGTCTTGAGCTCTTTGGCCATCTCCTCAGGGCTATTGCTGGAAAACCCAGCTACAGCTACAGCTCCCCCAACTGCCTTTCTGGAGCGAGTCAGCTTTGAATTCAAAGACCGGTAATAACTTACAGCACATCATCTAGCTTTTGCTGACCCTCCTTCCTGGCTTTCTGCTTCTCGATCAATAGTTCTCGACCATTCCACCATTGTTCTTCGTGTTCACATTGAACTTTCATCATCTAAAGCTATTAACTTTTGATACCGGAAGAAATTGGTCTACATACACGTCGAATCTCATCAAGCATGCTCTCATGCTTGGCAACAGTTTTCATCACACATCGTAGACCAGCTGACCACTGCACGACAGTTAACACTGCTTCTTTGCTGTAGAAGCAAAATAGTGACGTTTCATGTTCCGATGATTCTCGGCATGATGGCATTACTAGCTCTGGCGTGGGACTCACATCGATAATCGTAGACGGATCGATGCCTTTATTTGGAAGAGGTTCGATAGGTGTTGTCGAACGAGGAGGAGGTGCCACTTTCTCTGGATATGTACTCCATGACTGCTGAGATGGCTCGAATTGAGAAGATATTGAGGGTGCCTGACCATAGGGGGCAGATTGTTGCGGCTGACCCTGAGGCGCAAGCCCGGCAAGTGTCTTCAAAATCGCCGCCAAGTCTGGCGGCGTCTGCGTGTTGTTGAAGGCCATCTCAAGATCGAGCTCCCTAAATCTCACAATTGAGATGGGCCGTTAATTTTGTATTGTATGTGTTTCAGATCCCCGTCCGACCCAAAAATGCCTAGAAACTTTGGTGAAGATGAACAGTTCGCAGTTGGTCTTCTGCGAAGAAAGAACGTCGAGTTGAGCCAAAGCTCCTAAAATGCGGGTATGTCCGCACCACGCTAAAATGCATCCCATCATCAAGACATCAAAAAATCTCCTGATGTGAGAAGAAGCCTAGTAAATGTAAACTATCAACCACCTACCACCCTTAATTCGTACCTCTAATTGTCCAACTGGTCATCGCAACCATGCCACGATCAGCGACAGACGCCACACGCTTTACGAGCACAATTCCTCATGCCTCAAAACCAACTACAGCAAGCGTCCCTGCGAGAAATCTTCCCCCTCGGAAACCCTTGCCATCTACCGCTCCGACGGGAGAAACGCCCCAGGAGAAAGTCAGACGGCTGAGAGCTGCGGCGGATCGAGCTCGAGATGCACAAATATCGACATTCGATAAAGTCATTATCAGCGGGCGGGTGTGGGCGGATCGAGCACATAAGTTTGTTACGCTGAGTTTAATCGCAGCAACTGGTACAGTTTCCCCTTCTCTCTCAACACGTGTATATAAAAAAAATTGGAGTACCAGTCTGAGAATGGAAGCTAATTGGTGGCATGCAGTGGTTGCTGGAGGTGTGACAATCTATGCCTTGGGCGACATGATGATCTACAATCGGAAGAAGCGCAATCAATTTTTTGAAGAGCGTAAAGCTTTACACGCAAATGCTATCCACACTGCCAAACAGGCGATCGAAGCCGGTACGGCTACGGAAGAGCAGGTCAAGTTCATAAACCGGGAGGACGAGCACGCAGCTAGACTAGAGGCATTGGCACGGGCAAAGGCGGAGAAGAAGGGTCTTTTCACGAGGGGCAAGGAATGGCTCTTCTCTGGCCTGAAGAAGGAGGAAGAGGGCGATGATGTGGGCACCAGTGAGCGGAGGTTAGGCTACGAGGCGCTGAGCGAGGAAGATGATACGCTCGGTGAGAGGGAGAGCGATATCATACGCGCCATTGAGGACAAGAAGCTCGCTATTGCGATCAAGGCGAAGCAAGCTTTTGCCGACGAGAAGGAGAGGCAACGAACAGGAGGACCGCTGGATCGATTGGGAACCAAGTCGCTAGATGAAGAGCAACCGAAGTCCGGGGGCTGGACGTCTTTCTTGGGAAGACGGTAAGAGGCGGATCGGCTTTTGTGGTTTATATAAAAAGATTGTACCATATTATACGGGGGAGATCGTTGCATGGGACGGGCGTTTATTTGACTATCTCCTGTATATTGGAGGTCAAAATGGCCTAAACCAACACTCAACCTACGAGATCTACTATAACCCTTCACCTTGCCTTGTGTATCTACCTTCCTGTTTGACATCATCTTCGTTTTGTTTATCCCATTCTGCATTGCAGTAAGCAATGTCACGGCATATTACTGAGGCCATTCGACCTTGTCCTCATGACTTTGGGACATGATTAGCTAGCGGTAAATACATAAGAACGCCTCCAAAATCTCCACCCGGTCAATTTAAACTGTTGAATTTGGCAGTCAATGCACTTACTACTCAAGCGTGATATATGCATGGATTGTCGCTTCGTCTGTCTGTTTGCTCTCAGGGTCCAGCTTCCCAAGCCCTTGATTCTAAAGGTTACGTTTCGGGTGGGCGAAGATAGCAACTCGTGTCATAGATAGTCTATAGGATAGTGTATTAAAAGCTCTGGTTTTTCCTTTTTGGCTATACTTGATTGAAGCTTGGAAAAGTAAGTTTAAATGTTTTGATTATATCAAAATAATATCACGTAAACGGAATCTCAACTAGATTACGGATTGATTGATACGTAGAGTCTCTCGCAATCTTTGTAAAGATACGTAGATCCATTTCAAGAGTCAAGTCTCAAGGCCCAACATTCAAGCTTTGGAAAATATAATCGAAATGGGTAAATGATTACTCGCTCTAAGTCAAGAATCCCAAATGGGCCCAAAAGCAGGAACACCTCTGCTCTCCATCTCGTATACAAGATGTTTAGATAACGCCTTATTACTGACACAGAAAATGGCCTCTGCTCTCTCTTCAATGTACAGTTTGTACGCTATTGCAACCAAATCCTTTCGTCCAACAGCATGAGTGTCAATGACGACAGCCTCTGGATCAACCTCAAGCACTCGGTCGCAGATCTCATCCCCAAAAGTGTGTCTCGGTTCTGGTGCACTCCACAACACTCTACATCTCGTAGCAGGAATATTCATCATAGTGCCAAGACATGGCCCTATTCCGGATCCTGTTGTCACAATGATGACCTTCCGGAATAGTTGAGCCATACATAGGACACCCACAGTTGGGATACCACGTGTGTAATACCACTTGTTGGGATTATTGATTGCTCTACGGGTCCAATCCCCGGCATTAGAGACAATCAGGGAGCCTCCGTTGCCGCTCTTCTCGGGAATACAAGCAAATGAATGCCATTCCTTCAGCGGTGTATCAGCGATGCGATAGACCACACAGTTATCTACTCTCTCAGACAGATGAATGCGGATGGCGTGAACGCCAACCCCTAACCGCTCTGGAGAGATACGCAAACGACGTAGTCGCATCCAGGGAAGGGCTACATGGAAACAGGATGCCATGAGAAGCCAGAATGCGGGTAGTTTCGTAAGCACTGCTCCTGGTGATGCAGGCCCCGCTTGATGTCCCAGCGCTCGAGTGAAGAGCCAAAGCTCTGGCCAAAAGATCCCTAGGACAATCCAACCCCCAAATCTGTGGATATTCTCGAAAGTGTTGTGTCTCGAAGCACGAATTGTCGGATATGCGGCAATGAGCATAGCCCACAATAAACCGACGACGATGAAACTGCACATAATAATAAGGGGATCTGCAATGCGGAGCGTGACAAACTCCCACGTTAAAATCGCGGCCAGGAGGGTAAACCACAACACAGAACACACGGCAGCACCGCTATGAAGGCCCCCATATTCATAGATTTTCGCCAACGACCGTCGTAGACGAAGAGGCGCCCAGAACGGGACAAGCCAGCAGATTTTGAAGATGAGATTTATGATGTAGTCTTGACGCATGAGAATCGCTAGCAACATATTCGCAGATGCAGCAGTCGATATATCGACCAGAAGAGGGGAGTACTTGGATCTCCTTTTCATGGTAATTATGCGGTGGCCTTGCCATATATTAACAATGAATATCGAGAGAAATATCCGCCTGTAGACCCCGAATACTGTCCACCTAGCAAATCGAAGGAACCGTCCTCTCGGAGGCAGGGCAATAGGAAGAATTGGCTGAACCGTTGGACTGGCATTATAGAATTTGCTGTCCGTGAGCACTGCTTCCGCAAGAAATGGATCTTGCTCACAATCTCTATCCGCCCCTAGGAAGGATTCCATCTCCATTTCCTTTGTAGTCATTTTGACAGGTTGAAGATCGTTCTCCGTGTATAGCGCTCCTCAATCCGCGAATTGTTCAAGAGTTCCTCGTGGGCGAGGCAGACTTCTAGCTAAGTATGCGCGCAAGGTATTCGAAGCGCGGAACTCTCTGTAGCTAGCGGGGTTGCCGGAACAATTTGAGGGAGTGAAACTGTCCGTATTGTAGCAGACCTTCACGGTATGGGAACGACGAACGAGTGATGTCCCTCGGAAACACTGTCACCACAATCTTCCAGCTTATCCCATCGAAACTCGATCAACATTCTGTGCTCTCTTCCATACTGATTTCTGAATAAATTTCAAGTTGCAGAGCATCAGAAGAGAAGTCTTGAAGAAAGAAAAGGGGCATGAGAGAAGAATAAAACATTCAAGAACTATGAGCTGACCTATTATTGCGGGGTGGCGTTCAACGTCTGGATTGCCAAGAGTGGAACCCCTAAGAGCAAAGAGTGGAGTTGGATGTAGGCGCTAAAAACAGCCACAGCTTCCCTTTTTGGTCAAATCTAGGCCGTACACCACGACGTTCGTGTTGTATCCATCGATATATATAAGGGAAGGGTGTTGGCTCGAATTACCATAAGCTTGAATAGACGTTGTTGATATTTTGGGAGAGGAGAGGAGGAAACGTTGCTTTGAGTGGGTTTGAAAGACCGAATAAGGTTTGGCCTTAAGCTTATCCCTAGCGTATTGATAAAAATAGAAATAGCAAGTAATGAACATGCATAGAAGGGTTCGTAAATGACTTCATAAAATCGGTGATTAACATCGGACCTCAATGTCAACATCGAGGAGTCAGAACTGGCCTCAAATACTCTGGCTCCGTGACACTATACAAGAAGTCACGAGCGACAGTCCAATATACACAAGTAAGCTGAAGGAGATGTGGACCATCAGTGGTCGAAAACATCTCCTCTCGTCAATTGCAATATTCTTTCTTCACTAATCAGGTATCCAGGTAGGTAAATCAGAACTCAGTTGCGACCATACTGAGTCGAGATTCGAGCTGTCCAATTTGAGTTGAACTTGAATTGTATTGCCCACAGAACTGTGAACTTCTGTTCTGTTCCGACGAAGCTGGTCCTCAAATTCCCTGCGATCAGAAGCGTTAGACTTGCTTACCAAACCCAACTCTTGATAACACGGGACTATGGCCAGCCCAGTCTTCAAGTCTCTCAACCTCTACACAACTCCCCTCTCCGGCTGCAGCGCCCGAGTTCGTATCGCCGCACACCTAAAGCACATCCCGCTCAACCATCACCAGATTTCCATCACCGGTTCCCAGAACACCAGCTCAGACTACCTCTCGATAAACCCGAATGGAAGCCTCCCATCTCTAGAAGTAGAATTCCCGCTTGGGTTATCGTCACAAGAAAAGTTCACAATTACCCAATCCCCCGCCATCCTCGATTTCCTCGAAACGCACTTCCCAACTCCATCTCTACTACCACCTTCATCGGAAGTCAAAGTACGGGCGAAGGTACTGGAGCTCACGAGTCTCGTGGCCTGCGATATTCAGCCCCCTCAGACTTCTCGCATCAGGCGGAAGATCATGCAGGACTATGGGGGTGATGGCGAGAAGTGGGCTAGGTATGTGTATGAACGTGGTTTTGATGTGTATGAGGAGTTTCTCGGGAGAGGAGAAGGGGGGAGATATAGTGTTGGGAACAATGTCACGCTTGCGGATGTGTTTCTTGTACCTGCTGTGCAAGGAGGCTTGAGGGTGGGTATTGAGTTGGAGAGGTGGCCGAGGATGAAAAGTGTGGTGGATGCATGTTGGGAGTTAGAGGCTTTTCGCAAGGGGGGTTTAGGTGAACATGGAAGGCTGATTCCTTGAACTTGAAGTCCTGTTCCACGTTATATCAGTCGTCCCATAGCCACATTATACAAGCAGCCTGTTAGTTGCTTCTATTTGGTGGTCCAATCAGTCCGAAACAAATCCCTGAGCGAGTTTTCAGGAGAGCAGAGGCGCTGGTCATTAGCCAATATCCAAAGCATCATACTTTAAAAAATATCTCCTCACACATTATCTTAACATTATTATTATTTGATTAGCTGTGCTACGTTCGTCGTATGTTATTCCTACAAAATTAGGAGCTTGTATCCCATATCAAGTGATTGCCATCCATCAAGCATGAAATAAGCAAGGCAACATCAAATAGAAGACCCTAAGCTGCACCAGAATAACCACCAGCTCTGCCCTTCGTAACATCGGCATGCAAAGTCATTTTGTCATAAATCGGTAGTTCGGTGATACCCCCACCCATCTTAACAAGTTCATCTAGGACAGTGACAGTCAAGCTAGGAATATTCTCAACCGGGATTGGTGTTCCATCAAACTACATTATAGTTAGTATTATTCTTGGTATCCTTCGGTCACCGTGTCACAAACCTTTTGCACTCTCCACTGCAAGCTCTTCTTCAAATACTTGATTATAGCAAGTGAGTCCTGCATATCCTTTCCCTTCTCGGTCAACCCATGTACCAAGCTTATCTCTGAGAACGCAATAATCTCAGGCAGAGGGCCAGATACTACCACAGGAGGTGGGAAGATGGTGAATGAGCCAACACAGGCAGAAGCCATGGCCCAGTCCTTGGGATCCTGAGGGATATCGTCAAGGAACAGACGAATGATGAAGCGCTCTCCGCCCAGATCGAACTTCGATACACGAATGCCAACTGACCATTCTCTAGTCTTTTGACCTGGAAGCAGGTCGCTTGACATGATGTCGTTTCGACGATTGACTCTCGCACTATTTGGATCTTTCCGTGAAGTTAGCATGTGTTTTAAAATAAAGTCTTAGAATAAAATATCGAAGGACAAAGGCTCCACTTCTCGCCTCTTAGATTATTGACGAGTGAATAACAACATGCCACATACTATAAAGTCTATTAATTGCAGCAGTCACGTTCGTCTTCAACTGTGCAGGTGATTGGTTCCAGTCTTGAATCTCAGGATAAGTGTATCCAAACGTGCTAGTGAGACGAGCAGATGCTGAGGTGAAGTATGGACCGTCCCCGGTTGGTGAGAATGGTTCGAGGGGTGTATTAAGTGTGTCTAGGCTGTTTGCTGTTAATGTGAAAGTGCCGGACTGCTCAATCTGAGGAAGGACATAGGAGTTTGGATTGATGGCCTGCCAGAGAGCAAATAGTCTGTCTACGTTGACGTGATGTAGCCAGCTAAGACTGGTCAGTTGAAAGTCATGCGTAATGATTGGAATAGGTTGGGGGAGACTGGGGTACCAGCTAAATCGCCATCCAGAAACCCATCCTGTTCAGAAGTCACGACTTACAAGATTGGATCAAAAGCAGAATAACTCAAAATCGACATGTGGCCACCGGCCATTCCAATACAACCATGTACTTGATTATGGACACTTTCAATCGAAGTACCCTGTGTTGCTGTTGTACCGAACTCATTGAATGAAGCCGGCTTGACTAAAGCGTACCACTGTCCCATGTCAGCTCTAATAACGACAGTGAACCTATTTACATAGGCAACGTACCGTGCTACTCATAAGTCCACTATTTTGAAGAAGATTGTTGGCCGAGTCGGGATCCGACGGAGCTCCTTGTGCACCTGCGCCTCTCACAGTGTATGCATATTTTGACAACCAAGCATCTCCGGCCACTCTAGAATCTGATGGAAAATAGCCCGGATCAAGAGGAAACTTGTGGAATTCGTATCGGTACAGGGGATTCTTAACAGTCTGAACTCCTTGAGGTGTAGTAACTTGGATGAAAGGTTGATTGGTGACGGCTGGCATCGTGGGTATACTAGCCCAGTCCCAGTAGGGGATACGGAAATTATTGGCAGCAGTCTCCAGGTCATGAAGTCAGCTACCTAGTCACAAAAATCCGACCAAGTAGTATAAATATGGGGAAACTGACCTGATATATATCTCGGAGAGACGCAGGGTATAGCTGGACGATATCTTGAATGAGGCCACCAATTAATTCCTAGCATATCGTTAGAGCTACTGACACGAATTGGAATGGTACACTTGCCTCGTAAAGAGCTAGGTATGGGCGGTGCCATGGTAGGAAAAGGACAGAGTCTACTTTAAATTAGTAGAATACTCTGCGGGCATACCAAATGTAGGAGCTTTATAGACGTACTATGGGTGCAGTAACCAGTAAGGGGAGCACCTGGAGCTTGTGGTGCATTACCCCAGGGAATATATGGCCCTACTCTTGGTGAGCATATGCAGCAAAATAGCACCTGAAATCCATTTCATTCTACCGCAGAGCAGAAAATTTGATATAGCTTACGACCATGGACACCAGCGATCTGGAAGTAAGAAAGGAAGTAGTCCTCATCCTTGTTCTGGAACGCAGCAAGACCTTGTATATAGAGTGACCTATATTTGTAGAACATTAGCTTACTGTATAATATGCAGACTAAAACGGACACAACTCAATGGCTGATCTCCATGGCGCAATGAACCCATTCGAGGGTAGATAAGCTTGGGTGTAAAGGCTAATATCTTACCATGTTGGGATATCCTTCTGTAGATCTAGGATGTTTCGGCGCGCCGGCCGTGCTGATCCGACTTGTCTCTTGATCCCAGTATGCAGACCCTTGATCTTATGTACACGTTGATGGAGGGTATCGTTCGGATTAGATGTGGGCGCAGCATCAACAAACCAGAATGCGACCAAGATGGTGAGAATGGCGGCGAGTTGGCGCAGCATCTTGTAGAGATGACAGGCTGTTAATTACCATGAGAAGTCGGCGCGTATACCTTGAATGGAGACGAATGCGATGCGGTGTTGACATTCAGTATAATAGGGTATCATGACAAACGATGAGATAATTCTTCCTGTTTGGGTAGTACGTTTGTATTTATTTCTGCCCATGTCATAGGTGAGGCGCACCTCAGCCTCACCAACCGAGCCGAGATGAATGTATGTACACAAATATACCTACCTATTTTAAGGGTCCCAAGCGCGTGACTGCAGGTGAAGCATTGGAAATTATGCAGCAACCACGAGGTGACCTGTCAAATCCAGGTAACGATGCAGCGATTCTGGTCCAAGCAATCTGATATCTGCCTCCCACTATCAGTGCTTAAACCGACTCAACAGGAACCAATACACATAAGTTCAAGATGGCGAATATCTGTGTCATTCTCCCAGTATGCCAGAGCTTACTGTTTGCTGTCTCACCTCCAACGGTGAGGGCAATCGGTCTGTGTTGCTTGCGCGTGCTCATATGTCGCATGACCACGAAGCACGTTTGAACGTAACACCAAAGCCATGATCATTATCAGACGATCAGCAGAAGGGATTGGAATTTGGCTTGAGAAAAGTTCTCTCGTAGAGCCAAACTATTCGGAATTCGGGTACATGCATGCATATATGATGATGGATTCACTCCAAGCATCCAGATCCGACTCTGTGCAACAGAGTACGAAGGATTTTGGCGAAGAGTTTTCCGGGACTCGATTTTCGAAGCAATGTCGAAAGGCAATAACACGGAACAATTGGATGAACAGAGCTTCGAGCAGCACTTCCATGAATAACGCATGTTTCATCAACATCGAGTCTTTTGATGTGCGTCCACTCGCCCTTAAATGATACCGAATTCCGCTATACACACGCAAAGAAAGGGACCAGTGAGGCTTTCAGAATTAAGCCAGACTTTCCATTTTCGTCTGAAGATGGAACGTGGAAGGTTACCACGGCGGAGAAAGTACTAGGTGGCCTGAACTACAGAAATTGTGAGCTCTAGCATGGCCTACAGTCTTTCGTTGAAGTTGGGATTTAAATAAACGCAACTAAGAGGCCAATAAACATGGTGGGGTGAATCCTACATATGGATCCTATCTTCACAACAAAGAGGCTGAGCGATGAGATATCTTGAGGATGTTCCATCTCGGGTGCCATCGTCAGCAACCGATTCGGCACCCCGGTATACCCCGGTTGCTTCGGCCGATTAGAAGACGCACACGGCAGTATTGATCGAGTTACTGCAGGGAGTGTCAGGTATTACTCATGTTGGATATTTCAAGATGAAAGCTTTTTGGAGAACCATGAATGAATGTTCAATTAAAGTTGGAGGTAGTGGAGGTGAGCTGACAGCCAAGCAAGCATTCAATTGGTCGTGCATTTGCCCCTATTTAGGTCTCAATTAATATATGTGTCGGGGCGCGTCAAGCCTAAATGAAAAAACAGTGGTCATGGTAGCTATAGAAAATTTCACATTACTACAGATAACGATAGCAAAGATCCTAGAGTAGAGGTACAATTTGTATACATTGCTTACATATATTTGATGTTTTGTTGATCCGATTTACTTTCTAGCTGCCCTTCGGCTACTGTACTGTAACCCAAATTCCATCGACAACATCAAATTGAACTCACCAAGCAGTCTACAAATCTCGAAACAGAGGAAGTTCGCAGAATGGTCCTCCAACTCTCATTCGCCTCCCCATCAGACGCCTCCTACATATCATCAATCCACCTCTCAGCCTTTATCACCAATCCTCTCCTGCACGCACAGTTCCCCACTCCCGCCAGCCTCTCCGCTCTTGAAGCTATCCTTACCAAAGAAACCCTACACGCGATCCAAAATCTGCAGAGCTCAAAGGCTATTCTGGTTGTGAGGGATACGGAGCTAGACGAAGAGGATGGGAGGCAGATCATAAGCTTTGCGAAGTGGGATCTGCCTATAGATGGGGCAAAGCAGGTATTACATGAGGGCGTCACGTGGCCGGAGAAATGCGGAAAGGAATGGTTGGATAGGTACCATGAACTAGCCGAGGGAGCAAAGCAGAGAGTGCTAGGAAGTAGAAGCTGTTATCGTAAGAGATTATGTCCACAAGAACTTGTTAGAGTGACCTTTGTGCTTCTCCAAACGTCACGTGTTTGTGGAGCGTGTTGGGCGGGAAGCCTTCAGGGGCACTGAACTAATTCCTGTGTAGGACTTACTTTTGTTGGTACCGAGCCAAAGCATCAAGGTCGGGGAGCGGGCACCATATTGACGAATTGGGGTCTTACTAAAGCCAAGCAAGACAACTTGCCGGCTTACCTCGAAAGTACAATCAAAGCATCATCTCTTTACAGACGTCTCGGATTTGTCTCTCTGGATGGTTTATCAATGTTGCTCCCTGGCAGTGCTCCAGACGGTGGGCCAAATATCTACGAAGAAGTAGGGATGTTGAAATGCTGGGATGAATCAGAGCTCGACCATTGGGACTCCAGTCTCAACATATCCAGTCTACATCTAGACTATGAAGCGGGGATTAAGCCGCAGCATGTTGTCCAAGCAGTTTTCGATCGCATTGATGCATATGAGAAAATCCAACCTTCGGTCTGGATATATCTACGACCCATTGGCGAAGTCATGAGAGCAGCGAGTGACCTGTATTCTCGCTGGCCAGATCCACACAACAGACCTCTTCTCTGGGGCATTCCATTCAGTGTGAAAGATAGTATCAACATTGCCGGAGTACCAACTACTACTGGCTGCCCAGCACTAGCATTCATACCGACTTCCTCGGCTCCGGTCTACGAACAGTGCATCGATGCTGGGGCTCTCTTTATCGGGAAGACGAACATGGAACAACTTGCCACCGGCATGACAGGCTTCCGAAGCCCGTACGGAACGCTGCACTCAACTTTCAGTAAATCTCATATCGTGGGCGGCTCGAGCAGTGGCAGTGCAGTTACGGTAAGCGAAGGGCTCGCCTCGTTCTCACTTGGCAGTGACACAGCTGGCTCAATTCGAGTACCGGCACTTTTCAATGGTATAGTTGGATTCAAGCCAACCAAAGGGACCATCTCTGCACGAGGGGTCACCCCAGCCTGTTATCATCAAGACTGTGTATCTTTCCTCACAACGAATATTGCGGATGCAGAAAGGGTCTGGCATGTCTGCAAAGGCTTCGACAAAGGCGATATTTTCGCGAAAGTACCCTCTCAAATCCGACCAGTTCCAAAAGAACCCCGGGCAATCAGGTTTTCCTATGGTGTCCCTCCTAAAAATGCACTCGCAGCTTGTAGTCCGACATATATTAAACAGTTCTCCAGAGTTCTCGACGCAATCAACAAGACCGGGGGGAGATTTATCGACATAGAATGGGCTCCCTTCGAAGCTGCTAACGAGCTCCTCTACAATAGTTCCTTCGTCCTCGAGCGGCTGACCATCTTCCCCAACGACGATTGGTTCGACAAGAATAAACACCTCCTTCACCCTGTGACCCGAAATGTCTTCGAAAGTGTCAAAATTCGTGCCGGTAACTGCACTGCAGTCGATGTATTCAAAGACCTGTACAAGCAAGCCTCATACAAACGCGCTGTTGAAGAGATCCTCACCTTTAAGCGAAATATCGAAGACGACACGGATGAGATTACGTTAATGATTGCCCCGACAACGCCGTTTCATCCTACTATTGACGAGGTAGAAAGAGATCCGATGAGTATCAATGGGAAACTGGGTGCGTTTGCGCATTTTGCGAATGTGTTGGATCTGGTGGGTATTGCTGTGCCCTGCGGAAGCTATGAGACCGAGGAGGTGGAGGAGGGGAAACGAGTGAGGTTACCATTTGGAGTTACGATTCTTGCAGGGACGGGTCTGGATGGGGAGGTTTTGAGAGTTGTAAGCCAATTAGAGGAAGTCTTGGGGGATCTAGAAGAAGAGTAGAAGGGATGGTGGATGCTTTCTTATCACAGCTCTGTGGGTGAAATATTAGCTATCTTGTTGTTTAAAATGGCTTCTGGTGGTTTCTCAGGCTATGCGTTCGTTCATGATCCAGCCCCTGAATTTAGCGAGGAGTCTCGGATGATGGGATGGTCCGCAGGAAAGCCTGATGGAAGACGAAGACTCCAAAATGCCATCCCTGCTAACTTTTAAATCGCATACTTTATCTTGTAAGTAGGTTTTATTCTTGTGTGCGTCAAGTATTTTGTATTTATTCATTTAATTTTAATTTTAATTTTTGATGTTTCCATTTTCAATTCCTCGTCGGTATTCGCCACACCTCGGCCAACTCCTAATACTGTAATTGCAGATACAGTACCACGTGTTTACATCTATATCTTCTTCCACCTTCCCCTACCTCCCACCATCCGATCCAGGAATTCTTTCTTGTTTCAAATCATACTCTACTCTGAAGCTTTCTTACACAAATAAATGACATGACTCTTTTCAATTTCAAACTGAATTGACATTATTCCTCTCTTCGTAATCTATTATTACCTAAAAAATCCCACCTTTTATTTTTAGCCCCTACCACCATTCCCACGCCCCCCCCCAACCGAGGCCAGCCTCATCTCGGTCCAACCAACCATAGATGCCGGATTCCAAGCTCTTACCAAATTCCAAGGTGATGGGGGGGAGGAGAGGGGGGCACCAACGAACGTAAGTGATCTGCGATCATCAAGCCCACCCCACACCTACTCCACCACATACATACATGTGCTTGCATCCGTGCAGCAAGCAGAATCGGAATCGGATGTTTTGTTTTGGGCTTCGATACCTGATACCTGATACCTGATACATATCATACATGTACTACGTACTTCGTAACCAGTACCTACCGGGAAAGTGGGAAATGGGGTGGGAGGGGGTAAGCAGCGATAAGGAAAAGGGCGATGAGTGGTGAGAATAATTGGGCAAGGAGAGAAAGAAAGAGAGAGAGAAAGCCAGCCAGTCAGGGGAAAGTTGTTACGTACCAATTTGGCGTTTGGTGTCTCGGTGATGGGGTTTGGTGCTGTCATCATCCCCTGCGGTAATCAACTAGTCGCCTAGGGGAAGAAGAAACGGGTCCCCCGCTGACGCTGTATCACCGGTACATGGCTGGGAGTGAGAGGTACGAAGTACGAAGTACATATTCTTTTTTTTTTTTTTTAATTCTCTATTACAACATATTACTATTACTATTATTATTGTATATTGTAAATTGTTGTTATTATCATTCTACTTCAATTCCATCGATAACAAATCTCCATTACATTACATTCCATATTGCCTTTTTCTCCTCCTCCTCTCCTCCTCCTCTTCTGCCATACTATACACAACAAAACCCTATCTATCTATCTTAACTCTATCTCCTCATCCTATCTGCAAGCTTATCTCTCTCTCATCTTCCTCCAGTCCGGAGCCACGCGACAAATTATTCCCCACGTACACTTGCCGACCGAGACAGCATCTACTATCCAAGGCCTGCTTGCACAGTTGCAGCAGATCATACGCAGACGAGAGAGATATATCTGGATCTGGATCTGGATCTGGATTCCAAGTCTGGTACTTGTCACCAGCTTTCAATGACGCCGAAATCCATCCATCATCTCATTCTCCTTCAATCTTTAGCTGGGCTCTGTGGTAATGAGAGTCGCTGAGAGGTATACACAAAAGTACCTTGACAATCAATTCGTACTTGTTGGAATTTTAAGTTATTATTACAGTAACAAAAAAGGTACTTTCAAATCTGATTTATCCACTTCGGCCAGTGGCTAAAAGGGACCCGGCCTGGGCAGACCCTCTATGCCTTATCTTTTCTTTATCTACTACTCTCTAACCTACCCTAGGCTTATCCGATCGTAATAATATACGCTTGCTAAGAAATCTGGGCAGACTCGAATCAACCCACCTGCAACTCATCACATCCCATCCCATCCCATCCTATCCCATTCCTGTATCCCACCCCTAATTCAACCCTTCAATTGCTGCAGATAAGCTTCTATCTACAGTACAGTGGGGAGATACGATACAGGCGATAACCACTTACTTTGCCTCCTCGCCCTCCTCTAGACCAACCAGCCAGGTCTTTATCGGCCCTGATTTCGTTGTTTCTTGCTGGACCTGCTCTTTCCAGCCTATCTCATCCACTCATTAATTGGAATACTAATCCCAGCACGGTATATCGCCTTCCCAGTTCTGCTGGAAACAAATTGGGAGCTTGCCAACACGGCCTGAGACACATCAAAAAATCTTCCTAGCTGCAGCTGGGCAGGACGAACCCCCATACAGCGGAGCCAACCGCCGATAGGAGAGCTGATCACCCGCTCGACACAGAATTCTGGTACCTGGCCCCCGATTAGCAGCATCCCAGTAGTCGTCGAGCCTCATTACGCCATGGCGACCCCAATGACTATCTCCCGGACCGCACCCATTGCTATAGCCTCAAGACAAGCCCGGCTAGAAGTTTCCGTCGAAAGCACTCCCAACAGTCACCCCAACGGCAGAGCGCATCTGTCGGCCAGCATGAGCAGCACGGCTTCTGTAGAGTCGGGAACGAATGTTCGGAGTCGAAAGGACAGGCCGTGTGATGCGTGCCGGCGGAGGAAGAGCAGATGTGTAATCAACGAGGGGCAAACAAGCTGTGTGCTATGCCAGTTTCACTCTCACGATTGCACTTTTGTCCAGAGCCCGCAACCAAGGAAGAGAAAGTTGAATACGGAAGGAAAAGAAGAATCTGTGGCCAAGAGAAGGTAAGCCAGCAAGATTGGATTTGCGGCCGCAGTTTTTAAGTTACTACGCATCCCACTTTCAAATCAGTTACTGTTCCCTACGCAGCCATTTTAATACTCTCTAATTTCCTTGCTTTCATAGGTCTCCGGATAGAACCGACGAGAGAAAAAGACGACCGACCGAGTCGAGTGTGTCAAGCACTAGAGCAGCAAGTTCGTTAGTCGAGGAAATGGCCAACATCGGAGGACCGACAATGTTAAAACGAACATTGGGGCTCCAGAACGACCGGTACAGTCGATATATCGGTCCTACTACCGATTTTGAGCCGTCGCTTATTGATTTATCGCCTTTTGATCCTCAAGACGAGAGTTTACTATCCAGAGGAACTTTGAGAAAAGTCAGCGATGTGGACACTTTCCTCATGCTTCCAGATTATACCACTCATGGTTACGAGCATGTGAATGACGATGCAGATGCAATTGAAGCAATTGTTGCACCTCATGGCCCTGCGCTCCTCGAACTCTATTTTCGCATCATTCATCCGAACTTCCCTATCCTCCAAAAGGTTGTTTTCTTTGAAAAGTACAACCGCTCATACCGCGAGTTCTCACCCCCTATCCTAGCCGCAGTCTACGTTCTAGCAATCAATTGGTGGGATCATAGCGAGGAACTTGTCAATATCCCAAAACCAGACATCGAGAAGCTTGAGCGACTGGCACGAGTGACTCTAGCAGATGCAATGTACCGGCCCAAGCTCTCCACGGTTCAAGCCGGCTTACTGCTCTCCCAACGGCCGGAAGGCGATCAATGGGCGCCTACTGCTCAATTAGTTGCGATTGGTCAGGAATTAGGACTGCATCTAGATTGTTCTAATTGGAAGATTCCCCTGTGGGAGCGTGGACTGCGAAAACGTCTGGCGTGGGCCTTGTACATGCAAGACAAGTGGGGATCACTCATTCATGGACGACCTTCTCACATCTTTGCATCCAATTGGGCGGTCCAGCCCCTTTCTCCAGGCGACTTCCCCGATGTTGAATTCGACGAGTCAGACACCGAGGAGAGCCTCGAGTATGAACGTGGTCGACTTCTGTTTACGGAGATGATAATTCTGTCACAGATTCTAGCCGATGTTCTTGATACCTTCTACACACTGCAAACCATGGCAGCAGTCACCCAAGCTGGTCCTCAAGGCACACATCTTGTACTCCAACTCGCTAAACCAGTCCAACTGAAGCTCAAAGAGTGGTTCGCAGCTCTGCCTCAATGTTTACGCATGGACTCCTCCAACATAACCCCAGGAAACAACAAACAGCTCATCTCAACCGGCTTCCTCCACCTCGCCTACTTTGCCACAGAGATCACCCTCCACCGGCGCATCATCCGCTCCCTCTCCAGTGGTACAGCCCCATCATCTCCAACATCGCTGAGCTCAAGACCAGCTCTCGATCCCTACATCGTGCACATTTGTCGCAGCGCCGCAAAGACTCGGCTGATATCCGCCATGGATTTCGTCAACCGGTTGACCTCCTCACATCTCCGCTCGTTTTGGTATTTTGCATCAAAGACCAACTTTGCACTGATAGGAACTTTTGGCTCTCTACTTTGGGCCACAGCACCGGGCAGAGAGGAGGCAGATTGGTATCGAAGGAGGCTGGGCGAATATCGCTGGACCCTCGGCGTGTCCTGTAAAGGTGGCGGGGCTGAAGGTGGTGGCAACGCCCGGCTAACAGAATTCGCCATGGGTATGCTTGACACCTCGACCGGGCTTCTGAAAGCCCTCCCCGAGAAACCAGCATTAAGCAGAGTCGGGAGCGAGAGTGAGAATCTTGGCGGTAGTCAGCGACAAAGAAATATCGCAGAGGGATACGGCTATGGATCTTACAGCAACGGAGGTGGATTCGGTATTGGTGCTGCGAGGGATGGGAGCGTAGGGAGTTATGGTGTTGATAGAGATGGGGATACGGATACGGGTTTGGCGATGAAGAGTGGACTTGCCAGTCCGAGTACGAGTGTTAGCTCTAGCGAAGAGAGTGCGGCGGGCGACGAAGCCTTTTCAGCGCCACAGGGGGGGTATGGTGGAAGGGGTAACGGGGCATATTGATGCGATGCGATGTGATCCGATGTGATGATTTTTTGTATTTTGCATGTTATGATGGGATGAGCGATATTGGTTATATACACATTGGTTGCATTGCAAGGATATCAGGAATAAGCTTTTGGGATTTTGTATAGAGAGTTATATGACATGTTAGAAATTCATGTACATTCATGATATTCTTTCTATGGTGTTTTCGCTCATCGACATCGACTTCCACTACTTCTACTGTGAGCATGAGCTGAGTTTGTTGTTGCCTGCCTCAAAGACAATAACTTTCCATACCCAGCGAAGAGGCCCCCCCTTCTCTCTCTCTCTGAAATGTCCTCAACATCAAACCCCCATAATAAATCCTCACAATTTGATTACCCCCTCCCCTATTCCTTGACGTAGGTAAGTAGAAGTCACTCGGGTTACCGAGAGAGGAAAATAAGCATGCACGTGATACCGTGAGTTTTCGCGTGCTCTTCGTGTTTGTTACCCCTTATTCAAGTAATCCTTGCCCTGTCTCCCTGTCTCTTATCAGACACGGGTCTCGGTAAGGAACAGCATCCAATCGATCCAGTATCATTCATCTGCTTGCTACAATCAGCTCATAGGTCAACGGTTTGTTCACGGTGTATATTTTCCCCTCACCAAGAAGTCATATTCTACACCGATCTCTTTCAACCTCCTTTGACTTCCTGTTTACAAACATATCCTCAGTGAATATATATGAAACTACAAAAATAGACACCAGGTAGTGGTCATGGCACCTCCCAACTTTCCAAATGGCATGTCCCTCCACGACATCGGGATAGCTGCTCTCAAATACCCAGCACTAGCCAAACCACCCGCCGACGTCCCGCTCGGAAACATCGTCGGAGCACTTCAATACCAACCCCGAAGCACCCAAAACCACCAGGTCGCTCAAATCGCCTCGCAGTATCTCGACGCTCTCCTCGCCTACCAAGCCAGCGACGACGAGCCGACCCTCCACGATCCCACCGATCCCCAGTACTACATCTCGAGCGCCCTCATCCTCCTCAACTTCCTCGCCAGCAGCAGTCCCGATGTCTGCAAGCGCACCGCCGCACACCCCACCATCACCAACGCCGTGATCGAGAAGCTGCTCACGCCGGACTTCGTCACCGACATGAAGAAGGTCGTTCGGCCACCGGGTAACTACGGTATTCCGCCCGCGAAGTTCGACGACGATTTCGGCTCTCTCTTGCAGTTTCTCTCGACCATGCTTCTGTATCGCGCCGAGATGGAATCGCTGCATCCGAGGATCGAGGAGTTGATTCCGAAGCTGAAGGAGTGGGAGCAAACGTACAAGAATAGCGCGACGAGAACGATAAGTGCTGCGTCTGAGCGGATGGTAGATCAGATTCAGGGCTTGGATCCCGTGATGATTGCCATGATGAGAAAATGCAGGAGCAGAATGTTGTCTGTGGTTGAAGTTTGATAATCTTCGGGAGTAGTAGAGGGTATATATACTCGTTTCATAGAGCGTATGTAGTAGAGCTCTGTCAGTAAGGTGTATTTCATTAGGAGTGATATCATTTGGTAGTGTTCTAATGTGAGTTGAGAAGGGCCATCTTAGAGCGGGAATAAGACAAATATATGATCTTCAGAGGATACAAGAAAGAGTTGAGATACCTATACTACTACAAATCAAGATCGAAAGCAGATTGAGAATGAAATATTTCATATTTTAGACATACTTATGAATTTCAAGACATTATTTGCAATACTATATCACTCGTCCTTCCCTTGAGGATATCTTCAACATTCAACCCCCCCCCCTCCCCCTCATATCATGTCATCTCTACAATAGCAGCACTTAACAACCTTAGAGAATAGTCCACCAGGCTAAAGGCAATAAAATAAACCACACGTTGAAATCCATCTCTGGACCAGGTGTATGCAGAAACTTCAAGCTTAACCTGCGAACTTTCGGAACTAATCGTACCACTCAAATCATCTCATCTATGCAAAACTTCGAATCCAACTATAAACATCATTAAATACCATCACTCCAACGAGGCTAGCTCGAGCTGAAGCCGATAAAGCAAACACCTAGACTCAGCTCACCCCCGAGGGAGAAGCGTTAATTTCGCGCCAGACATTTACTTATTTACTTATATCTATCAAACTCCTCGAAGTGAAAGCTCTGCTTAAGGAGTGAGATGAGCAGCTATCTCGTTGAGCTCAAGGTGTACATGTTGTCTGCTGTATGATGCTTACGCTTAATTTTTTCGAGGTAGGTGTAATGGGTGTCAGAGGAAGAGATGTAGTGAAATTGGGAATATGAGTTGTTTGAAATATTAATGTGTAGCAATATGGCAATATTGGATTGGACGGGTGGATGGATGTATGTAATGGCGAAACGACTTTCCTCTTCGAGTTTACGACTGGACTACTAGCCTACATTCTCAAAAGAATTTTCAGAGAAAAGGACAGCCTCAAGAATAGGCGACAACTTATTAACTAAATTAGAAGAATTGAAAGTGAAGATCAGCCATGGTGTACTACATTACAGCTGTTATAATCGAGAATTAACAGGCTGCTGAAGTTCTCCCAACATGAATAAAGTTTTGCAGAGTCAGAAAAGAATAGAAGTGCTTTTTATATAGTTAGTGATGTCATATACCAACGGTAGGTAGGTAGGTATCCGTATTCTGGAAATGTCGATGCCTGCTTTTGTGAATTCGAACTCTGAACTTGGGAAGAGTCGAAGATGACTAATTATACAGTATATAGTAATAAAGGCATGCAACTTTTATATAGTACAGTACAGTACAGTACTAATTTCGTATACGGTAATAAGAACGGCAATAGGATCCGAGAAAACCAACCCCTCCTCCCCCCCCGTTCACCCCCACGCCAATGATCCATGTGAAAGGCAAACTTTCTTCCTTCCTTCCCCACAAAAACACACCCACATATACATACAAATCCCAGAAATGTGGTGCTAGAGTACAGTAGTAGTAGGTGCATAAAATTATAAAGGGTGGCTCATATGCATGCATGGATTTTGTGCCACGATCGGATGAATCGGAATCGGTCCTATGAGAGGAGAGATGCAGGAATGGGGGGGAGGGAAGGGGGGAAAGGTGGGGGGTTTTGTAGATACATAGGTAAGAGGAGAGGAGAGGAGAGGCAAAGAGAGGAGAGAACGGAACTAATAAGTAGGCCAGGGACTTTTGCGCCATGGCTTGGAATGATGTCTGTATGTTACTTATTTACGTACTTACTTGTACTGTAGAGTAAATGAGTCTAGCTAGCTAGCTTGTTAATTGTTTGTTCGCTGTACAGTATAGTAAGCGGTCGAATCTCGAATTATAAACAACAGGGGAGGGAGCGAGGGAGCTAGGGAGAATTGTAATGAGATCGAGATCGAGATCGAGATTCTCGCTCACACGTGCATTATTACCTCTTTCAATGATGATACTATATGATGATAGCCTGGCAGGTACAGTGAGGCAAGGGTAGGGTAGGGTAGACTTGCTTTTCCTTTTCTAGAAAGCTAATTAATTGTTTTGTTTTGGATATATATATCGCAGTTTCTGGTTCTCGGTGAAAAGAGAGAGAGAGAGAAGAGAGAAGAAGAGAGTAGTTAACCTCCCCTCCTACTGTTATTTTCTTGGGATAGTTGTACATTACTGTACTGTACTTACTGCATTGCGAAGGGTTAGTTGTGGAAATAATTTGATAATATGTGGACACAGTGGACTACATATTACAGTGCTGCAGTGAAGTATTCTTGGACAGACAACATAACTACGCGTGGGGGGTTCCTGACCAAAGCAGGAAGATCCAGGAACAACAATGGATCTTCTTCTTTTTGCATGGGGGTCAGGGAAAATAAGATTCCTATTCTTCTTCTTCTTCTCTTTTTTTCTTCTTCTGAGAAGTATTCAAGTTTACAGATCTTTGACATTTCACAGTACATTTATGCTGCATAATATCTACTTTATGTACCCAGAGTGTCGATATAGTATAGTATAGTATCATCGGCTACAAACGGACGACAAGATAACAGATCAAACAGTACAGTACAATACATACAGTACATAAAACCCCAACCCCCACACACGATCAATACAGTACTGTACAATGCCCCTCGGATCTGATAAAAAAAGAGGGTCATACTGGTTTTGATATTCACACAAGCATGCATGTATCCGGTATTTTATTATTGATATTTTTTTGGGAGGGGGGGAATCTTTGTAAAGGGGGCAGGTCGTTACTGTATGTACTGTACTGTACTGTACACCAAAAGGAAAAATTCTACTGTAGATACAAATATATCTGAATTGACCCAAAAAAATGCTCCCCCTTGCCCCTCCCCCTCCCCCTCCCCCTAAAAAAAGAAAATAATATATGCCGGCATATACAGTACAGTAATGTAAACAGTAGCTCGTTCCTCGGTATTAGGTACATTACTGTACAGTACATTCGAACGTAGAATAAACAGTACATATACTTATAAACTGTAAATGGCATCGATATCATGATCTATCTATCTCACCTTGATGGCTGAACTTGATTACTATACTTATACTTATACTGCTGCACAAACGTACCCATATACATACATATATATTATACAGCATCTACCATCTCTAAACCATCACTGTAGCCTGGTGGCCCATCACCATGCATATGCATCCCATCATCCTACAATAATACATCATGTAGGTCCTCAACCTCGGACCTACTATATATTAATGTTTATGTAATAGCCGCTGACTATTGGATCCTTCCCTCCCTTCCCTCCCCTCCCTCCCCCGCACTGTCGTGCTACTCTGCAGTGCACTCATACTGTACCCAAACCATACCCAAACCTCTAACCCATCCATCTCGTGACCAATTCCAAGAAGGAAGTGGAAGTGCATGTTCAGCAGGGAAAGGACAGGGACAGGGACAGGGATATACATATCTTTTTCTTTTGATATCATATTTTTTCTTTTTCATATCATATTTTTTTTAAATCATCCCTGTCGTTGTGATGTTGTGGAAGGTCGATGAGAGAGAGAGGGAATTAGGGAAAGAGAGAGATTGTTTGTGTGTGCAGAAGATACTGTACATGTACTGTAGATGAATGTGGAATGGAAAGGAAGGGGAAGGGTACGCTGGGTCAAGATATAAAAATAAAAAATAAAAAATAAAAAAGGATATAACGAGTGCAATAAAGAATTGAATATTAGTAGTACTGTAGTAGTATGATCTTTATCCCATCCTATCCCATCCTACTGTACTGCTCAGCCTTCTCCGCCTGATACACTCCCGAGTCCCAACCTGACCCGACCTGACCTGACCTAACCTGTGCCCTGGAATAAAATAATACCTCACACCTTCATCACCAAACTGCCTTACCTGCCTTGCCTTGCCTTGCCTTGCCTTGTCAAATTCTGGTCAATAATAATCAATCAATCCCATTCACAGTACAGTACTATTCGAACAACCTCGGGACTAGCTGACCCAGCTAACTAACTAACTAGCCAACCTGAGAAGCGAAAAACTCATACAGTACCGTGCAGTACTTCGTACATAGCGTGGGGGCGGGTCATCGCTCTGACGCCGACGCTGACCTGACAACGCCCACTTTCATTGATTATTACAGTATTGAATTGAATTCAGCCTTTCCTCTAAACGGAATCACACAGAGCTAGGCTTCCTCTTTTGATTGATCAGCAGGCTTTTCCCCTTTCCCCCTTTTGAGGTTCGTTCCTCACTTTTTTTCCCTCTCTCTCTCTCTCTCTCTCTCTCTTTTGTTGGTTTTCCATCCTCCTTTCTTGTACTTGCTATTCTAGCAAAGGGAAGGTCGATGAGCCATGATCCTAGCCCCTGTCCCTTGGCCTGGCGTTGGTGTTGGTAGTTGGATATATTATTTAGAGGTTTTGATGGATCGAATAATAATGTTACTTACTACTACAGTACTGTATCAATAGTCTGCAGCTGGGCTGTTGCTGTTCCTCCTTTCGACCCTAAGCTGCGTATACATAAGCGAAGGAGGACAAACCCCGCGAATTGTTCGGTCATCCTGGTCAGCCGACTACACAACCTTCTTTTTGCGCCCAGATCATGATCAGATCAGATTCTCTTTCTCTTTCAGTAGCTCCACATCTCTACCTATCAACACGAGAAGATGCTCTTTCATACCATCCATCATTCGTCGTCTATACGTCGCTGCAAGTCGGTCATCCAAAGACTTGCAGCGCGTCACCCGAGTCAGCTGGTACATGCATGTGGAAAGAGAGTGGTGCTGCGGTGAGATGTGGTGAGATAGATACTGTACAGCAGATGCATTTTTGAGCCTCTTTTTTTCTCTCTTTGCTTTTGCGGCCACCAAGAAGAGACGAGCTCGAGAGACGCCCTGAGTGAGATCCTCGCTTCAACCCGGTCTCCTTGCGCGCGTGCCAGAGGCTTGGGAAGAAGCAAAGATACCAGATAGCTGACCCACTAATCAATGATTGTGGCAAAGTATGAAAGGAGCCGGGGAGAGAGTGTAAGCGCGCCTCTTAGTCGTCAACAAAAACATAGGAAAAGGGGGTGAGGTCATTGCCGGTCACAATCCACTCTTGACCTGATGAACGCCCCATAGAATGGTACGAAGTGGAAGGACTTTTCTTTCTCATTTGCTTTACAGTACCTTTATTGGCTGCAGACAGATATGGACCTCGTCTCTTTGGACAATTCATCTTCAAAAATTGCAACGTTGCTGATGATCACCTGCTGCTGGCTTTGGCTCCACACAGCGAATCTCAAAATATGTTGTTACAGTTCTCACAATTTAGGATCAAAATTCCCACTACTGCAACCAGCTTGGCTGCAGTATTTGCAAGTTCAGAGTAAATAGTTGGCCGCACGCCCGTTAGACCCTGTCCTGCCCTGCCTTTCCCTGGGCTGAAGCAAGAGTGAGAATGCCACGAGGCCCCAAGGTGGTCACAAATCCAAGATCCACCCCCACACTAACCCCTACGTAAACGAGTCCTTGGTATATTCGCATACCCGGCTTCACTCTTACACATTGCCTGAGTTGCCTGCGCCACCCCAGGAACCAAAAAATAAATACTTAATCCCGGTGAAAGGACGTCTGTTGTCAATCCCAAAAAAAAGTACAGTAAAATCAAAAAGTTCAAAGTTCAAGATTCAAAAGACAAGACACTTGCCTCGTTCTCAACCCTGACCCTCCTCCTCTTATTTTCAATCTTTGTTTTATGCTATCCCCAATCTTAAATAAGTGCTCCGTTCCAACGCAGATCTTTGAACCGTCAGCTTAAGCCCCATCTAACTCGGACCGGCTGGCACTATCTTCCTAGTTCGCCCATTGTACTCCACCAATTCCTCTAGCAAGGCCCCATTTCTTCTCCATATATACTGGTACCCCACCATATATCATAGATCATGTCTCCTCATAACGACGCACCTTCGCCTGCCGGTAGCTTCACGCACACTTTCAGCATGTCTTTCCGTCCTGTTGCAGGCTCTGGCCTTCGAAATTCGAGCAGTAACACCAATAGCGTCTACTCAGAGTCGCCTTTAAACGAGTCCCAATACAGTTCTTCATACAGCAGCACCTCTCTTGATACCGACGACCATGTCTCTAGGCCATTGGTCCCCGGCGTGTACGTCCCAACAGTCTGCTTCTTCGATCCTGTCACCGAGGATCTCGATACCGCAACAATTGGCTCGCATGCCGTGCGTCTTGCCAAAGCGGGTGTGACCGGCCTCACAACACAGGGCTCCAATGGCGAGGCTGTCCACCTCACCCATTCCGAACGCCAGACGGTGACACAAACCACGCGCTCTGCCCTGAATGAAGCCGGATTCTCCAATCTCCCTGTCCTTGTAGGCTGCGGCGCTCAATCAGTGCGCGAAACGGTTCAATACTGCCGCGAGGCATACGCCGCTGGCGGCGACTATGCCCTCATCCTCCCTCCCTCGTACTACGCCCCCCTATTCTCCCCCGCATCCGCGAGCGTCATTGAATTCTTCAACGCCGTCGCAGACCAGTCGCCAATTCCTCTCCTTATTTACAACTATCCTGGTGCAGTGTCTGGAATGGACCTTTCATCCGACGTCATAATCCAGCTCTCGGCACACCCGAACATTGTCGGTGTCAAGCTGACATGCGGCAATACCGGCAAGCTAAATAGAATCGTGGCGGCGACGAAGGGGGCCAAACCACATTCACTCAGTTCTGCCCCACCATTCCTGGTGCTGGGAGGAAGTGCAGATTTCACGCTGCAAAGCTTGATTGGCGGTGGTCATGGCATCTTGGCTGGGCTGGCGAATATCTCGCCGAAAGCGTGCATGGAAATTGTGCGCCTGTATCGCGAAGGAAAGCTAGCCGAGGCGCAGAAGTTGCAGGAGGTTGTCGCTCGTGGTGACTGGGCCGCTATACAGGGTGGTATTGTGAGCACGAAGGCCGGTTTAGAGAGCTGGCTGGGCTATGGTGGATACGCACGCAGTCCCTTACCGCGTCCAACCAGCAACGAGAGTGCAAAGTGGAAGGAAGGCTTCAGAGAGCTGTTTTTATTGGAGAAGAGCCTGTAGGTAAAAGCACCTGACCCCGTTGAGCACATGAGCAGTGATGGAGTTATTCGGATGCACGCACATACATTCCTGGATAGGCTGGCTCTATTATCCCTCAGGAAAAGAAAGTCTCCGAGGTGGCCTTTTTGCTTTGCTTTGTTTCCGCGTTAGCATCTAGGGATTATTTTGATAGGATGAAACGAGTCAAACGACGGGGTTTCTTCAAGGGCTTATGTTGGATATGGGCCTCGGGAGGTGCAATTTCTTCTTTGGTGTCTGCATTATCGGGTGGCCTATTTGTTGCGTGCTTTGTTGTTGTTGCTTTTGTCTCGTTTTCCGGTTCCAATTATCTTCAACAAAAGTTCTCGAGGCTGGACAGCACCTGCTGCACAAAAGCAAATCAGTTCTTGGATATAGCTTCACGGAAAGATTAGATACCTATCTAGACAGAGACCGAAAGCTCCACAGCGCATACGGTCCTTTTCTGGTCCTTGCCTTCCCTAGCAAAATTAGTTGGTTCAAACTCGTACTTGGGCTCCTATTCGGATGACATAGACCTAGCATTCGTATCTCACTCACATGAAACCTCCAACCCCTCATAGTCTGTCGATAGTCAAAATATCGACATCCCAAGGGGACCATTTCGATCTGTTCTGTATCTATTTGCGTTGTCCAATCGCCTTCAACCTCAGTAATTCGTGCCTGGGCGACATATTCCCATCTCCCTGGCCTAGAATCTATTGGTGAAGCGAATTCTTCGAAATACTTCACCAGATTCAATTACCATTGCATCTGGTCGGAAGCCAAGTACGGATGGTCCTTCATCAAGCAAGATTCGTATCTCAAGAAGTATCTCGTCCAGGGTAAGCGGCCTTGCTGACGCCCGAGGGAGAACCACAAAGCCAGGCAGTTCCATCATCGCAACTAAACAGAATAGAAACCGGAGCAGTCAAATGAAATACTAAGTGCGAAGGTGAGTGATGCCAGTGGAGAGAGTTGATGCAATGCGCTTTAGGGTAAATGGGTGGGAAAATTTAAGTAAGAGGGAGGTGATGAATGAGCGGTGGGACTTGTGTTGCTGAGAAATATGTGTACGGAAAAGAGCCGTGAAGAAAATTCTGACAAGGTGGCAGTTTCCGTATCAAGAGCAGAATAATTAATGTGCAGAAAGCATAGACGAGTAAGGGTCGCTTATGGATAGATAAGCGGCAGGAGCAGAAACAGTGACAGGCAGCACTTGCTGTGGTATCTACGAGGAAATGCAATTAAGCTGGCTGATGCGACGTAGGTCGATGGGAAGAGGACTCAATTAAAGTCTCCTCATCTATTACAGAACAGGGCAATTAATTACAATTAGAGAGTCGGGTATACACACTCCTCCGCAGCTAATACTTACTTCAAACCATCCATGCAAATGCAAATATAAACATCGGCTACGAAGCTTGTCCTAAACTCAGAAATCTCGGCAAAGTTCATCTCTCGGCTCAAATGCTCCAGACAGAGCACGTCCAAAAAATATATCTCATACAGAGAAGGTTCGCACGGGTGCTCGCGCGCGCAAATTACAAAAATCTCTTTCGAATATAGGTCTCCAAGCCTCGACACATAAACATCAATACCATCAATACGTTATATATCATGCACTTCCTCCGCTTCATGCTCAGAGGAACAGACCGAAGACACCTGCGACGACGAAGAGAGTGAACCCGCTGACACGGAGGATCTCTGCACCGCTAGTTCCCAGCGCTGTAGATCCTACAAACGGCTTCGTCGTCGTTGCGACCTGGCTGTTTGTCCCAATGGCTGCGCTTGATGCCAACGTTGCGCTGATATAGCTCGTGCTAGAGTTGCTATAAGTTGTGCTCGATGTGGTATTCGCGAAGAGGTGGGTAGAGGTAGCATAAGTAGTTGGGAGCTGAGCCTCGCTACTCGTAGAAGTCGTGGATGCGGAGTAAGAAGACGGGGATGAGGTGCTGGAACTGGAGCTGGAACTGGAGCTTGAGGTCAATGTCGAGCTCGAGCTTAAGCTCGTTGACGTAGAAGCTGTCAGGCTCGCGATGTCATAGGTCTTCATGGTTGCGACAGTGATGGTCGCATCGGGCTGCCCGAGCGATGCTGTTGCAGTAGGCGACCAGACAGAGAATGAGAACGTGCCACAGCTGGAATCGAGCGAGCCGGTTCCCCAGATAGACTTGTCGTCCTTGTCGCCTAGTTCTCGTCAGTATCTATCGATTACAACTGCGACCACCGCCGACTTACATCCATCCACCAGAGACTTGAAGCCAGTCAAGCAGCACGCTAACGAGCAATCGCCGGCTGATGCGACCGAGAAGCTCAAAGCGATAACTGGGGAGTCATAAAGTTTCTGTTTGGTGGCAAAGTTGGCTGTTGACAACTCATCACAAAAGTCATTGTAGAGATAAGGTAGCTTCTGGGATGCGTAGCCAGTCGAATCCGACGATGCGATGCAGCTTGGGGTCGAAGCGGCGATGATAGGGACAACGAAGCTCGCAGCGAGCGCAAGAAGTGAAGTTGGAAGCATCCTGTGGTTCGATGGGTAAGGAGTGTGGTGTCTAAGTTTGCGACAGATTGAACTTAAGAGGTCAAAAAATGGCTGTTCGTGCTGCTCTGTTGATGATTTCGAGGCCTGAGTAATCGGATTTCCAGTAGTTTGACCAAATAGACATATTCTGATTGCAAAGTACCGGGGGAGAACGAAGATCAGATTCACAAAGGAGTGTTGGTTTCTCGAATGAGTTGTGTGTGTGAGCGGTTGCACGTTGTCTCTCGGGAGGATGCAGCTGCGAACAAGGCTTTGAGGGCACCAAGTGGCTAGCGAGGTTGACGATCAGTTACTGTACTTTGCGGAAGGTATCCCAAACTTTAGAGAAAGGTATGATTGCGATCGCACGAAAGTGAAGAGAAACCGCCCTAGGGTTTCCAAAAGAGAGACTACTTTGTGTGTGAAAGAGAGAGAGAGAGAGGGAAAGAGTGCAAGAGAGGAAATTGGGAAGTGGGAAAAGTAGGTGTGCTGCAGATGTTTCGAGATTGCGGGTGTTGGAGGTGGAGCCGATAGGGGGGAAGAGGGGTCCATTAAACCAGGGGTTTGAGCGAATTGATTGGTTGATTTTATCGGTTGCAGGTCAGCCACCAGATTGCGATTGTGACGGCGCCAGGGGAACGGCGGCACAGCCATGAGGGTGAGTGTGAGTGTGCCCGTGGGCATAAAACACTAAAAGCAAAGGGTCCTCGACCCACTATTAAGCAAAGTGCGCAATTTCGGTGCAAATTATTGGCGTCTACACCGCTGAAGCGCTTGTAGCAATAACAATTGTGAGCCTGTGAGTCTGATAGCCTGAATTCCATTGATATAACCTGCGAAAAACAGCGCTGTTATATGGGTTCTGAGGAGGCAGACCCTATGCAAAATAATCATAGTCGTTGAAGAAATATTGACTCAACTGTAAGCCTCCAGGCTTGTTACAGCCAACCGAAGAATAGCCTTCATGATGACATTGATCTGTACAATAAAAGCCAACTTGAGAAATGAAAACACAACAAACTGTATCTGCCTGTAGTTCTAGAATTCTTACCCGGCTCCCTCTAATTATGTAGCACCTGGGTTTGAAGCTCTACGGCTATGGTTGGGCGGGCCACTGAATCTGTACCTCGCTTACGCCCACCTCGCCTCGTCTAAATATTTACACTTCTGCACTACAGTAACGGGGGGGGAGGGAGTTGGGAAATCCCTGTTCTCAAAAAAGACGAGTTTGTGAGTTGCGAATAATGGCTAATAAAAAGGGTTCTCTATTACCTAAGATAATGGATTTGCTTTACAGTAAATAAAATCCTGGAATCTGGCCATCATGCCTTTCGCAGCTGGTATCCGGAGTCCTTCGATTCTCCGAAACGACAATTGAATGGCGTCGTACGTGCGTATCTGCTCTATTAGTCATAACTACTAGTAATTTTTTGGATACATAATAATGGCGTCGAACTGGTTTCCTTCAGGCACAAAGGATGAAAATGGAGGGAGACTAGATATCAAGTCTCTTTTAGCTGTCATCGGCGAGAGTTCCATCGAGGAACAGTCCCGGTGTAGAGCCCGCGGGCTATGTCTTCATTGCATCTGACGAGCAGAAAGGTCCCCTCTCGTGTGCGAATCACCACATCTCTAGCTGGGACCTTAGATTTGAAAGAGCGTTTTTATATGAGAACAGGCTACCACCATGATGCGTAGCCTACGATCGAGGAGGCCTCAGGCCAGCGATATAGTATATACAGCCACAGTTGCAGTACCATCTTGCAGTAGCACTGTTCCAATAATCAATCCAATTGTGACGAGGAAAGACGAGACGGAAAGGATATCGAGCGTCAAAGTTCCAGTCCTAAAAAAAAATTAATAAGAGCGCGCACCACCGGCCTTGTTGACATGGTCGCCAGTATTTAGCGAATCCCGACGACCGGGCCGATCTACCTCCCTCGCCTACGTCGCGTAGACATAAATAACGAAATAACAAGTTTGTGTTTAACGATTCGGCGAGCTCTGGTGGCCAAGTGGTCATGAGCTGACGCACTAACCTGAAGCGTAAGTTAGGTTAGACCGCGTTGGGTAAAATCCCGTACGAATAAACGTATCCTCTAAAAAATCGGTTCGCCCGGTTATTCTAAGTTGGGCCCAACTCTCTGGCCCCTTCTGAGTTTTTGTCTTTTTTGGGGATTTTTTTTTGGAGGTGTTGACTCTTTTTTTGAGGGGGTCTTTTTTGGTTATGGGGGATATATTAAGTCTGCGAGGAACCACCTTAGCGCGTCTGTTTCTGTTTCTCTTACTAGTTAGGGAGTAATTCTCAAGCTTTCTTTTCGTATTGTGAGATTCTCGCTGGTCGATTCTTGATTTGCCTAGTAACGTTGAATCGACCAACGAGCTTCTGATTGTTATCGAGAGAAATCTTCGGATACGTATAACAATTATTCTTCACGGTTCGAATCAACTCATCTCCAATTCCATATCCTAGGAAGTATCGCAGTAGAAGATGTACAGACCATAACCATGAAAATCATTTGAAGTGTCAGCTCCAGCAAATCAAGATTCAAGACGTCTATTGAAACAGGCTTATCTCACAAACCCCCCTTCTTCTCAACTCAATAATCAACGGTATCTTCCCGTCCAACAAACACCAGAGGTATCCTTGCTTTGCTTGCTAATAGGCAGTAATAAGTCTATCATCAAAGAAGCCCGTTATCTCAAGTGGTATTTATACAACGGAAAGGGGGTTCGTAACGTTCGTTACATACATAGCCGAAAGTCAAAGCTAAAGTCAAAGCCAAAGTCAACTTCAACGCAAAGAGGAATATGAATTAGACTTTCTACATTCCATTATATTAGTGGAACTTCTAAAATATAAACTTAGCTGCAGGCTGCAGCGCGTGAGGAGTAAAAGTCCACGCTCTGACCACGCTGCGCTGCGAGAATTAATTATCCAACATAATCAATCTTGGCCAAGACTTTGTTCATGATATATATTGAATAATTGGTTTTATTATTGTCATATGACGATGATAGCGTTCAACCTGGTCTTTAGAATATTGTATCATAGATAGTCTGCAAGTGCTTGGGGAAGCTGAAAAAATTAAGCGCGAGTGCCCTGTACTGTATTGCTTCAGCTTAGTATTCCCACTGATAGCTTTCGCTACCTCCAACAATATATGTGTTATGAGTGGATTCACAAGACAAGAGACAAAAGCCAAATCAATGTGCAGAAGAAGAACAGTGATATGAAGCATCTCATCTCATTAGGTAATACGTATCTCATCATCAATCATACCGATCACGCTTGACCACCCATCCAATCTTCAAGCCCCAAGTTCTCGGACTTTGCTATTGATGTAGTAAACTCCTGTTCCCAATGCACCATCCTTTATCCGTAGCCGTCATGATTAATTATGCTTACACCCAACCCAGTCTATCATACACAATTCCCCCCCTCATGCCCCATAGCCTTGCCAGCCAGCGTTCTGTCTCCGTGACCGGAAATAATCATAGGACATGGGATCATTGTCTTGTTCTTCTTGCGGTAAGCCACCATAGCCCTGAGGGCCACCGCCCAAGAAACCTGGTGCGTGTCGTTCTTGATTTGCATCCATGACGTTAGAATGACCGACGGCGCCTGGCGTGGAAATAGGCGGCTCTGCGGCGCCAGAAATGAGATTCGTCTCACTGTCGTTTCTGTGCCTGTAGGGGTGATATCCGATCGCCCCGATGTCACCCTGTGCATCGTAAGATACGCCGGAAAATTTACGATCGTTCTGGCCGGGTACTGGTGGCGCACCCATTCCTCCCAGGTGTTGCGGGAGAGTTGGAGTTCCGGGTCGAGAGTCGGCGCTGTATAGTGTCGAGCTACCTGGCGTGTCTGAGCGGATAATGTCCTCTGCTCTGCCGTAGATACCGCCACCACCACCGTGCTCCTCCCCAAACTCGTGTCGGCCTTTGAAATATGCAAAATCGAGCTTGTTCTCAGGAACCATCTCGAAACCGGGGACTCCGCCGGGAGCTTTCTTACCTACATGCCCGGCTTGCATGGGATTCAGTGCGTAGGTATCGGAGTAGCCGGAGACGGAAGCGGAGTCGCTAGAGCCAACCGTATTGCCATCTGTGAGGCGGCCGCCATATATTGAAGCGAGTTTGTTCTGTGCCTTTGCGTGGACCATTGGTGTAATCAATGGACGGTACAGTGCAGGATGGCCGAATCGAGCTGCAAGTCTGTCTCTCTTGCCATCAAAGAGTTTAGAGCGGTCAGCCTCGATGTCTTTTCGCATGCCTGCTTGGACGTAGTAGTGTATCTTATCGTCATAGCTGGATTTGCAGAACCATTTGAAAGCTAGCATAAGGAGTGGGAGGGGAACGATGGCATATGCTTCCATATGTGCACCATCACCATGAACCCAGACTGAAAGGAAGACAACCAAGTTGGACAAAATCGAAGCGAAGACAATCCGATTGAAGAACATGCGCCAAAACATACCGCCAGACTCGGTCTTCGTGATGAAGATGTAGAGAAGCAGGTATTTCTTAAGATATACATCAAGGGTAAAATAGAGGGCACATGCTGGAATAGCAAGTGGTTGAATAGTAGCAAAACAGAGTGTGACTGTGCTATAGAACAAGAAATAATTATAGTAGGAGGCATAGTCGAACGCAGGCGGTGCTGTAAGTTCGATCATTTCTCGGGGTGTTGGACTGGAGAACTTTCGAATGCAGAAACTCCACACCAATGTCCATAGCTGAGCCAAGTCAACGGCTGCTCCCAAGTTGCGCTGAAGCAACCAAGTAATCCAGAAAGGAGAAATGTTGCAGAGCGAGATGAAGAGTGCCTGTGCAAAATTGGCATCTTGAATCGCTTGCCATGCATCCTTCCCGCTGTTGGTGTTTTCAATAACGGTTGAAACAAATGTCCAAACTGTGCTGAACATGGAGAACACGATTAGGAAGTTGAATACGAAGAACGTATAGAGCTTTCCGGCGACATGTCGTTCACGGGCAGTCTTCGTCCGGTCTCCAGCTCTGACTGCAAGACGACGGAATATTATAGGCAGAACCAGATATACCAAGGAAGTGATAGCCGGAGAAGCCACACCCTGAACGATTGACCACCAAGTTGTGTGACGTTCAAGAGAGGTCTGAAAGGCGGGCCATACATGCCCAAGATTTGCCAAACTAATCACAAAAATCGATATCATCGCATTTGGCGCAATCCATGCTAGAGTCAAGACGGTCACCCAGATGTTATTTATAATCCGTCGACTACGTCTGTGTGACTTGTTCAGAGGCATATTCTTCCAGATGATATCATTAGGCCTCGGGGCCAAGACAATTGTCGTGCCTTGAGGGTGCTTTTTCTTGGCTGCATAGGCAATACTATGGGCCTCATGAATATCCTCATAACTTGCGAATCCATAGGACAGCGGATTTCTGTGGTCAACTGTGAGGCGTACTTCTTTGATTTCCAACTCCAATTGCTTTATGCGATTCGTAAGATACTCGATCGCGTCCTGCTTCTGTCCCTTTGGATATGTACCCCAATTTGGATCATCTTTCGAAGGCTTGCACTTTGGTCGACGGGCGGGCAGATTATTCGGATCCTTGAGGTACTTTGCTAAATAACTTTCGAGTTCTCGGACAGTTTGATTGTGCTGCTCAATAAGCTCTGGCAACTCCTTCACATTTCGTGCGATTGCGGTTCTTGAGAACGATGAAGTTGGTACAACTGCATCGATCAATCTTCCAATGCCCTCGTCTGAGCGGCAATCTTTAGGAATATCGTTGATCTAACAATATGTCAGCAGACTCTTAGCAGAATACTCCATTGCTCGTTACCATCAAAGTTCGGGCATGCAAGCTTGCACGATACTCAGGGCTATCGTAGTATTGCCTTCGCAACCTGAGTATCGCTCTGTAGTTCCACCACAGGAACCCGGCAATGACGATATTGAAAATCCAGGCACAGATGGTCATGCCCCAATTTGCGTTTCCAAACGTGTTGACTGGTGTCACTCTAGCAAGCGCTGTCGCTGTGGCGAATTGCCCCTTAGCCAAGTTAATCGGAATCAAAATGCCACATCCAATGATAGTCATGACCAGGAAGATGTTTCGGCACATCATTAGAATCCGTAGAAAGACCACGGCATCCAGGCCAATCAGGCCAATCAAGTCATGCTCCTTTGTCTTCAAAATTGGCGACACCCACGAAAATATGCCTTTGCCCAACGGTGGAGGAGCATGCTTGTCATCAGCAATTTTCAGCTTCGGTGCATATACGAGGGAGTTGTAAGGTCGAAGGGCGGAGAAACCGATGGCGAGGAGGAGGGTAAAGCCAACTGAGGTTCCCAAACTTGCGTAAACCGAATTTTGTGCCAGCTATGAAAGGTTAGACATGCCACCAAGAGTAAGGGCTGGCAGAACATGCCTGCGCCGAGAAAGGGTTCTTTAGAAGATCCAAAAGCTTCTCTGCTCCCGTCTCCTCTACCCTCCTGATGAGGGTATCGACATACTTGATAGCGTCCATGGTAAAAAGCGAGTGGCTATGACAAGCCAGGGGCCAGACAAGATGTGTATATTTGTGACCCGCTGCAAGAAGTCTTTTGAACGTCTCTCGAGGCAAAGGGAAGTTATATTTGGCTACCAGCCGGAGGTGATAGGTTTGTTGTTGGGTTGGTACAGGTGAAGTTTCTCGAGTTCGGTTGTACGAAGTGCTCCCTTGATGATTAGATACGGGATTGACAAAGGAAGAAGCAGGGATGTATGTAGTGGAATGTCACACGCCCACCCCTCTCAACAAAGAGTCCAATCCAGAAAATTGGGAAGGCAAACGATAAAGGAAAAAAGGAAATGAGGATAAAGATGAGAACGATGAAGTTGAAGGAGGAGGAAGGGAAAGAGGAGGAAGAAAAGGTTGGTACTGTAGAAGGAGAAGAACAAGAAGGATAGTGTGAGGAAGAGGAGCAGAGTGGGGGAAGGGGGAGGGGGGTTGAAGAAAAGGAGAGACAAGAGTTTGAATCAAGGATCACAAGGATTGTAGATCAATAATGCACCAAGTGTATTAGTATTCTGATCATAAATCCATGGTGTACCCTTGAATACTGTACTAACTTCTAAGAATGATGTTGGCTTGCGCACAGTACAAAGTACGTACAGTAAAGAGGATCGCCATCGGACGTTCCTGGAGAAGGTGGAAGGTTTTCATCATTGTCGATTATTGGCCTTCTAGAATGCGAGACATAAGACCTATGATTGGCCGATGGGCTTCCTTACCACATCCGAAACCCACTTCGGCGAAGGCCGGACCATGTAGGTACTATTTCGGGGTCATTTATTATCCTCGTTCTCTGCATGAAGGTTTACATTTCTCCTCTTTATTATTGATTGCTGGGATGCATCATGTATGGCGACATCATTTTTGACCTTGACTGGCGGCTGCACCCATATTTGCATACAATCATCAAGATACCGTGCACCCGGTTTGTTTATTCGTATGTACTTGACTTTGTATGATATGTATTAATTGGTATAAAGTATGTGTGTACCTACCTCAACCTGTCTTGTTTACCATTTTTTCCTCTTGTATTTCCTTGACAAGGGATATTTTCTTCAGCTCTATGCTATCCTACCAAGTCGGTAATATGTATCCTCTAGACCTCAGCGTTAAATAACGAGGCTGTGTAACTGCGAAGGAAACCACCGAGACCACAACCACTCACCTGCGATCTGGGACTGATCACAAAGCAATCCACTATCATGTGGCAACTACTGCCTACACTAACTCCAAAATCTCTCTAACTCCACCCTCGTACATACTTTGGAAAAGTCGCAAGTGGCGGTGTTGTTTCTGGCCGCCAGTGTCGACTTGTCAATCGGTACAGCTGGATTAATTGCGACTTGACTTTCGTTCGATCTCAGAATGTCCTCTAGAACCATTTTGCCAAGTCAAATAGCAGGATTGTATGTAATGAGCGTATAAAAGTCTCGAAAATACACAAACAGGTCTGTCGAGATAGCAGGCATACTTGAAAGCTAAGGAGATCCTAGATAGGTGAAGATGCATCTTCTGGACAGGCGAGTAACTTCTTCATCCGGGCATGGACAATACTTCCGTAATTGAGGTTAGCTAATCACTCCATTAAATATCTAAATGGAGATAGAAGGCAATGTTATGGTCTAAACTTGATTCGCATTACGCTTCCCGAACCTCTTTCCCCGCCCATGCAATTTTTTTATTGATGTTACAGTAATGAAACCCGGGAACCCTCTAGGCAGTTCCAAAATTTACGCCAGAAGTTCCGGTACGCCCAAGACGTCTCTTCGTTTGTACGTAAGGACCAACTACAGTTCTTTCGTTGGCACCGGCGAAGCAGCGCTCGTTGTCTTATTTGATCGGGCATTGGCCTTTTCCTCATCAAACCTCCAAATACCGCCCGTCTTGTCGACCTCTGGTACGAGCCCGATGAGTGGACCCAGGTCATTCAAGACTGGGTCAGACTCGAGCTTCGTGAAATATTGCCTCTCCCATTGCCGGCCTTCAGCTGTTTCTTGTTTTCTCAATTCGCGCTGCGACTCCTCGATCTTCGTCTTCTCGAGCCCAGTCAAGTCCATATCGCCCAGTGCAATTCCAGCAGCGACCTTCTGCCAGGCCCTGCGAGATTCCATCTCATCTTGCTGTTCAATAGGCGCTATTGTAAGAGGGGTAGTGGGCGAGGCTTCCGCATTATATGTGTCGATGACATTCTTCTTTGGCCCTTCAATGATATCAAAGGACTTAGTCCACTGTCCGGTAATCGTATACAGCGTCTCCTTTTCCTTTCCAGTCGGATACAATACAGCTGTGAAGCTATTCTTCTTGCCCGACAACCATCCTTTGCCACTGTAATCGATCTTGGCAGTATAGCCCGAGCTACTCGTGATGTATGTATTGTCGTTAAGCTCTACGAATGGCGAACCAAAGATGAGACCTTCAATGTGTAGGTTTGGGAGGGTTATTAGGTAGGTCTCGTTGAAGGCTGGTATCGAGAGGACTGCGTGCCCAATTTGCCTCACGTATATCGTGCGGGCGAAAGAGGCTTTTTGCGCGTTATAGCCTTGGAGATAGACGCCGTGTTCCTTATTCTGGATGCTGTATGCAGTGACAGGTGGGTGATGGCTAGATATTCAATTTAGAAAATATGATTACAACAGCAGAGAAATACGCACCTAACTTGCTCAGATACCAACTCCGTAGTACCAGTAGAATCAACCCATTTCCCTAGGAACAACTCCCCAAGAAATGGGTTCAGGGGCTTCTTCTCATTGCCAAATTTCTCACTTCGACTAGCATATTGCTGTTTGAGTGTGCTCAAGAACCACTTCAGCACCAACAGCGCGCGCTTTTGGGGGTCTTGTTCCTTTGCTGGGGCGACAAAAATTGATGGGTGTTCAGCCCAGTAGCTCGAAAACTCGACCAGGGATGTCGATGACAAGATAAATGGAGGGGCAGTCAAAGATGAGAGATCTCCTGAGAAAGAGGCAATTGACTTAAGAAATGCACTCCATGATCCCTTGTTCTGTGCAGAGATACCGCCACCTTCTTTTTCGCTGGACGACATATTCAGTGCCTGTGTGTAAGGAAGTAGGGTTGGTTGGTGGGCCAGCTATGCAGTATGAAACTTGGACGGCTTCCCGCAGAATTTGTGCAGTTCGCTCGTGTATATGTTGAAATTTGATACTGTCTGATGTTGCTACTGAGATGGTTTGGGAAATATCTGAAGAGGTAGAAATGTGGAGACTTTGAGCTTGCTGTTGTACTTGACCTCCTTATAAACAAGATTAAGTACAGGGAGTTTGACTGCCCCACGATTGCTGTCGTCATGGCAAATCAACACAGCCCCATCCTCTCCTCTCGCTTGTACCTGAAAGGAGCTTAGAACGATCACGTGTTAATTTGGAGGGTTCAGAGTCGCTTCTTTTCCGATACGATTTCTATATATCCGGGTTTGGGGACATTGTAGAAGGCATAAGAGCCATGCTTAAAGCCTCATTTATACTGGCGAAACATGTATGGAGAGATATCATGAACTAAGTGTACGAGTTCTAATACAATCACGGTAGGAAGTATAACGTTAGTTGCTATCTCATATCATCAAATTCATCTACACCAGGTCCAAACGATTCAAGACTATGGACGCTTTCTTTGTCCTCACCGGTCAACACCAACCCATCCTAAACCCGATAGGTCATGACAATGAAACAATTCAACGTTCAGCCAAATGAAACGAGCATTTATAGCTGGCCGGCAGTGTTGAAGTCCTTGAGGCCCTCCGTGACACGGGCAGACATAGTCTTCTCTCCCTCACGGACCCAGACACGAGGGTCGAAGTACTTCTTGTTTGGCTTGTCCTCTCCATCAGGGTTACCAACTTGGGTCAGCAAGTAGTCTTTCTTGTTCAGAACGTCTAGAAAAAAGATGTTAGTAGATATTTAGCAGATTCAACAAGGATCCCATGTCTGGGTAATACCCAAAGATAATAAACAGGTTACTTACAGTCCCTGATGCCAGCAAGGTAGGCATATTGGAGGTCGGTATCAAGGTTGACCTTGACGACACCAAAGCTGATAGCATCTACAAACTCCTGCTTCGAAGACCCGGAACCACCGTGGAAGACCAAGAAAACTGGCTTCTCCTCCTTAGCTCCGATAGCATCCTTAACATACTTTTGGTGCTTGCTGAGAAGCTCTGGGTGCAACTTGACGTTTCCTGGCTTGTAGACACCATGAACGTTTCCAAAACCAGCAGCGATGGAGAAGTATGGGGAGATCGGTGATAGAGCCTTGTAGATGGCAAGGATATCTTCAGGCTGGGTGTAGAGGGAGTTATTATCGACATCCTCGTTGTTGACACCATCCTCCTCGCCACCTGTGATACCTATTTCCTATATTTGATTTTAGCGAACAGTGGAACGTACGAAGGTGTGTTTATCGGCCTACCATCTCAAGCCATTGCTTCATTGGAGCAGCACGCTTAAGGTACTTAGCAGTAGTCTCGATGTTGAAGTCAACTTCTTCCTCGCTCAAGTCGATCATATGAGAAGAGAACAGGGGCTCGCCATGCTCCTTGAAGTATTTCTCATCGGCATCCAGAAGACCGTCTAACCATGGTAGAAGCTTCTTGGCGCAGTGATCGGTGTGCAAAATAACTGGAATGCCGTATGCGGGAGCGACGGAACGAATGAAGTGAGCTGCAGCAATGCCGCCGGCAATGGATGCCTCTTGCTTGCCATTGGCAACGCCCTAGTCAAACAATGTCAGAACGTCCTTTGTACAGCCAACGCTGAATGTTCTATATTCGTGTATACCTTTCCAGCAAAGTAGGCAGCGCCACCTTGGGACATCTGGAGGATGATTGGGGCTTTGGCATCGCGGGCAGCCTCGAGGGAAGCAACAACGGTGGAGGAGGATGTGCAATTCTGAAAGTGTTAACAGATGTCAATTGAGAAGTCTGAATATGCTCTCGGCGCTTACGATAGCTGGGATAGCAAAATTATGCTCCTGAGCGCTGCATCTTATCAGTATGTGCTTCGGACTGTGGCGCGGGGTATTGCCTACTAATTGAAGAGCTTCAAAACGTCGTCACCGACGATGACACCGGACTTACGGCTGAGAACGTCGAGAGCACCCATGATTGCGGTTATACAGATTCGTGGAGAGTTTATAGGATCTGTGGGTCAAAGAAGTGATTAGAGAAATGTTGAGAAATGTCTTGAAGGTGGAGAATTTGCTTTTTGTAGGACCAATAGCTGGAGTGGTTTGCGCCAGTTGTGCAACCTAGCTGTTGTGGGGTCCACAAGATCTGCAAGAAGAGGCTGCAGAGAGGAAAGAGAGAGGAGTTCTTACGGTGATGAATTGCTGTTCTTGCAATGTGATTATGTTGATTCGTAGAGTATGAGACTGGGTAGACAGAGGAGGGGTTGGAGAAAAGCAGTCATCGGCTGGCTGGTGGGGTATTTGGCGTCATATGGTCGTTACAGCCAGACCTACTAGCAACCGCAACCGTGTCTCGCCGATGAGCTGCCGGCGAGATCCGGAAAATCACCCGAATATCATCGTAATTGCCTGGTGATATTCAGAGACATAAATACACACATCAGCTAGGACGTTGACCGTTCTCTGCGAACAACTTTCGGTTATCTGGGGGCCATCCACGGTTGCATTGGTTGTGTCACGATACCACAGCCGATCCCGGGTTGCTTTCTGAGGGATTGAAAGGTGTGCCAGTTTTCATGGCTGTCTAATAAACCTTTGTTTGAAGTAAAGCTGTACAGGATCTTGTGATGAGCGGGTTTTGTGGTCTTCGCCATCAAGAGATGGCTGGATCTATCTGATATGTGCCCATGATGAAAGTCTACGATCAGACAGAAAAATGTTTGCAGACATACTACGCTATTCACGCTTTCTAGTCTTGCTGAACACAATCCGATACCTGCAAGTATCAAATGTGAGAAAATAAGCTATGATAGCTGCTTGTGCTGGCCTGCTATATCGCATTTGTGTAAGATATGCATTATGAAGATTGGTTAAGTTGATGAGATGGATATAAATAACACATCCACCTCGAAATCCAAGATGAGCACTTGCAATTGCGGACTACATAGTTTCCAGAAACTTGGGGGCGAGTAGAGAACGGAGCACCCTTGCATTTAGTATAGAAACACGCTAAAAATCATGAGGCCTTTGATTCGAGAACTGCGAGCGTGCTTTGGGCCATATAGGCCATAGGACGTGTTTCAAGGAGGGCATATAACAAATCAAGTTTATTCCCAAGGAAGGAGACTTCCACCCAGAGGTGACAAGAGATAGAAGTGGGGCATGAGATGGAGGAATCGAGACTTCGACTTGGCTCGGTACGGGATACTGAGGTGCCTGTCAACAATTCTTTAAAATAATGTATTTACCTACCTCCTAATCGACATAACAGATCCAGGAGTTCCGAGGGTAAAATCTTCGCGACAATACATCCAAATTAAGTAATAGTACAATGCTCGTCTCATTTACTTCCACAATCTCAATCCTGGGCATTGACCTTGATAGTTCTCCGTACCGACTCTGTGGCTCCGTCAAGCTGAATATCAATTTCGAACACTCCCAGGTATTTGACCCTGTCCTTATCATCCGTCTCCTCCGCAAATGTTATATTTTCGGGTGACAGAACAACTCGTATTCCTTCTTCGTCCTCGGCTAGAATAGCTTTGAGGTTGGCGGCAATATCGCTCGTCGATACCGAGCCATATATGCCTCTCCTCTCTGAGCCTGGACTTGCTGACTTATGTGTCTCCGCTATGGCTGCGGCCCCAGATATGACTGATGAGGCAGGTATAGAAGGGGAGCTTCGTTTAGGGGTCGGTAGAGAAATAGGGGTTCGATAGAAGTCCAGGTTTGCTGGGAGCATTTGTTGGAGAATAGTTGTTGCGTGTCCAGGCTGTTTTGAAGTCAGCAAATTATTTTTAGCCTCACCCTGGGACACAAGAAGACTTACACTTAGCAACTTCACCTCAACCTGGGGAGCTGGTTCATCTGGTTGTTCGAACGGCTTCGTTGGGATCGGTTCTGGCGTCTGTTCGCGCTGTCCTTTCTCTTGCTGTCTTTCGAGCTTGCGTTCTGCATTCGACCTAAATGTGGAATCCCGCTCCAAATATGAATCCTTTTTTATGCCCAGCTCTACGATCTTCTGAGCCGTCAAATACTCTGCCATCTTCTTTGGATACCAAATGTTGCGCATCATGCCCGTAGTAACTGGAATGACGGATCCTGCTCATAAGTCAGTCGAATCCTAACAGGATCACAGGACAATGTCATTACCTCTTCTACCATAGCCGGGAATGTTTTGAAGAAGATGTACTTTCACAGTTGAGACTTTTGCTAGTTTCTTCTTTCCTCGGAGTTGTTGACCAGCAGGAAAGTGAAGAGCTCCTAAGCTGCCCGCCATGCGGCGAATGCACGACATGCACTGAGGAGCCTTGGAAATCAATAGCGACGCCATTGGAAGTGTTGTATTTTACTGAAGAAAGGCGTGCAGGTAATAGCCTCTGAGTACCTTGTGCCTTTTCGTAAACTGTCCCAGAAAACAAAAATATGGTTACAGAGCTACGGCCCATGTAGGTCTTAGTAGTACGGCAGCGAAGAATCGGCGTTAGAAATGCCAAGCCCGACGACGACGCCTGGTCACGCAGGTCAGGGTAGACAGAAGCAGAAATATCAGATCTGTTGGACATACATTCTTTTCTTTGTAGAACATTGATACTACTAAATGAGGCAATTCATGATGCTCTTTACACTTCTAAATTCTTAAACGCTCTCAATTCTACAATTTGAACATTAGCCGCAAATTTATTTGCTTTCACTCCCTCCGTCTTACAAGCATAAATTTCCTCCCCACGTTCCTTTTTTCAGTCCTCGGCCCATTGATCTAGAGTAGCCCGCAAATCACTCGGAGAAAATTTGGGGAGGATCTTGGACCTTATAGTCACCGCAAGACACAGCACAACGACCGGTTCAGGGTCGCGGCATGCCTGTGATGATATAGAAGTGCTCTCGGGGCAGCTCTATCGACCCTTTCCTCTCCTCCCGAGACTTCCCTCGACATGCCGGAGAAATCGCTCAAGATAGTGTCTTATGCAGCTGGGGCCTCACTAGCAGCAATTACTCTTGTCTATGTCTTCGCTCCCACCTTTTTCATTGATGGGGACTCGGTGATAACATCCGCAAGCTCGCGGAAGAAGACCATAGTCGGGCTATCCAACCCCGCGAACGATTGCTTCATAAACTCCGTCCTCCAAGCGCTGGCAGGGCTGGGAGATTTGCGGGTCTATCTCATTCGGGAGACACATAGGAGGGGACTCGATGGACCAGAGGTTTACGACCAGCTGGCTGAAGATCCTGCGAGGAAGGGCATGCCAGCCTGGAAAGTTGCAGGATTACAAGCGGGGCAAGTGACCAAAGGATTGAAGGATATACTCAATGCCCTGAACGAACGGCCCATATACAAGAAGACCATATCTGCCGCATCATTTGTCGTAGTGCTGGAGCAAGCTTTCAGGCAGAGGATAAGCCGCCAACAGCAGGATGCACAAGAGTTTCTTCAAGTCGTAGCCGAACGTTTGTGCGATGAATATCACGCAGGGCAAAGAGCAAGGAAGAATGCTTGGACTATCCAGAATGGTACGAAGATTGATCAATCGGATGAACAGCCTGCAAGGCAGAATCCAGAGCAACTTGCTGCAGATGATCCACACACTTCTAAGGCATCCCCAGCTATTTCTGCACCTTCAGCGCCATTGCAGAACGGCAATGGATCAGTATCGTATCATAATGGACATGAGACACAAACGGCCACCTCTGTTAAAGAAGCAGGATTCCCATTGGAAGGCGAATCGGAATCCCAAATTGAGTGTTTGACCTGCGGGTTTAAACCAACGGCAAGTAAGAGCACGTTCTGCTCCTTGACTCTGAGCGTGCCTCAAGTCAGCTCGACATCACTCAGTTCTTGTTTTGACCAAATGTTCAAGACAGAGTACATCGAAGATTTCAAGTGTGAAAAATGCCGCCTCATTCATGCCATGGAAACATACCAACAAGAGCTTTCAAGGTCTACTTCAGACAAATTCAAAGCAAAGACTCAGGTGTACATCGACAAACTCCAATATGCCATTCAGACGAATCCAGAAGAAGAGCTTCAAAATGTAGAATTGCCAGATAGGAAATTTGCGCCGAAACGAAAGATCGCTAAACATGTTAGAATCACCACATTCCCAAAGGTCATGGCCATTCATTTGTCGAGATCGATCTTCGATGCCGGGAGATCTACAATGAAGAATTCAGCAAAAGTTGCGTTTCCAGAACGATTGCCGCTCGGTGGACTTATAAACCAGAAGTTCTATAGGCTCTCAAGCGTCGTCTGTCACAAAGGCAGCCACCATTCAGGGCATTATGAGTCCTTCCGACGACAAACTCTCCCCTCCCCCTTTTCCACGCCAAACACCTTTCAACGAGCAGGAGTGTACAGCAAACCTCCCACACCAAATCCATCACAGATTGGGACGCCGCAGGTAGATGCAGCGCGGCAACTGGAAGATTCAAGTATTGATATCAGTACCCTGTCTTCAACACCAGAAGTCCCTTCCCCGTCCTCGACCGCCTCTTCAACTCCATCCCTACCGTATCAAAACAGCGATGTTAACGGTAATTCTTCACACACCAACTCAAATTCAGGCTCCATCTCTACCGACGCAACTACCAAAACCCCTGGTCCAACCTCCGCATCACGTAGCTCGGACACAGCCAGTATCCGTTCGATAGCACGCTCTACTCGCTCAGCAATATCAAACAAGCTATCCAGGTCCAAAGACTCCTCGTCGTCGAATTCGACGCCGACATTACAAGAAATTAATGGAAAGGGCAGAGCAAGCATGAGTGCTGAGGGGAAAAAGAAACGCCATTCGAGTAACCGCTGGTGGAGAATCAGCGACGATAAGATCAAAGAGAGTAAGACGAGCGATGTGCTAGGTATGCAAAAGGAGGTTTACTTGCTATTCTACGAGTTGGAGAGGGACGCTTAGAGTAGCACAGATGAGGAACCCTTATTAGTCTCTAAATCGGTCGTGGAAGAAACAGTAGCCCGACGTAATAGTACGTATCAAAGCCAGAATACACGATGACTTTTGTGTAAGCTTTTGATGGTGATGTATATTTGGATTACATGTATTGTAGGGGTAGTATTCATGACGAGAGCCAGATGGCTATGTTCATAGATAGCAAGTAAAAAACTTTAGATGTATATGCTAGGCCTATATTCGATGTTGAATGACTCCTTATTCCGAAGGATGCTCGCTATGTGTCCGTGTTCTTCTCACTAGTGAATACCGATCTTATTACAGGATCTCCCCAACTCTGCTTCTAACATTCCAATGATACCTGGTAGTGAGTGGGTGTAGTAATAGGTTAAAAGTATTTACATACCTAGACTTGAGATTAGCACTTTCATTGGTAATATTCAAAGTAAAGCCTAGCCGATTGCTCAACACTTTCAACTAATCTGGCTCGTCATCGAAATCTAGCGAGTTTGGTTGTTTGAAAAGGTTCTAGCGAGCGATTAAAGGTCATCTCTCAATTAGATAGAGACATGTTATCACCGTGTGTGCCTTTTCGTCGCCTAAACTTAGAGTTGCATTCACCCAAACATATAAAAAACGCCACCTGTTATTTACCTATGTATACTATCACTGTAAATAAGAGTACTTCAACTTCAATCTCATGCCAAAGTCTTGATTGATCAACTCGATATATGTGAAGTGGTGAAGGGAAAAGAAGAATCCACCTGGGGAAGCAGAACTAGCGATCGTCTTTTGCCGTGAATTCATGCCATCTTATAGCTAGATGCTTCCAGTTAGATGAAATAAGAATATCATTATAATGCTGATCTGTCCTTGTCCGAAGCGGTGAAGCTCCCACTTTTCATACTCCCAAGCTTGAGCTGGATGCGCGATAGGGCGACAGGTACTGACAGTTAGATTTCAAGATGGCTCAGGTAGAGGCGAAGCTTCAGATAGTCGTCTGATTTGTATAAGAAAAGCACATTTGAACTAGTATCATTATGTAGTGTCTGCCCGAGTTTTCACACCAAAGGGCGAGAACGCTACCTGTATTAACGGTATGCCATTTTGTCTTATCCATCATCCATACCTGAGTGATTCACTCTAAAGGGTTTCCAATCCAAAATCCAAAACGCCAATGCCATGTACCAAATCCGCAACGCCACGTTCAATCGTAATCATCATTAAAAATACTATCATCATTATCTGGCCGTACGATCCTAACCGGTCCACTTCTACCTTGCCACCAGTCGTTGGCCCCCATTGCTGACTTGGGACGCCTTCCGTACCTCAAGCCCTCAGGGTCCCACCAATCATCCAATGAGTTCTTAACGCCCTTAGCAGTACCACTGACTACCTCACCAGTCCATTGATCCAACTTCGTAGGTATTGCCCAAGGGAAGAATGGATCGGATGGGTGCCAATTATTCGTGGAGGAGGCATCGGGGTGGCAGTAGATACTACACACAAAAGATTCCGTAAGGTACCAAGCAGCAAACACAGCAAGAACAAATCCCAGCCAAGTGAGCTTCCAATTTCTGCTAATGGCAATAGTTCCGAGTCGACTTCTTGCCTGGGGATGAGTAGTATTGTTGATCGCGACAGGTTTGTTGACCCACAACCGCGGAATGCTCATTTCAATTTTGATGTAGTGTCTGTCATTTAACTGCGGTATGCTGCGTGTCAACGGAGCTGACGAAACCTCATGTTCTAGCCTTTCGATTCCTTGTCTTGCATCGCGGATACTAGTCGAAGTATTTCTCAGTCGTTGTTCCATTCGTGCCCAGATTATGCGTTCCTTTTGTCTTTCCCTCTCACTAAACGAGACTGCGATGTCTTTTTCGTCGTAAAGAGGATTGAACACTGGCTCTGGATTGGAGTTTCTCCTTATACTCGCTGTATATGCTGTATTGTGCTGATTAAGTATTTCAAAATCGTCAAGTGTAGAATCCTCGACGCCGGCCTCGAGTTGAAGTCGGCGTAGGTCTTCGGCCGCAGTTGTTACCTTAGCGGTGTTGATCAGAGGCGGTCGCGAAACGGGCGATTGACGCTCTGTCACCTCTCGATGCGACAATGTGCTTCGTGACGTTTCTCGTGTATGCTGAGGTATGTGTTTCACTGGGCGGGAGATTTCGCGCACGCGCGGGTTTCTATTCTTAGCGGTCTGCGAAGTAGAATTCTCGTTGCTATTGTGTTCAGGTTGCTGTTTTTGGAAAGGTGGAAACGCGTGCTCGACGTAAGAAAGCGAGCTCGATCGCTGCTTCTGTGGTTTCCATGTGGAAGGCACAGGTGTCTCGATGAATGCACCCATCACTTTTGGAGTAGGAAGAAATAAAGGATCTGCCCTGGGTCTCGGCGTTTCATCGATATTTCCATCGTTAGAGGGAGACGGTGACCGTGATGGTGCTCGATAAGAATTCCTCTCAGAGGGGTTATCCTGAAGCTCAAAAAGTTTGGCTTCAGCTGTGATACGCTCCTCCGGATCAACATCTGACTTTGGAGGTGTGCTTGTTGTGCTACGACGCTTTGTCTGCACATCTGCCTCTGATCCATTCCCGCTTTGAGAGGAGTTTCGAGTGTGATTATTTGAGGGTTGATTGAATTTCCCCGGATGTTTGTCAACCAGCTTCTCATTTGGTTTCTCGGTAGTTCTTTCAACCGGCTGTGTCCCAATAGACTCTATCCTCAGCCCATTTGGCCGCTCATCACACCTCTCTCTCTCTCCTGATGTCTCGTATGATTTAACAGGGTCCGTCTCTTTTCCTTTTCGTGGCTCTCTAGCCTTTTCGTCCTCCTCGTCTTCCTCATCCTCCTCGTCCAGTCGTGGTGGCGGTGCAGGACTTTGACTTAGGACTCTTGATAATTTTTTGAGAACTTCATAAGAGTCTTCTGATGGGTTGCCGGAAATGCCTGCGCTACTAATACTAGGGCGGTATGATCCCTTGGGGAATACCGTTATTGGGGTACCTGGGATTGGGTACCCTTCCTCTTCAAGGATAGTTCTCTCGTGATAAACCTCGACGGTAGGATCCTCGACTTGCTCTAACTCAGGAATTGCCTCTTTCATACTCCTCTCCTCAGAGTTGCGCTCTTTAATCTCCTCTAGCCTGTTCGTCGCAACGGCGCGCGCCGACAAGCTTTGTATCTCCCGCTCCCGAATTTCGTCGAGTCTGCTAGGTTTGACTCGAAGCATTGGGCTTTCAGATAATTGTAGAGAGCGAGCAGTAAAATCGATATCCGCATCCCATATTCTGCTCTTTTCGGGGCTTCGTCCTTGAGCCTCGTTTTTTGGTTGCGCTGATGTTGATCGTGATGCTGGCGGTGTAGGTTCTTGTGCTGATGTGCCAAGCTCCACTGAAGGGATGGGAATGTCAGCCGGCTCTTGTGATCGAGGCTTTTCCGAGAAAACTAGGGGATCTCTCATTTCCAACGACTCGTCTGGAGAAATGATCTTTTGAATCCAGCCTGGGTATGGGTTGGCATGGGTCCACGCTCGTGGGATGCTAATAGGCGGCTCTGGCTCGTCGTCGAAGCTATTGATATTTGACTTGCGGGCAACACCCGCATCCCCAAAACTATTCGTACTTGTCTTCCTGGCCGGGCTTCTTGTGGTTTCTACGATTCTCGATTCAACGTAGCCTCGTGGAACGAAGGGAACCTGATTTTCATAAGGGTATCTAGGTGGGAAAATTGGCCTTGGATCGGCTGCTGCTCTCTTCATACGTGCTTTAGCTTGCTCGAGCCTCTCCCTCTTCCGCGCGTATTCATTGAGTTCGGCATCCTCTACTACATTGTTCCGAAGAGTAAGAACTTCGCTCCGCCGCAAATCCTCGTATCTCTTGCCTCGTACATTCGGTGCAGGACTCGGACTTCCTTCTCTTGATCCAGATGATTCGCTTCCATTATCTTCTGGCGCAGGCGTGCCACTAGAGTAGGTCATCGATCTGGGAATGCGACTCGCGGGTGAAGGCGAAACCGCTTGCTCTTCAATAATTCCTGCAACGCCTTGCGTGGTACGCGGTCTCAAATCCCCATTTTCGTCCGTCCGTAGAAAAGCTTCTCCAAGACGCATTGATCTGCGATTTCTTCCACTCAACCATCCACTTCCTCTTGACTGGAGATGCGGGCTTGTTGCAATGTCCTGGGAACGCGAGCTCTCACTGCTACTTCCGCCAGTTACTCCTTCTTCTGTGTAAACATTGATTCCATATGGCAAAGGTTCTCTCTCCTTCTTGACGAACAACGGATTTTTTGTGTTGATGGTGCGGGATATTCGTCGGGGGATCGCGTTGTCGCGTTCCATGTTCGCGGCGATTGTTTTGTCGTCATAAGCAAAGAATCTTCATGCTCTTGCTATTGTAAATATATTGGCGCTTTGAGTTATGCTCGAAGCAAAGTAATCCGAGATCAAAAAAGTCAAGTTGTATGGTTGTCCAAGTCTGAATCACTGGCTGGTTGAGTCGAGGTCCAAGAATCGAGAGGTCGGATGGAAGACGCGCTTTGGTTATCCTCGCTAAGCCGGTCGGAGTTACAGTAAGGTTGGGTAGGGGGTTGGGCTTGAAATAAGTGCAGTCGAAGCAAAAATCGGGACTGCACTTAGTATGGGGGCAACACCTTTTAACGAGTGCTGTTTGGGGTATTTTATTTGAATCTTGGCTTCTGCTAGTCTCAAACGTAAGAGGACTATATTGTCAACTTACATGCAATGCAATGCAATGAGCACTGATAGGTAAAGCATCGCTTCTCCCCCACTACTTCGTAATTCAGTGTCAATACTAGAATATAATAAGCATTCAAGCGCTTTGGTTCAAGTTTCAAGTTATCAAAAATGGGGAAATAGTCGCAGTGGCATAGATACGCCCACACGTTACAATGCAGACCTAATTCTCTGCAGATCAATTCCATTAGACTTTGACCTATCGCTGATACCACCCCATTGAATACATGTCCTGCCTTTCTTGCCTTGCATTATCAGCCAAACCAGGCAAAATGAATCCATGATCCCCAGATTCCATCCAGACGTGACAGACAAGATGATTTGCTTTTCGGATAGTTCAAAGTGTTGGATTTGCAATTCCCCCCCGACGTTATTTGAGTTAACAGTGAGGGAAAAAAAAGACGAGAAATGACGAGAAACTATTTGAAAACAGTGTGTTGTTGCATGGCGTGCCGGCATTCCCTAACCTTCCAGCAACGCAGAAAAAGGCAAGAGAAACAATTACAGATCAACCCATAATGACCAAGTTTCTATCAACTTTCATTCCCAGTTCCCACTCCACATCGCATGTCAAATTAGCAGCAACGTCGCAGAAAAAAAATTGATAGCAGTAGTAACACGGCTTTGGCGAGAAGCTACAACCCCAAGTTGATGAGGCGGCAATGTTCTGCCATGGACGTGTAGCTACAAACGCGGCAAGATTAGTGTCCGTAGTTACCTCCCCATCCACCACGCTGTTGGTTGTTGCTGCCATAGTAGTTGCCACCGAAGCCTTGGTAGCCTCCATATTGGCTATTTTGGTGACCTTGACCTCCAGCTTGGTGGCCAGATCCGCCAAGACCTCCATACCCACTACCAGTCTGGTTGGCGTGGAGTCCCTGACCTGGCTGTTGAAGGTGTGCTGGGTAGCCACCATAGCCAGCTTGGGATTGAGATGGTGGGAGGGCTGACCCAGGAGTGGTGTTTGTAGCAGATCCTGGTCGACCTGCCTGGAGGGACGGACTTGGGCCGCTAGCGGTTTTCGTCTCACCAAATGGCTTCAGGTCATCGGCAGCACCCGGTTGGTTACCTTGCTGGCTGTTGTAATGTTGTTGGCCTTGGCCTTGGTAAGAAGAACCACGACCGAAAGCATCGTGTCCTCCAAAAGCACCACTACCCCCTAGTGCTTGGGGAGCCTGAGCAGACTGTGCCGATCCAGTACGTCCATAGTCAGACAGGCCACCAAGTGCGCTCTCACGGCCATGCAATGAAGCTGCTCCAAACCCACCTGCAGCTGGAGAGGCAGTGTGTTCATAAGGAGCAGCAGGGGACATCCCATAGCCTTGATATGGTTGTTGATGAAGCCCGCCCTTCGCACCGTATGGCCCTCCAGGGTAGTTACCCGCTCCATACTGTTGATACTGGTTCCAAGCAGCATAGTAGGGGCTCTGGTAGTAAGGGTGACCATAGGGATAATTTCCAACTTGGGGCTGTTGCTGATGGCCTGGCTGAGGTTGGGAGCCCTGGGCCGCTGCAGCTTGTTGGCTTTGAGCAATTGGGTTGGGGGTCGTGTGGCCACTGTTTTGACCTTCTCCAGCAGCAGTGGCATATCGTGACTGGGTTGTTTGCGCAGCGCTTGCAGAATATTGAGATGAGTTCTCGGCTTGGGGGCCGTTGTACCCTGGATAACCACGTTGCTGCGAGGCAGGTCCATCCTGAGCTTGAGAAGCTTGTTGTAGACCATACTGCTGTTGATTATAATAGCTGTTGTAAGCATTGCGCTGCTGGGCATCTGCAGTGTAGTAGGATGAAAACTCATTAGGTGCGGATGAGAAAGCTCCAGACTGAGGTTGAGACTGAGTGTGAGATTGTTGGGTAGGGTAACCTTCAAACGGACTCTGGATTGATGGAGCTTGCTGGCTGAAAGCATCATATGGCTTAGGAGGTAGCGAAGATTCCTGGGTACCAGCTGGTCCATAGCGGCCATAGGCACTATATTGCCCGTTTCCTTGAGGTACCTGCTGAGCGGTCGCCTGAGCACTTGCACCTGGGGCAGGCGATGGGAGACCTGGAGCCGCTGCTGGATGAGTTGCTGCTGGCAGGCCGGCCGGTTGCTTCGGAGTTGGTAGGCTTTCAGGGACAGCTGCAGATTGCGGTGGCGCAGGGGGAAGAGCAGCTCTCGGGGCAACTGGGGAGTGTTGAGGTGGTTGGGCGCGGGTCTCGGCCTCTTCACGATCCCCATCAACATCGTCCTCTCCAGATCCATTAAGGTTGAATGCACCGAATTGGACAGCGGTTCGATCAACCTCGCGATTTCCTGGCATGCGGACGGCCTCTTCTTGATCGAGAACTCGGCGTTGATAGCTAGCCGTTCTTCCAGAAGATCCTGTTGCCTTCAGAGCAGAGGCTTGGAACCCACTGGTTGGTGGTCGGATGGCTTGAGGTTGACTTGGGAGGTTTGTGTATGGGGTAGTTGTAGCACTTCGAGGATCCCAAGAACTGGCTGCAGTGCTCGCTGCGGTTGCAGTGGGAGCTGGAGCAGAGACGTCTGGAAGTTGCTCAAGATTATCCTCCGTCAATTCGTCCTTCGATGGTGCAATTTGAACATCGGGCTCTGGCACGATAGGTGCTTCAACTGGAGCAGTATCGATAGGTTCAACTAGGGCGGGTTCAGGAATTGGTGCTTCAGGTTCTTGGACAGGAGATTCGATAGGCTCTTCGACCGTGACCGATTCTGTGGGCCTAAAAGATCGGTCAGTTGAAGGTTTATTAAGTATAATGGTGGCATACTTTTCAACTGGCTCTGATGCCTTCTTTGGAACTGACGCTGGTGCAAAAATGCTTGCCCAGCTCTTCTTGACACCATCTGGAATAACGCTTGAAGTTACCTTCGCAGCTGCTGCAGCAGTCGCGCTGGCGGCCCCAGTCGCAGTTTGGCCCCAGGTTTCTTGTGCCGGCTTTGTAGCGTTCCAACTATCTTCAGCATCTTTTGGAGAATCCAATGATGAATCGCCAGTTGGTGCAGTTTCCCATGCAGGAGATTCGACAGTTGCAGTGGATGTTCCGGGTACATTTTCCTTGCGAACACCATTCGTAGGTGCGCGACCTCGTCCACCTCTACCACCTCTCTCTGTCGCACGGCCACGGCCTCTACCGCCGTCAAATCCAGCTCGACCGCCACGTGAAACCCTAGGTTGGTTAGTAGCATCGCCGAAGGATGTGATCGTCGCGGCCTCCTTGACCTTGGACTTGGATCGATCTTTCTTGTTCTTCGAGACCTCTCCCCATTGAGTGATTGTGCCTGTAAAACGAAGTCAGCGACAAGCATTGCATCACGAAATCAAGTAGCCATGATTCTCAATGTGACACTCCCTGCTTTGGGACCATACCATCAGTTATGCGATCGACTGTAGTTTCAAGATCTCCGTCAGTCTCTTGCAGAGCGAATACGACATCCTCATCTGTCCAGTCTGGGAACATCTCCTTGATGGTTGTGACCTTGCTGCCATACTTCTTCTTCAGTTGGCCGACTTCGCCGTCGTCTTCAATTAATATGGGTGTAGAATCTAGCTTGTCGCCGTTGGTTGCGTGACCTCTGCTACCACGGCCTCTAGAGAAACCTCCTCGGCCACCGCGAGCTGAGCCTCTGCCGCGAGGCGCGGCTGGTCGTGATTGTACCTCAGACATTTCAATGTGTGAGGATATGTGTTTGTGAAAGCAGACAAAGAAGAGAAGCTGCGGAGGAGATGGTGAGAAGGTGAGTTGAGTTGGGGGTTTGGATTGCGAAAGAATGACGATTTGGGAGAACCAAAATCAGCTGGAGCCCTTCGCGTATTCTCAGGCACCAAATTACTGCTACTACTGGATCGCGTCGCCTGGCTGATGAGTTAATATCCACGAGTCTGCACAACGACACCATGCGATGGAAGTGGTACGAACGATTAAGTGTGTCGTAAAAACTGTTGGCTTCGGGTTGAGTGTAATTTCAGGAATAACTTTGATCTGTTTCCTACCTCGCACAGGTCCAAACCAGATCTTAGGTACAACGCCTAGCTCGACGCTAATAATAACACGTGACTAGATGACATCGCATGATCCTCCCCCGCCTCAATTCCAAGCCGGTAACAAGAGCGCACCACCCGCAGCAACCAAGCAACATGAATCTCTTCCACAACCTAGCGGAATCCTAGCTACAGTTCCACTGTCATATGCTGTGAGGTTTCGAGACGAAATACGCTTTCAAACTTCCGGAGGAAACCCCAAGAGCGGAAGGCATAATAAGAGTCATTGTTGAATGGACAGGAACATTGCAGAGCGGCTGTTGTAGCTTCACAGAGAAACTCGGCTATGCTAGTGTTTAGAAAGAGTTTACACTGCGGGCTCGAATCCTAGCACTACGGAGGCTATATATACACAAGTCATAGATATCCCAAGGAGAGGACCAAGGAGAGGACCAAGGAGACCAAAGAAATTGGATCGAAGCATTACGATAACTACAGGGAAAGAGGGCCAGTAATTGGTCATAAGGCTTTAAGATATCTACACCACATGCCTTAACCTGGATCTTCTTGAAATATCATCATGTTCCGTCCATCACAATCCCTCCTCTTCAGGCCGATGCCAGTCCTAAACAAGCTCAAGATTCATCACCCTCTTCCCCTCAATCCACGCGAGTCAAAACAGCTTCTCAACCTCCTCACCACCTCTTTCCGTCAGCAACTCGACTCAGAACATCCCCATTTTCGAAATGATGTCTCCCCAGCACCCCCGCATGGACATAATCAACACAGGAGACGGGGATATTCACTTTCGGATCTCGAGAAGACCCCTACCGATCGACACATGTATTCCCTACTGACGAATCCTCTCTTCAATGTCTTTCCGGAAATATCAAGAGGACGTTTGGCTGTCACAAGAGATCCCATGAACATATTTGATCAGGCCGTAGCAAAGGGCATGATGACCGCGAGCTATGCAAAGACATGTTTGTCTGCGAGGAAGGTTCAAATTGTCAGGTCATCTGTTCTCAGCATTCGAGATGGGATGAGAGATTCAGGTGCGGGATTAAAAGTACTGAGATGGCTGATATCAAGTGGTACCGCGAATAACGTTGGATTTTTGAGGGATATGCCATTTGCGAAGGTATTGATGGAATTTATGGTTGCAGAGGGGCTGCAAGAAGCAGCTTGGAAATGGGTTAAGCAAGCTATTGGAAATCTTCCGAAGCTGTCTTCTCTCCCTAAAGAAGAGTTTGTTCGGATTCAGAAGGATGTTGTTGGCCCTTTGGTGCTTCTCATCAGGGCCGAAGCATCAGATCATACCAGCAGCTTAGACACCGCATATATTGCTCTATCCAGGGCAGCTGGCTATCTCAAAGGCGTATCAAGCGCTGAAATGATGAAAGTCCTTGGTCCTCCAGGATTGTTTCTGATACGAGAGTCTATCATGGGCAATTCAGCCCGGCCGTCACCGAGCGAAGCCAGCTTTGAGTCGTTCCTGAGCTTGGTCCCTGTAGTCACAAAACGTCCTGGCAGGTACTTTGCACACTTGAGTCTACTACACCCAACGAAGCCATCTCCAGATTTAGCACTGGAGTACATTCAAGGCATTGATGCCAAAGCGAGCAGAGAGGGGGTTTCTCGGACACATGGTTTTGCTGTGACAGAAAGCGAGAAGCATAACATACAACTCGCCCTTGACACGGCCAACTTTCTACTTGAGAATCATCGATACATGGAAGCTGACCAAGTCATGGACTTCCTGCGATCAAATTATCCAGCGCAGTTGGGAATCAAAGAACGAAGACAACTCGAACAAGCAAGGGCTGAAGCGTCGAGTCTTGAATTACTAGAAGGGCTTGGCCTTGCTTGATACTCTTTTTGTCACTGTAACAAAGGTCGGGCTGTGACGGCGTTTTGAAGGACTGGGAAATATTTTAAAGCATAGAAGGCGTTTTGGATGTTGATGCATGTATATCAGGGGAACTTAGCTTGAAGACTCAATAAATATCGAACTCACAAATATTCTTTACCAGTCTCAATCAATGATTGAGACAGATCTGGATATTGAGACTATAGATCATGGGCACTTTGAAGCTAGCTCCTATTGGCATGTTCTATTTATGTTTACTGTAGCGAATCGCGAAAATGGGTAAATCTACAGTCAAGCGATGTGATAAAGACAATCAGTTTTGAACATTAATATCTACTGTGACTTATTACCAATTTTGAACCCCATCTCATCCATGACTGCGCAGCCCTTTACACCGTAATCCACCTCCCCATCCAAGCTGTCACAACAGTCTTAGCCTCGTCAACCAAGCCCATGTCAAGCAAAACCTGTACAGTTCCCCGGACGGCTGAATCCAGCGCCGAAAAAATCCACGCATGGGTATAACTAGTATGTTCGCCAATAAACACGGTTTTGAACTCCGTATTATAATATGCCGGAAGAAAGAGATCTTGTTGTCCAACGAGCGGGGATGCCCAAGCGCCTGCCTGGTGCTCATCAACTTGCCAGCACTGGCGATTGTAGTTTCCCGTCCATTGCTCAGCAGCAATGGGCCCATGAACTTCGACCATGGCCCGTTGGACGAGTGCAACGTGGTCAGCTTCAGATAGGGATTGGATTGAGATTGCGGGGGTACCGGAGACGTAGGAGGCAAGGATTACGCCGGGTCCTGTCGAATTTATTTTGTAGGCTGGGTAACAGACTGATCCCACTCCCGGAATGTCTGTCGATCCACATCCACCAATTATTGGGGGATCCATATGTTCCCAAAAACGAGACTTATAGTGGAGGGCAACTTTGCAGGATCTAGGTAACGAGAGAGTCAGCGATTATTCTGTTAAGGGTATTGCGGTAGTGGATAATGAGGTCCTATGAAGAGGAGTTCATGCCCCCCCTCCCCCCCCCGCAAAAAATAACGTACGGCGAGTAGTTCATTGTATTAATAGCTCTAGAAAGCAAGGATGAGAAAGCTGTGATCTGTTAGTCTCATTGATTTGTGTAATTTGGTTCAGCCAAGAACCTACGAGGGTTTCTCCAAAGTCTGACTTTCGAGAATGGGACGGCGATGACGGCATAATCAAAATCGGCGCTCTTTGCCTCTGTGGAGAATTTGTCTTCCGCATCACGCCAGTTGACTGAAATCTTTTCTGTATCTGGCTTGTAACGAAGTCCAGAAACGTAACGGCCGAAGGTAGTCTTGTTCTGCACGTGTGGAAGAAAGGCTCGAGGAAGAGACTCGAGACCTTTATCGATGGTTCTCCACGTAGTCCTTTGAAAAGTTAGCAATGAAATATTGGAGGTTATTGAATCAAGTCTCTTACGCGGCGAAGTAAACATTGTCATAATCCCACACTTTATAATTATTAGCAGCATTTCTGGCAAATGTCAAGGAGTCAAGGACTTTTCTCGCCGCCATAGCCATGTCTCATGAGTCAAAAGCCTTTAGGGCAGTAAAGAGAATAGCTCATAATAGGCACATACTTGGTCCGCCACCGGCACCACCGATAAAGTCAGTAACATTCAATGAAACACTGAGGCAATGTTAGCAGGTATTCGCATGGAGTCTGAAGAGCACCCACCCGAGCTCATATCGGAGGTAGTTGGCAACAGAAAAATCAAACAGTCCATTTTCGATGGCTTGTTTATGCGCCTTGAACACGTTCGAGGCGATTTGTCTCGTTTTGTTACGGTCTAGGCCTTCGAACTCCTCAATAGCCGCTTTAGCAATGGCTTCTTCAGTAGAGTTTGAAGATTTCTGAGCACCACCAATAAGAGACGAGTTTGATGCCGCTTCGGACTTGCTGGGAATTCGACCATTTGCCAGACGAACACCATTGGAATTGACAGGAGTGCTTTTTTCAAGTCAGTTTCTCGTGCTCTGATTCTCTGAGGGATGTTTATCAAGCAACAAAAGTCTTACTTTGCGCTACTTTGGATCCAAGGGATAAAATTGACAGCCAACTCCGGGTCATTGTTGTTCATGCTGTTGAGAACTTCACCAAGCTGGAATACCATCTTGTGGTCTTTTATCTCGAGTGTTTCGCCGCTGTCCGCGTAGGTTAAGCTAACAGGGACTATTTGACTGTGTCAGTGAGGCTGTTGAAATCATGTGAGTTGCACTGATTACATCTCATTGGACCCATCTCTTGATATTGATAATCTGATGGCTTTGATCCATTGAGGTATTTTGTACGAATACGACTAAGATTGTTAGCAGCTTAAATTGTACGTCTGGATGACAATATATACCCTCCGATCCTATGGCTAGATTCCAAGATCTCCCAGTTCTCAATGCCAACTGATTGTAACAGGAGACTAGTCAACAGACCAGACATCCCGCCACCAATGATAGCGATCGCTAGTAGTCCATTAGTAAATTCCTATTATTCGGGAACTGCGTGGCTCGTGTGTACTCTTGTTCTTAGCCTCAGCAACAAACACATCAGTGTTGTTCTTAGATTTCATGTAAGCAACCCCATCGAACCATGGTCCTGAGGTATCTGCAACATCTGCAATAACCTGCCTCTTTTTCAATGACTCTCCGATAGTGATTGGTGGAGAACGCCCAACAAGCTCATCACCTGAAAATGCATGGAGACATCCTCTACTAAAAGCTTCCTTAGGTACAGACCACACAAATCGACCAGGTTGTATTTCGGCACTGATATCAGTTCGTCCAATGAAGTGATGATAATTTTGTGTTGTCGACGATTCACAATCGCCGTAGACGACCGCGAGTTCTCCAGCGAAATCGGTCTTGGTGTAAGAGATGTGAATATTGTGAATGGAGTTCAGGTTGATGGACTTTATGGGCTGGAATAGGATGTGTTCAACTTCAATACTCAGGGGAGAAGCGAGGATAATGGTTGCCAAAGCCCCGAGGATAGCTAACGCAAGAAAGCCCATAATTATCAAGGAGTTTCAAGACTTCTGGTGGGAATTAAAGAGTATTATATCTCGAAGTAAGAGCCTGAATAGACCTTACCTACACTTTATACTGTAATCGATTCAAGACCGACTCGCTATAGGCTTGCGGCTACCGCTGACAAGCGACTTACCCACGAGATAGGCGGAATTCCATTTGAGTAACGCATTTAGTGTGACATTCGGGTTCAATTCGAGATATCGAGCTCCGAAAAGCTCAGAGTGATGGCTCCTTATCATCAATTGGGTCCATACTTTGTCAGTATGATTCCGTAAGCAATTCATATCCTGTGCTATTTTAACTAGCGAGGTGGGACATGCGAGGGAGAAGGCGGAGCCGAGATATCAGATCGGGTGATAAACAGGCCGGTGTTGTACAACTTTGCACTTTCAAAGGTAGTGATGGGATTCCAACAACAATAGATAGAGCTGGACGACGACAAGAAAGGCGTGCCAAGATGATAACAAATCGCACTTCCTGCAAAGATGGGCATATCTGCATAGATGTCTGCATAGATGGGGTCTTGGCAGTATGACTTTGGAACAAAAGCGGAAGGAGGTCGGTCTTGAGAGTTCTGTTGACGTAGGGGATACGGAGTTGGACTCCCTGGTGCATACCTTCGGCACTGCCATCCTCTGTTGGACAAGGACTGTTGGACTGTTCCAACGTGCGCCCACAATGAACTGCTGGGTATAGTGAGAAACAACTCGTTTCCCATGATTTGAGAGCAGACCCAGAATCATCTGCCTTTAAGTTCCTCACTTCCAGAGAGAATGAACTCAAGACACCAACCGAGAGACATTCCAGATGTTCTAATGTTGTGGGCTCTCTGGAGCTGACAGGGTTGAAACGAAAAGACTCTCAACACAGACTTGGGTCATAAGGAACCGTCGAATTTTTGAAGAACACGAAGGTGGGATACGGATAATGATGAGAAGTTCAGAGAAAGAGCCATTCGAGATGCACTTGCTCCTGAAATAGGGTAAAGTATTCAATAGAGGCCAAGAAAGATGAAAACTTTGCTTCTTATAGCCCAAGTCGAGGTCGTGATGATGAGGTGGTACTGTGGATCGGAGTACACGATTCGCTTTGCTTTGCAATTAGGGTTGTTACAGCTCTCCGTATATGTATCCCTTTCACTGATGGCCCATCTGGGTCAGCCGTACAACATGAACATGACCTCTTTTCGCTTACGGTACCCGGCTAACTTCTCGCTACTTAGGCACCCTCCTCTTCTCCCATGACACCCCTAATGATGACTGGACCTGCACTGCTGTACTACTACTACTACTACTACTACTTAGTCACATTGGTCACATTTCCCCAATGATTTCTAGGTACGACTCGAGCCACTCAATGTCAGACTCTATCCAAGGATACGTCATAGATAGATGGGCAGCCGTGCAGAGGATATTCGAATTAGGATCAGAATCAGATCATGGAGCGGTCTTAAGCTTAAGTTTGATACCATTGACAATCAATGATTACGTATACGGTAATGAATCCAAGTCCTTACCCGCAGAATGTTTATGTATACGAAGTACTGAGGTGTAAAACTTCCCCGCAATCTGGTCTGACCGAACCCAGGATTCGTTATTGACATCCCTGTTCTGCTCGCTCCCTCAAAATCCAGCTATGACTGGATGGGTTGGATGGCTGGTTGCCAGTACAGTACTCCATATTTCCTTTCCTCCTTCCCTCTTTTCTACCCGTCTCATTGGCCAGTCGCCCCTTACCTCAGCTCAATCCAGCCCAGCCCCAGGTCTGACTTCCCACTTTCGTACCTCGATCCTCGAAGTGGCCGGGGCCGGGATAGCGTCATATCCAGCCCTCCCTCTTCTTCAACGTCACTTCATCACCATACCATATCTTTCTTTCCCGTCGCAACTCATCAATTCTTGTTGAGCATCCAACCCAGTTGATCAGTCTACGTCGCGGGACTTATCTCTATATATTCTTGGCATAAATTCCCCAGTTCTCCAATCTTTCATATCCCTCTTTTCACCAGCCTCAGGATGTCTAACGAGGTTAAGGAAGGGGACAAAGGTACTGTACTCCTCTCATTTCATCCAAAGGCAGTTCAATTGGTTTTCTGGAATTATCCCGGAATGAGTCCTGGCATAAATTAGCCCTCTACCTTCAAGTTTCTTCTTCTTCCATACTTGCTCATCACAGGCAGTATGACGAGGCATTTCTAAGCAGCGATACTCCCATTTGAGCACTGGGGCTATACCTTTCGCCTTCTAAAACCATATATGATTCTGCCGTCCGACCCTCCCAAGGCGATTCAGCTCGCTTCGTTGACATCCTCACTGACTTACACATATAGTTTCCTGGAACTGGGGCAGCGGCCAACCTGGCGGAGTCGCGGCTGAAGTCAAGGAGGGAGATGTAACCATCACCTCTAAGAAAGGAAATGAAATTACAAAGCACGGCGAACCAGGCAATCCCGCCGTACATATCGAACGATCTGGAAACGATGTCGTCAAGAAGGCCAGCGAGCTGAATGTCGACGGGCAGTCCTCTGGTTCTAATGGCACTTCCTCTAAAACCAATAGAGACGAGAAGGAAGACGAGAAGAAAGATGAGAAGAAAAACGACGACGAGAAGGAGGAGAAGGAGGATGGCGACAATGACAAGGACCTCGAAGCTCGAGCCGGAGACAAGAGAAAGACGGCTGAGAAGGCTGACGCTGATGATGACGAGAAGAAGACTGAAGAGGAGGATGATGGCGAGGATGCTAAGAAGCAGAAGATCAGCAATGGCACCGCTAAAGCAATCCCTACGGCGAATGGAGAGAAGAAGAAGCCTGGTCGACCAAAGGCTGGCACCAGCAACGGCGAGAAGAAACCCGCCAAGGAGAAGAAGGCTCCTGCTACTGGACGAGCTGAGAGAAGGACTAGGAGTCAGGGGACGGCTGAGTAGATGTATCTTTTCTATTTTAAGGCTGACGGTACTTTGGCAAGGCGATTGGACTCCGGGACTTGGCTAAGTCGGTTGGTGTATGGTTGGATGGATGGTCGGATGGGCTGGCGGTGAGGAGGGTATGTCTATCATTGCTTTGATTCAGTGTACAGTACATATTTTAAAAGTGCGGACAGCATGCTAAAAGCTTCATTTAATATTTGCTCATCCCCATCTAACAAGTTCGTCGCTTGAGATGGTCAGCCCCTCCATTCACCTCGTACTCAGAAAACTAGGATCCTAAACCCCAAAAGTCACAAATGCGAACGAGTGTTCCACGCTGTTCCACGTTCTACAGTACCTCCTACCACTGTCTACAACTTCAACTTCATTTCTTACTGAATCTGAGCAACTCTCATAGTATCCGTCATCCCAAGCCCCCCCAAAGTGAAAGCCTTCACTTCCTTGCCTCCATTCGTGACAATAACAGTATCTCCCCTACCCTCGCTCGCCATCTCGGCACCCCTTTGTACTCCCACCATCATAACTCAATTCCCGCTCTCTCTTTCATCCCAGCCGAGTCAAATATATCTCTTTCTCGAGGCTATATGTGAAAGGGAAAGATCCTAAAATGATAGTCAGTCTGTAAGATATGCTGCATAGGCATAACCTCTCGGTGGGATAGATATCTATTGTTTTATATCCCCGGTTGTGACGAATCTAGCTATTTAGAGATACATGAACGTAATTCTCACATAGTGTTCGTCTCCCTTTTTCTCGAGAGACTCTCTCATTTTCAATCTTTACGACCACTCCGGGACTTTGTACTGAATTAACCTGCGTCCAGTATCTTAGCGATGATTCGTATCACTTATCTCTCGAATGAACATACAGAACAGGAATGCTAATATACTCGTTGCGGAAATGTTTTGATCTGGGGTCGAGAAAAAGATTGCTGCCTCGCTTAGGGGTCTCTGATTTGTTTACTACTATAGGAGCCAGCTGAACAGGTATCCTGGTTTCTTCGTGTTAGTACACTGGATTTCAATTATGCAGCGGGTCAATTACGATCTCTCGAGAGGATAGGGTCTGTGGGGTAGTATGAATTAAAGCTGGAGTCGTCTGATGCCAGCTCAATTTCGAACGGCCGATGCATGGGGTTATACTTCAAATAAGGCGAGTGTAAATTGAGGTAGTTTGATACAACATCAATTGTTAGATTTTGAATCACTAGTGATGGGTGAGTTGTAACTAAATGTATTCGGATACTCACTATCCCCGATATTGTTCTGATCTGATCAATGACCAGAGGCTTGCACACGCATGTGGTAGGTACGGCACCGGGTGGTATTGCCATCGTTGGCGAATTCTCACACAACTTAGACACGACTTTTGATTGTTCTTTCTACAACATCAGCTCTGAGTCGCATATAATTATTTAACTGACCTTGAGGAGTTGAATAACTTTTGTTATCAGCACTTTGAATCGGGATTCTGTTGATGGTTGCACTTGATGTTGAAAACTATCAAGGTCTTAGTTGTAGAGCTAACTGATGTTGCCAGGACAGACACTGATGGCCAACTTTAGGAGGCAATAATATATTGACAATTCTAGGTCAGCCCTCACTTCTTCAAGCGGCAAGGCTCTTCCCATATTACATTTATCATCTTAGACCTCCCGTATTTCCTAGATACTAGTTCTTCGGCACCCATCCTTAAGGTCGGATTTCCTGAAAGCAGTATAAATTCTCCGAAGATCAAAAGTGAATGAGAGTAGACTAGGAGAAGTAGTTCACTCGTATTAAGGTATTCTCTAACCATGCTTATCAGCTGCTTTGATCGACGCCATACCTACCAGCCTGCGTACACTCAAGATTAAGAAGATAGCAATAGTATAAATAAGCCTTACCACAGTATGGCAAGCGCTTACATAGCTTGCTAACATCCCAGGAAGAACAGACTGCCCTGGCCTACTAAGTTAGATCCCGAAAGCCACATATGACTGAGGAGAGTGTTGATGAAGCTAATTAAATGGGACCTGTCAAAATTTCCGAGTAGTGCATCAAATGATGGGAATGCCCGAGAATACTGGGGAGAAGCACAGCGAGCTCCGTCTCAGGACATATCCAGAGAGTGGTAACTTCGAAGAATGAGCAAGTCAAGAATCCTATTGTATCGGATTGGAGGAGATATTGGGTACGTAGTTTTCCTCAGCATCATAGCCATGGATTCAGTCATCTGCACGGATTAAGATAGGAGTTACTTGTCATGGGATTGACGAAAACTAGCCCAGCGTGCCGTTTTGATCTATCCTGTGGCCTGATTTACTGCTGCTCTTGGACGACGATGTAGGGCTCGGGCAGATGTTATACTTGTACAGTATACACTTGTACAGTACAGTGCAATACAGGAGCTGAAAGGTGAGCTTCCGGAGATCTCAAAGCGCAAACCACCTGCAGTTCGATTTTATTTCTCTTTCCTGTTTTCCCTTCGATTGGCATCTTACGCACTCATTGTTCAGAATTATTGGCAATGTTGAGCTGCCGCAGAGTTACATATTTGACTGGCCACATTCGCTACATTACGTAGACAACCTTGGCAACCACTGCATGTCAGCGTTTGATCCCGAAGCTTGCATTGTACCCCTCGTATTCGACCTTAGGGAGCCAGGTCCAACGCTCGTACTGGGCTTCAGGCAACGACATACTTTCTCAATTTGCTAAACTCTCCCCAAGCTCTCATGCTTCAATGCACAGTATAATTTCTCTAAATCCATCAACACCAACAGAAGCAACATCTCTCGCTTAAGCAATATGGGCTCCTCTTACGACGAATTCGTTCACATCACTACTGACCCCGCAACGTCGTCCTACAGAGGTGGGGGAGCTTCGGTTGCTGATGAGTGGTTCCGAAACGCAGATGGAAAGAGAATCTTCAGCGTGGCCCCGATATATCGTGCCCTCCGAGCCAATCATCCTAAATACCACATAACTATCAATCCAGCACGCACATGTAACCTCCTCGCATTTGGGGAGTCCAGTGACGATGTTACATATTTTCCCCATGGAGACCCTGGCGATGCTCTCCTGCAGCATCAATTCATTCCGCCAGCAAGACGGTATAATGATGAGAATGGCGGTACTTTCGCCGACCACGTACAATTCGGAATCTACGATTATGTGTACAAAGAAGACAGTTTTCTCCTATATGTTGTCGACTCTCAAGATGGTCCCTATTCAATTGTTACATACCACTTTCTCCTCGTGGAAGACCAAACAATGGTCAACAGCGCGGTTGCTCAGAAAAAGGCAGATTCTCTAATAGCCGCAGCTTCTAAGTGGCAGATGGAACTCAATGGCGAGGTGCTCGTGTTTGACCAGGGTTTCTGGCAGCCAAACAAAGAACTGTGGGAGAACGTGCAAAAGGCTAATTGGGAGGACGTTATCTTGGAGAAGGAGAAAAAGGCGGCAATCATCGAAGATGTAATCGGATTCTTTGACGCCGAAGCACGATATGCCGAGTTCGGGGTGCCTTGGAAGGTTGGTACATTCATGGTATTGCGTTCAATTCCTGGAAACTAACGGTGGCACTTAGAGAGGCGTAATTTTTCATGGTCCACCTGGTGTAAGGCTCAGCTCGTGGAAATCCATTGTGAACAGGTATACTGACATTTTTTAGAATGGTAAAACTATCTCCACCAAAGCTCTTATGCATGACATTTCAAAGAGAACCAAGCCAGCCATTGAATCATTATATGTGAAGACGTTCAACAGCTATGCCGGACCTGAATATGGCATCCGCCAGATTTTCCTCATGGCTCGTCGAATGGCGCCATGTCTCCTGATTTTCGAGGATATTGACTCTCTTGTTAGTCCTATGGTTCGGAGTTACTTCTTGAATGAAGTCGACGGCCTTGAGTCTAACCACGGAATTTTAATGATTGGAAGTACGAATCATCTGGATAGATTGGATCCTGGAATTGCGAAACGGCCAAGTCGGTTTGACAGAAAGTACTTTTTCGATGCTCCGTCCCGAAATGAGCGAGTTCAGGTACGTTATATCCTCGTTCTCAATTGTACCTACAGGTTTATAATATCCATACGGCTCAGAGCTTCGAAGTGAATACTGATTTCCTAATAGTATGCTGAATATTGGCGCCACAAGCTCCGCAACAACAAGAAGGTCGAGTTTCCCAAGGAGATGTCTGTCAGAGTAGCCGACATCACCGCTGAATTCAGCTTTGCATACATGAAGGAGGCTTTCGTTGCGGCTTTGCTCGTCATTGTAGCCCGATCAGACGAAAGCCTGCGACTAAGGCGGCAAGAAGATAACTTGACTGACAATATTCTTTGGAAGGAACTGAAGAAGCAGATTGCTAGTTTGAGAAACGAGATGGATGGAGAGAATGGTGACCAGAGCCTGGATATGAGCGGTTTGTGGTCAGCACTCAACGGTGCCTTAGGTGAGAGATCAGAGAGAAGAGCTGCTGGCTATCCACAGTCTGGTGTGGAGACGAGTCGATATCAGGAGCCTCCTCTGCGCAGGAACCCCCCCGCTCAAGTGGGCATTGAGAGGAACGCACGGCCCACGGATATCAATCGTGCTATGCCACGCTATTTCTAAGGAACAATGAGTGTTGAGGCATTTAAGTCATGCGGTAGTGGGTATGTAAGTATTATTGATTAGGTATTAGTCTATCATAGAGTGCAGTTGCAGTTGCAATATCGTGACAAAACAAAGGGTATCTTGAAAAACTTGAAAGTACGGCTCTGGTTGATTTTGCTTCACTCGTCGTCCAGTATGCTGCTCGCCAGTGGACCAAAGAATGGCACCTCGCACCTGTCCAGTGTATCCGCTGTGATATGTCAGTGTCTGTACATCACTGGGTGGGAGATAACTTACCATCTCGATATGCTCTCATTGTCAAGTACCCTATAAGTCCCAGATCCCCAATAAATATGACCCAGGAGAGAAATGATGACCACGAAAAGATCAAATGCAGAACAAACATGGCCGAGAATAATAAGGAAGACTGCCAGGCATGAAACCTATCCCCTTATCGTCAGCCCTCTCCCCGCCGCCACCTAGGAATCCTAAACTTACCTAACATAATCACTCTTATGCTCCATGACTAGCAACAGCACCCCCCCGGCTGGAGGTAATAGCAAATATGCTAAACAAGCCTCGAAATCGAGGCGTATCGGCAAGCTCGTCTCGAATTCATTCAGTCTTCCTCTGCCACTTTCTACATCTCTTCCTGCATTCGCAACACTACCAGCAGCTCGCGGAGGAACAACTTCGTCGATGGAGGCGCGAGGTGCCCAGGGGTTGGCTGAGGGTTTGGTGGGTGAGGGGAGAGCTGGTGAGAATGAGCGTCTGGGGGAGAAACTCCGGCGGCCTGCAACAGGTGGCGGGGAGAAAGCGCGATTGGTTTCGGGAGATTGGTCTTGGTAGGGTGCGAAATCCATTGTTGGCTTATGTTGCGACGTGCGTTGTCGACGAGGAGTATTGGCATGAGATGTTGTTCTTGGAGGGAGAGGAGGGACATCCGCTAAGCAGGGAGACGCGAATCCATACAATCAAGATTACAATACCTAGGCTGTCCTGTCTCGTGCTTCTACCTATGCCTCAGTCACTTCATCAGGCCAACCTGGAATGACAACTACCTTGCGTTCTTTCTTATATATGAAGAGCTGAGAGAAATTTATAAACACTGCTTTTAGGGGGCAGGCAACAGGTATTCAAGAGTGGGACTACAGTAATAGACGAGCAAGATTCTGATACAGTGCCTCAATTCCGAACAACATGATGAATTAGTCACTCCAAGTTCGCCATCCACAATTGGTCACATGTAACGTATATTGTGCCCTGATAGGAATGGTCACCTGAAGATATCATTGAAATGAAGCTGGCCCCATGCCTCAGCTCTGTCAGGGTAATTAACGTAGCAATTAAGAGGCAAAAAGAATTTGGTATTCACATAGTTGTCCTCCTTGCCAGTGAGAACTCCTTAAATAATAGATCGCTGAAAAGCAAATTTGAAACTCCATGAATGTTAGAGCACCTTTCCAGGGCACTTTTACACTCGCATTTTGACCCAATTGCCATGTCTCATTTACAAGTTCCTGTCTCCTTTCCTAGGGCAGGACCTGTATGTATATGTCTCGTTTCCAAAGTCACATCATGGTCGTTCATGATCCAGTTCATCTGAACTCCATCGCTGCGAAACATCCTCTGTCTTCAACGTGCTTCAGCTCTAGTTGTTGAAATCTGTATATGCATCAGTATATAGTGGTTCCATCACATTCACTTCACCCACTACTTACTTCTCACTCTTTGCGTGGAAATAAATCCCGCTAACAGTTCCCTGAATCTGGTTGAAACAGATGTAATAAAAGCCCTCAAAACTAGCACCACTGATTGTCCGTACCCGATGATCAGGAACCAGGAAGTGCTCCTTCCATCTCATGAAAATATTCTCTCGCTGTGCTAGTTGCGGGATATGAAAGTGGCCTTTCCTGGCCTGTTTTTGAAATGGCAGGAATGCGGAGAACTTGGCCCAATGTTGTAAATCAACTTTATCAGTTGAGCCCCAGCCCTGATGTTGTGTGAGGAAGGTATATTTGGAGCCAATTATCTCTCCTTCGAAATAAGTGGTGAGAGTCGGGTGATCTTCCGTCAACCCTGTTGGGAGTATATTAGCACCGACTCATCGTAGAGCAGATCCGAGAGAGTATCTCCTACCTTGTATTCGTAGATAGCCGCAGAGAAATGACTCTCTCATATCCACATGCTTGATCTCGACCTGGACATCATACACTTGGCGTTCTGACTGCTGCGTCCCATGGAACTTACTTCCTGCGCGCAGAAATGAAGACGGGGAGGAGGGGATAAGCTAAGCTTGAGATCAGCATTTTGAAATCGAATGCAAACTCTTGGAGAGCATACTCGTATATTGGAGAAATCATATCCCATGGATGGAGTCCCCAAGTCTGTATCCGACAACGAAGGAAGCTCACTCTCCTCTTGTTTGTCACCCTCTGCACTCATGGGTGATAGCATATCAGGCCCGCTAGTCTCCTCATCAATATCCATTTGTTTGGAGTCACGCTGTTCCGTAATGTGGTCATCCGTTGAACCAGGTGCTCGCGAATCTGTTGGAGGAGTTGGCTGTAGAAGAACTTCAGGCGCAGTGACATTCATAACATCATGAATTTCATCTGTACCAACGCCCCGCCAGCTGGATCTGTCATCGTCGGGTGGGCATGAGGAGTGTATTGATGTCGCTGCAACGATACTCTCGTTGCTGGACGGTGATGGTGTGGGCATTGGTCGCAACGCCCGCGCCGGCCAGGCTTGAAGAGGAGAGAAGGTGAATCTAATGATACAGAGATAGAAAGTAATATGACTGGGATTAGAAATTAGATGGACGTTGTTGGCGTTGCGCAACACATTTTGACGGTTGATAGAGATGGTTGATAGCAGCGGCCTCGATTGGGTCCTGCGCCAAGCAACCGAGTCCTTGCGAATGGAATTCCTTGCTACTGTACAGTACTGTAAGACATGCCCCGAACCCCCGTTTCCCGCGTTAGTTGTGGCCGTGTGTAACACACAAGTCAAGCTGTAGTCAATACAATGATGAATATAATTTCAGTCCTGGTTGCAGAACTATACTCAATTCTACTTTGTTTCTAGAATGAGGTGACGGCTAGATGTGTTCTGGTGAAATGGATATTCATGGCGCCAAGTACAGTAATCACTCCATGCCCAGTAAACTGTCGGTAGAGATGGCTGAGTTCCACTCTGATAAAATACCCGCGAGAGAATTGAACAGTCACCGCTGTTGCAAGAGATAGGAAGGTGAGTGACACTCTCGATGACCTATTGTCACTTGCATTCCCAGTTCTATGGTATCCCTTTTGGTGAACAAGCAACGCCATACGCCACAATACTATCTTCTATACCAGCATTTCGGACCTCAAATTGGTTTAATTTTGAAGTGCAAAGCTATCAAAGAAAAGACCAACGCCTTGAGATCTTGCACAAGGTAGTAGAATACACGCAAGCCCTCGGGGTCTTGAGATTCGGTAACGTCGACTAGGGAACCAATTTTGGCGGTCTTGAAAAGAAAGTCATTATTATTGGAACCAGGGATGGGGAATCTCAACGTACCTCGAAAGAGATGTGCTCGCTTCCTAGTCGTATCTCCAACTCCTGTCGCCCGTCCTTATTCTTCTGCGGCCACTTGCTATCGTCTTCCCTGTCTGAATGTAAGTCAAACCGGACTTTCCTGGCAGCAGGATGACACTGTACTTCATGATCTCACTCGTCTTGATGATGCGCTTGATCTCATCGACCATGAGGGAGCTGACGCACACTGTTAAAAGTCCAGATTAGTCGAGCTCGTATCATGAAAGTTGCAGGTGTCAACATACTCTCTTTGCGAATAAGAGAGTCATTCCGGTAATTGGAATTGTTGGCATATCGAGCAGATGCGCTTCTACCATCTCCTAATACTCTGAAATCGAATTCTGTTTGTCAGGCATCAGAGCGTGTCTTTAATTGTATTTGTGATTTCTCACCAAGAAATTCATGGCCGTGGCGTCCTTGATGTCCGGAACTGAGGGACAGTCAGTGGTGATGCGCAAGTATAGTTTGAAGCGCACTTACTAGTATCGGATGTAGAATGGCTCACTCGAAGCAGCCATGATGTTAGGGGGTTTGGCCTTGTTTGGGGTTATCGTCGAGAAGGCTGCAGCTACAATGAAATGGAATCGGTGCAGATGGCGGGGGTTCTTGTGGCCTTATTAAAAAGGCTCTCCACACTAACTTCGAATTGAACACCTTGGGCAGTGGAAAGCTACTACGACCACTTTCTGAGACCCGACATGCTGTTCTGATGCGCAACGCTCTGCCGTCACTCCCTCCCTGTGCGAAAGGATTACTGGCAATTTCCTCACATCCCATCACTCGCCCAAATCCCCCATCAGGACGGTTCACCATCTGTTCTACCCTAGCCCACAACCGCAACATCACCTACCTCAGGCCGCCTATTCATTAACGCAACGAATAACCGGCGCACGTCGCCCTGGTCCAACGCGTAGACCTAGCCAATATGGCTTCTTTCTTGGAGAGTTCTTACAGTCTGGTCCACCAGGACAATGCTGCCGATGTCCCAACCATGTCTGAATTGCGAACCCAGCTGGAGAAAGGAACAGATGAGAGCAAGGTGGAAACTATGAAGCGCATTTTGACAATCATGTTGAATGGCGATCCAATGCCTCAACTTCTTATGCACATCATTCGATTCGTCATGCCGTCGAAGCATAAAGCTTTAAAGAAACTGTTATACTTCTACTACGAAATATGCCCCAAGCTCGAAACCAACGGTAAGCTGAAGCAAGAGATGATTCTCGTCTGGTAAGTTCACCTGGAACTCTCTACAGAACATATCCTCACATTTACTAGCAACGGTATCCGGAATGATCTACAGCACCCCAACGAATACATCCGGGGTAATACCTTACGATTCCTCTGCAAACTTCGAGAAGCCGAGCTGATCGAGCCCCTGCTTTCCTCCGCTCGCTCATGCCTCGAGCATCGACACGCATACGTCCGCAAAAATGCTGTCTTTGCGGTTGCCTCCATATACCAACACTCGGAGAGTCTGATTCCTGACGCCCCTGAGCTGATAGCAACATTCCTGGAGACGGAAAGTGACCATACATGCAAGAGAAACGCTTTCGCGGCTCTTGTTAGCATTAGCCATGACAAGTCCTTGGCATATTTGAGCAGTGTTTTCGATGGCATTCCCAATGCAGATGAGCTATTGCAATTGGTAGAGTTGGAATTCATCCGCAAAGATGCAATTCAGAACTCGCAAAACAAGGTTAGACTTCTCTTATTTTTGAATATTGTTCTCCACTGACTTCACAGGCTCGATATTTGAGACTTATTTTTGATCTCTTAGAGGCTGGAGCAACTACAGTGGTTTATGAGGCAGCCTCGTCATTGACGGCGTTGACCAGCAATCCAGTAGCTGTGAAGGCTGCGGCAGCTAAGTTCATTGAGCTTAGCATCAAAGAGGCTGATAATAATGTTAAGCTTATTGTTCTCGATCGTGTGGATGTGCTGAGGCAGAAGAATGAGGGTGTTTTGGATGACCTCATCATGGAGATTCTTCGAGTTTTGTCGAGCCCAGATATCGATGTCCGGAAAAAGGCTTTGGAAATAGCAATGGAGATGGTCTCCAGCAAAAATGTGGAGGAAGTGGTACTGCTACTGAAGAAAGAACTCTCGAAGACCGTTGATCAAGAGTACGAGAAGAATAATGAGTATCGGCAATTGCTCATCCACGCCATCCATCAATGCGCGATCAAATTCTCGGAAGTGGCTGCCAGTGTTGTGGGCCTTTTGATGGATTTCATTGCGGACTTCAATAATACTTCAGCCGTCGATGTGATTTCCTTTGTCAAGGAAGTGGTGGAGAAATTCCCCAAACTTCGACCCTCAATCGTCGAGCGTTTAGTTTCTACTCTGAGCGAGGTGCGCGCTGGAAAGGTCTACCGAGGAGCTCTCTGGATCGTAGGAGAATACTCTCTCGAGGCAAACGATATCAGAGATGCATGGAAACGTATAAGAGCAAGTTTAGGCGAGATGCCAATTCTGGCATCCGAGCAGCGCCTTTTGGATGAGGTTGCGGATGGCCACGAGCCCGCAAAAGAGGCAGAGCAAGTCAATGGACACTCAAAAGCTGCCCCAACCGGGTCAAGGAGAGTGCTTGCGGATGGTACTTACGCAACAGAAAGTGCTTTGACAATTCAATCGGCAGTGGCAGCGAAATTAGAAGCTGTGAAAGCCGCTCAAAAACCACCTCTTCGGCAACTCATCCTTGATGGTGACTATTATCTCGCTTCAGTCCTTTCATCTACACTTACCAAGCTCGTCATGCGCCATTCAGAAATATCTCCAGATAAGGCCCGTACCAATGCGTTGCGAGCCGAAGCCATGTTAATCATGATATCCATCATTCGTGTTGGTCAATCGCAATTCGTCAAAGCCCCCATTGACGAAGACTCTGTGGACAGAATCATGACTTGCGTAAGATCACTCGCCGAATTCGCACAAAATAAGGATCTTGAGACCGTTTTCTTGGACGATACACGGAAAGCTTTTCGTGCTATGGTACAGGTAGAGGAAAAGAAGCGAGCTGCCAAGGAAGCTGTAGAGAAGGCGAAGACTGCTGTGCAAGTTGATGACGTTGTCTCAATCCGACAATTGGCAAAGAAAAATGCTGGTGATGGTACTGATGAGATCGAGCTCGACCTGGAGAAGGCTACTGGTGGAGACTCAACTGTTGAAGATCTGTCGTCCAAGCTGAGTAGAGTCGTGCAACTCACGGGATTTTCGGACCCAGTCTATGCCGAAGCATATGTTAGGGTTCATCAATTTGACATAGTCCTTGATGTTCTCTTAGTCAACCAGACGACCGAGACTCTCCAAAATCTCTCAGTTGAGTTCGCAACACTTGGGGATTTGAAAGTTGTCGAGCGACCAACCACTCAAAACCTTGGCCCGCATGATTTTCAGAATGTTCAATCTACTATCAAGGTGTCTTCGACAGATACCGGGGTCATTTTTGGAAATGTTGTCTACGATGGTGCCAGCTCCACAGAGAACAACGTGGTCATTCTGAATGATGTTCATGTGGACATCATGGACTATATCCAACCCGCTGTTTGTACAGAAACGCAGTTCCGTACCATGTGGACCGAATTTGAGTGGGAGAATAAGGTCAACATCAACTCCAAAGCCAAGTCATTACGTGATTTCCTAAAGCAATTGATGGCCTGCACAAATATGAGCTGTCTGACCCCCGAGGCCTCGCTAAAGGGTGATTGCCAGTTCTTGAGTGCAAATCTCTATGCCCGAAGCGTTTTTGGTATGTTCAGATCTCTATACGACCAGTGATTAGTACTAATCATATGTAGGCGAGGATGCGCTTGCAAATTTGAGCATTGAGAAGGAAGGTGAAGATGGTCCTGTAACTGGTTTCGTCCGCATTCGCAGCAGGTCACAAGGTCTTGCACTCAGTCTAGGGTCACTCAAAGGCTTGAACAAGGTTGGTGAGGTCGTCTGAGTGGCTAACGGTCGATGTTGAGTGGACAGTTCGAATTAGTGGATCCCATCTAGGACTCTCGAGGGCATGTGTACTTCCTATTCCTATTGATGAGCGACGGAAGCTGGAGAAGCTCTATCGGAAGCGGGCTTGACTAAGGAGCGTAGAATATGGGTGCGAGCTATAAGGGATACAGCCACGCTTTATTGAAGATCATCATGAATGGGCGCTGAAAAGCAAAACGGGGTTATCTACCTAGATTCAAGAGGCCATTGCAAATTCATAGATAGTTTTGATCTCCTGGGCATTTGACTTCCAGTCTTCGTTGAGCGCACATACTTCCGAATCGTGATTTGTATGCTCCCCGATGTGATGGTTCAAGCTTAGGTTAAAGTATTGTAAAATGGTACGTAAAGATGCCAGACCATAGGAAGACACATGTGAAAAACACCTGCCATATACGAGTACGAGTTCCTATCCTATCCTATTCTATCCTAGGTATCCTTCGAGTTGAACGGAATCGGGTCGACTGTAAGCGGGCCTACCCACAATCGGCGACGATTCCCCCATTTCCTCACCGCGATATAGCCTAAACAGCGCCGGACTGATCATTTGAGCCAGTCATATAACTTCTCAGGCCTTTCGCATAATGGGGGGTACCGCTCCCAGTGCACAGGACAAGGGTGCATCTTCCAAGAAGGGAAACCGAGGTATGTAACGAACCTTGAATCAACATCTCAAGGAATATGCGTGCCGACGGACGTCACTTGGCTGGTCATCTTCTCTGTATCAAAGACCTCCCTCGCCCTACTCCACAACCACCACAACCACTACAACCACCACAAGCAACGACAACCCCTTTTCCTCTGAGACAAGGATGCTTGGGATATCGAGGCAATCTACGATATGACGACGACTTCGATTTCCGCTGAAAATCCTTTTGTTGACCCTGCTATATCCTTCGAAGATGCAGGCCGTGGAAACTCATTCGCTGTCGATGCTACCTTAGCGCTTGGCCGTAACGTCTCACTGACTCTAGGAACCGACTCTCTCATTGTTTTGGGTATGTTAGAATTGCTTGTCCAGATTGAGAATATATCTAAAGATCTCCGATAGACGAGGCATTTGAGGAGAGGGACAGGAGTAATTGTTGCGGGCTTTGGCCGTCTGGTACATCTCCGGTTCATCCGCGTATATATTTCCTACTGCTGACACTCAACTTGCAGGAACCGCCAATACTCGCGCAATTCCGTTCTACAACGTCCTCTGGGCCGAACTCAAAGACTCCGAACTCACGCTTCAGTATGCATCCCCTGCGTCGAAGACGGTTGTCCGGGCAGCTAGTCTAAGATATCCCGTGGAATATCAGATGGTGGAACTTGTAAATAAGTGGATATACAAGCTTCTGGATCGTTCTTACGGCGAATCACAGCAGAAGAAACGGGTGAAGGTTCTGGTGAACCCTCATAGCGGGAAGGGAAGCGCCGAGAAATGGTATCATCGAGATGCAGAACCTTTGCTGAAGGCTGCAAACTGTGCCATTGATATGGTCAAGACAACACATAGAGGAGAGGCCGTGGAAATCTCCCAAAATTTGGATATTGACGCATTTGATGTGGTAGCGTCTGTTTCTGGTGATGGGCTACCACACGAAGTGTTCAATGGCCTTGGAAAGAGACTTGATGCTAAGAAGGCGTTGGCAAAGATCGCAGTTGTTAACATTCCTGGTGGAAGTGGCAATGCCATGAGTTGCAATTTGAATGGGACAGACAGTGTTAGTTTGGCCACGTTAGCCATCATCAAGGGCATTCCGACACCACTAGACCTGATATCAATTACTCAGGGAGAAACGCGGACGCTCAGTTTCCTCTCACAGTCTGTTGGAATCGTAGCAGAGTCTGATCTTGCCACTGAGCACCTCCGATTCCTCGGCGCTCAAAGATTTACATATGGATTCCTGGTACGGCTCATAAACAAAGCTCTGTATCCATGCGACATTGCGATCAAGGTAGGTATCGATGATAAACAACAGATCAGAGAGCATTACAAAAGAGAACAGAACAACCACGAGCCAGCAAGCGAGCGGAGGGGCTGCAAACACTTCCTGGACGACGATGCTTCGGCGAGCAGTGTGAATGATGATGGGCTGCCTCCCCTGAGATACGGGACTATCAATGATAAGCTTCCTGAAGGGTGGGAGCTGGTTCCATATGATAAGCTAGGAAATTTCTATTGTGGAAATGCAAGTTACCTTTTGAGTCACAATTTTCAGCACTGACTGTTTTCAGATGGGATATATGGCTTCAGACGCCAACTTCTTCTCCCCTGCTCTGCCTAACGACGGTTATATGGATTTGGTCTGTATCAATGGTGACATCAGTCGTCTACACGCTATGCAAATGATGTTCGCCGTGGAAACTGGAAAGTTTTTCGATATGCCTGGTGTCTGGTACCGCAAAATTCTCGGCTATCGCATCATTCCCAAGAATCAAGACGATGGATTCATCAGTATAGACGGCGAGCGTGTCCCATTCGCCCCCTTCCAGGCCGAGGTTCACAAGGGACTTGGTACAGTTCTTTCAAAATCAGGTCACATGTACGAGGCACCTGGGCCTATTTGAATTTCTTGTCCTCATATAAAGGCGTTTGTTTATTGTATGTTTCTCTTTCGATACCCCAGAGGAGGATTCGCTTACGCGAACTAGACATGGTGTGCTTTTTGTATAAGGAGTAAAAGTAGACAGTTTCCATTTAACCTGAACGCCTCGCAATACATGACCTTTCTGTTTAAGTAAAAGTGAGAAGCTTTATGTCAGATATTTTTGCACAAGATTACCCTTCGATTCCACCCCAGGTATCATCTTCCTTCGCCTCTCCCTCGGAATTCTTGTTCCCTGGTAACCGATCATCCTCCAAAGCCTCCCTAGCCTTTATCCTAACAGGCTTCGTTGGACTTCCCTTCGCTAAGCTCCTTAATGGTTCCAGCAACTTCTCTATGAGTATGTCCATCCCCTCTTCCCCAAGAACGCTCGTCCGCTCAAGCTCGTCGACATATATGTCAATGACATGGAAGCGCATCCCATTGGGGACCCTAACCTCCTGTACATTCAACGGCACCTCGGCAAGCAACTCCAAATGGCCCTTCACAACCTCCTCATCCCACGCACTCCCCTTCATAACTTTGAATGTAGCACCTAAATACCTTCTTACGAGCAATAGAAATTTCTCCATGCGCAAAACATCTATATTCGTCCATTCTCGTTGCATCGTTTGCCAGAATGCACGGAGAAACGGGATAGTGGTTGGGGGAGGAAGCACCGAGACGAGGTCTGCGAGGGAGTTGGCGAGTGCTTGTTGTGTGCGTGGTCGGTCAGACATCCACATGCAGTAGAACAAGCCTTTCCATAATTTCAAAAGTTCGAGGGGCGGGAGCTCGCGCCGGCCAGAGAGGTAGGTGCGGAGGGAGTCGAGGGCGGCATCGCGGGTTGGTCTGTCTGGGAGTTTGTTAGGTCCGCTTGGGCAATATGAAATTGGATAGGAGTAGAGGACCATTAGCAGCAAGCTGCTTGACGAAGGGTGTTTGCTGAATATCAGTCGCCATTGTGGTTGCGGAGTGAACATATATGGTGGGGTTGCGATAAGATTTGGCTTTGAAGTTCTCAAATTTAATTTTTTGAGCAGTCCGTGCACCGCAAGGCTGAACCCGGGTAGCTAAAGTACAAGGCTGAAAGAGTAGCCTTGCATAAAAGAAAGTGCGAAGATACTCCGAACGGCAGCCTATACAGCCAGTGAAAAACAGTATACCTACTGTGAAAACATTCGGTTCTTCTTTCTTCTTCCTCAAACAACAAACAACGCATGCGCTCCCCGACATTTGAGCAACAACTATCACGCTCTGTCTCCGCAAGATGGATCCAATCAAACCCGAGCAGTGGATTTCGGCCCCTCAATCCCGGGAATTGGTTTCTCCCTCTCCGGATCCCCACAGCCTTGATTCGGACCAGCCACAGCTCACTCTCACTTCTGAAGAACCACCAAGTGGAATCTCTTCCTCGCCTTTACCTTCTCCTTCTCGATCACATCGACCTTCATCCCCCTCTCCAAATCAGACTGCAAGCCGCGACTCATCGCCTGGTTCACCAAGCAGTATGTATAGATTCCCTATTTCTCCAATGCTCTCGCTCAAAAGACGTACCTCGTGATATCGAATTGCAAAATGATTTCTCGGTCCTTTCGAGTCTTTGCATGATAGTGCTAACTATTCTGTAGCGACTGAGATGAGCTTCGACGAGGATGTCGAGGTTGGATACTTGTCCACGGATTCGGAATCGGAATCAGAACCGGTTGTCGATCTTACCCCCGAGATGCGAGCTGCGGCTAAATCGAATATGACTGTCATGGAATTCAGACATACTTGGCACTTCTTTTATCATGGTAAGACTGAGGAGCAGCTTACTGCTATGATGACCAAAGATCCCCGCGGCGCAAAATTGCTCGGAATAGTTGCTGGACAAAAGGAGAACTGTCACTGGTGCCAAATCCTAGCCTTAAACGAACACAACATGGCTCTAGTAGCTGAGGAGGGCAAAAAACACCATACTATCGCAATGGTTTTCGCGGCAGGCAACAAACTCATAGTTCCCAAAAGCTTCAAATTCATCGAGGAGAACATCTTGGCTAGTGATATCAAGCTAGCTGACCCAGAGTTCCTTAGCGGTTGCAGCTGCCCGGAAGATTTCGACTGTCTTGGGTTCAAGTGTCATTGTCTACAGGACGTTGACTGTGAGGGTCCCAACTTTCCCAAGGGAGCCAGGCGACTTAATGCATACCATATCGTGGGCGAACGTCAAGGATGTCTTCGAGGCTGGATGTTGAACTCGCGTTGTCCGATCTATGAGTGTCATGACAAGTGCGGCTGCAGCAATCGGTGCCCTAATCGCGTTGTTGGGAAAGGCAGAAAGGTCGGTCTTAAAGTTTTCCAGACAGATGACGGCCGTGGCTGGGGTATGTACCATCCCACCGACTCGACGGCATAAAGTACTCATATTTCTACAGGTCTCAAGGCTTTGGACGATATCAAGTGTGGTCAATATGTTGGCAGCTATGTTGGCGAGATTATCACATCCAGCGAAGCCGCCAAACGCCGACTTGGAACCTCGTCTGGCCAACCCAAGAAGGATATCTACCTCTTCGCCCTTGATAAATTTAACGATCCAAATAGCTCTGACCCCCGCTTGGCTGGTGAGCCTTACGAGATCGATGGTGAATTCTGTGCCGGTCCAACCCGTTTCATCAATCATTCCTGCGACCCCAACCTGCGCATCTTTGCCGTCGTTACGGACCACGCCAACAAGCCATTTCACGATCTGTGCTTCTTCGCCTTGAAGAATATTACTCGAGGAACTGAATTGACCTTTGACTACACAGATGGTGTTAAGAGCGGTGGGAAGGATCTGATTAATCTCACAATCGCTGAGAGCACCAGTAAGACTGAGTGCCTATGTGGTGCCTACAACTGCCGAGGTTATCTCTGGTGAATTGGTTGATTGACAGACTGGATTGTTCTACTTTGCTAGACTATCGGACGAATGGATGTTCTGAACGCGGTACAATGGTCCTGAAGGTTCGAATGTTTTCCATGGCGCTACGGGGCTATGGGACCTATCATAGAGTTATTTCAGGAGTTGCAGATACCCCAAAGAGGCGTTACTCAGATAAATCGAATTAAAATTGTGTTTTCTAAATCTAACAGAATACTTCGATAAGATGTCAGTTGTGAAGCTCACTATGGCGTTACATATTGCCACTCACTATACAGAGTAGCTCCTAAGACATCTAATGGGACTACACAGCCTGGGGGCTTTGTTCTGTCTTTCAAACATGGCTGCAGCTTCACAGGTTGTGATATCGAAAGTATGCTGCGTCCCAGCTACGAGGGTCGTAATTAAAGGAATGGAGATACCCCGTGATTACTTTGCTGAACGTGACACCTTCAATGCTGTCTTCCCTCTCTTTAATAAGCTGAGGAGAATAGCCCAAGCGGCTGTTATGAATAGCATTGAGCAGTTTTCCCCCTTTCGACATAGGGATGACCAATATCCCGAGCTAGATATACATGATATTCAGAGAATAGAATATCCGCGCTAATAAGGCTGGCCACTGATGTCTGGAATTAAAGTACTACAATATAGCACTTCATAGGGAAAGAATGGATGAAGAAACCCCCACGGAAGCAAACACGCAGGAGTCGATGCCATCATATTCCTCTTCAGACCTCAAGGTATCATACATAAGCGTAACTCTTTGCTGAACAGCCGAATCCCTCAGCTCAACGCCAAACTCGAATTCCAGTTCCACACTACAGGTGCAGCAGTATCCCCGAGCCACTGGGCACTCGAACACCCCCTCATCAACCATCCCAGGCAAACCCCGATCAACACTCCCAAGCCCGCGACGAGACACAGGACGGCCGCCGTCAAGCTATCCGAAACGTCCTTTTCCAACCACTTCCTCCGAAAATCGTATTCCCCTAGCCTAATAAAACACATGTTGAAAACCTCCATCGTCTCGGCACGCTTCCCATTTCCTTTGAATCGCATCTCTTTCGCGCCTTCAGGTAGTATTCTGGGTGTATCGGGTATCTTCTCGACGCTTAGTGCCTGGTGGCCAAGCTTTTGGTCAGCAAATTTATCCCTTTTTTTTCATTCCTCATTGAAAAACAATCCTCAGTGTTAAAACTGAGTGAAGAGGATAGCGGGAGAAAGGGGAACTCACACTAGGCTTAGCGAAAGCTTCCCACTAATCTTCGCCTTCAACTCCAATTCTACATCCAAATCCAGCGCAATCTCCAGCCTCACAGGTTTCTCCTCCTCATCTTTCTCTTTCCCTCCCCCCATCTTCAACCCTATCCCGCCAGACTTCCCATTACCGCTAGTATTCGTGTCGCCACCAGAACCAAGTAATGAGTTTGTATTTTTATTCCTGTTTCGCCGGCGGTTTCGGCGCCGTTTGCTTGATGAGGAGGAGCCTGCATTAGACGAGATATCCGAGTCGTCTTGCTGGAGAGGTTGAGGAAAGAGTGGTGAATTTTTGCTTTGTGAGGGAATGGTACTGGGAGGTTGTTGTTTTGCTGCGCTTTTACTGGTGGGGTTGTTGGTTGACATTTTTCGGAGACGACGACGACGACGAGCTGAGGATGGATATGTGTTAGGTGCAGCTATTGAATAAACCGGGTAGAACAACACGACACCAGAATCGATGAAAAGGATTTTGGATTTAGGAAAAAGGAGAGGGGAGGAATACAATGCGCTGCAATGCAACTCGTCCCCTGGTAATACACGTGATATCTGCTTCTGAAACCATATGTCAAGGTAACGTCAAGGAGGCAATCGTACGAGCGAGGGTACCACTTCCACACTTCTGAAACGCTCCCTGCTTACCCGGAGTGGCATATAAAACAGCAACAGCTCATGGATCTGCAGCTTCGACGGCCTAGTTTCTTAGCCCGAGCCAAAATTGCAACCATTTTAGACGACGTTATACAGTAACAAAAAAAAGCGACGGCAGCCTTGTTTTCGTCGGAGTTCCAGCCTTCTTGCCTGCTCTATGTCTCTCCGTGTTGTGAGAATCTTCAATGACTGAAATGGACCGGGTGTTCGGAAGCACATGTTACATCGAAGGATCTGTGCCGATCCCTACTTGAGGAATCTCGAGTTCATTTCTAATAACACAATGACTAACTCCAAACAGCAATTCCTTAGCCGCAAAATAACTCCCCCGCCCCCGCATTAATGCCAACATTACCCATTAAAAAGTGCAGTCTATCCCGAACCAGAACCAGCTGCTGAGCATTACTCTTATGTGCTAAGTAGGTCCTTAACGCTCATTCCTCTGCCACCGATACTGCCGTATGTACCTCTCCGATCAGAGTTGAGCATCAGGAGGGCAGTAGTAGCTTCTTGATCCGGATCGCGCTGAGGCAACAGTGCTGGGCTTGTCAAGGCTGATCCGACAGAGGCGGTGCTTCTGGCATAGTCATACGCGGCTGGCCCAAGAGCGGGCGACGTTGTACTAGAGGCACTGAAACTATAATGGCGATGGTCCGTCGAAACCGACGAGTATGAGTCCTGGCGATTCCGCGAATCTTGCGGGATGAGTGCTGGGGACTCTGATGGTCTGTTGGACCTTGCCAATGGTGTAGAGTATGTTGGAGAGGCCTGCTCTGAGCCGTCCATTTCAACATCTTCTTGTTCTTCATATGATTGATATTGTCTTGGTGTGCCACATGAACCTTGATTTACTGGGGGAGGAAGGACAAACTGCTCGGCATTTGACATAGTGTTGTTTCGGTTATTCTCGGCCTTCAGTTTCGCAACACAATCCTCTAGATATCGTACATAATCAATAGATGCCTTGAATAAATGTTAGTAGTTGAATCTCACGTTATTGGCCATGGAATACTTGCTTGTAGAATAGCTAATTTATGCATTTCTCCTGTGCACGCCGGTATCATATCCTTCAATACGCCGAACTCCTCGTTCATCTTAGACCTTCTTCGACGTTCTATGAGGCTATGTGCCGTCTTCCTTGCAATCTTCCGGCCAGCGACGCTTGTAGATGATGGTTGTTTCTTCTTGGTCGTAGCTGTAGCTCCTTTGGCAGCAGTTGCTTTGGGCGGTTCGTCGGATAGATCTATCTCCTCTTGTTGCCCTCGAGGCTTCATTTGAATAATCTTGCGGGATCTCGTAGGTGGTGGAGGAAGAGCAAACGTATCTTTTGTTGAAGGAGGGTGTGCTGCAGATGAGCGTCGACGAATTTTGACCACCTCACTTGCTGGTATAGCGGGGGACTTGGGAGAGGTGGGGCGGTATGAAGAGGTTGACGAGGACTTTGCGGAGGAGGCACTTGAAGGATGGGAATCCGAGCCTGCTACAGCTGGAGGTGGAAGTTCGAACGACATCTGGAGAGAGGAGAACTGTGACCCATCCTTACTCTTGATCTCTGTCGATGAAGCAGGCGTTGGAGGCTGTTGAGGACGAGGCATTTTGGTAATGCTGGAGGCGGCTCAAAGGTCTCGTGCGCGATAAAGTTTCCCAGTAGTATAATGTCGTATTCAGGTAGGACAATTTCCGGGGTAAATGAGGCTATTAAGCCACGACCGACGTGAAAAGAGAAGGGAAACTGCAAGATAGATAGGATATGGTATATAGATACATCCAGGAACGTGGTTCTTTTGAAGAGCAGAAAGTTGAGGACGTGGGAAAGAAGGCGCGCTCACTTACTACCATGAGACTGCGAGACTTACCTCGAAACTAGGTACATATTGCCATGGGACATTGAATGGCTCCTCTGGGGAGTGCTTGAACTGTCGCGTGCCTCAAGTGATTGGTGATAAGGGGGTCGAGAGCGTCGTCCACTTAACGTTGAGCTTTGAGAACGTGGAAGCTCAGGACGCACCGAGGAAAAAGCTTGTTTTGTGCCGATGTATGTCAGTGACCGGATCACGTGTGAGTTGACCACATACCTATTTTTAGGCACGGCATGGTAATGTAACCCCTTTTTTGCTTCTCGCTTGAGGTCTTCTAAGGAGTTCAAACTACATCAAATCGAAGTCACTTACTGTTCTTTCGTCTCTCTCGTACATGGAAGAACTGTAAAACATTCAATCTGAAATGATTAATTAAGTTGAGTAGAGCATCCACAAATGCTCAGGCATCTTTGATCTAAGATATAATTCGATGTGCTAGCTTCTAGTTCTACTTATTTTGAGCTGTCATCTATAAGCAAATTATTCTCAAAAGAGCAAGTTCAATAGTGGTGCGCTTGTGATGTGTTTTGAGTCGCGTGTTATGTACTGTCCTCTCTTGGTATTACCGTTGAGCCTGACAGGAGCACAACCTCACGACTGATCAGTAAATAAACCAGTTGTGCAACCTTACAGAGTGGCGTTCAATACCTTCGACAGTAAGATTTCTCGTGCTTCTGGCTTGTTCTTGGACTTTTGCATATCACGGAAGGAATACCGAAGGAGAGACCTGCTATTACGAGCTAATCAAGTGTTATTGAATGATTCTTATACTTAGCATGGAGACTAATCAGGTATCCGGATCGGAAGTAACAGTCTCTACTTCTTCCAGGCCACGTTAAAAATAAGAAAGTCCCATCCAGGTTCTGCCGGATCATCATCATAAAGACCATTCTCGTGCCCATGTATTTGACCCTCACATACCGACGCTCTGGTTGAATGCTTCTATGCCACCTCTGATCCCATGTTCCCACTGTTCAATAGATTAGCTTGTAATATTCAATCATTTCCAAATTGAAGAAACTCCATGAGCCCGCTTATTTCTCTGAGAGAAGGATATTGTTTGGGTAAGGATGAACATACCTCCCACAAGTACACGCCCCTGTAATCTGACTCTAAAATCCTCTTCTTGACCCAAATTTCCAAACACCCAATTTTATCTCCACCTTCGACAGCAGCCCTCTCCCCAAGTGCTCCCTCACTTCTCATTCCAAAAAAACTCAGAGCATCTGAAAATCCCATATTCCATCCTGCGCTGTAAAGATGATGCTCGAAGTGTTCTCCTGGTTCCATCTGGTCCCAATACTGAATGTGGTTTTGCAAATCATTATCGGCCATATCTTGTCTCATCGCTTCCGCATTCCGGATCCTGTCTCTAACCTCTTGAGCTGGTAATACAAGAAAAGGAGGGGATATAATATTCTTCTTCTTCGTCTGTTCGACAAATCCCCATTCTCCCCCATCCATCCAGTCCATTTTATACGTCCAGAAATAGCATCCTCCAGCTTTTCGTTGCCATCTTTGACTTTGCGATCTTCCAAATTGTGTCACTAGTCCATCTTTCTCCTCGGGCCGAACACGTCCCCAGGTCTGGTCATCGAGAACACAGCTCCACTCTCCAATGATGATTTGTGCTTCTCCTCTAGTTTCTAGACTTCCTTCCTTTCCAACCAATTCTCCAAGTTCGGCACCAATCCTTTCAATAATCTGCTGTGGATTTTGGCTCCGATCTTTGTCACTAAAAGTATAGTAGCGATGCGTATCGATCAAGACTGGATTCTTCGGCACTCCGCTAAACGGGTGTCTTTTTATTGTCCACTCTAATGCCGTTTCCAAGTCCCAAGCATCAGAAATATAGACTGGAAGAGTCGCATCCCATCTTGCAATCTCCTTGATGACACCTTCATAAAAGTCATACATGCCTACCGCATTATGCGTTGCTTCATTGACAACTTGAATTCCAATAAGCCCTATAACATAGTTAGCATGATACTCAGTAATGATAAATAGCTCTCTCCCGGCATCTCTATGTGTTAAAGAATGTCCAGATTACGAAAATACGGCTGGGTCAAATTTGTACGTACCATCCATTTCTCTCGCTTGACTTGCGATCCACCCTAACGCATACTTTGTCCTCCTCAGATTCTTATCATTGCCCCAAAGCTCCGCTGTCTCAGTCCCAGACCCATGATCCTCTCCATTAGCACCACCATATACGAAATGGAAGTCCAAGAGGGTACCAATGCCCCAGCCTCTCGCTCTAGCAACAATATCTCGCACAGCTGTCCAAGCATTCGCATATACTTCACCTACACCCTGGAAGGGGGTTCCTAGACACCAATCCCCCCCGAGCGTGAAATACCCAATGGGCAGTCTGATACTCGTGCATCGCGCTTCTCTTACTAGCCACTCTAAATCCTTTTCGCTAACAGCATCCTTCCAATGATTTTCCCACTTCTCCCTCGCAGCGTCAATACCGAGCTCATCAATTGCCGCAGTCACAGCAGCCAACTCGCTATCCCCATTCGCAGAGCCAAGAAACATCGAATTAGAAAGCCACTTCTCAAGCACGAAGACTGAGCCAAGATTAGTGCCCCAGTGGTATCTATAGCGCAGGAGATCTAGGGTGGTGGGAAGTCCTCTTGTGGAAGGTTGTTTCGGTTCGGCGATGGGTTTTTGCGGAGAGGACGAGGAGTCCGACCGCTCGTCAAAGGCGGCTTTAACTTTGTTTATGAGTTTCTTCATTTTGCAGTGCTTTTAACAGATGTTGATGTAAGGCTTGAGGATGGAGAGTGAGGGCAGAGAAGTATAAGTACTTGTGAATTGATGGTAGGAAGGAGCAGGTCGGTCAGTAAACACAAAGCCCTAGGGTCAGCCTTGTTGGTGGGGTAATATAGTTTGAGGTCTATGCGGACATTGCTTCACTACTTCCCATCATATCAGATTGATTTCTTGTGCATATATTTTAGAGGGAGGGTATTATTGAAATTCAATTTTTTTTTACATACTTTTCCGCATGAGACAAATTGTTATGCCTATTCCTCACGGTATACACTCCATCAACTAGACCTCATTACTTGGGTATGGGACTTTGAGTGTCGAGCTGAACTCTTCTTTAATGCTCCTCGTGCTCACAAATCTTGTTAAAAAGTTCTGGCTTCCAGCCTTGTCGTTCGTTCCACTTGCTCTCGCGCCACCAAATGGCTGCTGTCCAACGACCGCACCAGTGCTCTTACAGTTGATATAGAAGTTACCAGCCGAATTTCTCAAAGCATCTTCTGCGTACCGGATAGCATCTCGGTCGGCAGCAAAGATGGATCCAGTGAGACCATATTGAGAAGTTTTATCAACAAGCTCGCAAGCGGATTGGAATGCCTGAACAGGTGCCGAGGTATCGTCGTAGATATGAACTGTGAGAATAGGGCCGAACAGCTCGGTGGATAAAAGGTGATGGTTGGGGTTTGTGGTGGCGTATATGGTGGGGTGAATGAAATAGCCAGTAGATTGGTCATATTTGCCCCCCACGAGCAATTCGAGCTCCTTGTCGTCTTTGGCTGCATCTATAACTCCAGAGAGTTTCTTGAACGACCCAGCGTGGATCACAGGCCCAATGAAGTTTTTATGATCTGTTGGTACGCCAATGGAGAGTGTGGATGTCTCAGAAACGAGATGCTCCTTGAACTGAGGCCACACAGACTTTGGGACATATACTCTGGAAGTTGCGCTACATTTCTGACCCTGGTACTCAAAAGCACCGCGGACGGTCTGAACTGCCGCGTTTTCAATATCAGCTGAGGGGTGGATGAGATGAAAGTTCTTCCCTCCAGTCTCGCCGACTATCCTTGGATAACTTTGGTATCTGCCTTCAGCAACGCCAGTGGCGATGGACCCGTACAACTTTCTAAAAACGGCAGTGCTACCAGTGTAATGCAGGCAAGCCAGCTTCTTGTGTGCAAGGACAACCTTCGTGACCTCCTCCGGATTCCCGGGAACGAATTGAATGACGTTCTTTGGAAGACCCGCCTCCAATAAGATGTTGTAGAGTAACCAGTTAGAGGCAATGGCTGAATCCGAGGGCTTCCAGACAACAACATTGCCCATAAGCGCAGGCGCGCCTGGCAGGTTTCCAGCGATAGCTGTGAAATTGAACGGGGTAACGGCATAGACGAATCCTTCCAGTGGACGATATTCTACTCTGTTCCACACACCTGGCGAGTTGTGAGCTGGTTGTTGTGCATACAGTTCCTCTGCATATTGTACATTGAATCGCAGGAAATCGACAAGTTCCGCTGCCGAGTCGATTTCGGCCTGCCACGCATTCTTACCCTGCCCAAGCATCGTTGCAGCCATGATATCATATCTGTATTTCCCAGCGATCAAGTCTGCAGCTTTTAAGAAAATGGCAGCTCTATCAGAGAAAGGTAGTGATTCCCATGCTGGTTTCGCTGCAAGAGCAGCGTCGATCGCTGAAGATACATCGGATGGGGAGGCATTCGAATAAGAGGCGACAGTGGAGGAATGGTTGGAGGGGTTTTGTTGGGTGGAAATTGTCGAGGTTTTAATCTGCTGTGGTTAGACCTGGTGGACGAATGATATGGCAGCCTACTAACCTCCTTGCCTCCAACTACAATTGGTACCTGTAAAGGTATTTGCTTCTGGAAGCTCTCAAGGGCAGCATTGAGACCCTCTCGCTGTGCAGAACCTTTAGCGTAATGGTGCTACTTCGATTAGTTGAAAGAATATTTTTGATTGAGATCAAGAACTAACATTCGGCTCATTAGAGACCGTGGGTATTTTGAAAGTTGCAAGTGTGGACACGTTGAAGCTGCGGGGTATCGAAGAGGGATGTTTGCGTTTGGCAGCTTGTAAACAGGGATTGAGTGGGAAGACACTCCTGAGACTTTTAGTAGCCATCGTGAGGATTAAAAAAAAGGCAGGTCAACAAAGACAGATAATCGTCAGTGAGGACACGATCAGAGCGTACCTTTCAGAAGGTTTAATGGTCGAAGAAAAGGTGAAAAGAATTGATGAAAGCTTCAAGCTTACATATTCAAAGCTGTTCCGGCAATTAGCGGCATAAGGGATGAGGGGCAAAGCTTATCCTCTCTAATCCCTGTTCTATGTTCCCGCCTTCCTTTACCGGAGCTCAAGAAAACAGTTTGGACGGCGAAGAAAATAATTATTACTATGGTAGACGAGTAGATACTCAGGAGTAAGGCTTGTAGGAAGCCTGATGTTTGTACAAGGTCCTCCAAAACTTTCTTAGAGAATGATATCCAGCTGAGCCATATTTGTCAAACATCAAATTGTTGTCGAGGGCTACCTGTAAACCTGTAAACCTGCAATTACTATGGTGCTCTTGGATCTCGGAATCTCGACCCGGCATAAGCAATTGGTGTTTGGTTCTTCGACTTGGAGCCGAACCACTAGTATATACTTCTTTATTTACAAACATTTCGGTAGGTTTGGGAATGTCGATGACGGTGCAAATTGTGCAATATGAAGTGTAAACGCTCAAATTAAGTCACTAATATTTTACTCCTCTAACACTCTAGAGTGCTCGTTTGAATCGCTAGGCCTGCCCTCTTCAGTCACTAACTTAGTAACTTTCAAGTCTTACAAGGTTTGAGTTGACAAAGTTACATTCTATCTCCACTTACTGTTCCGTCATGAATAGTCGGAATTCAGATTTTGAATCCTCTTAGATTCTTTTCAAATATACACAGTATGATAGATAGTCCGGGTTAGGTTCAAGCTCAGTCCAAGGTTACCTAATATGTTCCTTCAGCTCCGGCAGCGGCAGCGGCGCGGCATCCAATCCCGCCAAACCCCGCTTAGGATTTTGGGAATACCAAACAGTTTCTATAAGTATTCCGGAGCATGTAGGTAGATTTCAAGTCATTTATGTTGAGTGTAAAGTGTCGTTTGAAAAAGATCGTTATTTGGCTATGGTCAAGATCTCAAATTCTCAAATTCTCAAAAGCTCAAGACATCAAGAGCGAACATGAGGCGAAGTTGAGCGGGAGGCGGGTATACAAGTGATCCACTAAACCCAAAATGACCTAGCGCATCCGACAGACATCTACCCAGGCCAGGGCAAGCACAATAATCAGACTACGAGGGACCTACATATCGAACTTAACTTTTCTGAGTCGTTCTAAGCAAGTCTCTATTTTCCAGATTCAACAGTTGCATTCACATCAATTGAGCCTACAGTTCTATGTAAATGTATCCAAAAATAGAACCATGCCGTCCCCGCGATTTTGCGTCAAATGTTTTGTTGCACGTCGCAGTTTTCCGAGGAATTTCGTAAGACTAGGCATGAGTGGAGTTCGTCAAAATCCTCGCAACTCTACCACCCCGCAACCAAAACGCACGCTTCAACTTGTATTCGACAGCCCTCATCCTCCATAATCCATCTTGCAGTCATAGACATTCAGGGACTCGTTCAAGCCCCCTAAAAACTCCGTGTATCAGTTTCCTTCTGGGTTTGACGGCCACAGCTACACCTCATTCTCCCTGCGACTTGCTATTAGTCATGGCCTCGTCCTCTCTTTCGTTCAGCGCCCCTCCTGCTAGGGCTTTCTTCAAGGGAGGTCTTCTTTTTGACATGTAAGGAGCTTCAATATCTTAGTTGCCACTTCTTGATAATCCTCCTGCTCTTAATATTCCCCGTTATCTCTTCCCAACCATCCTTACGGCTTCCTCCAACAAAATTCGATGGCGATTTATTGTCTCCAAACGCCAGAGAGGTATACTAACAAGATATAGGGATGGTACCATAATAGTGAGAATTCACGTTCAATATGTTGCACCTAGCACTGACTTGGATGCTAACCAAGGACTCCACTGATGCGGTTGTCAAACACTGGAACATGTATGTTTCTTGCCCCTGTTCTTGATTTCATATCTGACAAACTGGTCTGAAGTATTGGAAAAGAGATAGGAGTTGATCCAGCAGTAATCCTCGAAACGTCACATGGTAGACGTTCCATCGACACCCTTAAAGTGTTGAGTCCGGAACGAGCAAACTGGGACTGTTTGTTCATCTCTCTTTTAGCTCCCAGCACACAGCGTCATACTTTCCCCAACCATTCACATCAAGTACATTACGTGCCCAAAATTAAAGCCCGACGTTCATCCTGATCTCTAACGGCTCGGCTCTGAGCCCCCTTCGCTTTTTCTCACTATCTTCTAGACAATATAGCCACCCTTGCACAGCTGACATTCTCTCAGATATCAAGCACATGGAAGGTCTCCTACCCAAGAACTACGGCCAGGATGTCGTCGAGATCCCCGGCGCCCGCTCCCTCCTGGACCAAGTTGAGACCTCCAACACCCCCTGGGCAATTGTGACGAGTGGCACAACTCCCCTCGTAACCGGCTGGCTCTCAGTCCTCAAGCTCCCCGTTCCAAAGAATCTTGTCGTCGCTGAAGATGTTGAGAACGGCAAGCCAGATCCAGCATGCTATCTCATGGGCATGGAGAAGCTCAGCGCCACGGATCCAAGCCAGGTTCTGGTGCTTGAGGATAGTCCCGCAGGCATCGCGGCCGGTAAGGCAGCAGGTTGCAAGGTCCTAGGCGTCGTCACAAGCCATACAGTCGAGCAGGTCCTTGCTGCAAAGCCGGATTGGATTGTGCGGGATTTAGCGAGTGTGAGTATTGTGGGATTCGGAGAGAATGGTGTTGAGTTGGAATTCAGAGACGCGCTGGCAACCAACTGAGTTCACCGGGACAGGCTCCCAACGACTATCGAAAGAAACACTCAAGGCGCATTTCTGCGTTACAGTACGCTGCTAGATAGCATTGGTTTGCTAGACCGTAGATAGATGAAGCTCAAGATAGCATGGATTATTGACTCGCATTTTTAATCCCAGTCACAGGACCAACAGCCATAGCCTCTCCTCCTTCTTCCTTCTTCTCTAGCTAAGAACATGACCGTTCCCGCACTCTAACAGATCCTCAATACTTCACCTCTCCCCTCTCCTTCGATAATAGATAGTACCTAAATCGATCAAATTAGCTACTTCCCTCCCTCAAATAACATACGGGAGATTTGAAAACCATCTCCAACCCCTCATGATAATCAGAAAACCCCTCTTCCACCTCCTAATACTATACACCAAATCACAGCTCGTGTCCATAAAACTTTTTGGATCATACTATTAGATCTACATAAATCAGTAAATGACACAGCTAATATAACCAAAATAGCACTAAACATAGCTGTACGCATCGCAAGCCAGGACAGGCCAAGATATGACCCCTAATAACGAATGGGTGTGGATATGAACAGCTTCCTTATCAATGAATTGGACTATTACATTCCGACAGCTTTCTTTTCCCGGTGTTATCTTCTGAGCTTGAATCTCCTTCTTCTCTTTTTGCTTTACAGAGGATTGGATAGATGGATATTATCCGCTTCTTCTGACCATCATGCATCACGCGGTACATGACAAGATAGGACAAGACAGTATTTGGTTCAGGAAAATACTGTTTGCTTCCTATGCGAATAAAACTCGGGGAGAAATTAAAGGAGCAAAGGAGGCAGGTGGTATATGAGATTTGGGAAGGTAGTAAGTAGATAAAGTAAGAGAGGGGTCATTCTCATTTAGAGTTGTTTATCTCAGTAATGGGATTTCCTGAGGAGGAAGTGAATCCTTTTTCCCTGTATATTCTTTGAGGTTGGGGGGGGGGGTTCTTGTTGTTTCCTTGTTGTGTTGGGTTATAAATGCAGACCTTCCTGCCCAGTGCATACTGTACATGTATGTGATTCTCCTCCTCAATGATAACCCAGTCTCGGCAGGTGCTCGATTCTTCTTTCAAGATTCCGCATGCAAATTTAAAATCGAATTTCACTTCATGCAAAAAAAAGGTATATATCTCGATGCTTGAGAAGCAAAGATGGATCGATTTTCTCTTTGAATAGCTATAGTATTGGTAGGGAATTAATCGAAGGTGTTTGATTTGATTTGGTTTGATATGAAAGCAGTGACTTCCAAGTATCATATGCAGTACTTGAATAAGTTTAGGAAATAATTTATTTTATGGCCTAGATAGATCTGTAAAGTCAGAGTGAAACTTACCAACTGACTGAATAATTGACTTGAAAGAAGAGCTTCGAGCCGAGGGGGGTACAGTATGCCGTGAAGAAAGGCTATATATGTGTATGTTTGTGTATGTGTTTATATATTATCATTATTAAAAAAACTCAAGACCAGTAAATGATTGGAGGGGGGGATGATTGATTTGTTGTTATGGATATGTATTGGCCCGGTGGTGTAGTGACAATCGTGGGAATAGGTATTGATATTGACATTTACTTGCAGAACTTACTGTACTGCAGGCTTGAAGTACTGTAACTACTGTACCCAGCCTCTCCATTTTTTGTGATGAACAACAACAACAACATGATTAATAGATACAATAGATAGACAGTGCATGAAACTTCTCTCTTTTTCTCTCTCCCCCAAAGTAAAAGCAAATAACAACTCACAAAATAAAACAACCCGAGATTTGCTAAACATCCAACCCAAACCCAAGACCTCCTCACATCCAATTCGATCTTCAATGCTGCAACAGTACTTACTACAGTACTTGCTGTAAACATCGCTAGACATCACCCCGCAAAAGAAGCCCAATTTTTTCCCTTTCCTTTCCTTTCCTTTTCTTTTCGTTTTTGCCACACACACACGTCTTCTTCAAACCTTTCTCGGAAATAAGTAAATACCCTGCTCACGAAAGAAAGAAGGTAATTAATCGCCTTCATTATTCATCCTGAAGTCGAGATCCTTCACGAGGTTAATTAATCGTTCGGTTTACCGAACGATTAAACCAGGAAGAAAGGAGAGGGAAAAAAAACGTCCGATTCCCCACTTTCTCTAAAACCGCCACCATACTGTAAGCGCCAAAACCAAAACCAAAACCAAAACCCTCCCCACTCCTCCTCTCGCACTCTTGTTCTGATGCCGTCAAAACCCGCTTCTTCTTCTTCTTTTTGGTTGTAATCCTATCCCCGAGAAAAAATGATACATGCATGTACAGTCAAGTATTCTGAAACAGATCTAGACTTGACATTGGTGTGCTTTTTCTTTATCACATTTTAAAATTTTCTTACAGGTGAGTGATTTGTCAGAAGGGGGGTTTTTGTTTGGGAATACGTACATGTAATTGGGATTTGGGATTTGGAAAGGCGTTGGTTACTGTAATGTTTTGTGATGTTAGGCTATGCGGCTGGTGGGTGATACGGCCGTTTGTGAACACTTAATAGTACAGTAGTACAGTAGGAGCCGCATTCGCTGAAGTAGGCGAAAGCAAAAAAGTGTCCGCGGAAAGCAATGATGTCCGCGGCTGAAACTGCCAAGAAAAGTCGCGGAAATCAATTTTGGTTAGGAATCGCATACAAATCCGAGCGCGGACAACATTGCTTTCCGCGGAGACTTTGTACAGTACAGTACTAGGTGGACTTTGTCTTGTTCGCGAATTTTTTTTTTAGGGTTTTGTCGCATTTTTGAGCATGAAGGAGAGTTACTGTATCGTGAGGGATTAAGTGCGTTCTTCGTTGTACATCTCTCTACGTATCTCTCTTGAATACTGTAGCAGATGGGGGAATGCACATTGGAAGCAATCCCTCCCCCTCCAAAAAGAAGTACCGTGAATACTGTATGTAGTTAATTCCGTTCTTCTTCTTCTTCGAGATCCCGACGAAATACATAATACAACTCGTAGTTCCCAGCGGCATTGGTTTCTATTTCTTGGCTTGGCCCCCTCCACGCCTCCACGCCTCCACGCCTCCGCTCTTCCCCTCGGCTTCTCTATTCTCCGGAGCGCGGCAGTGGAAATAACGAAAGTACTTACACTACAATTACGTACAGTACCTACTTCGCTCGAACACGTTATTACTGTATATCATCGGAACATTAAAGCCGTCCTTCTTGGTATTCCGCGGACGAGACACGAGACGAGAGAAAGGAAGCCAGCCAGCCAGCCAGCCGATGAGCCGGGATTTTTGTAGGTTCCCGAGATCGAATGAGGTGATACAAAGAACCAGTTCCAGTGGACGGGGCGGCGGATCTGAATAGTTTTTTTCTTTTAATTCAAATCCAAATCAAATTTAGATATCAAACTGTAGAACTGTTTAATTTATTTATTAATTCTTTAGATACAGTAAGTAGTATTGCGCGCTATACTTTGTGTATGAGAAGTGAAGAGAGAGCTTCTGTCGTACTAGTGCAGTACAGTACATCCAGGAGGTACAGTAAGCGAGCGGTGATGATATCATTACTGTACTGTAGCTGATCTCATAGAAAGACACAGTAGAGATTGCTGTGTGCAACAGTAGTATACTCTACTCTACTCTACTCTACTCATGAAAAATAAAATATTAATACCTAGGTATTCTGACGTATTCTGATCGTCTCGGGCGGGAAGAATATGATTTCTAATCTCCTCTCTCGGGGGGGACTTATTCCCGTATGTAGCGAAATGGAATACTGCACGAAGTGTACTGTAATGGGCGCGGACTGCCTTGGCCCAGGACAATCAAGTCGGCAGGTCGGCAGGTCACAGCTGAGGAAGTACAAACTACAAAATCCTTTCGTACGGAGTACGAAGGGGTTATTGTGGTGTAGTGGAAGGGTTACGCAAGGCGGGAAATTTCACTTAGGCTATGGCCCCTTGGAATGTACAAGTTAGGTATTATACTGTAATAAGTATTCCCGAGGGTTTGGTTCCTGGGTAAAAAGCCTTTGTGGGATGGGCGTGTGTACAAAGTACATGCTGTGCATACAATTGGAGATTAGGGTAGATTTTGGGTTTGCGGGAGCTGAGACGGTAGCTGTGAGACGGTAACTGTAGTAGTGTAGCTTGCCGCGAGAAGAATTACCTAGGCGATTATTTGTAAGCAGTGAGTACAGTAGTACAGTGCCTAACGTTGGTATGAGATGAGGTTACTGTACTGTAAGGCTGTATGTAGTGTATTTAATTATTCTTATTGCATTCCACGAAGGATCCAAAAAACAAAAAAACTCACCCTAGATGATCTATTGTAGCATCTCATCATCATCATTATTATTCAGCAAGGGATGTTAAAGTCTTTGTTCAAAGATGGTTTTTTTTCAAGATTATATATCAATGCCAAGTAATCAGGGCTTGGCGATGTGGCCTGCACCTGGCTGATCGTTGCTGAAGACTTCGGTTCGTCATGAACCCGGCGCTGTGGTTTTTTTTTTGAGGGGGGTTGGGAGGGAGTGAGCCGCGTCAATATACTTCGTACGTACGTAGATATATAGGACAAGATATGAAAGTCAACAGATGATGCAGCGGCTATTCGGGCATTCATCATCCTCGCGTGATGTTTTTTCCGCCCGTCCGGATGCACGTCAAGATATTTTTCGGAATGACTACTGTACATGTACATGTAGTAGGAAACGGCGTCTAAACGAACATGTAATTACACGATTTCGCAGTTAAAGGCCGAAAGAAAACTATTTCGGATCCACACAGAGCCGTTCGCCATCCCTTGGCGGGCTATCTTGGACGAAGGGGAAGGAGAAGGGTTGCCAGATGGCGAGGCAAGACAATATGCAGGTCCAGCTGCTGAGCACGACTCGGGGCCGTTCGCCATCTCTTTCAAGTGGAGAAAGAAAGGTCCCTTCCTTGCTCGCATTGCTCAAACATCCTGACATGATTTTAAATTTTGGGAAATACAGAGCGCCTTGACGGGTGGTCTTGAATACGAAAAGGAGCGGAGTTGAGTTATTAGAGCTCTTTCCCTTTTATTTTTTTCTTGGTACGAAGGACGACGCGTAGATAGGAGAAGGAAGGTTCGTTCATTTGAGGAGAAAGAGAAAAAAAGTGTGTAAATTACCGTTAATGCTTGGGATACGACGGCTATGATGGTGATCATACCGATACCAAATATGACCAGACGCGTTACATATCATACTATATCTCAGGGGTAGCTGCAGGAACAGAACAAAGCGGCCGGCTTGCTCGGTAGGGCGCACGCACTTATTATATTTCCACCGTCCGAAGCAGGCGCTTGTCTCGCTTCCATGGGGGAAAAAACATCATCGATACTTCGTACTTACGTTACGGACTTACGAAGTTGTGCGAACTCGACCGATGAATAATGGACGATGAACGGGCCTAGGGTCAAGGCGCTTTTAAGCTCTGAAGAGAGGAAACACAGCAGGTTTGGTATTTTCTGGGTCTAGATTTCAGTGTCAAGGGAAGATGAGATGAGAGGAGAGGAGAGGAGAAGAGAGAAGGGTGGAATCATCACCATGAGCATAATAATTAATGCCCTGGTCATCAGGGGCTTAGAATCAAGGGTTTGAGTTAAAGTGAGATAGGGTAATTTTAGAGTAGTTTTAGGGCAGATTTAGGGCAGATTTTAGGGCTTCTCCTTAGTAGTAAGGACGATACCTTACTACTGTACCTACTATACACCCCCCTGAATACTTCCCAATCACCCACTTTTTTTGCTAGAATATTCCACATATAATATTTATATAACGTGACCAGATTTTTGAGCTTATGACTATATTTACTTTAATCAAACTACGTTGATTTATAATATAATACGAGTATGACTTCGCTCTTCTTGAATTCTTGAATTACTAAAATCATACTCGCAGCGTGGGAAGTAGTTCTAGAATCTTTTATTCAGAGCTATTAGACTCTTGGTAGGAGTCATGGGACAGACAGGTGTTAGGCATAGACGTAAATAGAGCTTACAAGGTACCTAGGTATTAGAATCTCAAGAAATATTACTTAAAATAGGCTTAGGCTGTCCTCGGAATAGTGGTAAAATAGTGGCAAAAAAAGTGGGGGATTGGGAAGTATTCAGGGGGGTGTATAGTACTACTGTATGTACTGGTACAAGTTTGGTGACAGTTGTTGAGTCGAAGGTCCGGCCGTAAGAGCCGGCCGTACTACAACAGTTACTAAAGATCCCCTTTTCCTTGCAGATGACACTTCTTGGGACAGATACAGTACAGTACCCCACCCACCCAGCGAAGGCGCCAGTACCAGCACTTAAAACTTAAATTCGCACTTGCACCGCTTAACCCCACTTGGCCCACGTGGGTGTGGATGAGATGGGAGTGGGAGTGGGAGGGGTTCCCTTGGGTTGGGACTGCCCTTCCTGTACGGCTGGGCTGGGTACTGTACCCAACTATGATAAGCTTCTCACACTACTGTACTGGAGACCTTCCCATCCTTCCTGCCCTTCTCGTAAAGGAGGGCATCGAGGATGCTTCATTTGAAGAGATCGAGCACGATCGAGTACAATATCCCTCCTACATCTAGATACAGTATGACCGTGATATACATAGAAAATACCGTAATCTTTCCTTTTCCAGTCTGCACTACTATTGCGCATTTACATGCCTTGACTCACTTGACATTTTCAGTCTCGAGAATTCAATCAATATCAATCAATACCTGTACATACCATGCCGCGTTCCATACAGTACTCGAGTACGAAGTACAATACAGTAATCAAGAACGCAAACGCAAGATCCCAAGAATGCACCGAGCTCCCTTGCCCCTCCCCACGCGCCCAAGAATTTCGCTTCATTCCCCAAATGCCACGCTACTCTGCACAAGGGGACCTCCCTTGGCCTTGGCCTTGACCTTAACCTTGCCCATCGCCACGGTCCTCTTGTACCTACAGTATCTTGAACTACGAAGTACGGTCTGTACCTACGTGGTCCCGGTCCTGGTCCTGGCCCTGGGACCATACAGTAGCCCCCAGCCATTCCTGTGGTACGGTGGCATCGCTAAGCAATGTATGAACGCAGAAACGTAGAATGAGAATGATTGTTGACGAAATAGCATAGGGACCAGACATCAACACTGAATTGGGACGAGGAAACCTATCGTCCACTTCCTAACAATCGTCTCATTCAATTGGATCTTGTACGAGAAAGGCATCGCCGCATCGCCTTATCCGCAAGCCTCATTGGACGTCGGAGCGAAAGAGGTCGGTGGCTGCCATCGCCTCATCAATCCTTGTTGACGTTCCCGAGAGCGCCTCTGTCAGGTCAGGATCAGGATCAGGATCAGGATTATTTTTTGCACTCCTGTGTCTACCAATTATTCGAGGGAGATCGGCTCTAGGTATCTCTCGGTACGCCGTCCGGCGCCAATTGCAAATCCCTAATAATTTCTTGCCCGAAGAATACAGTAACAATGCCGACTCGTTGCGCGCGTGCAAAGCCTACCTATCGTACCAGACGATTCAACCACGAGGTTACCGCGCTTTCGCCCCCCTCTGCCTCTACCTCTGCCTGAACCCGGCATTGCGCACCGAACGGTGCGAGTTGAGAGTTCCCTCCAGGAAGTCCAGCAATTGATCGATAATGAGGAACAACACGAGGCTATTTTTCCAATCAAACATAAGAATTGTGGTACTGTCAGAAATCGGAGCATAGGACATTTGTCAAGCCTTATCAAATGCCCGACGGAGTTAGATCGCGGTACTCGACCCCCTTTTCCGCCTCCACCTGGAAGGACTTTGTAATAATAATAATACTGAGGAGGGCTTTGATGCCCGCAGATCCCCTTCCGGACATCAGCAGCGGCAGCTCCGGAATCTATCAACTCTGATAGGCGCGTCCACACCGTACATCAACATCTTCCGCCCAATTCGGCGGCGATTGGTCCAGCCTCGTCCCTATCGCCTCCCGAAGTAGTCTATCTTCGTGATAATGCGTCAAGCTGAATCTCTAGAGCAGTCTATGACAGGGCTGCCAAACAACCTACCTCGGCTGCGGGGGCTAGGCTATCACCGAACTACAGTACATGTACATGTTCATGGAAACGTGGGCAATTCATTTCTCTAATCATGAGCTGACGGGACGAGGACGATGTGATAGATGAGCATCGTTGTCACCCTTGGAACGTGTTCACGGCCTGATGATTTGCGCGGCGTGGACGGCAGCATGGGATTTTCTTAATTGCGCATCCTAAGATATAGTTGTGGGCACACCACGGCGACTTCCAGGGCAACTCACGCCAAGGGACCACTCGAGATGGCTCTTGGCTGCGCAGCCTGTGCTGGCCGGGATGGCTGGGCTGACTGCCCTGCTGTTTTCTTTCTAGTACTGGTATCCTTGTGCTTTGGCTCAGGGCCCCTGCAGCGGGATATCGCCAGTAAGAGGATATCTGATTTCGCGAAGAAAGAGAGGCGATGAATGATTGCTACGCAAAGCGCAAAAGACACCATGTTGCAGTATCTTTTCTTCAGTGCGTGCGTGCTGTTCTGCTTTGTACTTTTGCAAGACTTCCCTGCCCTATCATTGAGGCGAGCGCCCATGACATGTACCTAGTTCCAGCACTTGCGGCGGTACTTCGTACGAAGGAGCACCCGCATATGCACCTCCAAGGGAGGGGATGTAAAAATAGAGTTGAGATGAAGCTCTCATCCATCGTAGCACGTAGCACGTTGCACTCCTCCTCCCTTTCTCTACGGGAAAGTCAAGGATGCTTCCATTCTTCACACCCTTTTCATAAGGGCAGTGCAGGCACAACACAACAACTGCGGGTGTTTTTCCTTTTTCTTTTCAGGTTCCCTGATTTGGGTATCGAGAGGGGGGGGATGGATGCATCCTGATGATATCACGGATCTGCAAATTGATACCTTTCCATCGCCTCGCGATTTCCGGGAGCGGGAGGAGGAGGGGGAGGGGAGGGGAGACGAGTGACGAGTGAGGATGACAATACCAGAAGTAATACAGCATGTGCGCTTGATGACTGCCAGCAAATCTTTTCGGTGATCCAGGCCGATCAAGATTGATATACGAAGGGTACGAAAGATGTGTGTGGTGTGGGTACGCTGGCAGCGTTTAGTTTGGCCTGGGTGTTTTGTTGTCAAGCCCTGCAGCATAAATTTGATCTCTGGCTGGTGGACCCGGCAAAAGCCGTGTTTGTTGGTCGGAGGGGGGAGAGGGGGAAGGGGGGATGGGGGAAAGGTCACGATGAAGCTTCTCATTGGCTGAGAAGGGAGATTTAAGAAGGTTTTGGCACACCCTTCCTTCCCGCCCTGCCAATTGAGGGAGATCAAGCGATTGGAGTGGAGACCCATGAAAATAATACAGGCACAGGACTGGCAGGCCGAAAAAACCAAAGTTGGGGGACCTTGAGTGACTTGGGTTTAGCGAGTGGTGGTAGCGCCGCCATCGCGCGACGCGGTACAAACAAAGCCGGTAGCAGCTAGTTCGCTACTTCCTGATAGCGAACTTTAGCGGGGGCGAACCAGACCTATTATTTTTCATCAAGTCTAACTTTCCTTTTATTTTTGCGCCTTCTTTCCTTCTTTTGTATTTTGGCTTGGCTCAGCCGGGTCTACGATGGGTCTGGGCGTGCTAATGCTGACTACACTGAAAGTAGATTTTTTGGGGAGGATTTTTGGATTTTTGGATTTTTGGGAATTTCTGCAGAGGGCGAAAGTTCGCGGCCGAACAGTTAGGGCATGTCTCACTTTCTTGTTTCTTTTTTTCTTTTTCTTTCCTTTCTCCTTCCTTCTCTCCTCTATCCTCCTCTCTCCTGGTCCCACAACCACCACACGGCTACCCGTACGGACGTACAAGAGGGTGACAAGGTAAGTTCTACTTGGAGCTAGAGTCCGTCCACATGGGGCAGGGACCAGGGGCAGGGGTAAAAGGGAAAGGAGAGAAGGAGAAGGGGAAAGAGAAAGGGAAAGAGAAAGAGGGATGATGCATCATAACCGCACTACGACCGCACCATCACCGCACCTCTTCTCTACCCTCGTCCCCCTCCCTGTCTACCCTCCTCTACCCTCCTCTCTGAGCAGGAGAGAGCTAGTTCAAGCCACAACACAGAGCCCAGCACCAGAAGAAGCTCTCCTCTCTTCCTTTCTTCTCTCCCTCTCCTCTCCGCGCCGTACAATAATTAACAGTACTTACATGTACAAATATTCTTTCCTCACTCACTCATCACTCATTCATTTCCTGACTGCTTCTGCACTCACTTACCTACTTAATTCTCCTCTCCCCATCAACCATTTCCCCGAACAGACCTTCTTGTGTACCAGTCATATATAAGATCCCCACTACCCGCACCCTGAAATACGGGGACTCTTGTCTCTCAAGCATACTATCACTACTCCTGCTACTACTGCTACTACTACTGCACGAAGGACGGAGTACAGTAGTATGCGAGTCTTCTGAATACACTCGCCTGGGTTCCCGCAGCAATAATAAGAAGAAACTCACGCTCTGATCGTCCCAGTCAGCCCGCACCCGCTCAACTCTCCTACAGTACTCATCTCATCCTCCTCCTCCTCCTCCACCGCCCGCCGCCGCTTTCCCGCTCTGTGTACCCTTTCGCTCCCTCTCTCTCCCTCTCTCTTACAGTACTGTACTGTATCTATGTACGAATACTGTACTCCACTCTTACATACTCCTCTGTGATGTAAGTCCCTCCTCCTCCGTTTCCTTCCTCCCTCCCTTCCCTTTCCCTTTCCCTTTCCCCTCCCCCTCTCCCTTCCCCTTCTTTCCTCCTTCCTTCATCATAGCTCCTCTTCCTCGTCTCCCTCCTCCATCTCGCCGCCCTCCTTTGCATATTTTAATTTCTTGTCGCACAGTCTCTCCCTTCATTCCTTGCCTCCTAGTTCTACTCGAACGAGCCACTGCACTAGCCATCATTTATCCGTTCCTCTTGATCACACGTCCACATCACTCGTTCATCAGCTATAATACTACGCGAACCTCGAGCCGACCTGGGATCAATAAAGTACCCGACGCCCAAACCTCAACAATCCTCTGCAACCCTCTGCAACCCTTTTTCTTTGCCTACCAACCACCGGCTGCATCCATCAACGTCCGTCAATTGTCCTCTCGTTCCTGGGCTGCCTCATAGCAACACTCGCTCACCCCGCTGATCAAAAGTACTGCGATCGAGGTCGAATGTTGATCACTTGCCTCGCTTCCACAAATCAATTCACATCATCGTCCGCCAGGAATCAACCATCACTACAGCTCTTCGAGTTCTCTGGGATTGCATAGCAGGTGGATTTACCTTTACCTCTTCGACTCGGGTTTCGAGCGATGCCGAATATGGAGTTCTTCGAGCCTGCCTCGTACCAACACCCCCATTACCACCACGAACCCATGCCTCACTACAACGATGGCCTACCAACATACGCCATGGCCCAATCTGCTCCCACAATTACGGTGCCCAATGCTGCGAAGCAGAACGAGACCAAACCCCGCCTGGGAAAGGATGAAGTGGATATCCTCGAGCGCGAGTTCAAGAAGAACCCCAAGCCAACAACTCAGACAAAGCGACGGTTCGCTGAGGATATGGCGGTTGATCTGGCAAGAATCAATGTGAGTTGAGACAGCTCGTTGCGGGAGCCTCTACTAACAGAGCTAGAATTGGTTCCAGAACCGACGGGCAAAGCGGAAGCAGGAAAAGAAGCAGGAGGCCTACGAAGCTGGGCAGGCTCAAGAAGCACAGGGATACAGCGAGCCATCATCCCCGGACTTTTACAACAATGGCAACGGGTACTACAGCGACAACAGTCAAATCGTCCCTATGCAGCAGTCTTCTGCACAATTCACATTGGTAAACGGCCCGCCTCCACCGGTCGCCCCATACAATCCGCAGTACCCCGATCCTTCAACAGCAAGTATGGAATCACTCCACCGAACAATGGCAGCTGCCCAAGCAGCCTCAGATCGCGACGAATACCACTTCGTGAACCACCGTGATTCTCTCGCCAACTTTGGGGGTTCTATCCACGACTTCGCCAATAGCGATCGAGCTCATTTTCCCTCTCCGGACGAATCGCTAGATCACTTTGACGACAGCCAAACGTATTCATTTCCCTCGAACTTCTCCCAAGGCCTGTATATTAACCCGTCTCGGTCGCGATCGATGGTAGAGGTTCAGTCGCCTCTAGAAGAGACCAGCAAGCACACCCCGACGCCATTCAATAACTTTCAAAGCTCGAGACCAGAAACATTCATGCCGCAGTTGATGACGGCATTTCCGTCGCAGCTCCTTGCACCCCAGTCAATTGATTGTAACCAACAACAAAACGACGTTCAGTTCACGCAGAGCCCTGAGTCCACCCAGGAGTCTACCCCAGGCCTTGAACTCAAGTATGAGATCGCAGAGTCCGAGGCAGGTTCCGAGTTACCACCAGGACCTACGGCACCATTCAGATCTCCACCACCTCCCATGGATATTGCCTCCCGTCGACAGAAGGTCCGGGTCAAACCTACAGCGTTAGCTGCTGACACTCTGCGGGGCCGGCCGTGTATGGGCCCAAGAACAGTGTCTCATGCCGAGGGATTCCGTCGACCAACGGAGAGCCCGGTGTCTTCGCCCATGCGACGAATTGTTTCTGCTGGAGGAAACAGAAATGTGCTTTCGGGTCGCATCCACAAATCAGGAATTGAATCCTCTCAACGATCACCCATCAATCTTGGCGGCTTCTCCGATGCAGGCTCCTTCCTTGAGCACAACTACCAAAACATCCGAGGTGCACCATCCCTTACAGCCAGCTCATCTTTGAGCAGCAGTCTGGCGCCCCCAACCCCGATGTCTCCCCGAGAAAGGGAGATGACTTTCGGCCAAATGGATAGTACCAGATCGACTGCATCTCCCGTGGATGGGGTGAACTATGTCTTTAGTGCTGGTGCATCGGGGTGTTTTACCACCCTCGAGGGAGAGCACAAACTGGCCTCTCCCCCCGAGACCCCGCAGGCCCAGATGATTATCAATGGAGCCTCAAACGCATGGGCCCACACGCTCGACCTGTCGGACAAATCATGGCAATACGATGTTCCGGATGAACCCCTCTATACTCCTGCCCATGAATCCTTCCCCATGGAGATCCACATGCCACAGCCATCGTACATATCATCTATGAGCCAACCGGTGACACCGGCATTCGGTCAGTTCATGCCAAATTTCATGTTTGGCCACGAGTCCCCTCAGTATAAGAACGAGCCACAATACACCTTGTCTACACATTCCGGCTCCGAGTACTCGTTCCCCGACTCGAACCAGCACTACATGGGCATGTCCCCATCAGCAGCAAAGCAGAAGACTTTCCAGTTTTCACATACGACAGCCGCCGACTTTTCCGAGAAGTGATGGTAGCCATTCAAGTTCTCTTGGTCGTCATCCTCTAATCTTGTGTGCTCATCAGAGCTATATGTATCGCAGTCGGTGATCTCACCGCTGCCAATTGTAACAATACCCTGTCTAGCAAGTTCAGCGCCTGATTTCTTTCCTTATTTCAATCGTTCTGTGCGCCTTGTCTTTCTCACTTAATGTAATCAGGGTGACATTGTGTCAACTGTAAATGTTCACGAAGCAGTAACAAACCAGCAATGAAGGAGGAGCTCCGGAGGAGGATGAGGAGATATACCCAAAAGAAACACGAGGGGAAGAGGTGGTACTATTTTGAAAATTATCTGATACTTGTCAGATTTAGGCGTAACGGGAGACGAAGGGATTGAACTTGGATCTCTCATGTGTATGGAGAAATGAAACGACTATGTGGCACAAGGTAGTTTAAGGGCTTGCAATGTTTTTCTTGGATGTATTCAAACGCTGGAAAAGGGTGTGCCTGTCTGCCTACCTTCTCACCCTAAGCGTTTTGTCTAGGCTTCTTTGGAAAAAAGAATTAGAGGGGTCTTGAAAAATCCATTATCTTTGTTTCCACCCTGCTACATCATCAATAATGGCTGCTCTCTCCCTCTTGTGACTGACAGGTCTGCATCATCCTTTACCCAACCCAACCCCCATCTCAAGAACAAGGCACGAGGAGCCAAGGGGGTGGGCGAGAGGTGAGAAATAACCAGACGTCAATATTCGATTACGAAAAGTTACAAATAAACTAACACAAGAGCAAGAGAATTCAAAACGGTATAGTTACATAAACATTTATTTCTTCATTTCTTCATTCTTCATTCAAAGTTACAGACTCATAGCATAGTAGTATAGTAGTAGTATTAGTAGCAGTCCCCCCCTTTTCTTCTTCTTCTTCTTCTTCCTCTCTTCCTTCTTAGCGATAATAAGAAACCTTCCCCCCCCCCTTTCCCCCTCTCTCAAGGGAGAAGAGAGGAAGGGATAAGAAGAGAAAGGGGATAAAAAAGGGAGAGAGAGATCCCTACCGGCCCCCGCTTTTTATATTCTTCAAGAGGGAAGGATGGAGGAGGGGATGGGATGGGATGGGATGGGATGGGATGGGATGGATGGGATGGGATGGATAGGATGGATGGGATGGGATGGATAGGATGGGGAGGAAGGGAGTTGAGGAATGTTGGATTGGAATTGAAGTTGGAGTTGGAGTTGGTTATATAAAGTAAAGGAGAAAGTTCTTTCTTTGAGGGAGGTACGGGAGAAGGGGCATTAGTTAGTTGTGTGTGTCTGTTTCTGTGTACATGTTTTTCATTTAATGTCGATGCTTAGGGCTTTTTGTTTCATGTATATATGTTTCTAGCGAAGCGTGAAAGGCGGAGATGGCTTTGTGTTATATATATAATATACATACTTTCTTTTTGCTTCAAGTTCGATAGGAGGGATTTTTTTGCCTTTTCTTTTTTCTCTTTCTCTTCTTCGACCGCTTTTCTTTTCTTTTTTTTCCCCTTTTCGGGGCTTGATAATAATTGGTTTATTAGCATATATATATGCAGGTGTGTGTATGTTATCATTAACTGCAGGTGGTTGTTTGGAATTAGATGTTTCTCTTTTGAGAGATGGGAGAGAGAGGGAAGAGGAAAGAGGGAAAAGAAAGTTGCTTGTTCAGGCTGCGTAGAAAGTTTGGATTTCTGTCGATGGATTTTTTTGTTCTCTTCTTCTCGGGGCTGGATACGGGTTACTTTTATGCTACTACTGCTACTGTTACTGTTACTATTGTTTCTGTTGCTGTTGTTGTATGAAAGATGAACGTAGGGATCTGGGCCTGGGCCTGGAGTCTCGCAAGTGCGAGACGAAACGGATATACCTCGCTCAATAATCTTAGGGGGCTGAGGAAACTTCTTCTTTGGGGCCACTTCATACTTACTTGCAGATGATTGAGAGATCATATGGTGATGTGTGTGTAGATGGAAGGGCATGGCGATGCGCTGACGGTGATAAATCGGGCCCATAGTGCGTTTACAACGGTGAAAGTGGTATGGTGTGCTCGCAAAACTTGGTGTATTGAAATTTATCTAAGGCTCAAGTTTCGAATATCGTATCTATCTCAAATATCTATCTGTATCGCGTACACTTAATTTCTCCCATGTAGCTGAACAGCTCGTCTGAGATGTGACCGGTATGTCCATATACTCTCCCAGTTTGCATGTCAAGATTATTCGGTGTCTACTTGCTCTGCAATTTCTGGTAATTTTAAAGAAGCAGCTAGCTTGCATGCTAAATCATGGTCCAGTCGTACCTGCGTGCTCTTCGCTCATCGGCCAGATCAAGCGCAGTTAAGCGAGAAATCAGGAGGAAGGTAGCTCGTCAGCGACCCTAACTAGCTAACCATTGTCCTTGAGGAACAATGCTTTGTTAAAACTCTGTGCGCTCACAATAGCAGTGGCTCAACAATAGCAACGAGCTTGACCTGTGCTATATAAATACCCCTCTCGCTCTCTCGCCCTCTCTCACTACGACATCTATCTTCCCATACTTCTTTTCGATACCTCAAACTTGGTGCTCTCGAACAACAGACGACAAACTTCAAGAAGAATAAATATCACAATGCAAACCAGACACGCCAAGGCGCTACAAAGTTAGAAGACTTTCAAACCAACCTCCAAGTACTTCAAACCAATACCCAAAGCTCCTAACTTAACCACTGACATCTTCCAGGCATGCTGCTGGCAGCACCTCTCACTACACTCCCATGACAATCACATTGTCATTCTCCGCCCCAATCCTCAAGAAACCCAAATCTCAACCACCCATCCCACACCTCGTCGTCCCAGCGTGGACCCTACCATTTCCTCTTCCGACCCAAAAGGACGTCATGAAGATCCTCCAAGCCATTACCAGGAAGAAGAAGAAGGCTGCGAAGATGAAGGCGGCGGAGGAGAAGAAGAAGGCTATGGCAGAGAAGCGAAAGCTTCGAAGTGAGATGCCAAAACAGGAGAAGGTTGTTAAGAAGGATCCGGCCCGTCGGATGGTTACGCAGTCTTGTACGAGAGCTTTGGGGGGATTTTAAGATAGTAGCTGGCTGAGGGTCTGTGGAAGAGTAAGGAGGGAGAGATAGGGTCTTCCAATATGCTATTGTAATAGAATTGAAAGGTGTCTCCAAAGGTGTTCTATTCTCTTCCATTTGTGACCGAACTTATTTTTTTGTAAAATAAATGCCGTAATAACTCCAGACTACACCTAAAAAAAGCTCCGTTTTTGGTAGCCCCATACACTTATTCTTCTAATCAAGCACTAGAATTTCGGTGAATCAAACCGTGTTATTTTTAGCGATACGAACATAATAATCTGACAAAAAAAGCGTCATCTTGTCCCCTAAGAATGAATGCTGCTCGCTAAGCTCCCCTATTCGTCTTGCTGTGCGATAATTGGATGACGACAATCGAGAGTCCCACATGCTCCATCACACGCGAGAAAATCTTGGCGCTCGCCAAAGCTCGATCGATAGGCGGCAAAAATAATAATTTTTATCGTCGATAAGAAATACTTATCGAAGAATCCCTCCATCTCCAACCTCCGACCACACAACACAATGGCAGGTATTAATAAACCAGGCAGTGCGTTTCCATGATATTCCTGCGTGATGCGAAAGCTAATATGCAAATTGACAGAGCCCAAATCGAAGAGACGTCCCGTTCGTCTTCGGGAGAGCATCAAGAAAGCTTCTGCCGCGAAACAAAAGAAAGACCGCAAAGCAGGAAAAAAGAACCCAGAATGGCGATCGAAGCTAAAGAAAGATCCCGGAATTCCGAACCTTTTCCCGTACAAAGACAAAATTCTCGCTGAGATTGAGGAAGGGCGGAGGAGGAAGGCTGAGGAAGCTGAGAAGCGCAGGGCTGATGCGAAAGCCACGAAGACCGGCGAGAAAACTGGCGAGCAGGTTGAGAGAGAGGTCGAGGCTAGAATGGAGGGTGTGGAAGAAGATGAGGATATTCTAGATGAGGAGATGGATGAGGATTTCGACGAGGATGCGAACCCCATGGCCGCTTTACTGGCCAGCGCACGAGCTGCTGCTCAGGAATATGAGGAGGAGCTCGAGAGTGGAGATGAGATGGACGAAGATGATGCCTCGGAGTCTGACGATGAAGAAGCTGGCATTGAGTTTTCGGGTCTACCTACAAGGAAAGATGGATCGAGAAAGGCGTTCGACAAGATATTCAAGCAAGTAGTCGAGCAAGCCGATGTCATTCTCTACGTCCTCGACGCACGCGACCCCGAAGGCACACGATCCAAGGAAGTCGAGCGCATGGTCATGGCTGCCGCGAGTGGTGGAAAGCGTCTTATTCTGATCCTCAACAAGATAGATCTCATTCCCGCACCGGTTCTCAAATCATGGCTTCTTCACCTCCGACGATACTTCCCCACCATCCCCCTCCGAGCTTCTGGCCCGGCCCCAAACGCACACACCTTCAACCATAAGCAATTGACAGTTCAGAGCACATCCACGACTCTCTTCAGAGCACTAAAGTCCTTTGCTGCTGCCAAGCAACTCAAGCGTGCCATCTCCGTCGGCGTCATCGGATATCCGAATGTTGGGAAATCATCCGTCATCAATGCGCTTACCTCTCGCATGGGTGGTGGCGGTGCGGCGTGCCCAGTTGGAGCCGAAGCTGGTGTGACCACCTCACTACGTGAGGTCAAGATCGACAGCAAGCTGAAGCTTCTCGACTCTCCCGGTATCGTCTTCCCAAGCACAGGCGATGGAAGCAAGGCCTCGAAGAAGGAAGAGCAAGCGAGACTCGTACTTCTGAATGCCGTTCCCCCAAAGCAAATTGAAGACCCGGTCCCAGCTGTTACACTACTCCTAAAGCGTCTCTCAGGTGCAGAAGGAATGATGGATAAATTGATGGGCGTCTATGGCCTCCCCCCTCTCATGCGTACGAACGGAGACATCACCACAGATTTCCTGATCCAGGTTGCGCGCAAAAGAGGACGCTTGGGCAAAGGCGGAGTCCCTAATTTGAACAGCGCTGCCACGACGGTCATCACGGATTGGAGAGATGGCCGTATCCAGGGCTGGATGGACGCCCCAGTCTTGGCTATTGCGCCAGCAGCCACTGCAGGTACAGCTGATGGTCCGGTGATTGGTGATCAGAAGGAGATTGTGACAGAGTGGGCAGTGGAATTCAAGTTGGAGGGCTTGTGGGGAGATGGAAAGGCAGAAGTTGTGGATGAGGCCATGCAAGAGTGAAAAAAAAAAGAATGTGGGCTTGATTTACAGAAACCATTTTCATCACTGGAGTTGGGCGTCTGGGCTGTCTAGATAAGGATGCAAAAAGTCGGCTCTTGTAGACCCATTATATGACAATTTTATTTCTCCTTCGAATGATTTCCTAGCTATCTTCATGACATTCGGGTACCTCATATCCTTCTTTACCTTTTTAGCTTTGAAGGATCGGCTAGTTCTAATACGAATGCAGCTATCGAGATATATTTACAATCATGCAGAGGTAAATACACTAGGAACAGACGCCCACTATTTAGAGCTTGCAGAAATGCGTCGTGATGCTCTGCACGCTCTCCATGGTCAGCATGAACTCTATGCAGGCCATAGTTAACTAATAGTGTCTATGATGAACCTTGAGATGAGTATTTTTCTGTAGTATTAAGATCCCTAGTAAACAAAGTGGTATCATTCGCAGTATTTGGGGTAGATTTACAATACTCTGTTGAACGAGACACAAGTTCAATACCCACCTACCGGAACAGACCCTCGCCGTACACCCTGCTTATTATCAAAAACCATGCTCAGAATGTCGAATCTATTTTCAAATCCCCTCCCTTCTCTATCTTTTGATTTTCCTGCTCTCCAGATTGAGGTCTAGTGACCATAAAGAATCCCATATCATGGATTTCTTCGTAGGACTGGTGCCCGTGGATGTTGTGTTTGTTTGTATTATGCTCTACAAGCTATCAGCGTCTCTCATGGACCCATCAGGTTGTCAATCTCGCTCCGCACCTCGGGATTAGGTACTTTAGCAACGCTACCGTTACCGTCCGACTTGCTGTTGGATCTGATCATCTGGGCTTCTGAGCCCTCGCCGCTTGCCGCTTGCGTGGCTGCTGAAGCCTTCACAGACGACGGGTTGGTCATGATTGATGCGGTCTTGTCAAGTGTACTCGCGAGCGGGACTGACTTCTTCGAGTTATTGCTACTACGTCTGCTGTCCAAACTCTTGCTGAGTGTCTTATTGATATCATCAACCCCGCTGCTCGAAGACTTTTTGCTTCGGCGGATGCTACCAGTTGCATCAACATGAGTACTTGCGACGGTGGACTTGCCTAGTCCAGGAGTGGATGGAGCACCGGGTTTCTCTTCTGCTGCATCAATGAGGTACCAGCGTAGGCCATCGGAAAGATCAAATGGGTTGTCATCTTCAAAAGAATCACCGCCATTACTGGTCAGAGACCTTCTATCATACGGCTGCAAGTGGTTCCCAGACATTGACTTCGAGAGATCAACCACGCGATCCTCAATCTTATGTATCCGAGCGAGAAGCCAGTCACGGGTTCGCAATTTGTGCGACTCTTGTTCCTTCAAGAAGAAATGGGGAGCTCCAATGTTGAATGCCGCCCAGGCCCCAGTAGCTTGATTCCGTGTTGGTAAGAATAACGCCAGGTCGCCCTCTTTGAAATTCTTGAAGGCGATCTTCTCATGGGCCTCCTTTTGAGCAGCATGTGACTTCTCCCGGTAAGCACGAGCATCTTTGGAGTACTTCTTCGCAGTGTACTCCATGTCCTTGATACGCTTTGCGATCGCTTCACAGAAAGCCTCCACGTCAAAGGTGCCAATGACTTTCAAATATGCTTCGTACTTTTCGGTCTCCACATCCGAGTCGTCATTATTCATCCAGAACAGCAGATCAAGATTTCCGCTATCAGCCATAGCCTTCCTGTCTATGGCCCCTGAGATGCTTCGCCTGATTGTCGAGCCTGGATCCGACGAATCGTTTGCGCCAGAACGCTCTTGTCTGGGTATTCTCTGGATAATCATGGAATCTCCTTCCCGGGTTACAGAGTAGCTTAACCTTTCAAGGAGCCTACATAAATGGTCGTTTTGAGCATATAATCTCTGCGTCAGGTCTTTGGCACGTGAAGTTCGTGTTTCGAATCGGATATTAAGCTTCTGCTGCTTCTCATGTGCCGAATGGTGCTTTTGCTGGATTGATCGGAGCTCTTCCTCCAGGCCTCCCAGGCGAGATTGTCGAGCAGCAAGATCTTCAGACATACTGGTGACCTTTTGCTCCTCCTCTTCGAGTCGAGTACGGAGAGCTTCAGAGCCTGTTTCCCCATCCGAAATCTTCATTCTCAGCGTAGAAAGTTGAAGTCGTTCGTCACTTAGCTCAACTTCCAGTGCCGTAAACTTCGCACGTTCTTCGCCTAAGCTTTCTCGTAATTGAAATGTCTCCATCTCTTCTACCGAGAGTTTTTCTTTAAGGTAGTTCATCTCAGAAGTCATCTTAGTGATAGTGACTTGAGCGAGATCAAACTCTGATCTAATTATAGCAGTGTCGCTCTTGATGGAATAGAGTTCTGCGACAAGATCCCCAGATATTGCAACCAAAGCAGCTGTCAGGGCGCTGAGATCATCGGGTACAGCAGAAGTTGGCAACAGCTGTGTATGCACATCGCCCAATACCTTTTTTTGCAGTACACCTGCAGCCTCAGCCTTTTCAGCACGAGCTACTAGATCTCTGTTGTCCTGTCTGAGCTTTTGTAATTGTTTCTCCAAGGATTCGTTCGTCTCTCGTTGCATTATGGCTTCATTTCGGAGATACTCCACTTGACCTTGAGCCTTCTGAGACACAGCACTGGTCTCCTTTTGCACCCTTTCAAGTTCATCCTGTAAGGTGCGCACACACTCATCAATAATGGTCTTCTCATTTTCACGGGACCCAAGATATCGATCCATCTCATCCTCCAATTCTTCTAGCTTTGCCTTCAAACGCCTAATCTCCTTTTCTAACGACTTGCGTTCCTCGACGAAGTCTCGCTGTTGAGCGTCAAAGTTTTCCATTAGGTCCTTCTTTGTAGAGTTTGCTTCTTCAACTTGAGATTTCATGGTATCGGCAGAGGTTTTCCGAGCAGATACTTCGCGTTCTAATCCCGCTGCATGTTCCCGTTCCGCGATCAGCTCCGCCTCTAAGGAAAGGAGTTTCTGCTGGAAGATTTTCTCATCTTGACCTTGGTTTGCAGAAAACCGGCGAGACGATACCGAAGAGCGCCGCGATAGATCTTCGGCAAGCCGTGGAGACGCCAATGGGTTTGCAGTGCTTTGCAGGTCTGGGCTTGGATTTCCTGAAGGTGGGAAGATATTTCCGCTAGATGCTCTGTTTATTTGAGTTTGTCGATGTAGCAAGTCTTCAAGCTTCCGTACACGGCTCTCGGCAGTCTTCAACCTGCTCTCGGTCTTCTGCTTGTCTTCTTGTAAGACACGAATCAGATCGTCGTCGCCTCGGACAAGAAGGGCACTCCGACCTAGAGCAGCTTCATGTATGCTTCCGGCTTTGAAAGCTTTAGCGCGCTTGCTCTGTTGTTTAGTAGGATTGTTGAGATCCGAGATTATTTTTGTAACATCTGTGGCAAAACCAGATTTTGTATCTTGGGCTTGTAAGGTCTCTAAAAGCTCCTCTAGATCCTGTCTGGCCACTGGAGGCCACTCATCTTCTTCCCCAAGTAGCTTGACTTCCAGCCCAACAACAGTCCTTTCAGCCTTGTCGCCCCAAAGAGCAGCTCCGGTGACTTTCTGCCACTTCCGCCGCCGTTTGGCCTCTTCATCTTGGAAAGTTGCCATCTCGTTTGCTAGCGTCGACGAGTCTGATTTGACTTTGGTGTTCCACTCCCTGCGACGTATAGCTTCTGCTAGAAAAGATGCATATGTCACTGGGAGAGAGTTAACCATGGATAGTAACTGGAATGCATCAACAGCTTCTTCATCAAGATCTAAGGCTGCAAATGCTGCATTCGCTTCAGCAACCATAAAGGTCAAAGTCGCAATATCCCGCATTGTAGCTAGGGATCCGGCTGCAATGGAATTTCGCACTTCTGCTGCATTGCGCAATATTCCATCCATCTCCAAACTTCTTTTTGACAGATTCGGAAGAAAGTTCTTCGTGTGGAGTAGTGCTGATTTAGAGGCTAGGGACACATTTTTGGCGGTATTAGAGTACCCCAACACATTTTCATAGTCATTGCTGACTTTCTTTGCTATAGCTTCGATATCTTCCATCAACTGGATTGGTTCTAAAGCACGCCCGATGAGACTCCTGGCAGGGCTCTTTTCTACCTTGTCGAACAAGTCATCGGTTCTCCTCAGAACCTCGTCCACCTTTGTCCCTAGCTCTGTACTTCCTCGACTTAGCTGTGATGCAATATTCCGAATAAGTTTTCCGGATTTTTTGGTCTCTTCTGTATCAACTAAGTCCTCTAATGTAGGCGGTCGAGAACCCTCCCGAAGTTGTCGGCCCGTAATAAACTTCACCGTTTCGTTGGTAGCTGGGAGAGCTCGCAGGCGGGACAGGGAAGTCTCCCATTCTGTTCCTGCCAGGTCTTGTTCTTTTTTGACATCTGCTGCCCATGCTTGTATGTCCGCGTTCCTCTGATCGAGCGCCTTGACATGCTTCTCCAAGTTCATTACCGCAGCATCCACACCCCGAGTTATTATTTCCACCTCTGTGTATCGTTTCTGTGCCTCAAGTGACATGATTGAGCAATCCTCCACCACTTTCATAGCCCATGACCTTCTTTGCATAAATAAGTCCCGCCATGCTTGTAAGTCATTTTGGTCTGCGATTGTATCTGGCGGTTTCGATATATTATACTTGGGGGGTAATGACGCTTCTGATTGTGCGGACTTTGCTGACAATGGGGATGAAGGCTGTACTATTCGACGATCGTATACGAATATCTCCTTCTGCTCATGATCAGTATGGGGAAGTGCTGTTGCTGTAAACAGCAATCAAGCTTACCTCTGATGAGAGTCCCTGAAACTTGATAGGCTTTCCTAGTCCCGTTAAGGAGATATGATCCTGGGCAGCGATTTTGCAATGCTTCGATACCCAGGTTTTGAATGTGTCGAGGCTTTTAAGAATATCAGCGAATTTCTATGCTTGTAACTGAAGCATGACTTACGACGTAAAGGTTCCTGGGTCGGCCTGAAGAACCTGGCCAGTATGGGCAAGGAAAATTTGGAGAACCATCCTGCTGCTTTGTTCTGCAGCTATGGTGAGCTGCAGAATTGTTCTTGATCGCAGAGGAAGTGAGGTTGCTGCTGTCGCATGACGAATGATTGAGATCAAGCACAAGGCGAGTTGAGGGCCTTGAGGCCGGAAGCCTTGTTTGAGATAGCCGCCACAAATCACCAGCCACATCTCTCCGCTTTTTACGCTAGGCTCGGCTCGGCGAACGCGCCTGCTTGGGCTGGAGCGCGTCTTCAGGTGATAGTGGTGATGATATCTGCGAAGTCGAGGTGGTTTTAAGAAGTCGTAATAATGTCAGGAGATATTGTTGAGAGCATGGAGGGTATAGAGATATTGGAGGAGGAAACACAGGTCCTACCCCTGATGACGGAGGATGAAAAAAGGATATTAGACGTGTACGATCGGCTTGAGGAACTGCAACTCGAAATTGCTTTGTTGAAGGCACAAGGGGTTTTGTCAAAAGGTAAGCCGAGTTTGTATTCACGCTTGGAACAGATTCTCACAACCGTAGATGAGCCAGAAAATGCTTCTGAGGAAGATATTGCAATGGCCGAGCAGGAGCTCCTGAAAGCCAAATCCCTCTACCTGTCTCGAGGCAATGCGATCGAATGCACTCTAATTACAAATCCAATCCTCAAGGCGGTTCATGCTGGCGAGAGGGCCTCAGCTGTAGAGCAGTAAGTGTATCTTTGTGGTCAAAGTGCTAGCCCTAACTCTGGAACAGAGACCTCTTGCCCCTTCTTAAAAAACGTGACCAGCTATCAATAAACCTCGCGAGGCTATCGTCACAAGTCCGTTTAGCAAGAGATGAGTTGACGAAAGTTGAAGTTGAGAATGTTCTAATTGCTCATCAAAACGCTGATTTGGCGAAGACAATGCTAGCATTGGCCGAGGAAACAAATACGCAGCGGAAGGAGGACATAAAGGATCAGAGTGTACGACGCCAGATAGATGAGTGGGAGGCAGAGATGAAGATAAGTCGGCAGAAATGGAGGATAATGAAGTGTACAGCGAGTGCCACGATTGTGGGGAGCGGTGTTGACTGGGCGAGGGACCCAAACTTATTGGATATTGTACTTGATAACGATGGGGAGGATAGCTAGGTTTAATTTGTGCTGAGTATGTTTGGTGTAGTTCGAATCTAATCGATTTCGGGATTGTGATCAAACTTTGTTCAAGTACTATAATTCTTGGCTGTGTTCCATGCTTGCTCCGATCTTGATGTTGGACGAGTATGTCTACTGTAATGTCTACGGACAGGATAGTGAGCAACCCCCATGAATAGGTATCTGGTTCCCAATTGGCAGCTATTTACACGAATCTGATCGTAATGGTCGCAGCAAGTTGAAAACAGTAAGTGATATTCCATCTCTCTAAGGCACCCGTTTCCGGATTATGGAAGCTTAAGACTTAAAGCTGCGGCAGTTGGAAAGGAGGCTTCTGGTCAAGGCAAACTCTCCCGCTCCCCCCATCTGCGTAGTAATGGGACATGAGAAGAGCAACAATATGCAGACGAAGAAAGCTGGCCACACGAGCTTTCCAAGCCGAACAATGATTATTCGGTTCATAAGTTAATCAATACTCTACCTGTCCGTCCCGTGACACCACACCAGCTAGTTCTGATGCAGTCAGTCGGTTCTAACTGAGTTAACTGTCGCACAGGCCAGAAAATGACGGTAAGATTCGTAAATTCGGTGGCTATACATATCTATCGAATCGATAATCCATTTTAGAAGATACTGAAGTACCTTTACCTTTTCAAAACTATTTGAGCAAGGCATCTTCCATATCTTCGTCCCATGTCAGTTCCTTTTATATGACGAAATTCATTGAGAGTACCTAGGTACTGTATCGATCTTCCTGCGTAACGTACAGACATGTAACCAACCCCAATCCCAATCCAATCCACCAATCCTCACCCCAGCTCAAGCGCCGCAGCCCAGCCAGTCGGCTCGGCCTTGCCCAGAAGGTCCACTGCATCATCTGGACAAGGTCCACCCTGGACGAAACAAATGCTAAGGCCTCTTACGGTTAGGAGTATATTCGGCAATCTACACGTGATATCAAAATGCATAGATTTGTTTCCTTTTTGCGCCAGGTCTTTTGGGGCCTTCAAATTCTCCCAGGTATCAAGTTCTTCTGGTTTGGATGGGAAAGTTTGGTGATTGTTTGATTGTTTGATGGTTATACGCGTGACGGAGCGGTAGATCAGGGCTTGCTTAATGCCGTGGCGGTGGGTGTGGTGACGGAATGCGCCCACCTGCGTTTCTGGCTGCACAGGATCATCGATCGGGCATGAATACAACGCGTCGAAGGGGAAAGGAAAGGAAAGAGAAGAAAATTAGGTGAAGGAAAGTAGACAGATCATCCCATAGATACTAGAAGCTGCGTAGAGTTTAGTATGCGACTGTAATTTTTCTCGCCGTAAGAATGTGACAAAAATGGGTGTTGATTATTATTGTTGTTGCCTTGCGAGATACGAGTACTGTACTGTACTTCGTACTGTAGAGAGAGCCGCGCTGTTTCCCCCCTGCTTGGCCTTGCTGACAAGGGGAGTGGAGGAAAGGGAGGAAAGGGAGGAAAGGAATGGCGCGCCCCAGCCATTAATATTATTATGACCGTCATGCCATGGCTATGGCCATGGCCATGTCAGTCAAAACAAGTGGAAGCTTGCTCTTTGGGGGGGGAATTGTATCTGATAGCCAATAGGGGCTTCATATATGAGGTGCAGAGGGGGTTGTGCAGTGCCTGGTACAGTGGTAGCGCGGTTTTGGCTCGCTTTTGGGGGGGTGAAGGGCGGCCGGAGTGATTGTAGGTGATTAAGCGGGTGAGCACGACCTTGCCTCTGCCCCCTCCCACCAAAAAAAACCCTCCCACCACTCCTCCGCTGTTAACACTGCTCTCTGCTCTCTCTCCCTCTCTCTCTCTTCTCTCACTCTCTCCCCTCACACTCACTCTCTCCATATCCACGACTTTTTGTATGTACAGTACTGCCCTCTCTCTCTCTCTCTATCTCTCCCTCTCACTCTCTACCAACATTTTATCGCTTACTGCCTGGGCCAACCAAATTCCCGCTCTTTATTGGCTCATTCCCCTTTCATTTCTGTGCAATCGCACCCATTCATTCGTCCAGCGACGTGCAAAATTACCCACCTCGTCAATCATCATCTTGGTTGTCGCGTTCCCCCTTCCTGAGCGCGCCCAACTCAACTTGTTTTGTTGATTTAGTTATCCAACTAACACGCACCAGCTCACTCAGCCTTTTACCTCGACCTCTTCGTCGACACAACAGAAAACCTTTCAAAAGTGAGTCCCACTCGTTTTGATTTTGTGTTCCTCAACTTGCAAAATCATTTGCGCAATAATTGAATGTTTTGCGACCGGTCGCACTCCACCAGCTGCACTCTCATCTTTTCACTTCCACTCCACCGTTCTCTGCTACCTCACCACCACCACTACCACCTACACTACGATTGCTTCCCCTGCTGCGCATTTCACTGACACCAATTGAAGAAACTTCGTCGCAAACATGCCCAAGGAAGCAAAGCCCAAGAGAGCCGTCAAGGTAGTTACACATCTCAATCTGAGAAAGTCCCATGCATGGTGGCTAACTCCCTACTAGGCCAGAGCCGAGAAGAAGAAGAAGGGTGGGCTACTCGAGAATTTCCTGGAACGATTGCGCCTGTGCTGACTTTTGTTTACAAGATCCCAACGCCCCCAAGCGTGGTCTCTCTGCCTACATGTTCTTCGCCAACGAGCAGCGCGAGAATGTTCGCGAGGAGAACCCCGGAATCAGCTTCGGTATGCTTCTTCTATTGGTTCATACATGCCGAACCTCTGAGCTCTACTAATGCTCGGTACAGGCCAAGTTGGCAAGGTCCTCGGCGAGCGCTGGAAGGCCCTGAATGACAAGCAACGCACCCCTTATGAGGCCAAGGCTGCTCAAGACAAGAAGCGCTATGAAGATGAGAAGGCGACCTACAACGTAAGTGCCGAAAAGCCTGTGGGCGTTCGCAAGCGTACTGCAAGAGGTACTAATAAGAACGTCGCACAGGCTGAAGCTGAAGAGGAAGAATCTTCTTAGATCTTCATCGTCTCTTCTCACACTTGGTTGACAACCTCGACACACATGACCCTGACGGACATTTACATCTTCGGGCTTCGATGGGCTATGTGGTCATGCGCGTTATGCTAAGGGCTTCCTTTTTCTTTCTTTTGGGATGGGGTGTTGCTGCTACACTGGAACTGGGAAACATGGTGTGGATTCAATCGCCATGGACGTTGCTATGATTTTACGGGGGATTCTTTGGTCACAGGAGGGAGGTGATCAAGTCCAATATGATTATTGACGCGCTTCTCTATGATCTGAATTGCCGGTGGTGACAATCGATCTGTCCTGCAGTTCAATGATGCGTATCAATGGTATCTCTGTATTCTAGCTCTCTTTACCTAACTGTGCCACTATTTGCGACATGCCTTTATTGTGACACCTTTTCGTGACCCATGTCTAGCAACTAGATTGTACAGCCAACTGGGTCAGCTTCGTAAGTAAAATCCTGAGACATGGCCATGGGCAAGTTGATCCGGATCCATAGTTGCATGACTGCTTCGGATGCTTCCACTCGTCGAGGGAAAGGCGCTAACTGAACTATTAATTACTGCTGCCCACTGCATCCATCGCAAAATTTAAACAATCTCACAAAATGTCCAAGTGAAAGATGCAAAGCTGCAGCTCGCCGTCTGAAAATCATGTCGTTACCCTTTACACAAGTGCGTCTTGATACAGCTTAAATAAGCCGAGTAGCCTTTCAGATAAAATTGCTCGGGTCTACAGTACCTGTGATCCTATGCATCCAACATTGACTGCGCAGGTTTTCTTTATGTCACGAGGGGGAAATGATCTTGTCTGTGAAGAGGGCAGCTTGAAATCCTGCAAGATATACAGCCTCTATACGACATGATGGTCTACGAGTGAAGACCTTTCTCAATATTATGAGATAATTTCTATATTTTTATTCTATTTGGTCGCATGTTCCTATCACACAGTACAGTAGATATCATGTGTTTTTGCCTTTCGGGTTTTCGTCAAGTCAAGTCAGCAATCTTCCGACGACTTCAGATTATCAGTCGAGGACTGCCAAATTATGATCCCCCTTCAAGGTCAGCCGCGCTCATAGCCTTGCACCATTCGCCGGTTGTATCATGAAGTGCATCGGATGCTTTGCATTCGTGGCTCCACCGAATTTCCGGCTCTTGCGCGAATGGTTTGTGGGGATGCATGGTCGCATGAGAAGCACCCTCGCATTGGACTTTAGACCAGCTTGCAGATGTCTACTGGCAAAAGGACTCTAGCCCTGACACGTCAGAGTGTACGCGGGTCTTTTCACTAAACCTGTGGTTCCCTCGCAGAGCCTCCCTCTGGTCCCATTCTAGGTTCATGGGTCTCAATATCTTTAAACTTCCTTCGATGTTTGATCATGCATCGGTCATTGCTTCCTCCAGAGGCGCATTGACTTGATGTCTGCGCTGTACGCATGGAGGAGTTGTTGGGTTGCTGGCGGGAGGCCCAGAGAGCTGATAAAGCAGCAGTACAACTCCTGCGGATTAGGACAGAACTTGGCTTGGAATTTTACGATCACATTACGGCTGTTCTCAGGGAAATCGAATCCTCAAGCAGGCTTTTACGAGATCTCTACGACCTCTTTGCAATATATCGATCCAGAGTTCCGATCATCATCTACTATCTCAACATCATATTACCCTCTCTTTGCAAGACGGTTCAGCAAATGATGGTATGCATCGACAATGATGCATTTCCAGCTCGGACGCAATGGACCTTGATGTATGAACGTCTCGGTGATCAAGGAGGTATGTCTTTGGCCGCTCGCTTCGTCATGTATGTGGAAATGCTGGTACAGCTCGTGCGATTGCTTTGCCGGTAAGATGGCACCTGTTGATCCCGCTGATTGGGCTAATCTGACCGCTCAATGTCAGCTCCCCGTTATACGATCCAACGACTCTGGAATTGCTACGCATGAGACATTTGCGGTTGAGGATCTTGCAAGGCATCCCAGGTATGCAACGCTTCTAATCACGAGCACCTCACAGTAGACGCGAGGCATTAGAGGATGAGATAAACAACTTAGAGCGATCACTCATACCATTGGTTATTCTAGCGCCGCCTGCCCCTGTTACTCCCCATCGTGCCCCCGTGCAGCCCACCGAGGCTGATCTTGAGGTAAATAGCCCTTTCCCTTCGTAATAAACTGCATGTACTTCAACCTCACATTGTAGGTTAAGCGGCGCCATTGGGCGGAAAAGATATTCGATGATCAACCCCATTCGGCCACGGCTTTGAGGCATAGACGCAAGTAAGTCTTGCCTTAGGGACCATTACCTTGGCCATTTGACGACTGACCCGGTTTAGGTCGATGTGCTTCGAACCTCCTATGGTAGACATCAAGCTTGGTATCACACCTGGATCCAGCGTGCTGTTCAAGCTGTAAGTTATGTTTCATGTCGATTGAAGACTCACTGATAGATTAGTCCCTTCGACAAGAATCGCTTATCTGTTATTCTCTACCTCCAACCAGAAGGTCCGAATATGATTAGATTACTCTGTAGATGGCTAGATCCTTACAATAATCCATTGACGGCTTGCTATGGAGTCCAAGAACTTTGCATCGATCGCATGGGTTCATCGTTACAATTTCACCGCTGGAGTCTTAATGAGATGCACCCAAAACTATGGATGGCTCTTTTCTTCAAGACCTGGGAGAGTATGCTACCTCGCTCACATTGACGGTTAGAACCCAGTCCTAACCTATGGCATAGAAATGGTACTTTTTCATTGTGCTTTCGGTGCCCTGAAGTCACGCTGTCCGCTTACTATCACCGTTACCAAGGAAGACGTCTGCCTCACTGGCGAGAAACAACTATTTCAGGGGTACGGTTCTATGAACATTAGTATATATTGCACCGCTGACACTGATACAGGAAAATCATTGACGATGGCTTCGAGCACAGTCTGAAAGTCCTGCAAGATGATAAATCTGGAGGCATTAGGTTACATGCTGCAGTTCGATCGGGGAAATTAAAACGTTGTCCCGTCTGGACTGCTTTCGGTAAGCCCATTTCTCTTGGTTGACACCTACAATATATGGATTGCTGTTTTCTCCTCGAAGTCCGGAGGCGCAGCTATTGCAAAATGGGAGTTAATCTTACTTGAAGCATAGCTAAACCACGTCCTTTAGTTACATATCAGTCCGCCTCCCCTGACTGGATTGACCGTCGTAGCAGACACAAAATCTGGCTTAAAGATGTTCGCCTTTACGTCTTCTGCCAGAGATACAAAAAGCGTCATCAGGTAAAGCGAAACGGGGAATTTGAGCTATATTTCATGGTTGAAGAAGGTATGCTCTCGATCTTACATTCCAAACTTGCCCCTTCTGTCAGCCAGCTTTTCTTGTCTCATCAAACTGAAATAAGACATTATTGCTTGTAGACGAGCCGATATATTGACAAAATTCAGATGCAGACACTTTTCAAGACATGTTCACAGGTGGATCAAATCCCGGCTCTATCAATAATGTAACCCAGATGAGCGGAGCCAACGGAGCATAGTGGTAGCTAGGCCCGTATGCGTTCGTTTCCATTCCGACGAGATATGTCTACAAGAGCCCTATCCTAGCAAATTTGACGCTCTTCATATATCGCAAGGGATAGACGTGTTGTTTTGTGGAGCTTTTGATCATGAGTTTCTTTTTCTTCTGGAAATATGTCGTTCACGGGAGGCTCTGGGAGTTTGCTATTTATACCCTTATCGACTTTTAGGTAGGTAGGTAGGTGGAGATATGACCAGTACTGTATTAGATGATATTTTTTGTGATGAAAACGAAAACTTTTATCTTGGAATGGCCTTTGATATATAACTTCGACATGAACAAGTGAGATGTACACGTGCCTGTTTATGTTACTGGTCTTTCCTCAACTTCAACAAGAAAACTGCTACTTACTTACCAGTATCGAGGAAATTTGCGCTCGTGAATAAGTAAAACCAGAAAGTGAAAGCATGATCTTCCAAATGTGATGTCAACATGTCTTTCCACGTGCACTCAAAATCTCTAGCCGCGTTGAGCTCGCCTCCGCAAAGTTCGCGCCTGAAATTGAGATCTTCAACACCCGTATGATTTTCTACCACACCACAAGCTGCACCAGAAAATCAGCACAATGACGAGTCTCAAGCGCTCATTAGCGGCAGATCCATATGGCTCGAACATATCTAGCAAAGTTTACGTGCGATCAACGAAGAGCGGCAAGGTCCAGAAAATCGTCCGCGAACTTTATCTGCGGCAAGATATTCCCTGCTCGTCAAAGCTGTGTACGAGCTGTCTGGCTACGGCACCTAGGGATGCTGGGGGGAACCGTGAGTTACAATTCCAGAGAATATATTTGCGACACTAAGTGCTGATTGGAATGGTACAGTAACACCATTTGTTCTTTCTGAAAAGCCCGCCGGTACAAAATCGTACCCTCAGGGCCACTATCTCGTCCCGGACACGAACGCCCTCCTCAATGCCCTCGACCTCTTCGAACAGAAGTCCGCTTTCTACGATGTCATAATCTTGCAGACCGTCCTCGAAGAACTGCGCAACCGCTCCCTGCCCCTCTATAATCGGCTCATTGGGCTCACGAAAAGCGAGGAAAAGCGCTTCTACGTTTTCTTCAATGATTTCCGACTGGAAACGTATGTGGTGCGCAATGTTGGCGAGAGTATCAATGATAGGAATGATCGTGCTGTGAGGAGAGCGGTCAAGTGGTACGCGGAGCACCTCCTGCTTGCGGTGAAGGAGGCGGGTGGGAGTCGTAAGAAAGTCCCTGCGGTGGTGATGCTAAGTGATGATAAGGAAAATTTGAAGAAGGCGAAGAGAGATGAGATTCAAGCTTGCTCGTTGAGTACATATGTGGAGGGGCTGGAGAATGCAGATCAATTGCTGGATATGATATCTGTGGTCAAAGAAGGACGAGAGTTGAAGGATGCAAAAGCCACGGAGAATATCTATGCAGAGTACTTCTCTGTTTCGAAGATGTTGACGGGTGTCAGAAATGGGACATTACACCAAGGAATTTTCAACGTTTCGCCGTATAATTACTTGGAAGGATCGATACACGTTCCGGCGTTCGACAAATCGCTCTTAGTGCTTGGAAGGGAGAACATCAACCGTGCTGTTCAGGGTGATGTTGTTGTTGTAGAGGTTTTACCAAAGGATCAGTGGAAGGAACCCTCGACGAAAATCATCGAGGAGGAGACGATTAATAAGGACGAGAATGCTGATGCAGAGGATGGGGAGGCTGTAATCCCGGAGAGGGAGAGGAGGGCATTGCAGGAAGAGGTCAAGAAGGTTCACAGCAAGAATTCAGAGGGGAAAGCGCAGCCTACAGCAAAGGTTGTGGGCGTGGTGAAGAGAAACTGGAGACAGTATGTTGGGCATGTGGACGAGTCTTCGGTCAGCCATTCGATCAAACAGAGCCGGAAACAGCAGACGGTTTTCTTGATTCCTATGGATAAGAGGATACCTAAAATCCGGGTTAGGACCAGGCAAGCTGGCGAGATTATCGGAAAGCGTGTCTTGGTCACTATCGATTCTTGGGATAGAGACTCGAGGTATCCTGTTGGTCACTTTGTTCGATCCCTGGGCGAGCTGGAAACGAAAGGTGCCGAGACGGAGGCTCTTTTATTGGAGTACGATGTTCAGTATCGACCATTCCCAAAGACGGTCTTGGACTGTTTGCCAACGGAAGGCCATGACTGGATTGTACCTCCTAGTACTGAAGATCCTGGCTGGAGAGACCGTCGAGATCTGAGAGGGCTACAAATTTGCAGTATTGACCCTATTGGCTGTCAGGATATCGATGATGCGCTCCATGCTAGACCATTGCCAAATGGCAACTTCGAGGTCGGAGTACATATCGCGGACGTCTCCCACTTCGTTAAGCCGAACAACGCAATGGACGCCGAAGCAAGCATACGAGGGACGACGGTGTACTTGGTCGACAAGCGTATTGATATGTTGCCAATGCTGCTTGGTACAGATCTCTGCTCCTTGAAGCCATACGTCGAGCGATATGCTTTCTCGGCCATTTGGGAAATCACACCAGAGGCAGAAATAGTCAAGTCAGACTTTACGAAGTCGGTCATTAAGTCAAGAGAGGCTTTCAGCTATGAACAAGCCCAGATTCGCATCGATGACGCTTCGAATCAAGATGAGTTGACAACTGCTATGCGAACGCTCCTCATGCTCTCCAAGAAATTCAAGCAAAAGCGTATGGACGCAGGAGCCCTCAGTCTGTCTTCTCCAGAGGTCCGAGTGGAGACCGAATCCGAGACCTCGGATCCGATCGACATCAAGACCAAGAAGCACCTGGACACCATGTCTCTCGTCGAAGAATTCATGTTACTCGCCAACACTAGCGTAGCTGCGAAGATCTACTCTGCGTTCCCCCAAACCGCTATGCTCCGCCGCCATGGAGCTCCACCAAAAACCAACTTCGAAGAACTCGGCAACCAACTCAAAGTCAAACGCGGCTTAGAACTACGCACGTCTTCCTCCAAAGAACTAGCCGATTCTCTGGACGCCTGTATAGATCCGGAGGAACCCTTCTTCAACACCCTCGTCCGCATCATGGCAACTCGTTGCATGATGTCCGCCGAGTATTTTTGTTCCGGCACACAAGCTTACCCCGAATTTACACATTACGGTCTTGCATCAGAAATCTACACGCATTTCACATCACCTATTCGTCGCTATGCCGACTTGGTTGCACACAGACAACTCGCCGCAGCAATCGACTACGAACCCCTCGACGCTAGCGTCCGTAGTAAAGGCAAGCTCGAATCTGTCTGCAAGAACATTAATGTTCGTCATCGTAACGCGCAACAGGCTGGTCGTGCGTCTATCGAGTACTACGTCGGCCAAGCGCTCAAGGGCCGTATCGTTGAAGAGGAAGGATTTGTGATGAAAGTCTTCTCGAACGGGTTTGTGGTGTTTGTTCCACGATTTGGAATCGAGAGCTTGATTCGGCTCCGGGATTTGGCTGATGTGGAGCCCGAGAGCACATTTGATGCGGAACAGTATGTGCTCAAGACCAGCGGCAGTCGGGAGGTGGAGGTTGAGCTCTTCGAGAAGGTGGTTGTGCGGATCAGTGATGTCAAGGAGGAGAGTACCGGGAAGCGGAAGGTGAAACTTGAGCTTGTGAAGGTCGGTGGGAAATAAGGCGTTGTAGATGAGATACCATTAAAAAATCCAAATGTATTGTAACATTAACCTCGTACTTTGAGTAACGCACACATGGTCAAGTCATAGTAAGTAAGTTGCATGGAAAAGTTATTCATAAAGGAGGGGGACTTCGCCACTACCTACATGACCCGCGTCATTTAAGCGAAGCAAGCGAACTTCAGGGGCTTGGCTTCTCATGTTAATGATGTTATGCGAAGAGTCTTTGCAGAATGACTTTCAACAACTACGACACGCTCAATTCTAGAATGAAGAGAGTAAGATCAACAAACGTATTGCTCTCTCTCTCTCTCTATTTCATTTTAACAGCCAAACTACTTGCTACAGAACAGTCGGATCTGGAGATGAGCTCTGGAGCGAATATATATTTCCCGAGTTGGAGTGATCTTGGTTTTGCTTCGAGTTGGGAAGCAGGTCTTTATGTAGAGAAATAGATGGGCTGGTTTTATACTTTTGTGAGGTTGGGGTATTAATCACTTGAGAGCATTAATAATAATAATAATAATAATAAGCGTTTTATATGTTGGAAGCGGAGTGTGAGTAAAATATAGTGGGTATTATTTGGTCTGTTAATGTTCATTCAATACACTCTTTTTTTTTGATAGGAGGCTCGGGCGCCCGGTCTGCCTGTCTCACATTGATACATGTACAGTCCTGTAATTGGCCCGAGTGTGAAATGAAGAACGTCCGTCCAGAGTTCTTGTTAGACAATTCTTGAAAGAAGTTTTTAGGTTGGAACCTGCTAATAGTCGGTCAACCACAGTAATTTTGCGCGCTCTCGCTTGTACCATGAAGATTCCTCTTTTTTGTCTTTAAATCAAAGCTCAGCAGTGGGGGGACAGATGTTACGGATATCCAGGTCATAATTGGGATTAGTGCTCCGAAGGAGGGTTGGAACTTTGTACAGAGGCCCCTAGAGATCAATAGACATGTTCTAAGATGGCATCTTTCTATCGCCAGCACTTGAAGTAGGTAGTAATTGCAGTGGCATCATTCCGTGTAGCCCACTGCGCAATTTGAAGAATTTAGATGCAGATGAGAAGAAATCAAAAATGGACGCCTCTCCCCTGGTTCTGAAGGGGCTGGCTGAACATTTCTCACAGTACTTAAATCTCCCTACCCTTCACTTCTTCATCTCGCTGGCTTAGCGTACATGTATCGACCTGGAGCATAAGCCCAAATGGGTATAGCGTTACTGGGGCCCCATTCTGTCGTCCGAATGGACGTGCGAAATAGATTTAGAAATCTGGGAATAGCTTCAGGAAAGAATTGCGATCTAAAGACTACTAGTGCCATACAAATTTATGCCTATGCGTATCCCCGGTAGATCGTTGAAGATGCGACGTGAGCTTGCTTTAGCTGTTTCGCGCATGTGTCGATTATTACAGTATTTGGCTTCTTGATCACTTCGAAGTCGTGGGTGAGGTGCTGAATTCAAGTCATGGAGAATTATGACTTAAGAAGGATGTTTCTGCAGATCGCAATGTCTTCATAACAATCTAGACTGTTTTTGGAAACTTAGGCCGGGGAGGAAGGATTCTGTCTGTGGGTTCACTCATTTGCCGATGGGATGGATGATGATGATGATGTTGTGATTGCCGGGCTTCTTTCATGGGCTTTTATGAAATTGGAGCCGTTGCCCAGTGTGACGGTCAACTAGTACTTAACCAGGCTATTTTTATCGTGGAAGAGAGAGAGAGAGAGCCAATAATGAGATTGCGAAACCTTTGATGTGGATTTGTTTATTGTGCTCTGCCCCATTGTTAATCTTCCCTCAGCTTTGCACTGACAACTCTGCAGTCCTTGAGACCCATGACCATGGTTACCCAGGTACTTCGTACATTGAACTCTTCCTGGTCCCTGGCAAGGCGAGGGGAAGTCCCGGACGGGAAGAAACAGATGCAATCGTGATAAATATACTCTTATCAAAACCATACCCACGCTATCAAATCTACACGCTTCATACGAAGTACTGGTGATGTTACTCCTATGTACCATCGATATCACATATGTACAGTATATACCATACAATACTACTAAATAATCAATCTGCAGTGACTCTCAGGAGTAGCAGCTTATCCGCTGATTCGGTTCTTGAAAGTGCGCAACGGGGGGAAAGCGGCTGATGTTGGTCAGGACATGGATAGGACATTAGGGCGAGAAAGATTATTGGCGGGCTTTCTAGTCCACATCTACGAAGGTACGAAGGTACATCCACACCCGCATCCACATCTGCATTTACACCAATAATCCAGTCCCCGTACTTCGTACAATAATAATCATGCCACACCATACCGATCCCAATCCCAGTCCCAGTCCCAGTCCCAGAGTGGCCGTTGAGTGGGCTTTCTTGGTTGAGTTGAATCTGGGGCCAACGATTCTTCCAGGTCTCTGCAGAGCTTTTAGGAGACCACATTAACCTCTTGTAGGTCTTATCCGTCCCCCTAAATTGCGGCCAGTCGTCCAGGTACTGTACTCGCCCTACTAGTTCCCTCGCCTTGTCTTGTATTCGGGCCAAGACCAGACCAGGCACAGGGACTAGACTAGAATACAGAACCTTTTTTGATTTTTCTAACACTAATGCAGAACACATCCATCCATTGGGAGGAATGATCATGCTTTCTCACGAGTGCGCATACAACTTCCATACCTGTAGTTAATCATCGAGACATCAATTGTCACCTCATCCCGCAGAACGACTGAATTGCGACGTCGAGATACAAACTTCACTCCGTTGGCTCGGCCAAATATTTGCCGGATAAGACAAATCTAGAACGAGCTTCTAACACCTCGGCCTCATCACCATCACGAAAGTTTGATCCAGATCTAGCAGCCATAGTGCTTGGGCCTACTGTCACTTGCACGAGTGTAACAAAGATCCGCCTTCTGGCATATTGTGGCTATCTGAGCACCACCTCTTCAGAGTGCTCGCGGCAACATGCATTTGCAATCGGGAAGCCGCACGACCACCACTATGGCATACTCCTCAATCCCCCTTCCAGCGTCGCCAACACTCACGAATCCCGATATGATCCTCCCTTATGGCGAATATGACTCTACTTTATCTTCTTCTCCTTCTCGAGGCAACTATCGGTCAGCCTCTCCCGATAAAGAATGGAACGACTCGAGACAAACCAACATGCATTTCTCCATTGGATCTACGCACACCCACATGGGTCTCATATCACCTACAACTCCTATCATATACGGGAACGGAACCATGCTGTCGGATATCGGAGAGGTCACGGAGGCGGAGAGCACACCAGGGAGGAGTAGGCTACCAGGACCTGCCGAACGAAGATTGCTCAAGCAACAACAAGCGTCAGGGAATAATACACCTTTAAGATCAAGTCCTACAATAGGTTATGCAGCCGTGATGAAGCGAGCAAAGACAGGAAATCACCAGAGGAAAATTTCCATTGAATCGACGAGCACGGTCACTTCAGAAGGGCAAGCGGCAGAGTTGTTTAAGGACTTTGATGACGGTGTAAGTGTGGATGACAGTGTATTTCAGGGAGACGACGAGGAAAGCGTCGCAGATTACCACAGTGAGCAAGCCGCTTCGGAGACTCGGCGATTGTCGAACAGAGACGACAACTTTGGTCAGGGAGAGGACCGAAATTCCAGTGCAGCATTAAGCAGAAGAGCGGAACAGATTCTTTTAAACGCAAAAAAGCGACTCAACGTGGGTGCCTTCAACTTCCGTTGATTCTGATGTTATGAGACTAACAATTAGAAATTAGAACATGGAAGGCAATCTCACTCGTGCGCGAACCTCCTTGTTTGTAACCCCATCTAGCTCTATATCCTCAATTCACAGCAGCAGCCCACTCTCTCGATCAACGCCCTCTCCCCCTCAAAACGACCGATTGGCCACTGTGCTTGGTGGTCCACCTTCAAAACAGAGGCAATTGCATACTCCTACCGAATCTCCAGCCGCAAGCCCAGGACATGCGAGGGTAAATAGTGAAAATTCGGCACTGTCACCGCATCGAGCTGTGCCATTTCCAATATCATTCCCGATCCGTTCAGCAAGCGCAGCAGCGCGATTTGGAGGCCGAAAGGACGGGAGCAAACGATCGCCACCATTAACCCAACTTCCAGAGACGCCTCCAAAATCTCGAATTGTTTCACCCTCTGTGTCTGCTGCCTCTCTCCACAAAGTTTCCACCCCGCCTGCGGTACTAGAACCACTAAGCGAGGACGATGCTTCCCCCAGCTTCGATGCAGACAGAGCGAGTATTAGGTCCAGTATAGAGGGCCATCTAGGTCCAAATGGCGAGCACCGAGGCCTGACTCGATCGGCGTCTACGATGCAGATGCGAGACATAAAAGACCAGATGTCTGATTTGAAAGGGCGGTTGTCGGTTCTACGTGATCGCGCGCGTGATGATACCATGAAGCGTCGAAGTTTACAAAGCTTGAGGACACCGAGTCCCTTCACGGCAGCAGAACAGTGGTATACGACCTCGGATAATTATGGCGAGCCGCTTAGCGCAGATGCCGGAGTTGCCTCTCCTCCATGGAAAGAATCTGCGGATGGTGAAGCGGAGGAAAATGTAGCTGATGAGAGCAAAGACCAAACACCTGAGGACACAGCTTCAGATATTACTAGTGTGTACGAGGATGTCCCGGAGCAAAATACTGCCGCCGATGTTGATTTTGGTAGCCTGGAAATGAAAGGCTTGGAGCAGATGGACGAAGGTTATGACGATACAAAAGACGAGCCAAGAGACGGGCAGGTAGACGGGTTCGAGGATGACTACCACGAAGGCGTCGTCAACTATGAGGAAGACGATGAGTATGAAAGTGATGCGTCACTATATCATGACTCTTTGAGCACCCCAATTTCTCACGAAGATCGTGAGGATGCATTCGATTATGAGCACTTTTTTCTGCATAGCGCCATGGGTACCATCAGCCAGCAAAGGCTGGCACGGAAAGGTAGTATTGGAAGCTTCAGCTCTGAGGATTCTGTTGAGACTGTGCAAGCAGTCCCGCTACCACAGGATTCACTGAAAGCTTCTTTAGGTCACTTCAGATCGGAGAGTACGGATTCTGTATCCACTATGGATAGTTTTGCGACAGCAATAGAGGGTAATGGATCGGAATTTGGGAGCGAAGATGAAGAACGCGACACATTTGCTGTACAGCAAGTCGTTGTATTGCCACCTCGTTCAAACACCACTACACCCTTAACAGCAAAGCGCTCAACCTTTGGCGCTGATTCGAGAAGCTGCATTCCAGACGAGGTCAAACCTTCAGCTGAGCCTCCCATAAGGCCGAGCTCTACAGGCCATGACCAGAGCGAAAGGAACGGAACCAATGCTCATCGGCCCTCCGTTGGCTCTTTCGAATCCTTTGGTTCAACGGGCACTACACGTAGTTTCCCCTTGGTAAACAAACCAAAATCCCAACGGAATGCAACAAGTGCACTAGATCTCCGGGGCCCGAAGGAGATAGAGCCATCGTTCCTAAGCGATTCTATGACCTTGACGGATAGCACTACAGGGGAGCGGCTGCAGTCATCTCCCGTACACATGCTCGCGAGAGAAGATCAAATCCTCGTCGAGAGGTTGGTAGGCAGTCTAGGGAAATGCGTGCTAGGCCTTCAAGAAGCTGGACGTGCAAGCTATGAGGGTAGAGTCTGGAGACGGCGCTTGGACGCCGCCAGGAGGGTTCTAGAAGGCGACGAAGGCGGCGTTTAAGCCTCATTCCAAAGCAGTCAACACCATACTACGACAGAACGACAATCTCTGTTTCTTTTGTAGCGAGTGATTTTGGTGGCAGATTCGGCGTACGAGGTTGATCTTTGACCGACGATTTTACTTTTCTTACTGGACCGGGACAGAGCTTCGCTGATATTGGCGCATTATGATCATTAAAGTGTAATGTTTTATCTGCTTTGCAATCTATTCTTCGGCGGGATGGGAGTGCGGGACGTATTTGACTTTGGCGGCGGGCGATACTGCTATATATGTTTCAAATGTTTCTTGATACCCAATTTGCTTTCTTATTTATAATTTGGCGCAAATTTTGGGGTGCGGATGAGATTCGCTGGCTGGGCTACGAGCTTGTAGCCAGGGAGCTGGCGAGGAAGAGAAAAAAAGTGAGAGGGTAGTCTTTTTGAGAATAGGATACGACTATGACTTGAGATGAACAAAATCAGGGTTGATTTCACCCTCGTGGGGGCGGCTGGTCGTCGCTTCGGTCGGAGAAGACCTGTGGATGGAGGAGCGCAGGCGGTATCTTATGGCCAGAATATCTAGTCATTAGTATACAAATCCATCTATTTATATCACGAAAACTGCCCGTGTATTAATCGGAATCCCACATAGAGACAGAAAATGAACATATTTGTATCCATGAAGTGCGATTAGTTCACGAGAACGAACAAGAACACCATCCTCGGTGTACTGGTACAGTCTGGCCATGAAATTCCTTGAAACATTCGTATGAATAGTTTCACGTTGGACTTGAGGGTCACTGAAATCCATCCAAAAAAGCTCTCCTCACATTCAGCTTACAGTACGTGAGTGATTGTCTAAGATGAGTTGTTCGATGGCGCCTCTCTTTTTCCGTTGATAAGTCGTGAGTGGTATTTAATGTGACGTTCATGCTACGAACTGCCGGAACTAGTTGTCTCTAACTAGCCTCTCTGTTTCCAAATATCTCTTCCACGAAAAACACTTACGACTTCAAAAGCCTCCTCCTCCAAGCAGCCCCCCTTCCTCCTCCGCCCTCAAAAGAGGAAATTCCAGTGTAACTTTCTCCCCTGGGGTCTTTGACCCTGGAATTAGTTCACGCCTCGACCTCCCGAACTTCCCCAATATCTCATCAGTCGTCACCACCCTAATAAGGTGCATATACTGTTAAGCACAGTTCCGGGGTTCTTGATAATGACACAAAGATCTTTAATCAAGTGATATGAATCTGTCTAGCACATGACTGCCGGACTTGATGAAAGAGGGAGCGATGACCTCTTGCTATCTTTCTATCCCGATCATCAAGGCGTGGAGCTGGGTCATCTTGTTGCAATTTGCAAAACGATTTTTCGATGGAATGATGAACATAAGGGCGCTGAAATCTAGAGATCATGATGCGAGTAAAATAAAATATTGGGGTTGAATGGAATGAGGTGTATAGAATGAAAACCATGTACTGTTTGAAAGCGGTGTTCAAAGCCCTACAGTACCAACGCGTTCAACTGGGTTCACCGCTGGTGCCTTCATTGGCAGTTGCGGTATCACATAACTTCTGACCACGTATGTGATGAGGTTGCATGAAGCTTTTATTTCCAAAGGACTAGTAGTCTCTGAGATATTCCAATGACATGTTGTCGGTAAATGAACAACCGAAGTACGATCCAGGGTCTTGGGAAGAGCTGAATAAGTACAGTACTGTGACATAAAAGTGAATGTGCAGTTGTTCTCATTCCTGGTGATAGTTCAGTTCATTATGCATTAAATTTCCTAAATCCCATTTCGGTATTGACAGCTCTTCGATTGCTTACAAGTCTATTCGGACTTTCTCCAGGGTGAGCAGAGGGCACTGTCGTGCTCTGTATCGAGAAATCCACGTAAGCTAAGCCCTCTGATACAGATATCTTACGGGTAAATGAAGTGCTAAGAGAAAAGTTAAGTCGGCATTATAGTCTTTTGGCGACTGTGTTTTTTGTTATGTTATTCATGATTAGGTCTTATTCTATTTGTTGCTCCACAGGAGAGACTACAACGATACTTGGCAAGTCCTTGATATCAACATGCTCCTGTGTTCCTAGGTCAATGACCCTCACAGCTTCGACAGCTACAATACCCACCTTCAAAGCCATGAACTTCAACTCTACATCATAACAAGCAGACGGCGCTAATGGACCGACCCTCGTGTCCGTACTTAGACACACGACCTCCGTTGTTTCGACAGCAGAATTCTTCTGCATGGCGTATATGATGTTCTCATCTACCACCGCATCCGCGATCTTATGATCTTTCCGTGAGCCGCCGTAACTAGTTGATGGTGGGTGTGTAATTCTAGTTTCGGTACGGCGACGTTTTGGGATCACCATTAGGGCTAGCTTGCGTGGTCGATCGGACCGGTTGACAATGAACACAGACCACACAAATGGAACACCAGGATATATTGGATTATCAGCGGATGGGCCAGTGAAAGTCATTGTCACTCCAAAGTCAGGGATGGATGAATTGCGTTGGTGCCGTGTGGTTATGTCTATCGACGGAAGGGCGTCAGGCCGGCTGATGGCGAGTGAAGATGATGTTGCCTCGAGGGTCGAGCCAATTGAGAGCTGGGCTGGGCGGTGAGGTCTCTTTATAGGTTGGGTTGGATTTCCGAAGCCTGGGTTCACAGGTGGTGTGAAGTCGAGCGAGGTTGCCCAGTGCATGGAGATCACACTTTGACAGACGGATGACAAGTGTGCCGTTGCTTGAATAGAAATATCGAGACTTCGGACCTGAGATTTGTTTGTTGAATCTGAATCATCAGGACATAGTCGGTAGAAAAATGTAACGTCATCTTGTGGGAGAGATTTAATGGGTAGTGTTATGCCGGATATGGTGTTCAGATTATCGACATTGCCGCCGTTGATTTTGAGATCGACTTTTGTGAGGGTCATTTCGCAGTTGGCGAATGGAGTAATGTCTACGTCAACGGACGCTATCACCGTTGGGTTACTAGGTGTCGAATTTGGTCTTGAATACCTTACTCGAGCATTTATGGCTGGGAAGATTTTGACGCACTGACGTGATATGTTTTTCAGAGGCCGCACCAAGTCCCTTGCTGCTTGGGTAGTTGGGGCAACTCGAGACACTCTCAGGGCAGACAGATGTGGTTTTACGCCACCCATTACCGGATCACCACTGAACGCCTAAAACAGTGAGTAAATAGGTCCCCAGAGGGGAACAGAAATTACTTACTTCCAGTAAATTTATCCCAGATGGAACCTGGCTTGGCAAGTATTCTTCTCTAAGAGTTGAGTTATGTACTTGCTCGGCAGGTTTCAGTACAGCTGTTGCAGAGAAAACAACTGATGGGTTTTGGAGACGGAGCCGAGGTCTGGCCAAGAAGGCAGACAATTTCCATACTATCAAAATGTGACCTTGACTTGCAGTGGAGTCTGTCTCGTCCGGGCCTTGGACAATAATCAGTGGATCGTCACTGGCCTGGACGGAGCCATTGTATATGATCTCCTGTCCTGGTGGGCTATCATGCCCGTCAAGTCTCGAATTGACAACCTGTGCCTCAAGATTTATGCCCAATCTTCCCAGATATGATCTCAGGGTCCTCTCGTCGAAATATGGAGTTTGTAACACGACGAATACATTTATTGTTTCATCTAGGATCTATGAATGAGTAAGATACATGGCTTTACGACTGGCTAGGAACACTAACCAAAGAACAAAGCTTGCCTCTGGGCAATAGCTGCTAATGGAGAGTCGTTTCCATCATCAAGCCGTTCCACTGAGCCACTTAAAGCCTCTTCGATATTCAGGTTGCTTGCCGCTGGAATAATGGTGTCTAATATAGAGGTCTCGACAAATTCCAGACTTCCGCGGGGTCGCACTTCTTCACTGTCGAACTCGTCCATCATCCTGTCTCAATGCGAGAAAAGCAATTACACTCTTCATCCAAGCCTAACCAGCGGACTTCGTGTAGAAGAATCAGATATGATTTTACACTCTAGAGACTCCTGCATACTCGTAGGTGGAATTTGAGGCTGGTATTGCAAATTGATTGTCATGAGGTCGACAATAATGGAGGACCCGGTGAAGTTGAGATTGAGCTTCACTGGTCAACAGGCGCTAGTCTATATTTGGGAGCTTCAAACTTTCATTCTTCCGCAGCCACCTCCGAACAACTTCCAACTCCAACATCGACACATCCTCGATAGTTCCCTCGTCGTGCTTCCCTCGTCGTGCAACAACTTCGCCATGAATAATACTAATGGTATCAATGGCCATGCAGCCGCGCCGAGTCTATGGTCAGAAGCACGAAATGCTGATGGTCGCATCTACTACTACAACACGATCACCAAAGCTACACAATGGACTAAACCTGAGGACATGATGACACCTGCAGAGGTAAATCCACTACTCCTCAAATTCTACGATAAGTGAAATTGACATTACTGCTAGCGCGCTCTTGCAAATCAGCCATGGAAGGAGTACACAGCGGAGGGAGGCCGAAAATATTGGTATAACACAGAGACGAAACAAAGCTCATGGGAGATGCCAGATGTTTACAAAGATGCTCTTTCCAAAGAAGCAACCGTGTCGGTACCTGTTGCACAGTACGTAAATTCTCTGCGACCTCTGAACTCCCCATAATGACTTCCTACAGAGCCGCGCCTACTTTCGTTGCTGGAGGAGGCTTTTCTTCAGCCCAATTCGACAATCTGCGAGATAGGGAGGTATTGGGAGAAGCCCGTCAAATTGCGTATGGCAATGATGCCAATGGGAGCCGCGCTCAAGTATTTGTCCCTGCTAATACCGATCCTGACTATTCAACTTTCGAAGAAGCAGAAGCCGCATTTCTTAAACTTTTGCGCCGACACAATGTCGACCCGAATTGGACTTGGGAGCAGACAATGCGATCTATCATAAAGGACCCTCAATACCGTGCTTTGAAAGACCCCAAGGACCGAAAGACTGCCTTCGAGAAGTATGCCGTAGAAGTACGCGCCCAAGAAAAGGACCGCGCAAAGGAGAGAATCGAGAAACTCCGCAAAGATTTTGCTACTATGCTGAGAAGTCATCCAGAAATCAAGCATTACACTCGCTGGAAGACAGCCCGGCCAATTATCGAAGGCGAGACGATCTTCCGCTCTTCAAAAGACGATGACGAACGACGACAATTATTCGAGGATTACATTATCGAGCTAAAAAAAGCGAATGTCGATCGAGAGGCAAACACTCGGAAGGCAGCAATGGATGATCTCGTGGAGATTCTCAATGGTCTTGACTTGGAACCTTATACCAGATGGTCGGAGGCACAAGGTATCATCCAATCCAATCCTCGCTTCCAAGGTGACCAGAAATTCAAGTCACTCACCAAGTCTGATATGTTGACTGCTTTCGAAAATCACATCAAGTCTCTTGAAAAGACATTCAATGATGCGCGCCAGCAGGAGAAGAACTTGAAGAGCAGAAGAGAACGGCAAAATCGGGATCGTTTCTCTTCTTTGTTATATGAACTCAAAAAACAAAACAAAATTAAAGCCGGATCAAAGTGGAGTCAAGTCTACCCATTACTTGCGAAAGATGATAAATATCAAGGAATGCTTGGCCAATCGGGATCTACTCCTCTTGATTTGTTTTGGGACATGGTGGAGGAAGAGGAGCGTGCCCTTCGTAGCACACGCAATGATGTTCTCGATGTTCTCGATGTAAGTACTCCGCTCATTGACAGGAGTTCATATTGCTCATGATAACATAGGACAAACGGTTTGAGATTCAAGCCAAAACCACTTTTGAAGAGTTCCTTGCATTGATGCAGAATGATCGACGAACTGCTAACATTGATCGAGATGCCATGTTATTGATCTTTGAGCGAGTAAGTTCATCTAACGCCGAATGCACTCTATGCTAACCATTGACAGCTTCACGAAAAGGTATCACGCCGCAATGAGGCCGATAGCGTACAACTTGAACGCCAGCAACGCCGTGCTGTTGATTCTCTTAGGTCCTACATCAAACATCTTGAGCCCCCTGTTCGTATTGATGATACTTACGAGAGAATTCGCCCTCGAATTGAGAGATCTGAAGAATTTGTCGCGCTTCCCTCTGACGAGCTTCGGCGTTCTGCCTTCGACAAGGTCATCAAGCGCTTGAAGGACAAGGAAGATGATGCAGAAAAAGATCGCCTCAAGCGTCGGGATAGGACGTCGGTGGACAGGCCACCTCACCGTGATCGAGATAGAGGTGAGCGGCCACATCGTAGAAGAACCCGTAGCCCTGAGCCCGATGCATACGAAGCAGACAGACGAAAGGCAATTGCAGACCGGGAGAAAAACCATCGGAAAGCAAGTGCGGCAGATACATTGTTATCCCCTGGCCGCCGAGATCGAGGAGAACGAGAACGAGATCGTGACTTCGAGCGTGACCTTGATAGACCCCACCGTAGTCGCCGGGAGGAAACTTCGAGTCATTATGATCGAGAAAGGAGGGACAGAGAGAGTGAACGGGAAAAGCTCTATCGTAAGAGAGGGGATCCCAGGGGAAGCATTGATGAGTTACCATATGGTGATGAGAGACCCAGTGGAAGCCGGCGACGAAGAGCTGACAGTGATGTGGAAAGTGCTGATAGCACTCGGGTAGCAAAGGTTCGTCGTATTTCAAACTTGTCTCCACTGCCAATGAATATCAATGTATGAGGGCGAGGGTTGGTCACAGGTTGATCTAAGTAAGTCGATACTTGATTACCTATACCTGAGTCTCATAATTTCACCTAGCAATTCTTCAAGCGTGTATTTTTGCATTTACTACAAGGCATGGAATTTATTCTGAGCCGTATCTGACACAAAAAACAGAAGTCGAGGAGAGAGATAACCCCACGTGAGCGTTCCCCGATCCCTCCACGTGAACGGCGTCATAGGACTAGGACACCCACAGCGCCCCTACCTGCGAAAGAGGAACCGGCAGTTCATTCCGGCAGCGAGGAAGGCGAGATCGAAGAGGAATGAGATGCGAAGTGAAAAAAAGGAGAGCGCGATCGGAGTCATCACATGTATTGTATGTATCGCGCCACACCAAAATTTCTGAGGCATGATGACTTTGGCAGGCAGAGTTAGTTATGCGATAATATAGGCGAGCACAGTGATGGGTGCTTTGGAGACGATGAACGAGGAGAATTACGATCAAGTACCTTTCGGTGGGTATCTGTCTTTCCTAACGAGTCAAAACATCTTGATTTTCCTCCAAACATCAGTCTCAGCGCATAATCCCTCCAGCGCCAAAGATGGAGATAATCAGATGGCAAATCCCATCTTACCTAATGATTTAGTCGTAGAAGCAATTTGCAACTGACGGCAGTTATCCACTTAACCTATTGCCCCCTCAATCTACCGTGATATGCTACCTGTGACACAATGACAAAGGAGATGGTAGCCACCATCGATAGGACCAGGACAACAGGGGATAAACCGCCGTCGCCATTGTTAGCCGTTTGGCTCGTCTTCATCAGAAGAGGCCTTCTCCTCGTCTAGAATTTCCTGCCCACCCGAATGCCCCTTTCCGTTTGATGCTGATCCCTTAACGCCTAGAAATGCATGGTTTTTTGTAGGATATTTTGGATTAGGGTTGCCCTTCTCAACTAGATTTCGCAACTGGTTCCTTAGGAGAGGCATCATCTTCCAAGAAAAACTAAATGGATAGATTAGCAGAGATGTAGTAGGAGAAGCAGTTGGGGAAGAACATACGTAGTTGCCACTCAGCTTCTGCTCCTGATCGAGTTGAGAGTTGAGTTTGTTAATTCGGGGTCTGAAATTAGTTGGGTCACGACGGAAAGTAACGTCAAGGTTCTTGAGAAATTTGTTGCAGCCAGTGAGCAAGGACTCTGGGGTGTGGGCCTTAGCATTTATACCTGGCGCACCATCGAAGACGATAACTCGGTCAGCGAGGTAAGTTGCCATGATGAAATCGTGCTCAACGACGAAGGCAGTCTTCTTTGAGTGCATGATGAATCGCTTGATGACGCGCGCAGCGATGATACGCTGTTCGGAATCTAAGTAGGCAGAAGGCTCGTCGATGAGGTAGATGTCTGCTGGGAGTCCTAGGGCGAGAACGATGGCCACACGTTGCAACTCTCCACCGGACAAGGTCTTGACCTCCTGGTCAATGAATTCATCGAGCTTTAATGGCTTTACAACATCGGTCTGGAATTGTGGCAGGAGGAAGGCGGTCTTGATCTTCTTGAAGAATAATTGTCGAACAGTGCCCTCAAACTTTGGTGTAATTTTCTGAGGCTTCATGCTGACCTTCATGCCTGGGACCTTCTGATTCCCGTCTGGCATAATGGCGCCAGCTAGGAGTTTACAGAAGGTGGTCTTACCAGTCCCGTTCTCTCCCATCATGACAATAATTTCAGAATCGGTGAAGTCACCCTTCTGGATCTGAAGGTGGAAGCCTCCGAGAGTTTTTTCCATAGATGGGTAATTAAAGGCGCGTGAGCGGTCGGCCATGAACTCATCAGCGGCTTCGGCAATGCGGAAAGTTAAGGACTCTTCTCTAAAACGAAGATTTTCTGTAGGAATATTTCCATCAAGGAAAATATTGATTCCTTCGCGGACAGAGGCTGGGAGAGTGACCACACCGTACACCGCGGGCCTTCCGTAGAGGACGCAGATAAAATCAGAGAGATAATCGAGGACTGACAGATCGTGCTCAACGCAAATTACATAATCGTCTGGTCGAAGCAATGATCGAATAATCTTAGCAGCGCTCAAACGTTGCTTGACATCGAGATATGACGAAGGCTCATCAAACATATACCTGCGCCAAGGTTAATGGCAGCCTTTTTAATCGCACATGTTCATATCTTACACATCAGCGTGCTGTACGCAGACTGTTCCGATAGCAAATCTTTGAAGCTCGCCTCCAGAGAGAAGGTTGATATCTCGGTCCATGATGTGATTTAGTTCAAGGACGTCTAGCACTTCTTGAAGGTTGCCTAGACTTGCATTGGCTTCAATCAATGTTTGAACAGTTTTATCAGCGCCTCGAACGGCTTTCGGAATACGGTCAACATATTGGGGCTTGACAATAGCCTTGAGATCATCTTCGAGGATCTTGGTAAAGTAATCTACACATTTATGAGAAATTTGAGGTTGGCTTTTGGAGGAATACGTACTTTGCAGCTCAGAACCTCGGAAATGCTTGATCACATCTTGCCAGTCGGGGGGGTTGTCATATTTCCCCAAATTGGGCTTCAACTTTCCACTCAATATCTTGAGTGCCGTGCTCTTTCCAATACCATTGGAACCGACCAAACCCAAAACCTGACCTGGACGTGGTGTAGGCAATCGATGGAGCTTAAAGCTGTTGGCAGAGTACCGATGGGTAATATGTGATTCGAGATTCGTTGGCAGATTGATGATGTTGATGGCTCCGAAGGGGCATTTCTTTGGACAGATACCACATCCAATGCAAAGGCTCTCGGAGATGAAGGCAATCTTGGACTCAGGAGTGACTTCAATACAGAGACGCCCACTTCGCACAACAGGGCAGGATTTCTTGCATTCCTGTCTACATTTCTATGGTGACCTTCAGCATATAAATCGATGTATGTATAGTAGGGGGTGAGAATATACTTTCGGCTTGCACTACATCGTCAGGATATTGTTAGCATACGGCCTGCCCTGCCTGGTAGCGGGGTTGTGGTGGTGGAGAAGGGTTTGGTCGCGGTGTTCATACCTTGTCAGTGCTGATGATGGCGATACTGGGATGATTGAAATGTTAGTATATAGTCTTGAAGGGTTGCTGGAGTGCGCCGAATGTCAGGTAGGCTTCAAGGGGATTGGCATACCGAGTCAACTTGTCCGACATTTTGCTAGCTTGGCTCGACTGTTGGCTTTGTGGGAAGTTTTTCGCGAGCGAAAATCACTCTGGTGAGAGATGAAGCTGACGCCTGTGTCTATCCGACAGCGCAGAGCGTAGATTTTTGCTGGATGGCAGGAATACGAATGTTATTTCAGTCGCAACGTGATGTTAAGAAGTTTTCTAGTCAAACAGAGTCATTCAAGGTATTTCGGGATGAATTACGACCCCAAAATTGGTGAGCGGCCATTGGCCCGTTAGTGTAGCCTATATTGCTAAGCGAGACTTATGAATGCGATGCGGTGCTTGAGAGCCCTGCCGTTCTGTCAGTAGTTATTACATCTTGAGATCTCCACATCCGACAGTCGACACCAACACCAGCATCTTTCCTCATTACTCTCTTTATTCGACTACAAATACACCCTCTGTCTTCAGGGGGGCCACCTAATTATGGCTTGTAAGTTTACTTTCTTCCCGTCATTGCCACCTCTCAAGGCAAGGTACCTTTCAAGGCTACTGCCCATCTGCTCTTCGAGGCCACCCAGACAGGTCTTCATATGTCGAGGGAACTTGCCTGGCATATAATTCAAACCTTCCGTCGATATCATCTCGGCCTCTTCCGACTCTGTCGATGGGTTTCGGGACTTTGTGGGGGTTCGCACATTCCGCATCATCTTCCACCACGTAGAAAGAATCATCAGCCCTGTTTCGAAACCATCCTCTCAACCTCGATATGCGCCGGCGACATTTAGACAAGATTGGGAGGCTCTGGTGATACAGTTCAAGTTGGTTCTGGGTCGCCCACTCGAGTTTCGAGCCGTCTCTTGGTCATTGAATTTCTGGCGTCAAAGCAAAGTCTGCCTTTCTGTACCAAATGCTAACTTCGTCGTCCTCAGCCCCACCATCGACAGCAACACTACTTGACCAAACACATTCGTCGTCTCTATCCAATGGACATGCTACGTCGATAGAGTGTGCTACTATCACAAACGATGATGCCCCATACGACAGCGAGTCTGATCTGTCTGACGTTATCAATCCTATTGTCGACGAACCCTCGCCGGCGACCTCCTCAAACCACCAATCTGAGTTTGGAGCTCAGGACATCGATGCTTCCGAATCTTCCGCCGCAGAGGCTCAAGATGAGTCCGATGATGCTGACTTCGACATGGAGGATAGCCCACCTGAAGTAGCCATGAACCCAGCCCGGGAGGATCGGTCGACGTCCATCGAGTCTTGTCGTCCTACTAAAAGGAAGCTAGGTGTCGAGGACGAGCATATATTGGCAAATCCTGAACTATATGGTCTGCGGAGGAGTGTAGGTGATCTTGAAGACCATTACTCGTGAAATATTGAACTAACTCTTTTCGCCAGGGTCGTCCCGTTCAACACCGAACGATTGTACGTATATTACTTGCCCACATCCACTATGAGAAGCCGAGATATCAAGTGTGCTGATATATTTCAGATTGAGTCTGATGACGATGAGAACAACGATGAATCTGATTCCGATGTCGTTCCAGTCCATCGAACCAAAAGGAGAAAACAAGAACGTTCACAACCACGTATGCTATCACTGCTATACCCTCGTCGTCGCCTGCAGCTAACTTGTAATTTTAAGCATCCAAACGCCATACACCGATTCTCCCCTCAGCTTCTGCTTCTGAGTCTGACTCCGATACATACGGAGGACCGCGGGCACGCACGGCGACGAAGAAGAATCGTCGTCGTCAACTCGAATCCGGCAATCTCGCACCCGTCTACCAAGAAAAACGTTGGAACAGTCGAAGAGCAGCTCAAGTTACTGCAGGAACCTACCAAGAGAGCGAGGCCGAAATTGAGGACGAGTCTGAAATGATGACACCGAATTATTGGGTCGGCGGCGAAACTGAGGATATTACACCGTATATCGATGTTGTGTTGAAGCATAAACTCAAGGATGGCCAAGATATAAGCAAAGAAGACCTCGGCCGGGACGATTTCGAATACTTTATCAAGTGGCAGGGCAAGTCCCATTATCATGCAACCTGGGAGACTACAACTTCGTTAACAGGTATGCGGGGATTTCGACGACTCGAAAACTACTATCGCAAAATCGTTCTCGAAGATATATACATAGCTCGTGGTAGCGACATACCTCCTGAAGAGAAAGAGAAGTGGATGCTCGACCGAGAACGCGATTCCGACGCTCTTTTAGATTACACAAAAGTCGAGCGTGTCATCGGCACACGGAATGGTGAGGAAGAAGATGAATACTTCATCAAGTGGAAGAGTCTATACTACGAGTCGTGTACATGGGAAACCTCGTCACTTATTAGTGAGATTGCGCAAGACGCCATTGATAAGTTTCTGGACCGTAGCTCCCGCTCCTTGGCCTCCGACAAGAAGGAATCGAACCCAAATACTCGTAGCCCACACGTGCCAATTCGAGAGCAGCCGTCGTATATCAAAAACGGCCAGCTCCGAGACTTCCAAATCACCGGTCTCAACTTTTTAGCCTACAATTGGTGCAAGAACAAGAATGTCATCCTTGCAGACGAGATGGGTCTGGGAAAGACTGTCCAAACAGTATCCTTCATGAATTGGCTTCGGCATGATAGACAACAACAAGGGCCCTTCCTCGTTGTTGTACCCTTGACCACAATTCCCGCATGGGCGGACACTTTCGAATACTGGTCTCCTGACGTCAATTATGTCATCTACAACGGGAAAGAGTCATCTCGAAGCATAATTCGCGAATATGAGCTTTTCTCTCTCGGCGATGTGAAGAAGCCCAAGTTCAATGTTTTACTTACCTCATACGAGTATATCCTTACAGATGCAACTATTCTGTCCCAAATCAAGTGGCAATTCATGGCTGTTGATGAAGCTCATCGTCTGAAGAACCGAGAATCACAACTGTACCAGAAGCTCCTTGACTTCAAAGCTCCCAGCCGGTTGCTGATCACCGGAACCCCTGTTCAGAACACACTTGGCGAGTTATCCGCTCTGATGGACTTCCTCATGCCAGGCGAACTAGAAATAGAAGAGGACATGGACTTGACAGAGGAGGCTGCTGGTGAGAAAATTGCAGCACTAACCAACAAGATCCAGCCTTACATTCTACGCCGTACCAAACAGAAAGTAGAGAACGACCTACCCCCAAAGAGTGAGAAGATAATACGAGTAGAATTGTCTGACGTACAATTGGATTACTACAAGAACATCCTCACGCGGAACTATGCTGCTCTCAACGAAGGAGGCAAGGGTCAAAAGCAATCGCTTCTCAACATCATGATGGAGTTGAAGAAAGCCAGTAATCACCCTTACATGTTTCCGAATGCCGAAGAAAAGATTCTCAAGGGGAGTGATCGACGTGAGGATCAGTTAAAGGGCTTGATTGCAAGCAGTGGGAAGATGATGCTCTTGGACCAGCTTTTGACCAAGCTAAAACGAGACAACCACCGGGTGCTCATCTTCAGCCAAATGGTGAGGATGCTTGACATTCTAGGCGACTACCTACAGCTTCGTGGGTACCAGTTTCAACGCCTGGACGGTACTATCGCTGCTGGACCTCGCAGAATGGCGATTGATCATTTCAATGCCGACAACAGTAATGACTTCTGTTTTCTTCTCTCCACACGAGCCGGTGGTCTCGGAATCAACTTGATGACTGCTGATACTGTCATAATTTTTGATTCTGACTGGAATCCTCAGGCTGATCTGCAAGCCATGGCCCGTGCCCATCGTATTGGCCAGAAAAAGCCAGTCAGTATTTACAGACTTGTTTCTAAGGAGACAGTAGAGGAAGAAGTTCTTGAGCGAGCACGCAACAAACTTATGCTGGAATTCATCACTATCCAGAGAGGTGTTACTGATAAGGAAAAAAAAGAATTACGAGAGAAGGCTGTAAAGGCAGGCAAGATCGACGACCCAAAATCGTCCGATGATATCTCTAGAATCCTCAAACGACGTGGTCAGAAGATGTTTGAACAGTCAGGGAATCAAAAGAAGTTAGAGGAGCTTGACATTGACTCGGTTCTTGAAAACGCCGAGGAACACAAAACTGAAGTCCCTGAGGGAATGGATGCCGATGGTGGTGAAGACTTCTTGAGAAGTTTTGAGTACACTGATGTCAAGATCGACCTTGAATGGGACGATATCATTCCAAAAGATCAGCTTGCAGAACTCAAGGCCGAGGAAGAGAAGCGCAATCATGAGGAGTACCTTGCGCGGGTTGTCGAGGAAAACGCACCTCGAAAGGCTACGAAGAAAAACACTGCTGAAATCGAGAGAGAGCAGCGCCTTGCTAAAAAGAGAGAACGTGACCAAGCGAAGCAAGATGAGCTAGATGAAAAGAGAGATGCACAGGCTAACCGTGCTGATCCGAAGAGAGAACTGAATGAAAAGGAGGCGAGGAATCTCTTCCGGGCATTCCTTCGATATGGTTCCATCGAAGAGCGTAGGGAAGAGCTTATCAAAGATGCTCGTCTTGTAGGACGAGATCTTGATCTTCTCCGAGCTACTATCAAAGCTATCACAGATGAAAGTGAACGACGACTGAAAGAAGATGCCGCCAGGATTGAGGCAATGGAACGAGAGACCAATAAACCCCTCACTAAGAAGGACAAAAAGGCAGTTCTGTTCGACTTCCTTGGGGTCAAGAGGTTAAATGCAGAGACGGTCATTGAGCGTCCTGGCGAAATGATGATGTTGAAGGAGATCATTGCAGCCGCGTCTGATTTTAGAAACTTCCGAGTTCCTGATGCTTCCAAAGCAGCTCACTATTCTTGCGAATGGGGTGCCAGAGAAGATGGGATGTTGCTCGTAGGGATACATAGACATGGCTACGGCGCATGGGTTCAAATCAGAGACGACGCAGATCTCGGTCTAATGGAAAAACTGTTCCTCGAAGAGCATCGTGTCGACAAGAAGGAAGAACGGAACAAAGGTGACGAAAAGGTTGCCAAGGCACCAGGGGCCGTTCACCTTGTCCGTCGAGCAGATTATCTACTTTCTGTTTTGAAGGCTAAGTACTCCGATAACCAAGCCGCCAAGCGCGCCGTCGAAAACCACCACCGTAATAATAAAAAGAACGATAGAATCAACGGCCATCGACGAACCGACACCAGAGGCTCTGTGTCTGCCTCACCTGCTCCTCAACCAAGAAAGGGTCGAATTCCTGAAAATCATCATACTCGCGATAGAGACAGAGATATTGACTCACGCCGGCATGCAGACTCTAGTACTCCTAAGCCAGACTTGAAAAGAAAGCACAGTGCGACAGATGATGGCCGACATCATGAGCGCCACTCGAAGCTACGAAAATCGGAAAATGGACACTCAAAGTCCGGCCACGAACAAGACTCCATGATGCGAATGATATTCAAACCCATTAGGGACAGTCTCAAGCGTGTCCAGTCCGCTACCAAGGACCGTATCAAGTCGCAAAAGGAGCGTGCTAAAGTTATGAAGGTAGAACTTATCGTTATTGGCAATTTCATCGAGAACCTTACTCGGGAAGACGAGGGGAAGAACCTGAAACAAACTTTTTGGTGAGTTATAATTTTGGTACATGAGACGAGCTTAGTTAACAACTTTGAAGGGAGTTCGCCGCGGGTTTTTGGCCCCAATCTGCTGATCCTAAAAAAGCCCCCTCTGGAGATAAGCTAGAGATCATGTACATGAAAATATTCAAGGCTGAACTAAAGTCTGATCCTCAGGCTGGTAATGGTCTTTCCGGAGCAGCTGCTGCTACGACCATTGAGGGTTGATAGGTCCTTGTCATGCATCACCTCCCTTTTTAAACCATTGCGTTGGCGTTGGCTTTGTTTTTAATTCCCTTCAATTTGGAACACATGGGCAAGGGCAGCATTTCCAAGCGATAGGCATTATGCATTGTAAGGCGCAAGTTTTTGATTTAGAGAGGCGTATCATGCTCCTGTCGGGGCCTGCAATATTTGGCATGGGCGCGGGGTATTTTCTTTTACCAAAATGCTATGGCCATGGTACACCCAGACTGAAGGAAGAGAATGTCACGCAGATCAAGGATACGGTGTTGAGACTCAAAAGTGGTATCTTGCTCGTGGCAGTTGGGTGTTTATAAGCCATTTGTATATATGGTATCAAGTAGGCCTGTATGTCCACTTGGTATTGAAAGTCCAGTGTTCGATTATCTCGCCGTTCTTACAAGTGATATTGTTTAAATGTTGCTAATACGCCTGGAAAGTCAAACATCTGAAGTTTCTAGATAGGAACCCCCCCCCAGTACAGTATCCTGAGCTCAGGGGATGAGAATGACTCGTACCAACAATTCTCTTGAGGTGAGTATCTTTTGACAAAATTTGAAACGCACGGAGCTATAGCTTTCCACTTCTAAAAAAGTCATCACGGCACAATCCGCCAGTCACAAGATGCCTCCCTCGATAACTCAGACTTCTGCTTCATAGGCAGTTCTCGTAGGAAGATGTGCCAAAGTCTCCACAGACGGAGTATGTAAGCATGCACTTATCGCAATTTGTCAGCCCAGTCACCGAAGTAGCGCATCTATTCTCCCTATCTTACTCGCCCTTTTCGCCGTTCTTACTTTCTCTTTACACTAAAATCTGACTCATGAATGTAAAATCGTAGCATGAATCAGCTTCTTCGTTCTGGAGTTTCTTATATCTAGTTATACATCTCGAGAAATTTCTAGAAACGGGATAACCTGCATTCTCCTATCATTTATTCTTCTTTGCAATACCTCAACTTGCTACAGATTCGATATATAGATGTTCTCAACAACCAGCGTCGTTTCCATTTGATAGAGACTCCTGAATTATATACCTGGCACACAGTATCACTGGCAACCTTTATTCAAAAAAACACAATGACCACCGATCAATTCATCCTCTCCCGCGCCACCATTGAAGACATCCCCGGCATAAACTCTGTCTACATTTCCGCCTTTGAATCAGACCTCTTCAGCGCGCTAACCTTCCCGCGCTCCAACATCAGTGATGAAGAAATGAATCGCTGGCTCACCGCCCGCTTCACAAAGGTCTTCCTCGAGCGAAAAGAGATGCACACATTTAAAATCGTAGATGCCTCCACGGGTACCCTTTGTGCGTTTTTGAGATGGAGCTTCCCGCACGTGTTGACCGAGGAGGAGAAAAGTGTGAGAGAGAGGGAAGCGAGGGAGAGGGAGGAGGAGAAGAAGAAGGGTAGGGATCCGATGTGGCCGACGGGAACAAATCTGGAGCTTTGTGATGAAAAGTTCGGGGGTTTGATGAACATGAAGGAGAAGTATGTTGTTGATAGTGAGATGTATGGTCAGTACAGTGATGCTCAACGCCGCTTTCATTTCCCTTCCGAGCCCGTATTTTCAACGTTTCGAATTTTAACTGATGTTGTGTGGATAGTTGCTCACTTGCTAGCCACGCATCCGAGTTATCAACGGAAAGGGTTGGCTTCCAGACTTCTCAAGCATGTTCTCGAGACGGCGGATCGAGAGAATCGGAAGTGCTATATTGAGGCTACGAAGACTGGGCACCCTGTGTATCTGAAGTTGGGCTTTCATGATGTGGATGCTGTCGAAGTCGATTTAAGGAGATGGGGAGGGGATCTAGTAGGTGTCAATAGGATCATGATTCGGGATCCGCAGCCAGCGTTTTGATAGAGTTGAAATTGTCACTCGAGGACCATTTAACAGGGGGATAAAAGATATAACATTCATAGTGGAATGAAATGAGATATACCACCAAGTCCTGATGCAGGAACACTGTCCATTCCCTGCTCTCACGCGGGCGAAAAGTGCTCCTTGACCCATGTCTAGCTCGATCAACACCGAAGACAATCTACGCTTCCAAAGTAAACTGTGTTTCCGACCAGATCTAACCCCCATGACCTTCAAGGCCTTAAACTACCGATCTATGATATGCCCTTGACTCTACCAGTAAACGCCCTTGTCCTATTTATAAACACACCACGCACTTAATGGCAGATTCTCTCTTGAGGGGGCCTCCAAGGAACTTCTAGAGCATCAAAGATCTTCCGCTCGTCTGCCCCTTCCAGCAGTCTCCCTTCGTTCATCTGGATACGTGCAGGCCCACGCAAGACATCCTCATAAAGACCTCTCTGATTCAGCCTCATGCCTTTCTTGCTGGCTAATAGACGCATACTTCGATTGAAGATATCGTCACCAGTGAAATACAGCAATGCTGCGCCAAATTCTGTCTCGGGCACGATAAGGAAGTCGATTCGTCTCCATATAGGGTTCCCGGGTAACACACAAGCACCATGCCACTTCGATCCAGTAGAATGTGGAACTACGAGGGGGCACACAAGGAAGTTGTCTTTAGTAAGTCTATTGATAAGCTCGTTGAGAAATGGCAGAAGGTTGCAGCTATTGTCGGTACCACGTTTAGTGATTATGAAGTCGATATCTCCAGAAGTAGCTGCTCCTCGGCGATAACTTCCGCCGATGATGGCTTCGACTTGCGGATCAATCTCCTGAGCAGCCTTCTTGACAATCTCACCCAGAGCAGTAACCTCGGCTCTTGGGATACGAGTAATGAAGTCATTGTAATGCTCAATACCAATTTTCTGGTTCATGTGTAGGTTCGGAAGAACTCGCAGATCAGCCAGGGTTTTGCAACCGGCTTGCATCCACTTGTCGGCTTGGCCTGGCCCACATCCGTAAACATTGAGAAATATCTGTAGAATCTTGTCATTGGGATCGGTTAGAGCATTTTGAAGTCTTCGCAGGTGCCCGGTAAGTGCGATCTCCTCGATTTTCAGAGCAAGTCTATGGCCAACGAACTGGAGTTGAATAGCATCCTCATATCTCGATATTTTCTTAGCTTGCTTCTTGAGGGTTCCGACTGCCTTTCTGTAGGCTAAAGTTCGCCACTGATCTCGAATTCGTTCATAGTACTGTCCCATTTGACTTAGAATCTCGAGAGTATGACGATTGGGATTGCTATCAAGGAGAATCCCAGTCCCGCCACTCATACAAGCGAAGCCTTCTCCTTTGTTGGTAATCTTTCTGGGACGATGCTTGAGTTTCTTCTTAAAAATACGGTCCTCTTGTGAGCCGCCAGAATTATCGGAGTAATCGACTTCTTCTTGAGACAATGGCTGGCTCCCCTCTTCATCCTCATCATCGTCGATCGGCAAGTAGTCGAAATTTCGAGCCACATCAATCCACTCATCCAGAGCATCACCTTGTTTTCCAGTATTGTCAGGAGACGTACTTGCCAGATGGTTATCTATAAGCTCTGCTTCTCTGGCATATTCAGGAATCAGAGAAACCCTAGCTGTTGCCTCATTTTGGCTGTCAGATTGTGGGAAGTTCTGGATTTGGGAAGGAGTTTGTTCAGGGACAAGGTCCACTCTCCTAGGTTTTGCTGCCTTCAGTTCAAGTGACTTATCCGACTCCTGAGAGCTCGTTGGCTGAGCCATAGGCTCACCTCGAGGCCCTGTTTCCATAATCGGAATCCCGGGAACATGGTACTGCTTCTGCTTAGGGTCCACTACACTTCTGTACTCCATACAGTCAATAGTCCAATTCTGATGTACAAGGTAGATATGTGCTGGCACTTCACATCGGAAGTCTTGAAGGAGACATTTCGCGACATCTTGGTATGTGTAGCCATCCTCAACCACAATATGCGTAATGTCAGCATTCCACTGGTAATCCGTCAGCTCTGAGCAAAGCATGCACAGCCTCAAAACTACAATAGTAGCGCAAATTCGTCCTGAAGACGTAACAGTACGTAGGAAAGGTCTACATCTTGCAACATGGCTGAGGACACAAAGAAGCTTGTTTGAAAAGACAGGGTCATGGTACTTACTCGATCGGACCATCCAGCACCATACTCTCTGGTCTTGTTGATACGAAGTCTACGAGGACCATTATTCAGGTTATTGGGGATCCAGAACAGAACTTGATCGGTAAAGAATCGTCGACCTTCGGGAGCTAACTTGAAGGAATCCTTCTTAGCAGCTTTCGGAGGCGCCTCCGTGATATTCCCTCGTTTTCTCTTTTTCAGCATATCTGCGATCCCTTTGCTGTGGTGCATGACAACCGATCCAATATTAGGGGTCGAGGCACTTTTCTGTGGTAGTGGTCTAGCCGTAGCAGTCTGCTCAAAAACAGATTTGTCTTCGCGAAGTGGTATTGCCAAACCCTGCATCGAGATATCGTAACATAGCAAAGAAGATTTGCGCACTAGAGGGAAGACCTGTTTTTTCATGTTATTACTGGTGACCGGCGCGGAAGTAGTTCGGTTAATAGTTGGCATTTTATTCGGGGACGGCTGACTTCGTCCAGGTAAGGAAATACGTGAAGACGCTGCTGAAGACGAAAAAGATGCTGATAAGGGAGTCTTGCATCTTCTTAGCACTTCTCGGGCATCGTTGGTATCGAATTCCTCGTCTGAACTGTCATTCAAAGAGTAGAGTTGACGGAAAAACTCCTCTTTGTCCTATTTTGAGTGAGGTGATGTTAAATTACGGGGAGTGGAAGCTACATACCATTTTCAAGAATCCAGCCTATGCAATAACGTAGTATATTGGTTGTTGCAACCTGGATCAAGCGAAGCACGAAAGAGATATCTAGAGTAAGGTCAAGGATGATCACGTGCACGTGGAGTATGACGAGTATAGATACTGTAGAGGTGGTGATTGGCTCGTCGGGTAGGCAACGAAGAACTGATATGATGGGTGTTGAGCATGGGTAGAATATACAGATTTGCATTGCCTTTATTGGGGAAGGCAGCTGGAAAGTGCTGCGGGAATCATATCGGCGTGGGATCCTATTACTCTGTTAATGCTCCTTACTTGAAACAGTTTGCTTCATTTCAGAATGAAGAACCTAATATGTAATTACAACAGACCCTCAGGGATATGGGAAAAAGTGGAGCAATATTACGCTACACCATGGTCACGATCAAGTGTGCTGGAACACGAACTGCTTTCAAATTCTTAATGAATGTCTTCTAATCTACAACGGAAGAGCTCCTCCTATTCAATATACGGATCCTGCGCATTGTCATATTAAACAGCCACTCATTACTTGTAAAAGACTGATACTACTACTATTCGGCAAGCCGCATCTTGGGACAGTACAGTTGAATGTAGAGCACGTTCCCTTGCCAACGAAACTCAAACAGTAGACATCCACTTCAGTCGACTAATATCTCTCTCGTTTCCCCTCTTGGCTTGTCTGTAAGACGCCAACATTCCCTCGAAACTAAGGCCACTGACCTTTCGCACAGTTGTGAACACTGGCTTGGGCAACTTCAAAGTTGGAATGCGAGGTGCTCGAGCCTGAGGAACTGGCGAGAACCGACCAGGGGATCTTCGCTGTGAAAAGAGTCAGCTACAATGATGTTGGGATCATAGACAAGGAGGACGCTTACAACCCTGCGGAAAATATTCCACTGCGTTCCCTTTGCTGTACGCCAATCATCATTTGTTCCATCAAGAGTCCTGTTCTGTTGGACTTCAAGAGCAGGCTTTTCACGTCTGGAAGCCAGACTATCTACAGCAAGACTTGGACGAGAAGAGTTGCCACTTTTTGATCCAAGTCGGGTCCTCATATCCATTGGGGCTGAAGCACGACGTCTACTTCCGAAGCACTTACTGCACTTAAGAATGCACAGCATGAAGATGCAAATTCCCAAGACCCCACTGAGCGAGTAAAAGATGATCGTGGCTTGGTGTGTTGACTCACACTGACGGTTTCCAAGCGCTGTCGTAGCATTACACTTTTTATAGACAAGAACGTCGGTGAACGAAGGTCTGAGGTCAGGCTCGGTGTAATTCTGCTTCAATTTCACTAGCTCAACCCGGGAGATGACTTTGGAACGGACAACATGATTCCGACCACAATTGTTTTCCTTATCCGCATAGAGTTTCCAGTCGGGAGGAGTGGGCATACCAGGTTGCCAGCCCGGAGACACGTTTCCTGCAGGACACAAATCGACCTGTCTTGAAACAACATAATGTTTGGTTCGAGATGGGTATCTTAGAGTCAGGGGTTCTGCTTGGGTTTGTTGATTTTCGTTGGACGTAGACTCTGAATGTGCCAGTAAGCCCTTCTCATCCCCGATATAGTGATTGCTCCCCGGAGCTGATGCCTTCTCAGCTCCTATCAGTTCTGACTTTCCAAAATCACAAGGTAATTTGGAAGAGAAATAGGATCGACAAGTACATCCAGCTTTTGGAGAGTTGTGGGGGTGAGCAACGCTCTTACCTTCCACAGGGCTTGTTGCGACGCCCTTCCGTGCTCGTCTACCGGGATAGATCTTATTCGCGATGATTTCTGCATCAAGGGCCGGGGTAGCTGCAACATGACGGCGAGAATGGGGCTCGACCAGTCCTTGCTTGAAAAGGTCTGCAGATGGTCCTTCATGAGGAGAAGTTCGAATATCGGGCTGTTGTACGAGAGCGGGTGACAACGGTGGGCTATCGTGATCGGGTTGTGAGTACAGTGGAAACAACCAGTAGAGGATGGCTAGTCCGACGATGGCCAAGCATAGGTATCTTCTTTTCAATTGCCTCCCACCGTCTCCGTGCATACTGTGTTGAGATAGCATATTTGCATGTATAAGAGCTGGAGATGTTAAAGAATGAAGGTACTGGATGGGAGAGTGGCACTTACAAAGAGCGAAGTGCAGTGATGGATTGTTGATCAGGACCTCAGGGATAAGTAAACGTTTGGAGGCTTGTGTTAAAGAGGAGACTGATTCTAGTTATGCTCTAAAAATGATCTGAAGCTGGAGAGCGTCTTGATGATATGTTCGCGATAGAACATCCACTAGTAATGGAATGCTAAAATCCGTGTGGAGAAATGGTGGTTGGACAAAGAAGAGAAGAAGGTGTACCTAGTTCTTAAATCCCTCGCAGCAGCTCAACACAAGAAAGAGCTACCTCAAGCGTTGGTGAGTGCGGGTGTGCGTGACGAGGGAAAGAGCGCTGTTGTGGAATTTGAATCTGTAGCGTATAACTCTAAGGTCTAGGGAACCTTCTTTCTCTGTGTGGCGAAGAAACATCATTCAAGGCAATATCTTAAGTATCGATAACTAATTACACTCCATGTGGCGGGCCACCTCCATGACCACCCTGTAATGTACCTGGGTTGGCAAATCCACCAACCATGGTTGACCATTCTTCAACAATCAAGTTTCCCATATGATCAAACCCAGGTTGAGTCATATATCCAGGAGAACTATGACTGCTTCGGGATAATTCTGCAATGCGGTGCTTTCTTCGATGCAAGGCTGCGATCATTGGCTCCGCTTGAGCCTCAAAACTAGATAAAAGTGCCTTGGAATCCTCCCAGCGATGACCGAATATCCTCAGTGTCTCCTTGATATGAGTAACACAATTTATACTTCTATCAATGCTATCAATTCCCGCATTGCTAGGCAAGGGCGGTGGAGGAGGACCACCTGCAAGAACAGGCGCGTATGGCAAAACACCGTTCAGGAGCTGGTCTAGATTTTCGGAGAGAACCATGAGGAACTGGCAACCGACGAAATAAACTCGTAGGGCATCATGATAGGTGTAAAAAGCCTTATTAATTGGGTCTCTGCTGATAGGGAATATCTTTTGCATGTATGCGATGCTGTACTCAAATATGAGCGTCTTGCCATAAGTAATTACCGTTTGGACGCGGCAGGATGGCGCCAGGCAATAGACATAGCTGTAGAGAAGTTCAAGGTCAAAAAGCTCTTTCAGCGCGAGGGGCAAGCTATCTGGAAACGATTCTGACCATTCCCGCATTTCTTGGCACATCTGCCAGATGTAAGTTGAAGAGTTTTGAAGCGGGTCTCGACTGGATTGAAAGAGCTCTTGATACCAGGATGATTGCAGTTGCCGAAGCTGGAACAATAGTAGAGCGCTTTCTAAGGAATGCGGTCCATTCAGGGGTTTCACTTCAGATCCAGAAGACATCGACAATGTTAAATATGGTAAGATGACGGCTGTTGAATCATCTGTGAAGGAGAAGGATCGGGCATGAACCATACTGATGGATCTACGTCCCGTAAGCATATGGCTTTATATTCACAGAGATGACCTACCTGTCCAAAGAGTATACGCAGTAGAATATCTTGCGTCGTAGCTCTAGAAGCTTCTTATCCGTCTGTTGCTCTTTTGGTGGATCTTGATGGAAGCCCAAGTCTACCACGGCTCGACAAGCAAAGCCGATCAGCTGCCAGCTGTCGAAATGGGCAGGGTCAAGCATGGAATACTGCACAAGCAAGACTAGAGACTGGATCTGGGAGACATAGCCAGGCATAAGAACCCTATCGGCGTATCGTAAGGCGCGGCCAATCCAGAGGACACCGTCTGCGTACAAGGCATCTTGGTTGCTTCTCGATTGGGCTGTAGCTCCTATGGCGAGCACCACATACAAGAGCCAGTGTTCAAAGTCTGTGACTGGGCGTCCATTCTCCTGGTAAACTGCATCAAGTGCGTTGAACAATGCTGTCTCAGAGAAGACCGGGAAAAGGGCAAATACGTTATCTAGGTAATACTGGATAAGTGCCATAGCTGCCGGTCTTGATGGCAACGAAAACGGCTGGGATTTTGGTACCACATCATTGTTTGCCGCTGCAAGGATTAAACGTGCGAATGTCATGTTTGTCGTTGAAGTTTCAAAATCCCTAGTAGTAGCGTTGACCGAACTAGATAATGAGCTTTGATCTTAGTAGAGCAGTTAGACTAACTCACAGAAATCCAAAGTCTGACACTAACTCATTGACATCCGCAGCTTCCCTTCTCCTAGCTGCTTTCCCGTGGATAGCAGCTCGAATAGTGGCTAGGGAGTCTTTGCGATCTGGTACCTCTGGATCTTCCCCATCGTGCATCGCCACAGATGCTTTCCGTGACCTAGCATAGGCAATCCTCCTCTCGAGTTTCTCGACACGGGATTCAAGAGACGCAACGTAGCTAAGGCCGACAGTCAGCCTGGTATTAAAAGCCGCGCATTTTCAACTCGCCTCCTTTCTTTCCCCTTTGCAAACTGGTCATTGGCGCTTGAACATTCTCCCGCTCGCCCTGATTTCTCACACGCAGTGCAGGCTGGTAATTTACCATCACACTTTGAGTTATCGGTTAGTTCAGTGGGTCAGAAATAGGTTAGTTACTCAAACCTTGATCTTTGCGGCCCGACCTTTTCGAAAAAAAGATTAGATCACAGGATGTCAAAAATTTCGAGCCGAGACTCACATCTTGAGCACGCAGAAACTGGTCTAGAAACTCTCAAAAGGGGGGTGTCAGCAGCGCTGTGGCCGTGACGATGCATCTTGCTTCAGGAGTAGTTGCCATGCAAACTTCTCAGGTGAACAGATTTGTTTTGTGTGGAAATGTTCTATTTGCGGAACATTCATTTTCTCTCCACTAAAGTGCTAACACATCAGATCAGTCTCAATTCTCGAAGATTACGAGACGGCTCTCGGGGAGCGGATGGGATGTGGAATGTGACACCTCTTGGAAACTTTCGTAAGCTCGGAATGTTGTTAATATCCATCCCACGTTAAGTAGCCTTCACTTGCGCTGAGTGTAAGATGGGCAACGATAGAGAGACTCAGACAAGGTCGGCATTGCAGTGAGGCTAGAAGATGTGCGATTTGGACTCACCGGCGTAAGCAAAACTAGTGTGATCTGTACAACATGAGGCCTCGTTTCTTCGTGCTGGCTGGGGGCGACGTTGGAGGTCCTTCTCCTCTTTCCTCTTTTTCTCTCTTTTTGCTTGTGATCCCTTCCCTTATTATTATCAATTGAGCACACAAACTCCCAGCCACGGTGAAGCTTGTGAGTATGTAGCAGTAGGTAGGCAGCAACAAAAGAAGATGAGAAGCGACGAGAGCTGGCCTAAAAGCCCGGCTTTGCACGGACGAATTGCGTACTCGTAGGGTTACAGTACACTCGAGCTCCTTCCTTGGCCAAGTCCTTCGTATGTGGAGCGAGGTCACGTTTCTGAAATATATACTGTAGGGCTTAGGGTAATAAGGGTATTTCGGCTTCGGCTTACGAGTATGTAAGGATCACCGTAGTGAGCGAAAAGAAGAACGGAACAGAAAAGAAGAAAACAAAACATATCAGAACAAATCGATGCCAGATCAGAAATGTGACAACGCGGACGACGGACTGATAAGCAAAATAAGTCTTTTCAATCAGCCAGTGTACCAGTGCCAAGCTCCAAGCCATACCCGTAGGTTGTGGTGTGGTTTATAATTCTTCGGCTCTTCTCCCTTCTTTTCTCCTTTCCCTCTCAACAACTATTCCCCTTGAGTGGTTCCCAGCCCAGCTAGCCGGCTTTGGTTTCATATCACCATTTGCAAAGGAGACGTCCAATAATAATGACCCTTCATCTTACTGTCTACCTATCTACTGTCTAGAACTTCCTCTGTGGATCTTCTGCCGTGTGTCCTTTGCGAGTGGTCCACCATCAATGCATGCACTACTTACCAGTACTCTTTACATACTGTACTCCTATTCATCAGGATCAGGGACTGTCGCCTTGCTGCACTGCACCTCCGCTCCACCACCTCTCTCCCCATCCCCCGTCCAATTGGGAGACGACGCCGTGGGGCCTCTTACTCTTTGATGTCTCTGGATCCCAGGCTTTCTTCGTACTTTATTCAGGGTCGTACATCCGCACTCCACAGCCATTCTCGACCAGGACGCTTCCTGATCTGAGCTCCTACTCTATCTATCTATTTCCTATGGCCTCTTGATGCGCACTTGGAACTTAGAGACTCTTGTTCAATCCTGGTCCTCTAGAAACCAGTGGAACACCACGCTGCCGGCATTGTGTTGCTTGCAGTTCCCCTCAGCATACGAAAGGAAGGGCAAGGCAAATACTTACTGGAGCTCAGGCGTTGCAATCCTATGAAGAAGATGTTCATGGGCTCAAGAGCTTCACCAATCTTGCATTTAGCTTCACATAGACGCGTATAACATTTCGATGGATGCCGCAGACTTATTTCGGCAAGCCCAGAGCTCGGTCGACAAGGCCCGCGAGGCAAAAATGATTCATGCCCGAGAGAGTAGTCATGAAAGCGATGACCATTCTCCCCGAATCGCACACACTCTAACCGCATGTTGCCGGTGCCGCCAAGTTTGTGACTCCCTTCTCTAGCCTTTCACTTAATCCTATCTTGGGCAAGACTGATAGAAACCAGAGAAAAACAAGATGCGACCCAAATCTCCCCCGATGTGTGCCTTGTGAACGAGCCGGCGCGATATGCGAGTATTTCGACACTACTAAAGGGAAGAAGATAGCTCGGACTTATGTGATACGACTACAGGACAAAGTGAGGGCACTAGAAAATGAACTCAGCCAATATACTGAGGAGGAAGGCTTTCCGCAGAATACAGAAGACATCGTCCGCCCAGGAGGGCTTGTTCGTCTGGATGAGGATGATGAGACGCCACGTTTTCTAGGACCCTCGAGCGGTATTGCCATGACAAGGCTGGTGATGGAGGAGGCGAAGAAGTATACTGATTCGAGAAGTATCCGCGAGCTTGTGCCTGAGGTCCGCCAGAGGAGAAGTCCCATGCCCTCTCCTGAGGCGGCGACTGGACGCAAGAAATCATATCCTATGATCAGTGCCGTTCCAGCACCCACATTGCCCAGCCGCCTGGTTACTGACAAGTTACTAGAAGTGTTCAATCAGAAAGGTGAGTTCGATTTGGTTATGTTGTTTGTAAACATCCAGCCTTGCTGTGTGAAAGTCTCACTTTTCCATAGCTCAGTATTTGATGCCCACTTTACACGAGCCGACGCTACAGAAAGACATGCAAGAGGTCTACGATGGAAACAATGATCCATACAAGAACTTTGTTGTTCGAATGGTGCTTGCAATAGCCATGCAGAAGTTAGATCCACAGTACGCTGGTTTAGCGGACAGTTATTACTTGGCTGCAATGTCATTCATGGAGGATGTTATTCGTCCGAAAGATATCAAAACACTACAGTGCCTGGTTTTGGTAGCTCTTTACTCTTTACTTACCCCTACACGGACTGCCATCTATTATGTTGTGGGCTTGGCAACGAGGCTTTGCCAGCAACTTGGCTTGACCGAGGAGAAAACGATCACACAAGGAGTGTCCCTTGGCCTAGTGAATCCGATCCAACTCGATATGAGACGTCGACTTTCCTGGATCATTCTTTCAATGGAGTTTGGTCTCGCACATAGTATGGGACGCCCAAATGCATTTGCTACTGGCCAGGATCATGTTGACGTTGAGTTCTTCGAACCAATTGATGACGAGTACATCACTGCTGAGGGAATTTTACCTGGACCTGTTTCAGAAAAAAAAACTGTTGCCATACATTTCCTTCGCATGAGAATTCTTCAAGCAGAAATAAGACGAGTCCTATATCAGAAAAAGCGTCCTGAGCCCAAGAGCGAGGACCATCCTTGGTATGCACAAATGGAACAAAAACTACAGGATTGGGTTGATGCATGTCCCACCAATCCGCCTTGGAGCAAACCTTGGCAAGTTCTACCACACTCACGCATTGATATTCAACTAACAAAATATTCAGGTTCATTGGAAGGCACAGGACTATGATTGTGACCCTCCTTCGCCCTTCGCCGCAAGTGCCAAAGCCCTCGGTCCGTTCAGCAATAATGTGCTATGCTGCATCTTCGACCAATATCAAAAGTTTAAGCAGGCAGATGGAGACTGCTATGGTTGATATCACCTGGATATTTGTTTTAACTCTTTTCCAGGCAGTGAACACAATTCTCTGGTCTATATCTTATCCCGAAGTTCGCGCCCTACACGGCAAAGAAGAGCTGGAAGAAAACATTGAGATAGCCCTAGATATTATCCTTAAGTGCAGGGAAAGATGGCCTGGGACTGGAGCAGCTTCACGGCTTTACTCTAAACTAGCAAAGGCTTGCCTGAAAAGTTACGACTCGACTGATAGCTTACAAACGCCATCCTTACTCTCAGCAACCTCGCCATCATCTCTGACAGACGCCAATTCACCATCAGCATCGGAACACTCCAGTGCCACTACAAACTCTCTTGCATTCTCTCAAGCGACGTTTATCTCATCGCCCCCCCAATTTGGCTATGTTTTCGATCAGATGCCTGAACCGATCAGCCAATTTGACTACACCTCGATAGCCCCTCCTCAGCCATCTTTCAGGTCCGGATCCATCTTTGCAAGCCCATCTAGTATGCGAACAGACCGTCGGTTCAGTTACTTCCCACCTGATTTTACTCAACCCCACAGTCTTCCTAATGCCTGGAATCAAGCGGCTACTGGCCAAGAAGATCAAAGCACAGCGCAAGCACTGCCGCAAATGTCCCAGCCTGTAATAGCCGATCCTGCCTATCTCATGCAATCTACACACTATACATTCGGGTCCCATGTCTTTGGAGATCAGACATATAATACAGAGATGAGGCACGGAAGTCTCAGTCAACAGCAACAAATCGAGTTGATGGAGAGTCTTGAGACAGAAGGGCTAACTGAGATCGACTACTTCATGAATCTCAGTGCAGGGTACGAGAATTCCATCAAGTTTTGAACAAATATCCTTCGGCGAGATTGAGTTTAACCTTTTTGGGTCAGGTTCTGGCCACAAGAGTGAATACTTGCTGTGTTCATTCAACACTGGACATGTCTTGAAAGTCTACTCGATAGGATTTTCAGACTAGTCAAAACAAACTTCACGTCACCTGTGAAACAAGAGAGTACTCTCTAGGTATCAATAATACGCCCCATACACGGTGGTGTTTGTAAGGGCTTGGTTGGAACTAGAGTCTGTGGTTTGCAGTAAAATGGCAAAGATGAAGGCGTAGCTGTGAAGCAATAAATCTTGGTGTTTGGTTGAACATATTTTACAACCAAGATTTGATTTCTAGCACAAGGTCTATGTTTTGTCGTTTAATGTGAGTGAATATCCATGTTATTAAAGTATGATCCTGAGAGATCTTTGACATGCTACATTGTTATCGACATAAAGGAAGATCCTTACGAGTGTTTAAGCTAAGGAAAAGGAACAAAAGCATCACCAAAAGAGGTTGCAATAACAATGATATAAGTAATAGTAAGTGTTCATCCAAAAACAATCATTTCGCTTTCCAAGACGTAAGTGATCACAGTATGTATTCAATTCTTAGCTGGAGCCCAGACCTTCCCTCTAACAATCATCGGAGCGGAAAAACATATGTTCCGAACCCGAGTTTTGACAGCGCCTCCACTGTTTTGCTTCTATCAAAAATGCACCACGAAGCAATGAATTGCTGCTCGCTGTGAAATTTATTTTATTTTATGAACAGAGATACCCCCAATAACAATGGCAAAGAAGAACAAGAACCCGACCAGTGGTGATTCTGCAGAGGCCATAATTCCATCAACATCTGCGACAGGTACATTCCCATCAACGTCAACCTCCAAGCCTAAAGAACCAAAGGTGCCGCAACCTTCAACATCCGCATTGATTATCTGTCGCAACAAGTACGTCTTTGATAATAGAGCGCATTGTCCCAAGGGCATCTAGCTTTGACTATTATTTGTAAAGTTCATTTTGCATGTGTTTTCTTCATTTCGCCATTTTACGTCAGACTCGACGTTACCTTTTGCGCCATTTTCAAACACGCTTGCACAAATCATTTCTTTGAATTCAGCTACTAATGATACTCCAGGCACTGGCGATACATTTCTTCGTTCCATGGGCCATGGCTCCAATTGCCCCCAGAAGTCCTCGAAAGTCTTGCGAATAATAATTACAACCTCCCGCGTCCCCGCCCTATCGACCCCGCGGTATTCTTCGATCTCCTCAAAATCCGACAATTAGTTGACGACGCGACAAATCTTGCTGTGCGAGCAGCAAGTGGGGTCACATCATCATCCCTTACAAATTCTCTGAATGCTGGCAATGGGTTGCTGGGGAATGGAGGGGCGGCATTGGGACTTGGACTCGGTGGTGGAGGGGGAAATGCAAAATTAAGCAGAGAACGGAAACATCGAATGAGGGAACAGGCTACACAGAAACTATCAAAAGCATATCATCTGGACGAAATTGCATGCAGTGTTGCCACCATGCAATCTGCCTCGACCCTCGAAGATGTTGCACACCTCGTCTTACAGAGAAGCCCTCTGGATGCGGATGCAAAATATGTCCACTTTTTCCATGAGAAGATACCCTCTCGCCAGCTAGCTGAATGTACTAGCCTTGAGCCTTTGGACCAAGTCATTGCAGAGAGGCCGAATGAGCCCGAGATCTTAAGAACACGAGCAGTCACAAAGATATTCAAGGAGGACTTTGTAGGCGCAGCACAAGATCTCACTACAGCGTTACAAGTCTGCAGATATTACCAAAACCAACATAAAGCTGGTCGTCAACAGTTGCAACTGGCAAGTGAAGCAGCTGCGGAGGCTCAGCGCAATAGCAGGTGGAGAGAAGAGGTCAAGTTGGACGAAGAGGATCATCCAAGCAGTCTTGAGACTCAACTCCTGTTCCATCGGGCTGGTGTATATCTTACAATTGCTTGCCAACATGTCAATGAAGCACTGCCGCCAAAGACTTCCAGAAATGGAATTAACACTGTCAAAGCTCAGCAAGCAAATGAAGATGCGAAACCACCGCCAGAGGCGCTAGAGATGACACCGATAGAGAAAGAGGCACACCGGAGACGTCTTGAAGCCAGAAAGATTGTTAAGACTAATGCCAAGAGGGCTTTGAGGGACTATATCTCCTATCTTTCACAATTCGACTACACCCCGGGCCTTCCTGCCAAGATTACTGAAGACTTTATTCGCAAGGTGAACCAGGATACTAATGGATATAAGATTCCCAAATCACAGAAGCATAGTAGACTCGATCTAGAGAGCAATTCCTCGCTAAGCAATGGACAATTGTCCGATGCTCTTGTTCCTCATAGTGGCATGCACAGCAGCCGCAGTCGATCACATCCTAGTCCAAACCGATCTGAGTACCCCATACTCCCACCGCCAGTGGTTCATCAAATGTCGGCGTTGTTCTCAGCAACACCACCAGCGGATCTTCCGCCTTACCCTGAGACTGCCACAGCTCTCACTACAAAGCAACAATTACAAGCAACTCAAAATGAAAGTGCTAAAGCTATACTTGCGCAAACCGACTGCCACGAAGCACTAACCTACCATCCTCTCCTCACAGATGCTCTTCACTCTCTGCTCCTTTGCCATTGTCTGGTGCAAACATCAGCCCGCGAGCTTCAACGTCACGCCCACATGGTAGCCAGACTTGCCCGTGTCTGCGACGGCTACCCAATTTTCCAAGCAGCTCGCTCACCCAGCCGTGCAGATTGGATTGAGGTCATCCGCCGCGGGGATAATTGGGTAGGCCTTCAGCAATCGTGGGAATCTCTCTGCGCCCAAGCTCCTCTCCCAGGCCAAGCTCCTCAGAACCAGCAAAAAGAGACACCAGCCGAGAAGAAAGAGCGTTTAAAGCAGCAAGCTATCATGGAAGCGTTGGAAGATGACAGGGTCCATGACGAGGCAAGTTTCCACGCCGCAGTCGCAGCTAGACAGCGTCGCCAAGAAGAGGAGGCTCGTAAAGCCGAAGGTAGAGAGCTTCCGAAGAGATGGGCGCAAGAAGATGGTAAGGAATATCCTATAAGCACTGACCGCGCTCAAGCTATTGTTCGCTGGGTCAGAGAAGCACCTGTTGGCGGCGAGGCTGGCGGAGCTCGCAAAAAGAAGAAAGGTGCGAAAGCTGGGATGAAGGGCAGGGATAAAGCTGCCGGCATCGAGGAATTAATGCGTAATCAAGACCTTGAGCAGGTTGAAGAAGAAGTCGAGTGAAAGGAATTGTTGTTGGATACGAATAAGTATTATGTAAAGCAGCCAATCAAAGCGTTAATTGCAAAGCTTCTGCGTACACTTTTGACACATACCAATTTCGCCTCACTCCATCCCCTACCCTTTAACTGACATATATAGCTCAACCTCTACTAATTGAATCGAAGGACATAAACGACAGGCTAGTTATATAACCTACTCCCAGTTCATGAGGCAGTTGGTTCCCCTTGTTGGTCTTCATTCATCCTCTCCACATCAAGCTTCTAATCCTTGCAACTGTTAAATTTCCATAAGTCTTAAATAGTCGGTTGTCCACTGTAATTCTGCACGATTACATTAGCTGTAACATGAGGCACCTCACGCCAGCTGCCATGAGAATTGGGGGAACTGCTGAAAAAAGCCATCATCTGTCTCACAAGGGGAGAAGTTTCACTCTTCCATCCTGAAGAAGTCTCATTCAAGAAGCGTATCCATGATGTGTGATTGTGGGTCGGCAAAGGTACACATTGACTAGTACAGGCTTTGTCTTTGATGTCTTAACTGTTGGCGAGCTTGAGTGCTAATGGGATGATAGAATAAGGGTATGAGTAGTGCGTGGAATGATCGGGATGAGGAGGATGTGAGGTTGGCGAGTTTGAGGGAGAGGGAGAACTTTACTTGGTGGTTTGGGACGAAGGCATTCCAAGTAGAGGGTAAAAGTGCTTGATCCGGGACCCCTTTAATAAGACACCCGTTGACGATAGGTTATGCAAAATGGGCTCGGAGTAGTCTCTTCGATGACCAGCCACTATCTTGCTATTATGACTACTATAATATAATTATGGAACTAATTATCTTGTTATCTGATGTCAAGTCAGTTTTCTACGTCTTCAGCTTGTCCCACCAATCACATGCGCTATGGGATATCAAAAATGCCAATGCTACGCTTAAAAATCAACATGCCAAGCCTTCCTCTGCCCAGCGGTATGGCCTCAGGATGTTCTACCATTGTACTATATTTCCTCGTTCCCGGACCCATTTCCGACCTCCTAGGAACTCAGTGCTAGACATGCGTCAACGGCGAGACCAACTCTAAGAAAAATTAGCAAATATGTTTAAGGATTGTGAAGGTGGAGTCTCGCCTTCCATCCTTCTGCGTGACAACATCGCTGATGATTTCCCTATCCAAATCTGGAAACATTCCAGCTAGCGTCTCCACAACATTCGTATGCTCTGCTCGCTGAATGCGATGAGCCTCTGCAGATTCGGCGCTCGCTTGCCTTGCAGCAGCATCTTCAGCGGTCAAACGACTGCGTTGACTGTTATCATGAGTAGTTGGGACTCTTGGTAGACCTTGAGGAACTTCTGTGCTAACTCGTGGAGATGGTGTCATTCGAGGAGTGTTGCCAGGTTGGGGCGTTCTTGCCGGCCCAGTATGGGATGAGCCAGCTTCTTCTGAGAATATTCTCCCAATTGAAGTTAGAGGTCGTTGGATTGTGCTTAACAAACCACTCATCGCAGATTTCTCGTCCAAATCATTCCCGCTTTCAAACTCATTTGAAGATGTTGATTTTCGTGGATTTGACGACTCGCCTTCCGTTGAGTGCCGAGGTGTGACTTCAGGTCGGCTCAGAGCAGACTTTTCGGATAATTGTGTCGGCGGAGGCGGTTGGACGACCTCCTCTGCTTGGTGCTTTTCAGCGATAGCAAAGACAGCAGCTTCCACATTTTTCTCAAATTCATCGTCGGATATTGTCAATGTCGTCCTGTCAAGATTTTCAATGAATTGGACAGCACCCAGCTTTATTATGTCAGTGACGTCTAAACAGCTGCACAAGAGACTTACAAGAGAAGATAAGTAGTACCCAGCCTCTCCAGCTAACTTATCTTGATTTCGGAATCGCAGGATATATTGCACATTGGACACCATATGTTCTGGATTTGCTTGAAGAACTACGTAGATCAAAAGCGGCATAAATGAGTCTGCAGATGAGTCTGCTTTGGAATGTTTGAGAAGTCCTGAAAGGTCAGCATCGATATCATCTTGGGGCCGACGAACTTACCGAATATTACTTTGCAGCAATTGAGTACACATATGATTTTATCTCTGGGTGCCCGATAAGTCTTAATCTTGAGTAGTTCTAGACTCAGCGTTAATGTTTGCCCTTTCAACGCTTATAGTGAGCCTTACCTTGTTGAGCTAAAATCAGGAAACGCTTCCCGCTGTCCCCCACAGCTGGTATATCTAAGTGTTCTTCTCTGATCCAGTCATAGATGCTGACTTTCTGGGCAAGAATTTCATCACGCTCAACGTCTTCCTGATGTTGACCTTTCCTCCCAGGTCCCATTGGCCGGTCTCCTCCCTTTCTCTTTGACTTGGACCCGGGAATTGGTTGGGGTGGTGGTATGGCAGGTGAGAATGTTTGAGTATATAACCGGTTCATGACTAGCTTTTCCATACCTTCACGAGCATTGTCAAATTCTGCGTCGGATACTTCTCGCCAAACCTCACATTGGGCCATCTTGTTCGTTATGAAAGCGAGAAAGTCGCCTATAATCTTGACTTGTTCATGAACCATCCACTGCTTCTTGCCGAACTCTTGGAGGAATGATCTCAAAAACTTCGCTACTGGATCTGCTGTTCGATGCCTCAATTGCTCGAGAAATCTGTGAAAGTCGAAGGGAAGATCTGGCTCAGGCTCTGGTTCTGGGGGCGGAGGTCTATGTAACTGTGTAGGAGATAATGGCGAATCTACATGTTGATATCGATCATCCCCTACCCGGGGTTGTCCTAAGCTACGGATCGAGCCTGGCTTGGGGGGCACGGCTGGCCCAATATCAGTCGGATCCCAGGCTTGTTGGCTTATAGGAGAGTCGGATGATATCCGTAGGTCTTGCATGCTCTGTCCAGCGCTTATAAAGCCGGCGTTCAGAGGTTCCAGGCTAGACTTCCTTGGTGGATGTTGGACTGGGCTGCCAAGTAAAGGTCCAGCGATTTCAAATCTTGGTGACATTACTTCTTCATGTCCCGGTCCTTGTCCTTCCTCACTAAACTGGTCCATTATTGTCTGTATCTCTGACCTTGCATTATTCTCTCTTTCGTCTCCACTTGCGGATGCCTTTTCATCGAATCCGGAATCAGATCGGGTCGGTGATCTCTCTGGAGCATCCATTTTACGGGTATAATGGGGTACTGAGGCGGCATTGGATGTTGAACGTGAGGGAGGCTGTGACGAATATGGAGTTTTCGGAGTTGGATCTTGATAGGGTCTGTCGTCTGGAGAAAGATGCCGCACTGGGGAGACCTTCGCAGATGGAACATTAGGCTTTAATGTTGCTGTGGATGATTCCATAGGGTCGTGAACTGGTGTGGTCTCTGCTTGCTTCTGCTCAACGATATCTAGAGACTCTTGATTTACCACACCTAGCTCCTCCTCAAGACCTTGCCCAGCGCTACCAATATCTGCAGAAAATGATTGGAGTCCAGCCAATTGCTCTTCATCGGATTTCTTCGGAGAATCTCCGTTGTTGCTATTGGAAAGCAAAGCATCTCCGCTTTGTTGTGGGTTCGGGTGAGCCACCTTAACAACACCCTCAGGCTCTCCCTCTCCCATTACGCTGGGCAGCGATTCTCCTGGAAGAACATCTGGATGATTTGTGACTTCTGTTGGCTGGCTAGGAGGAGACATACATCCACAGGCGCCTCTTCAAGGCTTTCCGTCGCAGTACGTGGTCTTTGGCGGGGTATCCTTTGTGCAGGATATGAAAATATTGAATGATCGATGGCACAAGCTGGACATGTAAAAAGGTGTTGGAACTACTCGGGAATGTGTACATCTATCATCGGGAACCTAGAAAGCGTTTAGTCATCTTCTTCTTGCCTTCTGAGCTCCCTTGGGGTTTTGTCGCGTTGAACAATTCGCCCCATCTGCTGTGATGGTGACGGGCCATGTGCATGTGGAACACCAACCGTCTCGAAGCGAAATGAGCCCCAACGGACTATTGACTCCAACATCGAAAATCAACAACAATTTTCTCAATTTACATAAGCCTGTATCACGAAACGCTCAACATGACTCCGGTTATCTCATGAATCGCTCGAGTCTGAATAACCAATGTGTGGCATTCACGCCGCGATCTCGAAGAAAGGCTTTCAAGCCCCAAGTGAGGAATTGAAGAATTTGCTCTGCAACAGAGGGCCTGACTACCTCGGGAATAAGCACTCGCGGATTGATAACGAGGATGGAACTTCCTACTATATAACGCTCACATCAACGGTTCTGGCTTTAAGAGGAGGTCATGTTACAGCTCAGCCATTCCTAGATGCCTCAAGTGGCTCGATCTTGTGCTGGAATGGCGAGGCTTGGAAAATTGGATCAGACCCAGTCGTAGGTAACGATGGCAAAGCTGTATTCGATTTACTTATTCAAGCAAGTTCTACTGAATTGTCTCTATCGGAATCTACTGCTGCTATTCTCAGAGTCTTACAAAGCATCTCGGGGCCTTTTGCTTTTGTTTTCTTGGACAAAATTCATAGCCAGGTGTTTTTCGGCCGAGACCGTCTCGGGAGACGTTCTCTTCTTTACAAAACTAATGATAATCTGGACACTTTTGAAATATCTAGTATTGGGGGTACTGCGAGCTGTTGGCAAGAGGTTGAATCCGATGCTATCAACCAACTGTTCTTTGACAATCACATGCCAGAGGTACTAGATGGAAAACAATTGGAGGATCCCATCACAGCAATACTGCCCGTATGCAAGCATCCATGGGCGACCTCCGAATCTGGAAAATCTGTAAGTCTCCGAATCACAAATAGAGTTGTTCTAAACTCTGGCTTAATGATTGAATGCTGACTTCAGCTCAGGGCATATCTTTGGGACTTTTCAATATGGCTGTTCCGTCAGAGAATCACATTTTAGATGTTCAAACAGATTCAGTGAAGTACTTGCGCCATCACTTGAGTGAGTCCCTCAAGCTCAGGGTTCTAAATATTCCCTTGCCCCCAGAATCAGGTCAAGATCATGAAGTACGCGTGGCTGTGTTATTTTCTGGTGGACTAGATTGCACAGTCCTAGGACGTATGGCACACGACATTCTCCCAGCAGGTCAACAAATCGATTTAATAAATGTTGCCTTTGAGAATCCAAGAGTTGTTCAAGCCGCAAAGAACGCCGCAAGGACAAAGAAGTCAAATAAGGAGGATAGACTTCAGGACAAGAAAAAGGACCAAGGGAATCTTGTTTGCGATGAGATCTATTCTGACACTTCTCCTTATGAAAGCTGCCCGGATAGAGAGACTGGAAGGAGGGCATTTAAGGAATTACAAGAGGTATGCTCTGGCCGAGTTTGGCGATTCGTTGCAGTAAGTCCCGACACTATCGAAAATAGAGCTCAGTTGATTGACAGATCCAAGGTCAATATTCCTTACTCAGAAACGAGTGCACATAGAGCTAAAGTTGTGGATCTCATTTCACCCCACAACACAGAGATGGATCTTTCGATAGCATATGCCCTCTATTTCGCAGCCCGCGGGGTTGGAATGGCGTCAACAACCGTAAACGCTACCCCTGTACCGTATTCAACGCCAGCTCGTGTCCTTCTCTCCGGACTTGGTGCAGATGAGCTGTTCGGAGGTTACACACGTCACGCAACGGCGTTCACTAGGCATGGGTTTCCTGGACTTCTCGAGGAACTGAAACTCGACGTCAATAGACTCGGCAAGCGAAATCTAGGCCGCGACGACCGTGTCATCTCGCATTGGGGTCGCGAAGCACGCTTCCCATACCTGGATGAGAACGTCGTCAAGTGGTCCGTGGAATGTCCTATTTGGCAAAAGTGTGGGTTCGACTTGAATCCCTCTGATGCAAAAAAGCAAAACCCAGATATTGAACCTGGTAAGAAAGTTCTACGGCTACTCGCATACAATTTGGGCTTGCATTCTGTGGCATTAGAGAAAAAGCGAGCAGTAAGTAGTGAACCTCCTAACCTATCTACTTATATAAGTGGTTTGCTGACAATTCAGATTCAATTTGGAGCCAGGACAGCGAAAATGGAAGTAGGAAGAACAAAGGGGACAACATTAATATCATAATCTCCCCCCTCCCCCAAATACTAGTTGCTGTGATGATAAACCAGATACTGCTGAATCATTCTGTGTGCCTTCGGAAGCTCATCTAAACCCCACTTACCGTGTGTTTCTGTGCAAAGCAGTAACCTGGAAAGTGAGATGCGGATGCCGTTTGGATCTCCACACAAGCGGTCATGAAGTAGTTAAAGGCAAGTCTGAGCCACTTTATCTAGATATCCTGCCTATCCGATGTTGGTGCTAGGTCAAAATATACAGAATAATCTACTTTGTGTGTGCGGCGCTTACTTTTAACTTTGATATGGACCTCTTTCTTCCGAGTTTCCTTGCTTATCTCCTTGTCATACATAAATAACATCGGACAGGACCTGCCTATCTTACTGTACGTCACATCTTCTTCCCCAAAATGAAGATTGAAAAAAGGAAGCCAAAAAAACATACAACAGCGGGTATTCGCTGGTGGTCACCCACCCAACTACTAATCCGCCGATCTGAAGCTTGAGTTTGGCAGAGCGGACGGGATGCCCTATTCTCTTCAGTCTATGGTCGTATGTGACAGTCATTGTATTATGTAGATAAATAAAGGTGGTGTTTCTCGACTTTGCTGGATAATAGCCGGTTCTGTATCTACTGTACTATAAACCCTGCGCGCTCTCGCTTACTGTACAGTACAGTCGGGAAAACCAAGTTGTCACGCTTCAAATTAAAAGGCCAGGAATCAACTCCACAAACATCTTGTTCCTTCCTTCTTCTTCGAGTTATTGGCGTGATGAAGCTGGGGAAAATCGTAGGATCATTAAATCGCATCTTATCCCCTAATTAGATCTTCGCGTGTGTACTGTTAGTGTGTGGTATCCAGAGATAAGGCGACTCATCATCATCATCATGATCACAATGTACTTTTACATCAAAAGAACCCTTTTAAGATAGATATATCCGATAGTCTGATTAATTTTAGGCATGAAATGATGAAATGAAGATCTCAAAAAAGAATAAATGGAATGTCTGTAGATTTCACCACTAGCAGTTTAATCAATCAGTTCGACACCGTTTGTTTCCGCTTCTCGTAAGCAGCTGCTGCTTTTCGTATTTACGGCGCATATAATACACAAATACTTACACATCCTCGTCTCTATTTTTTGCCTCCACTGAGAAATGGTTTCTTAGACATGGACTCGCGTACACCATATCGTCAACTTCCGCGTCCTAGTGTCATCATCATAGACTATAGACTCGGTCGATTCATTGACTACACTACAGTACCCTGACCTAACATGTTTCGCAAAGTCTACTGCAGCTCTTGGCAGCAATTAATCCTTTTCTTTAGTTCGAATCTCTCGTTTCAGCTTACGAGAGCTCACAGAATTACAGTGGTGAACCGACTATTATCTTTCTTGTATTTTTTTTCCTGGGCGGTCTTTTCACTTCGGACCTCGAGTCATCTGTCTCACATGCCCTCATCATGGCCTTGGTCAGTCCGTAGATCTGTGGTAGACTAGTTATCTCACGTGGGATAAGTCTAGAGCTAGGTAAGCTACTATTGACACAAATATGTCTAAGAAAGGCTGGGTTCTCTTTCAAATTCGGTTGCGCAGGAAGAAGCCATTTCCTGTTCTTGAGTTCTTGTTTGTAATGTTGTTGGAGAGCTTGGCATATTAATAATCATAACACACCGGTGGTTCTTACTTTCATGTGCAGCATTTCTAATACAAATAATACAAATGTTTTTGAACTCGAGTCGTCATCTGCAAGTAAGATTAAGGGTTCCAGAAGTAGGTCGGCCCGGATGTCGGATCGGATCGTAGAGCATTTCTCGGATATTTTAGTCAGATATGTGAGCCCCAGACCAGACCACCTGCAGATACATACATACAGTATCTGCAGGTTCGTATGCGCATTTTAAGGTTCCAGTACTTCCACCAATGACTTCAGGACGAAGTTCCCATGTTATCAGACTCGTCACCGACCCTTCAACTTGGTCACTGATCACTAGGTCTGACCGTCTGAGATGAACAGTATATACCTATAATCATGTAGGCTATTGCTACGTAGTCAGCATTTTGATTTTATATATCCTTTGCTAGGTAATATATTCCCACCCGGCCTTTTTTTTTCGAACAAGTCTGATTCATTCCCTGCTCCATTCCTGCCCAGTCGAAGTCGTCAGTCAACTGTGGCTGAGAAATGTCTGATTCGTCACGACTGAGACACCTGTCTCCTGCCACCGTTACGTCCAAGCAAGGAATCCAACTGCATTTTCATGCATGAGTAATCGAAAGAGGATACAGTATCTCCATCTTCAACGCCCGGGGTATGGAAAAGTACCAAGTGACTACATATTTGTTGAAGTAGTATATGGGGAATGCAAGTGCAAGTGCCAATACAATCCTCGTATACGTACTAATGTCTCAGAGACTGGTCGTGGAGAATAGAGAGGATGGCCAGCTCCTTACAGCTATATGTTTCTTCTCGACGCAACCAACACGAAAGATGTGGTGTGCGAAAGAGTGAGGGATGCGGAAGATCTCCCGCGCGGCCATCTGCAAGTTGCAATGAACGATAGGATAGCTCCCGCTGCATGACAGTGGCAGGATCTCAGTACGGGAGGAGGGCAGGCATAGCCAGCTGTGAACTCTGACTCAAACAATTTGGCCATTCCAATAAGAATGGTGCTGGTGCTGGTGGTGGAGGATATCTGTATCGGTACGGGGTGAGGTATGTTCTGCATATCATTTCTACGCGCCGAGGCTGGCCCTTTGAAGTGGGCGCGGGTACACACCACACACCCTCAGGAAAGAGGTGGAACAGGGGTTTCTGTTTTCCTGTTCCAGAGAATGCCGCCGTCATCACATCGCGCATAGAGTCACATGGGCTCTCTTTTTTGAGTTAACATATGCAAGTGCGGCTCTCGCTGAGCAATGAGAGAGGAGAGTTGTATCAGTATTTATGATTTATTACTTAGCGAGCTGGTTTTTGGGTAAGTCTAAGTCATGTCATCTGCGGACATAAAAGAGAGAGAGAGAGAGAGAGAGAGAGAAGGGACGAGGTTACAGCCAGAGCCAGAGAGCAAGAAAGGCGAAGAACATTAGCTCGAGGAATCCCAAAATGCCGAATATAGTATATCTACATGAGTGAAACAAGTTCCGTCCTCCTACCTTATCTTGAATTCGAGTCAGTCACTCTAGTTGGAAGCAAGATGTTTCTTCCCAGGACCGTGGGTCGTTGACTCGTGGCACAAGCTTCCGAGAAAGAAGAGTACAGAACAGGATTATTATTGTTATTATTCCGTATATCTCCAGTAAGACAAGACCAAGCCTGTGTAAGGTGCAATAGAGGACGGCCCCGGCCCGAGCTCGTGCTTCCCACATTTCGCGTTATCACTCCCTTCACACTAAATAATAAATACTTCGTAAATTAATTAACCCTTGGCCAAGGATGATGAGAGAGAGGTTATCTAGGTATCCATCCTGTTTTCCCTACTAGCCTAGTAACTGTACCCATAAACCACCAATCAACATCCAGTATCAGGTCAGGAGTAAGCAATTGCAAGCCCGTAGTATTTTCATGATACGAGTTGACTTATCATCTTAGTAATCTAAACTACTTATCGTACCCAAGTTCTAGTAGTTGTTAACAAACTCCCAGCCCTAATAATCCAGACTCTCAGATAACATGTTTCGTGAAAGAAAGAAAAATAAATAAATGACCAGTTCTTCTTGAATCTTTTATCATACGAAGTACCTTAGCTGTGGGGTTGCCTTGCCGTAGCTGCGGGCCAATGACATGGCGTCATGTCAATACAGTACTTCGTAGGTAGAAAACCCCTCCATGATGCTCCATGCTCATGCTCCATGCCTAACATGCCCCCATGCCCGTGCCCCATACGCTACAGCCATGCCCTTGAGCTCGAGCCCTGCGGTGCGCTGCGCTGCACCACCTGCCCTGCGACCAATGATACCATGTCCATGCTGGGTGTGCCCAGAGCAGCTTGCGATCTGATACTGTAATTCGGCACGGCTGCCTATGGAAAAGGTGGACAGGTGGAAAGGCTCTCGCGCTTCAATGATTTGAATATCGGGATACTACTTCATACCTACTTCGTAATTATACATTATCTATGCACAGATACTACTGTATGTATTGTGCGAGATGTAACTGGATGGAAGAGATATAGAGATATCTTTCTTCACAATAAGAGCCAGCCTCCCCAGAAGCTCAGTCTCAGTCGCCCCCTCTTGCCTCGTCGCTAAGAATCTATTCTATCTATTCTATACTTACTACATGAGGTAATATCTCTCACAAGATCAAGTGACCGAATATTCCCCGTTACCTCTACCCTACCCTATCCGATCCTAATCCTACCCTTGACACTCCAAATGGCAGCTAAAAAGAAATCAAAAGAAGATTATTACTCGACGCGATCTTGGATGACATTTAATTGCTCTGATTATTACACTCTTATTGCCCTATTGGGACCCCTCATATCTTCTTTGCGCTAGTTTGCTGTACGTGCTGGGATGCTCGTCCGCAGGCTGATCTCCTTCGATTATTACTCCAAGCGATCCCTCTCCCACAGGCAGAAGAACGCCTCTTCATCATTATCATTTGCTCATCGAGAACAGTCATGCGAAGGTTTCACTGGTAGCCGACTCATCCGCACGCAATCGAATCATCAAATAAGAATAGATTTGGGGGTTTGGCGCATATTACCTATCCTTTCTGTAGCTTGCGACGTGCATCTACTGTATCTTTCCAGAGACAAAAGAACGAAACGAACGAAACCAAGGCCGAGAGGCTGTTCCCTTCCACCAGAGACATACATATCTGCCGTTCCAGACCCCACGGTGATGCTTGCTCCGAGGCAATAATAGAGGAGCTGTCAATACAAACGGTGGCTTGAGACGGGACACTCGCGTCGCGTCGCATCGCTTCGATTCGATCGAAAGTCAACTTAACCAACCTACCCTACCTTACAGTATCCTTTCCTGTCTCTGTCAGCACCGCCAATTCCTCCGATTCAGCCTGCTTCACTTGAGAGTTCTTCTGTGGTCATCAATTTTTATCAAACTTGGAGGGAAGAGAGAAAGTTCAATACCAACGGGCCACTTTCATTGCTTCGGCTTTTCCAGCCTATCCGGCTCGGTTCCAGGAAAGGACCTGGACTCACATCGCGTCCTCCCTCCCCTCCCCTCCCAAACCATTCTATCAATTCCCCTCCGCCTTTCCCTACTTTGTTTCGTCCGCCGCCTACTACTGGACTGTACTCAATCAGATCGATCCTCGATCCATCCAGAGTCGCCGCCCTTGCGCTCACTCTCCTAGCACGCACGATTGTCGCTTGTGCGCGTTGTTCTCGTTCCCACAAGCACGCAGACAGTTCAGGCAGGGTGTGGTTTTTGGTGGGCTGCACTGCGCTTCGCTGCGGGCACATCACTGGCACTAGAGTCCAAGCCCGAGCCCGAGCGAGCCTCTCTCCCGTTAGAACTTCGTCTGCATACATGTACTGTACTGTACCTACCAGGTAGACTAGTCCATAGGCACGCTTTCCCTTGTCTTCCCGTGGGGCAACGACAAGAAGGTCGACAATCCAACGGTATCCGCATCCTATCGCATTGCACTGCACCGCACCGCACCGCATCGCAACGCAAACGCAACCCAAGCCCAGCGGCTATTAGCAAAGTGTCGACCTGTTCGTCCGCAATTTTCGAAGTTCGAGAACTCGATTGAATCCCTCAGGCCAATCATCGTCGCGTCGCAGCAGAGCCCAACAATACCATCAACTGCCTCACGCCTGTTACGCATCGCACTGCATCCAGGCTGCAAACTACTCGGATGCCAGAGAGAGCGCTTCTCTGTAGATCCAGGCGCAAGAGCGCTGGAGAATTAGATACTCCTGGCAAGTCCCGACGTGCTTCACGTCGGCGTATCGGCCCGGAATGTACTCGGCGCAAACAACAAATGGTAATGTCGGCTTGGGCTCTGGGACTATCAACCCTGCGGCTTTGAGCTCTTCAGGTATTACTGCTCTCTTTGCATGTCTATCGCGTATTCTTGCGCGATTCGTTGGCAAAGTAGTTGCTTGCTGTCGATGCCCACACCTTTATCGTGGCGATGTTAACTTACCAATGGCCGCTGACTTTGGAACCTGAAGTAGGAGCTCTGTCGAACACTACCGCGACAATCACGCCTGATACCAGCCCCAACCCAAGAGGCATCAAACGGTCTCGATCCCCGGATACATATGACACTGGCGACCAGGTTATTGGCGATGACGGTACGTGTCGTGATTGATAGATGTTCCTCCTCACGTTGCTGCCATGTGCTAGTGCTACAGGCGGCTGCCGCTATTAATGGTTTTGCTGATGAAGTTTCAATTTAGGTGACTCAAAGCCGCGAAAGCGAGGACGACCGATGAAAGCAAGAGTTCCAGGTGTACCGGAAAGCCCAAATCAATCCTCAATGCCTTTGTCACAAATCCTTCCTCCGCAGACCCCTCAGTCGCAGACTGGATCCCTTCCGTCTCAGTTGACCAATATCACTCCGACCCAATCATTGCCACCAAAAACCACGCCTACTAAGACGGTCATCAAAGCATTACCTACCGTGAGAGACCATACAACCGACCAACTGGGGCCAGAGGGAGATGAATATATTCCGCGAGAATACGATGACGCAGGCGAGAAGAAGGTCACAGCTACAGGCCAGCTCTTGGATGGGCGCGATTACAGATGCCGGACATTCTTTGTGCCAAATAGGGGAGACAAACTTTTTATGCTAGCAACTGAATGCGCGAGGGTTCTAGGCTATCGGGATTCATACTTGCTCTTCAACAAGAATAGGTCGTTATACAAAATTATTGCTACCCAGGCCGAGAAAGAGGACTTGATCCACCAGGAGATTCTGCCATTTTCTTACCGTTCCCGTCAAATTGCAATAGTCACTGCTAGATCTATGTTCCGACAGTTTGGCAGCAGAGTCATTGTCAATGGACGGCGTGTACGGGATGACTACTGGGAAAATAAAGCGAAGAAACAAGGCTTCACTGAAGAAGACCTCGCTGGTGAAAAAAGACCAGGTGCTGCCAAAGCGAGGGATGCGGCTGCTGCAGAAGCTAATGCAAGCGCATCGTTGACGCTAGGACACCAGGGGGATATCGTTTACAGCAATAGCCCAGGGCACTTCAGTGGCATTCATCCTCAACCGCAAACGGTCCAACCAGGCTTGATGGGTGTACCAGGAAATGCGACAACACTGCCAATGATCACTCTAGCACCAGAACAGCCCGATATGCGTTTGAGAGACTATAGCAATATCCAGCGGCCGCGGCAAGAGATCACCGGACCAGCATACCAGGATCGTACTCAGACCAGCCCCTCACAGGAGCTGTTGTCACAGGCCCACCAGGCTGCTGAGTATAACAAACGGGTCAATTTGCAACGAAACCGGAGCAGCGAGTATTTAGAGCAACGTTGGAGACAACGTCATGAGGCTCCGCCATCAAACATCGCGCCTCAGCCAGCAGGAACCAACGACGGACTCCCAACAACTCAGGAATTGCAATCACCCCGTACGACGCAGAGCGGTGCGCAACAATCGACGCTGTCTCAGCAGACCCCACATCATATGATCGCTGCTCAATCGTACTCCCAACCTCCGCATCAACCAAATCCAGTAGCTCAAACTCCTATGAGAGGACCTCCTCAAGGTTCACTCAGGCCAGATCAAATGGGAAGGTCTCCTGGTCTAACCCTTGGATCAGGTAACCTGGGACAAGGAAGTGCGTACGGTTTCGGACAGCAGAATCAAATGTGGCCACCTCCTCAATCCCAGCAATCTCCACAGCACTTCTCAGGTTATCCATCTCATGTATCCCAGCAATCCCCCCATCTGCCACAAGCTTCACATCAGCCACCACCACAACTTCGCCAATCGGGAAGCAATCCTCAAATGCAGCCAGCCTTGCAGTACCCAGGTATGCAAGGCATTGGTCAAGGCTATCCTACACCAGGTCGCGGCCTTTACCAACCCGACCAAGGTTCTCAGCAATTCATGCAACCAAGCACTTCTGGTCCCCAGCCTGGCAACCAGGGCTGGCCGGGTCAGCAACCTCAAGGATCAGGGGGTAACTGGAACTACCAGTAGCGGAATCAGTATCTATCAATTTGTCTTATGATTCTGACGGAAGGATGAGTACATAGATACATGATATAAATGTATTGCGTATGAAACCACGACTACAGGAAATAACGATACGTGACCAACACACGTTCTATTGAGGAGATTTAATGGAGGGGAGGATAATTTGCCATTTCTGCAAGTGCCTGTCCGATGCATCCGGCTAGTAGAGGAGTTGGCGTCAATCTTACAATGAGGCGGATTTCATTTATTATTTACGCTACGCTGCTTTTCATGTACAGTACAGCATTGTTTGTTGAATCTGCTTTTGAATTTTTTGCTATCTCATATACCTCTCTTCTTCTATTCCTTGTCGTTCATTCCTTAACTAATTTCTTTCGGATCTTATTATTGGGAGGGAACTCGCAGGTTATCGGCACATTGGGATGCGGGTTTCGGGCTTGCTTGAGAGCATTTCATGGTCGGTCTGCTGGAAAGTTTTGTGTTTTTGGCCTTCATTGGGATACACATGTCTGCATTGCACTTCATTTGCATTTGTGCAGGTGGTCTAGGTCTAGCTTGTTCCGTTGTGGAAACTGTGAATGGAGTTGTTAAGGTCTTTGGGTATATCTCCTCCCTCTCTCGCTTGCGTGAAAATAGGAATGAATAACCAATTCTCGGTATCTATTTCCCTCCAAGAAACTGATGGTTCTATCTCTCTTGTTTCCCGGTCCATCAGCTTCAGGTAGCAAATATTTGAACTCGAAATGTTGCAAGATGCCAGATCGTGGTAGCACAGAGGATAGAGTTCCCCTGGATGAAGCTGGCTATCGCTAATGTTTACTACTCACTACTAACCAGCCCATTCTGAAGTCACAGATCAGCATATTTGTCAAGGCCCATAGCCATCCAGAAATACCCAGGAATCAGTAATTATAGCCAGTCCCCTCCCCCCCTTCTCTCTGTGCAACCCATGACCACCACGTACACCAAGAAGCAAGACGAACACCCAACTTGACCCAATTGGCAATTGCGCGATTTGTAATTATCAGCAACAGGCTCGCTCTTAGTATTTACATGGATAGACCCGAGTGCTTGCTGATTTACTGTATATTTATACTTCCTCTCGCTGTAGCCTGTAAGTGAGTGTAGTGTATGGCAGAATTTAATTTTTGGCATTTTTGTACAGTCAGGGAGTGTCAGTGAGAAGAAACCTGGAGCTTTCTATCCTGTTGATCTAGTAGATGGTAATAGAGTAATAACGAAAGGGATTTTTCTGCATGGTGAAGGTAAGGTTGCTTCGTGGGTGACGATCGTGATGATGATGATGATGATGATGATGGTCTTGGGATGGGAGGAGGGAGATGTTAGTAATGTAATGCTTTCTCAAATGGTTTCGGGTGTGCTAGAAGGGTCTGTGAAGATTTTCAAAGTATAGGTAAGTAATATGTTGTGTTTTTCTTGATTTGGATGTGGGAGAGGGGCTTTGGTTTAGAGATGAGGTGGGCAGGGTAGGTACTGTACTGTACTGTATTTTGGTGTGGGGTCTGTGGTTACTGTACTGTATTTTTAGGGATATAGTGAGTGGAAATGGACTATCTTATGTTGGACTAGGTAACGATTACCTATTTACGCTTAGGATATCTTGCTCCTCTGAGTAGGCTGGATGTTTACGGACAAGCTCAACTTTTGTTTATGGAGCAAGCACTGTCCTAATCAGTACTGGCTGCGGTTCCCCGCCTTCTGCGGACTGAAACAGCCCCAATATACATATAATATGCGTGAACCAATGGATGCCGCTGTGATACAGTAGTAGAACTTCGACGAACAATACTATAACGAACACATAGGAAATTATTCAAGCGGTCGGACTTGCTGTGCCCCATTTTAGATGAAGGACTTGATAACGAAACATCAACCTATTATCCAGTCCAATCGGTTGGCTGTAGTAGAGCCGGATTCAGCACCTCGCAGGAGCCTTTCTACAGCCACCCTATATGTGTACTGTAATAGACCGTGACGACGACACGATAGCTTTCAACGTCGAACACCAACCACAGTACTGTATCTTTTACCCAAATCATTAATCAACAGTGACGTCTTGTCTTACAAATTTGCTCTGCTTTGGAGTTGTACATATTACCCACATAACAACCCAACGACGTTTACTGTAAGACCCTCTCAGAAACCTGGGTCGTCGCCACCCAGGCCAGTACCACTGTCGTCATCTTTACAATTGAATCTGGATTCACCTTCCGCACCTCCCTCCCTATCAGCAAAAATGGTCTTCGAAATTTCTAGACGGCGATTTGTACGCTCTGTAAACAACAAGTACATTTATGATAGAGTAGTAAGTGGTGCTTGCTCCTTCCTAGAATATGTATCTGGAGCGTTCTGCGACAGCCTTTCGATTTTGACATTCAGATAGCTAATACAAACATTTTTGTCCGCAGCCACTCGTACACAGCGTCATTTTCCTCATAGAACTCGCCATGATTTCTAGATTGGTAGCCAAGTTCAACAGCTACTATGCCGACCGTCCAGGTAAGTTTCAGTGCCTTTGCACTCATGAGAGGCATAATCTAATGGCTCTATAGTGCTCACGATGATGATCACGAACGCAGTGCTGGGTGGTATAGCAGATACAGTTGCACAATCCATAACAGCAATCCGCTTAGCAGCATTACGAAAACCAGGAGGGATTACAAAGGATGATGCTCTAGCGATCGAGATCCATGAGCTGGACAGGAAGAATCCTTTGAACGAGCAGGACCTTATCCCGAACTCGAAATTCCTACCTCCACCATTCGACTTTGAGCGTTTGACGAGATTCATGGCATATGGCTTTTTGATGGCACCAGTTCAGTTCAAGTGGTTCCAGTTCTTATCAAGAGCTTTCCCCATCACGAAGACGAGTGCTCTGGGTCCTGCGATGAAGATGGTAGCCTTCGATCAATTGGTCTTTGCCCCCGTTGGAATTGCCACTTTCTTCACTGTCATGACGGTTGCAGAGGGAGGTGGACGACGAGCGGTATCCCATAAGCTACGCGACATGTATCTGCCTACTCTGAAGGCAAACTTCATGGTCTGGCCTGCAGTTCAGATAATCAACTTCCGGATAATGCCTATCCAATTTCAACTGGTGAGTTCTGATTACCGTTCCTAAATACTCATACTAACATCCACCGCAGCCATTTGTTTCGACCGTTGGAATTGCTTGGACTGCTTATCTATCACTATCCAATGCCGCAGAAGAGGCAATGGATGCTCGGTCAGCTCCTCAGTCGCCCAATATCCGTTTGCTCTGATTGATTTTGGTTCAGGTCAGGCGAGCATAGAGGGTCATAATATGGCATTAGGAATCGGCGTTGAATTTGATTAATGATCTCTTGAACCTCGGCACAGCGTAGTAAGGTTAATACATGGAAGGAGACTTGAAATGAAAGGAATATTCAGGCAGGACGGTCATGGAAATAATGAACACTGGAGTTGGGAATATGGGAAAGTTTGTACGTAGTGACAGTAACATTCTGAGCGTGGCGTTCATGGAAATGTCATGGACTTTGCGAAGTCACCAGATGAAAAGGATACAGAAGAAATAAACATCTCGTGGTTACGGGATCTCTTCATCAAACAAACACCTCATTTGATAGTTCCGTCATGGAGTCTTGCCAATTGGCCGATGCGTTTCCGAGGGGACACGGGAAGCACCCCACCAAAATGGAGGGGCATAAATCAACCCACGCTTCTTGCTTTTTGTTATGTTCCCCCCTCAATCCACTGAACTCCCTTCCAAACTCACATCTGGAGAACATATCCCAATTTTCTTCACATAACCGACTTCCAAGATGTCTCTCTCCAACAAGCTATCAATCACGGATGTTGATCTCAAGGACAAGAGAGTCCTGATCAGAGTGAGCTCCTCTCCTGTGTAAATGCAGTCGGTATCATATCTTATGGCACTAACACTTCTTGTGAACTGTAGGTCGACTTCAATGTACCCCTCGACTCCGACAAGAACGTCACAAACACCCAGCGTATTGCCGGGGCTGTCCCAACAATCAAATATGCGATTGACAATGGAGCCAAGGCCGTGATCCTCATGTCCCATCTCGGTCGCCCAGACGGAAAGGTCCAGACCAAATACTCCCTGAAGCCAGTTGTGCCCGAGCTCGAGAAGCTTCTGGGTGGAAAGACGGTGGAATTCGCTCCAGACTGCGTCGGAACAGAGGTTGAGGATATTGTCAACAAGGCTAGCGGAGGACAAGTGATTCTCTTGGAGAACTTGCGTTTCCATGCCGAGGAAGAGGGAAGCTCCAAGGATGCAGATGGAAAGAAGGTCAAGGCAGATAAGGCCAAGGTTGAGGAGTTTAGAAAGGGGCTGACTGCTCTTGGAGACATCTTCATCAGTGAGTTTTCAAATTACTAGGCATGGCAGAGAGCACTAGCTAATTGATGGCAGATGATGCTTTCGGAACTGCTCACCGTGCTCACAGCTCCATGGTCGGCGTTGACCTCCCACAGAAGGCGTCTGGATTCCTCATGAAGAAGGAGCTTGAATACTTTGCCAAGGCTCTTGAGAATCCTCAGCGTCCTTTCTTGGCTATTCTCGGAGGAGCCAAGGTCTCCGACAAGATCCAGTTGATTGACAACCTTCTCGGCAAGGTCAATAGCTTGATCATCTGCGGTGGCATGGCTTTCACATTCAAGAAGACCTTGGAGAACGTCAAGATTGGCAACAGTTTGTTTGATGAAGCTGGTAGCAAGACTGTCGGTGATCTTGTTGAAAAGGCTAAGAAGAACAATGTTGAGCTTGTTCTCCCAGTTGACTATATCACTGCCGACAACTTCGCCAAGGATGCAAAGACTGGGACTGCTACTGACGAGGAGGGTATTCCAGATGGCTGGATGGGTCTTGACTGCGGACCTAAGAGTATTGAGCTCTACAAGGATGCTATTAGCAAGGCCAAGACCATTCTCTGGAACGGTCCCCCAGGAGTGTTTGAGTTTGAGGCCTTTGCCACGGGAACAAAGGCCACTCTCGATGCTGCAGTCGACGCTGCACAAAGCGGAAAGATTGTTATCATTGGTGGTGGTGATACTGCTACTGTTGCCGCCAAGTACGGTGTCGAAAGCAAGCTCAGCCATGTGTCCACCGGAGGTGGAGCATCTCTTGAGCTGCTCGAAGGAAAGGAACTTCCTGGCGTTACTGCTCTGTCAAGTAAGTGAATACTGACAGACGAAATTGGCTCCCTCTGATCGAGATAAGGCCGTCCGAGCAAGTCTAGCCTCTAATGAAATTGATGAAGCACGTCGTACATAGTTCATATCACATCCGCATGAAGTAAACCGTTTGCATCTTGCCATCGGAACAGTGATGCCATTGTATGCTACCCTTTTATGGTGACTTCTAATAACCCCTTAACTCCATTGTATTTGTACTCATGTCCACTTCGTCAACGCTTCTTACTCGCCTCGACCTTCTTCAACTCCTCTCTGCAAATAGATTAGCCAAAAGGACCAGCCACGTCTGCAGGTGCCGCATCGTACTTCAATTGCGCAGAGAAATCCTCGCTCGTATCATCGTCATCCCAGCTCTCCTCCCAAAGATGTGTGTTGTCACCCGGTACTTCGGTCTCCTCTTGTGTCCAATCTAGCATACAATGGTCAGCCTCCTCATATCATCAATCCATCCACCCACTTTCTCAACAGCGCAGAAGAGAGCAAGAAAGAGAGGGAAAACATAATATATGGCATGGAACCTACTCTCTACCGGGAAATCCTCAAACTCGTCATCCTCCTCCAGTGCAGCAGCATGCTTGGTGTCCTTTGTGGAATCGGCGCTCTTGTCTGCAGCGGCGACGTTTTTGCTGGCGGGCGCTGCGCCTGGAGCCGGGGCTGCGGACATGATTTTTTGCGTTGGATGATTCGTAGAAATGTGAAGGAGAGTCGGAGGTGCTGCGGAGATAGAATTGTAGTGGTTGCTTCGCAGAAGATGTCGTCGCGCTTTAGTGTTCTGAGCGGGTACAGAACAGTACTGTAGGCCCTTGGAGCTCGCGTTCGTTTTCGTTGCGAGGCTTGAATTGCTGCAAGCGAGAGTCGAGAGTCAGCAATGAAATGGCTCGAAAGGATGATCCGCGAGCTAAAGATCAGATGGTCTCGAATGGCTGGAATGACGCCGGGGCGCAATAGAATTGTGTGAAAACTCCTTGTATGGTATTACAATAGGTCTGTAGATCTGAACTGTTGAAAGACACAGTATACTGTACTCAGATCTTGCATCCGTTACACACAATCTCAAAATCTGTTGCCGCGCTTGGTGAGAATGCTGTAGGCGTATGTAAGGCTGGCTACGCCACATCACCACATTCCTGGCGGGCTTCTCCTTCCTCAACATATTCTCCGCCGGCGAAGTCTTTCTCTTTTCGGGTCATAGCTCTGGTGACTGTCGATTAATCTGATACAGTAACTTTACCATACAGTCTTCAAAAGCCGTCTCGTCTCTCAATTTCCATGACCTCTATTCCCGTCCCCGTCTATCTAATCTAGGGTCTACGGACTTAAACATTTCCAACACACGTGCCGAGCACCAAGTCGACAAGATGAGCAGATGGTTCAGATCAGTTACCAAGGCACAAAGCCAGATAATTGCGGAAGATGAAGATCAACATCTATTGCAAGTTGAACTGGCCCTTTTGAAGCTACTCAACGATGATATTGTGGAAGCGGACAAGATCTTGAAACAGCAGAACTCCTCTTATCACCACCTAGGACGGGGAATATCCAGTTTCATAAGCTCCATGCTAGCTTCTGAAAAAGAATTGATGAAAGAAGCTGCTTCTATCCTTCAATTGGCCGAGAATAAAACCTGGGAGGACATGAACACAGCTCAGAAGTCCCCCACAGCTTTCAAAAGTCACATCTACCCACCCGGCACGGAATATCTTCTCTGTTACTCAAGTAAACCGTCACTGTTTAATTGCCATATATCCAATCACTAACTATCTCAGTCTCCCAGCTCACTTCGGCAATATGTGCCATCTTTTCAGGAAGTGTCACTGGAGCAATGGGTGGCTTCTTCAAATTGCGAAAGAGCTTTCAGACTTTAGACGGTATCATGGATATCGAGTCGAAGTATCTGCAGAAACGTATCGCTTCTCGCCGAGACTCTCTCTCTTCTACTCGGAGATCTTTCGGGGCGCATTCTGACGGCGGGGGTATTACTTCTCTCCCCGTTGGCCACGACGAAGCATCACTCCACGCTATCAGCCCTCATGATGAAAAAGTGGCTATAGAGACTATTATTGCTAATGATAGTACACCTGGAAGCACGCCTTTAGAGCGCACACCTACTGGTGGCACAATTGCATCTCTTCATATTCCTACTAGAGTAGAGAGCAAGCTCCTCGACATTGATCCAGCGTCCGTTGGTATCACGTCTCATACTGATATATTCATTCATTCCGGAACTAGACTCTGTTATGGGATGCTTCTCCTCGTGTTTTCCATGATTGAGAGTCCAATTTTCAACAGAATCCTGTACAGTAAGCTTCCCCCAACATCCCAAATTGAGATAGACGTAAACATTCGCCAGTTGTGGGATTCAAGGGAGACAGAGAGCGAGGAACTCGTTACCTTTGGCAGGCAACCCGTTTCAACAATTTCAACAGCGCCATCGCTGGCACAGTGCTACTTGGATACTACAATGGTCTTATTAGCTTTTGTGATATCCTACCTACAGATGTAGGGTCCGATGAGAATCTTTCGGGATATCCAAGAGCCAAATGCCATGCTTTACTGGCAGACATGCGCAAGAGGTACCCCGATTCCAAGCTCTTGAAAATGGAGGAGGCAAGAATGTATTCTTCTAACAGAAACCTTTCCGCGGCCATCGAAGTCCTTGTGGACAATTCGGGAAGCCAGATGAGGCAAATTGCTCTGATAAATATCTTTGAACTCTCTCTCTCGGCAATGTTCTCCCAGGACTATGAGTTGACGGCTAAGTGCTGGATCCAAGCTGCTGAGCTTAGTACTTGGTCACCAACACTGTACGCTTACCTCACGGGAGTGGCTTATTTGGAATCGTATCGGAATTTTCGGGTAAGCGATCCAACTATGGCGAAAGGTTTCAAGGAGAAAGCAACCGACTTCTTGAAGAAAGCACCTAAAATGGCAGGCAGTAAGTCAGCCAAGCAGAATGAATATAATCCCTATGTCCTCCACGCTGATACGTAATTCTCAGGGCAAAAAGTCATGGCACAACAGTTACCATTTGATGTGTATATTGTGAGAAAGGTGCAAAAGTGGGAGGAAAGAGCAAAATCTTGGAAGGTAGATCTCGCCGATGCCGTTGGTGTAAGCCCTTTGACCGAGATGGTGTTCTTCTGGGGTGGCATGAAGAAACAGAATTCTGTGCAATTACAGCAGTCTCTGGACTGCCTGTCATGGGACAGGACTACTTATCCAGACAAATTCAACACTGACCTTGACGAGACGGCAATTCATGCCATTCTCAGAGCCGCCATTGCCAGGAATAAGGGGAGCTATGAAGAAGCAAAATCTATCTTACAGACTGAGGTCTTGTCTCATGACAAGTAAGGCCATCCTCTAATAGTTGTTGTTCCCACTTACTGATTTATATCAGGAATCAATATAAGGGTCACCTGAAGGACGACTGGACTTGTCCCAGTGCCCATTACGAGATGGCTGCTCTTGCCTGGGCTGAGAAGGACCTTGAAGGCAAAGATCATAAAGAAATGGTGCTTGATTGTGAGAAGTGGCTCATCAAAACACAGAAGTGGCCGGACCAGGTTAGTGTATTCCAATGCTCTTATTTTTTCAGAGCCATGAATATGTTTCCTCGCAAATTCCCAGGCCATTGCCTCAACTTTAAATTATTCCGGTTTGAAGCTGAGCTGACTTTCCGAAAGTATGTTCTCGATTCCAGAGTTTCGGTGAAAGTAACGACTTCCATGTTCACATTGAAGAGGCACAAGAAGGTCATGGGACTCTAGATTTGACACGAGGGTTACGAACAGACTGTCGGCGTCAAGATGGTGAATGGAGAAGTGGCTACTTCTCATTCGGGGTGTTTGCAGGGGCGTGGGTTAGTTGCAGTCATGGGTAGCTTCAATGTTCTCAAGTAGAAGAAAATACAGAGTCAATGTACTCATCCCAAAAGCACAATGCACAGCATCATGTACATGTATGTACCCCGATATGGCTCATGTTAACTCTCTACGAAATCCCTGACCGTGCTCTCCATATATTTTGGATAGCAAAAGGAAATCTGTGTATATTCTTTGGTGTTGAAACCATCTATAAATAAGGCAGTATATTTCCTATTTCTTGCCCTCTTCCCCTTTTCCAATTCCTACCTGCTCACGCTCATCCATAGCACTCAGCTCCTCAGCCGAAAGTTCCTCTAACATCTGCTCAATAGCAGGCTCCTCTTCTTTCCCCTTGGCCTTCGGCTCTAAATCCCTCCTCCGAATACTCCACCCACCTTTCCAGCCAAACCAGCCGGGTGTCCACGGACTCCTCACAAAACACAATAGCAGCGCACCACCCACAAACCCCACGCTCGCGCTTCCACTCAACACCCAGCCGCCCTGTGCATACAGCCTGTTACCGGCCGCTGTACCCGTCAACTGGCCACAGAAAACGAAGACCATGAACGCGGTGTTGACCCGGTTCCGGGCTTTGGGCTCGATGGCGTAGATGGCTGAGCGATTTGCAATTTGGGAGGTCTGGAGGCCGAGATCGATGGCGAAGGCTTGGATGATGGGTCCCGCGACGGTGAACCTGCCTGTGTACGTGCCGATGACGGTGCCGATCAGACAGTAGGAGAGACCAAGGACGACGCTGAAGATTGGTACGAATCGGTCGATTACTGCTCTGGAATAAAAAGGCCCCAAACATATGGCTGCGATGCCGATTAAGGCGAAGAGGCCGATGACTAGGGAGTCGTAGTTGTAGGGCGGCGAAGCGAGGAGGAAAGTGAGTGTCGTCCAGAAATTGGTGAAGATGCTGGCGGTGAGGAAGCCGATTAGGCAGGCTTGGACGAGGACGGGATGTTTGAAGAGCATCTTGACGATGCTGAAGAGGATATGGAAGTAATTGAGCCCGCCGGGATTAGTTGAAGGGTAGTCCGGCATGAAGAAGAAGAGGAGGATAAAAATGAGGTATTGCACTCCGAAAGAAAACCAGTAAATGCTGCGCCAGCTTGTGTACTGGGTCAGGATGCCAGAGAGCAGGCGAGCTATTAGCATTCCCAGCAGGAGACCAGAGACGACAATGGACAGCGCTGTTGCTCTCCTGTGTGGAGGTGCCAGGTCACCAACCAAAGGTAACATGAGCTGGGGAGTAACAGTTGATACTGCGGTGATGAAGGATATAGCTAGGAAGACGGGGAATGAATTCGTTATGCACAAGCCGAGCCACATTGTCGCCGTGAAGAAGACCAGAATGAGCACATACGCTCGACGCCGGAAAATATCACCCAAAGGACATAAGAAGAGCAGACCTGCTGCATAGCCTGCCTGCATCATCGTTGGAATTTGTGCGGCTTTCTCATCAGAGACATCGAACTCTACCGCCAATATATTCAGAATTGGATGGTTGTAGTAGAGGTTTGCTACTGTGAAAGTTCCAGCCTACGAATGTTAGTACCGTGCTAAAAGTTACTGGTAGTTACCTGTAGAAAGCCATCTATGGTCCACTGATATGTACTCAGACATCATCATAACTTGAGAAGATCTTGCGCCTCAAAAGCCAGTTGATTATTGAAAGTCCAGGCAAAGTTCGGTCCAAGGACATAGTGCCTACTTACAAATCCAAACAACAAGTTCAATGCCATACTAAACTCAGGTGGAGACTCTGGATCCCATCGACATCTCTTCGGGGCCCAGGTGACCACCTTCCAAGCTTTTCTCGCCAACGCGTTGTTTCTTATACGAGCAAATCTCCGCTTCTCATCACTACTAGATGCAATGGATGAACCATTTGAGTCTTGACCAACTTCAAGCTTCTTCTTTCCCGACTCCGCTTCCGTAATAATAGTTGTCGCGTTGGGTATGTCATCTTTGGTCATGGTCCCCGAAAAAAAAATGAAAAACAATGGATCATCAAAGTTGTCAAAACATTTCTCGCAAAAGTGGCAAAAGTGGAGAAAGCGACGGATTGAGGCTCTGCTGTACTTCCACACTTTGATGACATATACTTCGTATAAGTCCGATCCGTGATCAGCGGATTTCCCCGCCATTATTACTCGAGTTATTTGCTGCATCTGTATCTTTGCAGGCTGCTACTTCCTAGCTTATCTTTAACCCCGAGCCGACAGATTAAGAAGCTGAAACCAATGACGCCAGGACCAACCAAAGGTTTGATCCAGATCGAAAAGCGGAGCCAACAAAGCTTGGTCATCATTTGGATGTCAAGGGAAGTCCCTGTTAGACCTATCGCACGTGAGTGTGAAGTAGAATAATAATAGAAGAATAACCAGGAGCATTTCCTCCTTTCCCCCGTCCACTCTGGACTGGTTAAGTACTTCGTACTGTAAACCTGGGAGCTTGAGAGAAAAGAAACTTTTATACCCTCCAAGCTGAGGCAATTCGCATTCCCTTTATGCCATGGAGACTCGCAGGGTTTCAGAAGGTGAGGTTACAGAGAGGAAGGGAATGGTCTTTGACCTAAAACTCCCCCCTTCTTCTCCTCAGTCTCGGGCTTGCGGCAGCAAAGCGAGCGCAGACCAAAGGCGAAGAGAGAAAGGCGAGGGGAGGGCGAGGAGGGTTTAAAAGTATATCCCTGATAGAGCAAATAAATTGCCTCCTTCGCGACGTCCTCACGATATTGTGCTAGCAGTCCAGACTATAGTAGTAAGCATCCAATCCGATCCCATTCTGCGAGTGGGTCAAGTCGTCGTCGTCGTCCTCCTCCTCAGCTTTCGTCCCCGCCGCCTACTCCACTTGCGCTACATCTTGCCAGAAGAAAAGAAAAGAAGCTGATCATTATTCTTGATATCGGGGCCTTGGAAATCCACCCTAGACATCGAGGGTTTAAAATTCTCTGTGGCGCATCTTGATATGGAAACGTGCAATTATTCTCTCAGGGTTCCAACCCAAGCTGGTTGGTTCCCGGGTGTGACACAAATGCACAAATGTAGCAATCTCCTCAGACAGGGGCAGGATATTAACCTCGCGCGGTACTGTAATATCCTCGAGAAGGTGTTCGCCATGAAGTCGTATGGTTATGGGCAAAGAATATCGAGAGAAAAGAAAAGAAAAGAAAGCTTCGTTGTCGATTTCGATTTGTACAAGACAAGTACAAGTACATTCCCGTGGGTCGACTTTCGATATACTTTGTACGAAGTACCGTACGCGATGCATTACGATGCGGGTGGAGTTTGGTGTACGTTCGTACCCTCCATACAGTAAGGTGTGTGTGGCGTCGTGGTGTTGTCCAAGCAAACCCAGAAATTCTTACAGGGATTAAGGAGAGAGGCAAGGGTTTCTACAGTGACTAGCGGTCCTTGAGCTAGTCTAGATCTGGCTAGATACCCTTCACTTATCCTCATTTGCACTAGCTCCTCGGCCTCACCATTATTTACTCTTGTACCTGCCCACCCGGCCAACTCTTGGAAAGTGAGCTCCTCTTGTTTCCCCCCTCCCCCCCCCCAATACGAACCATTCAAATTCTCGTTACGCTGCTCCAACATCTTCACTTTCTCTCCCTCTCCCTCTAGAACATCAATTGAGTCGCAAGTTCACTTTGTTCTCGCCCTCTCAACCACTCCCTCTCTCACTCAATCCAACCCCTCCGACCCATCGAGATGTTTGTCAAGTCAACCGTTGCCGCTGCCTTCCTGGCCAGCTTCGTTGCTGCCCAGACTTACAACGCCACCATCGACCCGAGCACTGTCGCGCTCACAACCAGAGGTAAGAAATGCTTCGCTCGTTTCTGGCTTTGGCTAGAAGAATGATGTATGCTGACTGGTTTCTCCCAGCTCAATGGTGCCAGGCCCAAACGAACACTTGTGGAACTCTTTGCAGCGGCGAATTGAACACCAACAACTGTGATTCTGTATATATTTCTATCTGATATTTGGCATAATGCGCTAACTGTACTTTGCCCAGTCCGATTTGAGCTACAACTGCACCTGCGCATCCAACAACTCTGCTCCGGGTCTTCAATACTACAAGGAAACCATGCCAACCTTCATCTGCGAGCAAGTCTTCGAAAACTGTATCGCTGCTGGCGAGAACGACGCTGCTGCTCAAGCTGTCTGCACTAAGAACGAGAAAGCCAACTGTGGTCAGCTCAACCCTGAGAACTTCACCGCAACTGCTGCTACGACCAGCTCAAGCTCCACCTCAAGCCAAACTGGAACTAGTTCGTCTGCTACTGGTACCGGAACCAGCACCGGTTCCAGCTCTTCCACAGCCGCAGCTGCAACCATGATGCCATTCACTGGCCAGTCTTTCGGTACTGGTGCCGTCGCTCTTGGTGTCGCTGCTGCTTTCGGCTACATGCTTTGAGCAGTCCGTGGATACTGGGCTTCTAACTCGCACCGAGAATTGGTACCGTCCTGATATTACGTTCTTGATGCATCTGCGGCTAGGTTGTGCATATTCTATTTGGTTTTGAGCGTTTTTTTAGCATTGGTGTTGTGGCTCGTGCATTCGCGCCCTTAGCACCTCTTTCGATTTCTTGCGCTGGGGTTTTGCGACTGCATAGGAAGACTTCGAAATGCTGCCAAGAGGGTGGCTAATAATGGAATGAGCGGATGATTCGATGATAGGAGAGCGAAGGACGGGCCGATAAATAAATATGTGCTTCGGGTCTATGTTTTGCCCTGGCATTAAAAGAACCTAGCATAGGAAATACCATGGTGTTACAAACAGGTGCTGTCCATTGAGCTCAGTGAGTGCATGATAAGAGAGGCGCATTGTTTCACATCAGCTTTGGGAGAAGCATGTCAATCGTAAGAAAGGTAGGTGGGAGATCGACAAAGCCAGAAAGGGTGGTTGAAACAATTTCTGAGGGCTGTCTATCAGGGTCCATATCGATTTCGACTATATTCCGCGAGGAGAGGAAACACCTGTCTCTTTTCGTTCGACTTTATCTTTCATCGTGTCTTCTCTCAAATGTTTAGATCTCACTCAGTACAGGTTGGTTGTTTGGTGTGAATTATGATTTCAAAGAAGTTTTATAGCTTCATACTTCTTCACTTTTCTTGAGCAGATCTCGTGTCTTTTAGTTGTCTTAGATGCCATATCTGTATCCCTAGTCTGAAGAAACCACGTTCAGAACTAGAAATTTCCGCCGCGCTTATATGAATTGTGTCGTGGCACTCTCAAGTTCAAAGCAGTCAGGACGTCCTATATTTCATTCAAGTCATACTTCGAGTGTTCACAAAGGTCGCTTACACTTTCTGTAAAGTCTAATAGGATATGTTTTGTGGCTTTGTCCGTATTAAGTCACCATCACATCGAGCGTAAAAAGATATTTCTTCCTCTCCAAATTGGATGTAGAGAACGAAACATAGACATTGTGTCTTGTTTTTTTTTTTGGAGGAGCAAAACAAACCATATTGTTGATATGCTTGAACAGTGTTTCCCTGTCAACAAAGAGAATCTTGCTTAGTCTTTGTTAAACTCAATGGGAGCCTTTGATACGCCTACGGCACTCGAAGGCTTCTTTGTTTTGCTTGTACAAAAATCTGTTCCTCACTTAAAATAGTTAGATCCCCCCTGCAAAATGACGACCCTATCAAAAGAATATGAAGACGACCGGACCTTCCGATGAGCTCACACGGCTATCTTCCCTTTCACTACTATGACAGAACCAAAAATGAACGAATCGGATGATACGCCACTTGTCATTACCAAGGCCACCGATCCACCCAAGTATAACTTGACATTTGGCGTCGAGCTCGAATTTGCCGTTGCGACAATTCCTCCTGGAGGCATCGATCCACACCCAGAGGATGGGCGAGTAGTCTTCGGCCTGGGTAGCGGGCCCGAAAACTCACCCTGCCTGGATCTATACCAACACATCATCGCAACGCTGCACAAAGCTGGAATCTCCGCCGAGATCAACACCAATTCTGCGACGTGGAAACGGGAGAAGGAAGATTCGTGGACGGTAGGTCTAGATGGAAGCATCAAGGCGCCAGAGCGATCCTGCTACGACTGGCTACCCATTGAAATCACCTCTCCTCCCTACTACTACGGTCCGCAAGCCTTGTACGAGATTCAACTTGTTATCCAGCTGTTGAGAGATACCTACCGCATATCCTGTAATCGCAGTTGCGGCACTCATGTGCATGTGGGCAACGGCCACAAGGGCTTCAATCTCGAGACGATCAAGAATCTGCTAGCCACCATCTGGACATTCGAGCCTCAGATAGAGACGATCCACGCCAGACATCGGGTTGGGGACCTGTATTTCTGTCCGTCGTTCAGAGGCCACTCGGTTCTTGCCCGGAGTAATAAATCTTCTGCAGGAGGCAAGCTCGATGTTCGAGCTGGTCTCGAAGATATCCTCTCAGCCCCAGGTCTTGAAGAGCTCGAAGATTTATCCTATGCCGACGAGACGGCCATGACGGGTAGCAGATTGGCCTATCATCTTGGCGACGTCAGTGGTTCGTTCCCTGCCTCCAACTTATACAAGCGGACCATTGAGTTCCGACAGCATAAAGGCACGCTTGACTTTGAGGAGCTGGAGCTGTGGATTAAGTTCTGTGTGCTCCTGCTGCAGTTCGCAGATTCTGTTGATCAGAATGTTTTATTCCCGTTCTTGCGAGCTCACGTTGAGGAGAGTGTGGAGACCTACCCGCTGAAGCGAGTGCTCGCAAGATTGGGTATGGCCTGGTTATCATATGCTTACCCTCGGAAGATTTCTAGGGATGCTGAGGTGCAAGAAGATCCAAATGCGGATAAGTTGTGGGTGATTGATCTGCATCTATCACGGTAAACAAGCATGCTAAGTGACAATGAGGTACTTCGTAAGTTGCCTAGTGGACGAAGTCTACTTTCGGATGCTGGTAATCTGGGGAGGGTTTTACTTCTTCAAGGAATTCCTTGGAGATTTCTTTCTTTCCTTGTCTTTCTCCATTTGCAGGTAGGAAACTAAGATTTCTGATAGTGAGCTGTGTCTAGCTGAAGAGAAATATAGTAAGTTACACGCGGAAGATGTTTCCAAACGTGGATTTATGAATTCTTGCTACTAGAGTCATCTAGCTAAAGGTGTTCGAGGAATCAAGAACACTCAAGTACACCAGACTAAATCATATTTAGCCACTCTTGCCAGCTTGTACACTGCTAACTTTTTGATAGGGAGGAATTAACCTTTGCAGGTGAGCTGATTCGTACATCATTGTTATCGACTCCTATTTCGGTATGAGTTTTGCTTCAAAGCTCCCATTTTATTCTGCGCGCAAGATTTCTCAAGTGGGTTTTCAAATGATGACTTCGAGATGTGCAGTCGGGAGGAGACACATCTACGAGCCTTCGAGATGGTGGACCCAGCAGGGTTTTTGCAGTTCCCGCTCCGAAACATAAGTATTGATATGACTTGTGGATCAAGTGAGAAGTCTTCTTTCGTCTTTCGTCTTTCGTCTTCCTATGTGAAAATGATACCAGATTGTTCTTCACATTACCTCCCGACTGCTCGCTTCGACCGATAGTTTCCCTTGCCACGGCCCCCTCCTCTATCTTCCTTCGTATCCTCTGCTCCTCTGCTATAAACCTTATTCTCGTCCGGCGTTCTCTAAAGATAATTCCGCTTTATTAGTGCTAGTATCATGCCGTCTAGAAGTATTGCCTTTTCATTCTACTTCTCTGCATCGGCCAGTAATATGCATAATGCTTTCGGACCTATGATAACAGAGCAATTAGGAAGCCCATCAGATAGTGCTTGGATGGCAAAATTATCGAGAGGCAGCTCGAAGCCAAATGACGAAAAGACAGGATTGCCTGCAGCGTCTATAAAAAGCTATCCCGAGTTAGTCATAGCAGTTGTGGCTGTTTGGCATATGCATGTGTACCTCATTGTTAAGCTCCTGAACTGCTTCGCCTTCGGGCTGCTCATGCAAGCCTAGCGACGTCTTCAGCCGCTAGATTGAAATACTAGCTTCGTTTGACTTCTTGTATTCCAAGTTAATTCAAAATTTCAAACTAGCACTCTGATTCCATCATCTGATGAGATTCTGATCATCTTCTTCGAGGTGTATCGTGCCACTTATTGAGCTGACTTAGTCGATAAATAGGCGTATCTTAACTTAGTTCCTCTTCGAATTCTTAAGTCTATTCTTGATTGATATAACTAGTTCAGACGCAAAGACATCGTACAACGTTGTTCTAATCCGAATAATAAGTGTGCTACCAAAAGGATCATAATCTTAACTGTGAATTACCCTTAGTATTCGGCAAAGATCTATATCTTTATATCTATCACGTACCTGACTTTATCACTAACATATCCCCAGAATTCCCCATCTTTCTTCAGTCGACGTTACAACTTGCTACAGCGCCATGTGTAGGTTGCCGTGGAATACGTGTTGTCATAGTATGCTGGAGAAGCATTCGTTCATAGTTCCGGCCGGCATGTAGGAAGTATTGACCGAGGCATTACAGTACAGTAGCGGTGGAGTCGCACTACTGTCAGTACTGTACATAGCCACAGCTACAGTAGCCTAGACGCTACGGACCGAGCCGAGCCGAGACCCCCCATATATCATCAACCACACCCTTTTCCTCCCAAAATTACCCCTCGAGCCATATATCCAACGCGATTAGTAGATATCTCATACGAGCGCCATGTTTCTTCTAAAGGCAACCGATTTTAGTTGCCAGCTTTGTGTGGAATATTTGTTACACATATCTTTCAAGCGCCGAACAGACAAAACGGCTAGTGATCAATGTTCGCTACTAGACAACGAACCACTTTCAAAGATTCTAGCGAGTCAAGGAGATGTGGTGAGGTAGAAAGTCGTTCAGCCTCTGTCTGTAGCTGCCCCGTCTCAGAATCCACAAGCTCAAAGCAAGGCGAGTGGGATTGGGAGCGTCTGGCTCGGCCACTTCTGATGACAAGTTGCCTCAGAGAAAATAACTGCGTCGGGGTCGAAGATGTGTACGCTCTAGTCGAAGCAGGCTTCAATCCAAGTTCACAACCCTTAACGTTCTCCTCGGATTCAGCACCACGCTAAAGAAGCTGGGCTCTTGTCCACCCAGTAAATCCTCCACGGATGAATGTGCTGTTTGACTTCCACCTGCAACCCTGCCGTAATTACTTGGCCGAGCTGCACCATGATACTCTGTTCCTTCATCGCCCGCACTCATCCTTCCGTAATAATGCCCACCAGGCATCACACCTCCGCCATATCCGCCGCTGCCATTGGAACCATTGCTCTCACCTAGTATTGCGCTTACAGGGGTGAGCCCTGAACCAGTTGAGGAGCGTGGCGCACTCGTGTTGCCACTGCCCCCGATCTCAGTCCCAAATGGACCGAGAATGACACCTGCGGGTTTCTCGTTGCTCCTCACAGCACCAATGTCACCGGATTCACCTTCCAATGACCAGTTTCCGTTATCAGGAGAGTTGGAGAAAGCCGTTCGTTGTGCCATAGCAACATGATTCTGATACATCCTTACCTGCTTTTTATACAACCAAGTACAAAAGGCGAGATAACCAGCTAGAACAGCGAGGAGACCAGCAATAACGCCAGCTACTACAGCGCCTACATTGGTTCCTGATCTATCGGCCACGGCTGGATTGGAAGGACTCGATGAAGTTGGTTTGGCTGTTTGTGTGACCACCGAGCCAGATTGGGTGATAGTAAATGTCGGAGGCTTGCCAGTCGCTATCGGACCAGCGGTTGCTGCTCCCACAGCCGGACTAGTGGCTGTTGCACCTCCTTGGGAGGAACCTCCAATAATGGACTGTACGATACCAGGAACTTGATATCCTGTAGATCCTTGGAAAATGGAAAAGCCTTGGTCGTCATTGACCGGAATTGCAGAATCAGAATTAGAACCGGAACCAGACGAAGATAACGATAAAGCCACAAACGTATTCTGCCATTGGAGAGATGATGCATTGAAAACATAAATGCCTGGACTATCGCACGAGATATCCTTTCCCACGTAGCCACCTATTACCACCAGCTGGCCATCCCACATGGTACATTGGTGGCCAGCCCGAGCGTATGGAACTGATTGGCCGTCCATGTTGACTTGGATCCAAGTGAATGAAGGAATAGTCAGGATCCACATGTCGGAATACTGGACCTGACTCCCAAAAGGGATAAGATTTTGACCTCCGTACATATGTACCTGGAAAGATGTCCCGTCAGGAGCAGCTACGACTCCAACGCATGGGTTGACTCGAATGGGGGGGCTGGAACCGGAGGTTGACTGTTTGTACCAGGTACTGTTTGCAACATCATATACGTCGATGTTGTTCATCTCGGTCTTGATCTGGTCAGTCCGTCGGTTTGGATTAGAGATGTATCAAACTTACGAAGGATTCGTTAGTACCTCCTGCTAAGCCCAAGATGATACCTTCGTCCCCCCATCCAGGAATATACACCAGCGCGCCATCTGCTCTCTCTGTAAATCCTAGTTCATCTTGTAATCCTCCCTCTGTAATATTTCGATAAACACCCCCTTTTGGTGCAGCTTTCGTACTACCCAAAACCTCGACCCCAGAATTCGCATATCCCGGATGTGTAAATTCCAACATACTCTTCAAGTAAACTCTAGCAATCTGGTTTGACCATCCCTGGGTGGTGTAAAGATCGAGATGCCCACCAAAGTACCAACTTTTCCCCAATTCGGGTACACTTATCCCAGCTCCTTCGGCGGATCGTTGCACGTCCGCACCCCCTGCATCGGAGTGATTCCCAGCAGATGTCTGAAGGTTGTCCCACTGAATCCATGAAGCAGCTTGAATATCGTATTCCCAGGTCGAGACTGGCAGTGGAGATTCAGCAGGGTTGTCTGAGAACTCACCCCCATACATAAATAGGGAGGTGAAGGAGTGCCACAATGCACCCATTGCTACAGCTGGTGGGCCAGATGGCTGTGGAAGTCCTGTCAGCGCAGGTGCGTCTATATCCCAGGTGTTTGTTAGATCCAATGTAAGGAAATTATCATCTGACACTATCAGTCACTGCCAAAGTATATTGATATCTGGGTAGAATCAACTCACTCCAGGTATCGGATGATTGATCGCTTTGACTTTTTGCCTGGCCACCGTAAATATAGACTGTTCCATTTACATTGGCAACTAGTATCTTGTTAACCTTCTATATTGCACAGGTTTAGAAGCCTTACTTTGATGGGCCCATCTTGTGCAGACGGCATTGGGTGTATCGGCCCGCCCCTTAATCGTAGAAGCATTGTCGACCAACTTAGCAGTCCTGATGACACCAGCTTCTGCACCAGTAACGATAACATTGTCTTTCTCACTGCTATACTGAGAACTAGGCACTACCACAGCTATTAGGAAGACAATCAATGCCACTCTAGGAACTGACGAAAAATATCCCAGTGGAGCAGGTGACGAGCTTTTTATGACTGGCCTCGACGCCCTCGAAAGTTTTGAATACCACAGCTGTCCCTCATCATCTCTCTTGTTTATGTTTTCTCCCTGTTTACGCTCCTTCAAGATTCTCTCGCCCTTGTTGTCCTCCCTCTTCGCATCCTCTTTAAACTCGTGAGCTAATATCACATTGATGTCTGGACCATCTTGGTGCACGCTGTTGTTCAAATCGTCTAAGCCCTCCTCTCTAAACACTGATCTTCTCTGTGGTTTTATCTTTGGTCCCAGTGATACCGAAGGCTTTCGTTCGCACTCGCGCAACCTGCCCGCAGTGTCTTGCGAGCTGAAACTTGGCTGGCCTAGCCTTCCACGATCTGGAGTACTGTGTGGAATGAAATCTGGGGAGAACGAGTCCATGTTCGTGGTTTGAAATGTAACAAGAGAAAAATGGTCGAAGAGCAACACGAAATGAACGAAGATCAGAGAAGACGAGCTTCAGGCGCTTCTCACTTGATTTAGGCGACGAACAGTAGCAACGCGACTGTGATCGAGACGTTGCCACAATCTAGTTGGCAGCTTGCTGAATCTTACATCATCGCCATCTTATCCAGCCTTCTCCATCCATTAACGCCCCTGTTACTGACAGGGCCATTGGTGTGTTTTAAGAGGCGGCCCGGATGCTTCTTAATCTGGAACCTCTGGGGTCGGATGGTAATGGCCAGGGGTTTTATTTGGCCCTACTTCGTATTATTGGTCTTAGTGGTTGAGAAATGTGGCTGAGAAATAATGGGGATTAAACAGGCTTAAGGTTTGCTAAATAGTACTGTACCTAGCGGGCCTAGCGTACTTACCAGGTACAGTACTTTACATGGTACGGGAGCTTGGCAACGACATCAAGACATATCATACAGCTGGGCACATCAGTCCTTAACTTTTGCGGGATCAAAACAGATACAGTAGCATTCCTGGGACCACATTTGAAAGCGGTTGCAACAATCATACAAGTCAAAAAAATATTTTCCATTTCATACCCAGGCCAAAGCAGTATAACGAGCTAATTCGGAAGAAAACCCGTTACCACCTCGACTCCACCGAAAGCAAACGCTTGTTGAATTTAACACACTCTCGTTTCAATTATATCAATTCCTCCACCAATGCTCTCCTACATCGTATCTAGTTAATCACAACTCCTCCTTGATCCTATGACCCATTTTCTGTGCTGCCTCACCGGCACGATTAGTTGCCTGCGTGGCACCCTCCTTAATGGCATCGGCACCCTTCTCGGCTTGCTTCTCGGCCTGTTTGCGTCCGGCAGCCGCACCAAGGCTCAGTTGATTCCAGACATAGTCGAATCCGTTCTGAAGCTTGACCCACAGGGTTCCTTGCGGGGTAGTGGTGCCATATTGGAAGTAGTTTCTTGAGTTACGGGCATAGGCCACGAGCTGATTCTTGGTTGAGCCTTGGGGAACATCGAATCCATAAGAGTCCAAGTAGTTCTTGAGCTCTGATTCAGACCAGGTGTCAAAAATCGAATCCTTCGCCGAGTCTGTTTGCTTGGCAAGGAATGAGGTGACCGACGCGAAGCCGATGCCACCAGTTTTGGATGCCGAACTGTAAGCTTCTTGGGCAGCCGAAAGAAGTTGTTCACGACTAGCGTCGGCTTGCTTTCCTGCCTTTTCAGCAGCCTTGTTTCCAGAAGTTGCAAGATATGTCTTCAAATTGTCGATGGTCCAGGTGTCAAAAGTCCATGCAGACCAGCCAGTGGCAGCTTTATGTCTATTCAAGCGAACGGAAGCCAACAGCTCATCCTTCTTACCGTTCTGTGGGACTGGGACGCCTCGAGCATCCAAATATGCTTTGAGGCGAGACTTATATATGTCAGTAAGGATCCTCCAAGTTCGGATGTCGTCTTACCTCGCTCCATGTTCCGATAGCCTTGTTGAAGAGATCTTCAGCCTTCAATGATGCATCATCGGTAGCCTTAGCGTATTCGTTTCCGGCGCGAGAAGTAGCAGCTCCAAAGGCAGATGCTCCAGACTCGCTAGCCTTGCTTGCAGCGCTCTTCGCAGAGTATGAAATGTTGTCTCCAGTTAGTTGAGCTCGGTGCTTGCGAGCAATAGCCAATAATTCATTTCTACGGCTGCCTTGGGGAACCTTGATTCCGTTCTTGTCGGCCCATTCCTTAATTTCTAGTAATAATTAATTTGCGTTGAGGTGAGGAATAGAGGGGTATAATGCGTACGGGAATCGGACCAAGACTCGAGCAGTTGGTCACTCAGCGTCTGAGCAGCAGCGGCAGCGGATTTAGAAGCAGAAGCCTGTAGATCGGCTGCCTTCAAGCTTGCGATGCGAGCGTTGCGACGAACACTGGCAATTAACTTGTCACGAGTAGTAGGTTGGGGAGCTGGAATTCCACGAGAGTCCAACCATTCCTTAAGATCTATACACCGTCAGCGCCTTCAACCAGGATGTAAGTCATAATACTCACCAGATTCGGACCAAGACTCATAGAGCCAGTTACCAGGGTATGCAGCAGTCTCGCCAGCCTTCTGAGCAACGGTCTCGTAGTTGGAGCGAACCTTTTCGAGGAGAGTATCTCTCTTGCGAGGTTGGGGAACGGGAACGCCATGTTTGTCAGCGAAGGCCTTAAGCTGTGACTCGGTCCAGCTGTGAGATAGTCAGTAGAACTCCCTCATGTGCCAGTGAAGGGCATACCTGTCAAAGATCCAATCTCGTACACTAGACCACGCATCTTCAGCTTTGTCCTCGGCCTCATACCATACGTTCTTGACTTGCGAGATCAAGCTATCCGTGTTATCTGCGGCAGCATCCTTGGTCTCGATACCTTTTTGCTTTAAGTACGAGCTGAGCTGGGCGCTGTCCCAGTCACTGTACGGCTTGGACACCTTGGCTTGCCAATTATCCTTGACGGCGGTCTCAAGTTGAGCTCGATCATATGGGGTAGGGTATGGGACGTTGTGGTCGGCAAGCCAGCGCTCGAGCTCGGTCTCGTGCCATTTGTTGTAGACTGGGAAATAATCAGTCGACGGACGCTCTCAGAAGTTCTACCGCATGTGATAATGGCGTGATGAAACGCAGTTATTTTGCCTTGGCAACAGAAAAGAGGCTCAATAGTAGATATTAAAGCTCGAAATAAATTGAAGAAGCTCTACAAAAGAGCCCGGAGAAAAAATCGACCATGGATGACTTGAGAAAGCTTTAGACATACCTGACTTGCTGAACCAACTGCTGGCAATCGTTGCCTCTGCAGCGAAGCCCAGAACCAGAAGCTGGGAGAAGAGCTTCATTTTCAGAGAAGATGCCTTCAGTGTATAGAGTGATCTTGGTATTGTCAGAGTGTTTTAGGTATGGTTTCGTCAAGCTTAATACGAGACAGAAATTGTGGTCTTGGGAGAAAAGAGGCGAAGGAAGACGAAAGGAAGTTGTAGGTTGTTGATGTGGCTAAGGTATGTTGTCGGTTCGCTAAGCTGCAGTGACGTAACGTCACAAACGTGTAGCTCTTTGTTCCATACAAGTCGTGCTTTCTTACCGGGCCTATTTGTACTCGCGGGATTGGCTCAAATCTCTGCACCGGATGGATTCAATTATTACATCTGGATTAGCATCGAAAACTGCTTCCTTGACCGCGCCCAGGCTGGCCTTCGTGACGGAATGTGGACTGTTGACATGGATCTTAATGGACTGATGTCATGCACCTTCAGCCACTTTGCACGGGCTTACTATATTTGCGGGGAATGCAACGCGAATATCACATGTGGCTGAGATCAATGTCAATACTGGGAACAGCTCGCTGGCTTGGTCTCGGCCTCAACTCGAATTAGGTTTTATAGAGTTATATATGCCATAATCCTTTCAGATAATACTATTACAACCCTCGAAGCTCGTAGATAGGACTAGCAATCGAGATAGATATGATAATGTATAATGCTCAATTGGACAGGTACCATGGTTAGCTCTGATTTCTACTCGTTGTCCGCAGATCCTCCTTTCCCTATGTGATGATTAGTACCCCATGCCATACGTAGATAAAAGATAGAGTAAAAGCTCACCCTTCCAGAACTTTTTGTCCACCTTGTCTGCTGCTGCAGGAGGAGCCCTATCGTGACCCTGCTCGAATTCCTTATTATGCTGTTCGACCTCAGCTTGCTTGCTCTTTGAAATTCCTTCACCAGGCACGTCCTTCTCAGATATCTTAGGAGAAGCCCCTTTCTTGCTCTTCTTGCTAGGGCTGCTGTTACTCTTACCTCCTCCTACAGAACCTCCTGTCGGGCTAGATCCTGTTTCCTTCGCCTCTTTGCTCCTCGACCCTCCGGATTGTGCTGATGCGTTCTCTGGTGATCCACCTTTGGTAGGACCGGCACCACTGCCTTGCCCTTCGGACGGTGGAGCTGGCCCTGGGTGCTCAGCGTTATGTTTGATATCATTTGAGCCTCCTTGCTGCTGGGGATTCTCTCCCCTTGGATCACCCTCTCCATCTCCATAACCCTGCGCGAATCGTGGGTATGTGGTAGACATAGGTCGAAATGTGAGTGATTGAGTGTTATTCGGGCTGGCCTTTCGAGCAACGCTCAAGAGAGCAGTGAAAGGTCGTAATTGAGGCATGATGTTAATTATTCGAGTCGAGAGAAAGAGGAAGAATTCAAGATAAAGGAGATAGATGTGTTTGCAATCATAATTGAATCTGACTTGAACTGCATCTGTTGACCGTAACGACTCCGACGACGTCATGATGCAAGATTGAAATGCCCTTGACGTGTTGATGGGATTGTGGCACGCGGCGGCTAGGGGCCCGAGCTTCTCACAACCCCGCGCCCGGCTCCGCAAGATCATGGCCCCGCAATATCCCTTCCAGATTATTCCATACATAAACGAATAACCACCAAGTTGTCAGTTCAAGTCACTACAATTCCTATTGATTTATTCTTTCATGCACATTCATGGTCAAGTACAACTAGTTTATATTCACGTTTAATTACTGTAATCTACGTTGGCTTCTCTTTGCCTTCCAACAGTTTGGTGTCATTGCGGCCTATCTTTGCACAATCAACCTCGAAGCCTCAATTTGACGTGTTCAGCCTCTGCTCTTGGAGTAAATAGGTAGTATTTGTCAAAACTCTCGTTGTTTTTTCGATGCCGTTTTGAAAGTTCCTACCGGGGACAAAGTAGTTGATGGGAGCTTTTAAATTTCCACCTGATGCCGCTGACCCATATAGTATCTTCCTGTTGTATATCTAATTGTCCCACGTTACTGCATATCCAAATGCTGGTAATTTTTTCATTTTAGCCTGGAGACAGAGTTCTTTCTAAAGCCATGATTAGTTTGGTCTAGCTGGCTATCACCTCAAGTTAGAAGAATGGCAATATACGCCTCTGATTTAGAAATCTCGGGGCTCTTGTGTTTATTTAGACTAAACTTGAAAGGACTAGAAAGTCCAGAACCGATTAAATGAACCTGTATCATTTCAAATAGTAAGTTTTCGATCGCATATATTGCTTTCATGTCCCCGATCTTTACGCAAAAAACTCATTCACATGCTTCAGCAAAACTTCCGGTACCTCCTCCGCAATATAATGCCCCGAATCAACCGCCTCCCCACTGACTTCCCCTTCACTCACACTCCTCCACTCCGCCAAACAGTCAAAATTCTTCTCAATAACACCCTTCTTTCCCCACAGTACCCTAATTGGACACATAATCTTCCTCCCTTCCTCCCTATCCTTCCTTGCCTCCATCAAATCAATCGTAGCTGCTGCCCTGTAGTCCTCACACATTGCATGAACACACGCTTCATCCGTAAACATACGTACATACTCTGACAGCGCCCGCTCATCTATATACGAGCCCGTGCCCGCATACCCGCCTCCAAAAAACTTTGTCTTGAATAACTCAGGATCTCCCATGATGAGTCTCTCAGGGAACGGAGACGGCTGAATCAGGAAGAACCAATGCCAGTAAGCCGTCGCAAACATCTGATCTGTTTGTTCGAACATGGACAGCGTAGGGGCAATATCCAGCATCATCAACTTCTCCACTCTATCTGGGTAATCAACTGCTAGTTTATGAGCGATCCGCGCGCCTCGATCATGAGATAAGATTTTGAATCTGGAAAATCCAAGAGCGGACATGACCGCTACGCAATCCTTGGCCATGGTGGATTTGGCGTATGCTTGGTGGGAATCTGACGCTTGAGAAGGCGGTTTGGAAGATTTGCCATAGCCGCGGAGGTCAATTGCTATTACCGTGAGGTTTTGTGTGAGGAAAGGTGCGATTTTGTGCCAGATATGGTGAGTTTGGGGGAAGCCGTGGAGAAGGAGGAGAGGTGGGCCGGTGCCGGAACGGATGCCGTGAATGGTGATTTGGGGAGAGATTTGTGTGTCGAATTCTTCGAAACCTGGGAATAGGTTGGCCATTTTGGTAAAGGTTGGGTTTATGGTAAGCTCTGTATGAGAATTTCTGATTTTGTGGGCAAGTCAAGAGATGTCAAGAGAAAGGCGCTGCATTTATTATTGCGGGGAAAGCTGCCCTGAGGTACAGTAAGTCGGCTTTGCTTTGACGGTTCCAACTGAGCATTTTTGACTATGATATGATACGCACCCAACGACAAGTGGTGTCGGAAACTACTGATACTTCCGGCTGAATTTAAACCATTCAGCCGTAAGTTACGCCCTTGACTTGAAAACATAAAGAGATTTCAATGACAGTTGGCATGAGGATGTTCCGACATATGGATGAGATGCTGTCTGCATCAGATTATCTCCTCCTATAAGAAGCATCTGGAAAGTAAGGTACGTTGTACATGCCTTGCTGGAAGTTCGAGTGACAATTCCTCTAATTTCATCATGTTGCCTTCACTGCAGCTTCTTCTTAGTCGCCGTTGACGTTGCTAATCCAGATATTCTAGGATTCTGAGTGCCACTGACTATCCGCAAAGCTTATGATCAAGTACAAAGGGAGCCCAACTGTGCGTGGTGACATATTATCCTGGGCAGTGAGTCGTGCCGATGCTCTCCATGTCCTTCTTCAGCTTCAATCAATGTGAGTTTCCCATTAGTTGTCATCGAGAAAGCAGTCAAGCTCCTGTTATTCTTCCCTACCAAAGCTATACTTTTGACGTACCTTAGTAATGTATCGTCATAAAATATAAACCGATTCTCTAATTTAACATCAACCCGACCATAAGCATCAAACTCACAGCCCTCACTTAAAAATCCTCGACGAGCGAATGAGTACGAGAAGATGAACATCAAAATATCTCTCAAAATATTATCCATACAATCTCGCCGCCCATCTATCCAGCCGTCTTAGCATCGTGAAAAGCCTTGTTACGGTTCCCACGTACATCATAATCCACGCATACTTTACATAGGCGAGAGGTTCACGTTGGGAGAGTGCACCCTCAAATTTGCACATTGTGCGAGAGCCAAACCGATAAATAAAGGAGCGATAGGATTTTCCACCGTGGATACCACTTGTGACAAGTTGGTTAGAAGTGCTGATTGATTTCCCCTCATCTCAAACTCGCAACAGGCGAACTCGTTTCAGATTCTCTGGATACCGGAGCAAAGTCCCAGAACATGAGACGAATCACGAGAAAATCGGGGAGACGCACAAAGCTACCCTGCTAACCTAAATAAAACTGGGGTGATATATCGGAATGTAATCTTGGCTGACGACGCCGTCCCTTGTGGCAGAAGCTTAGTATAACGAGATATATATTTGGAACCCCGTCTCCAGAGCTTTCACTTGTTCGACACTCATCACTCTTTTGACGACCGTCCATACACTCGCTTTCCCACCCCCTCTACATTCTTTGCTCCGCTGGTCGGTTTATTATAACCATTTGACGCTTTTGAGGTTCTTGACAAACACGTCTTTTCACTCTTCTCAGTGTTCAACCAGCAAGCGACTTTCAGCAGCTTCTCAGTTCGTACTCGCGCCTCATACTCGCGCCTCAGCCTTTACTACTTACTACAACACACTCGATCGAGATGAATACTACTGTCCCCGTCGTCGCTCACTATCGGAAGCATACTAGAACGCTATCTCGAGATCTCACTCCTTCTCTCCGAGCAGCCAAAACACCTGACCCTCGGATTATTGATAGACGACTACTACCTGCTCGCCTCGTACCTGCCGATGCATGTTATAGTAATTTTTTGGTACGGGCTCGGAGGGGAATGCCCGTAGCTTGCTGAAAGAAAATGTGAAGATCCAGCAATCGCTGTCAGGTCGTAAACTTCCTATCCTCACCCTCACAGATTTTGAGGCTGACGCTCGGCAGAATGGGCGAGTTTTCTTTCTTGAAAGTCTCATGATAAGGGGCAGCAAGTTGAGCTAGATGGGAATTAAGCCGTCAATGTGTGGGATGGTCCTGTAAGATCCCTTGGGGAGCGATGGTAAACCTAAAAGCAGACCCTCATTTTAGCAGATCCAGCAACGCAGAACATGATACAATGACCAACCAATACTTGTGACGAGAGGTATATACATAAATATATGTTATAACCAAATATCTATCAGCTATCAAATCTTCTCCAGTAAAAGCGCTGATCCTCTATTCCCAACCATTCTCTCCAGCACAACTTTTGACTTCTTGGTCTTATTTTTAGTATCCTTCGCCCCCTTCTCAGCATCCGCAGCCTCTCTTTTCAGCTTCTGTTCAGCGGTCTCTTCTTTTGCGGCCTTCTGTAATCGTTTCCTATTTCCTTTCAAAATCTGCAACAACTCGTCTTTCTTCGAGAAACTGTCCGATTCAATGAGAGCTAAGACGACGAATGAACTAGATCCTATTGCCCATTCAATAATATCCTCTTTGATGTTCGGATATAAGAGATCGGCAAAATTGAGAGGTGGCTCCACCGTCAGGATCGCCTTTATCTTGGGATCGAAACGACCGCCTGCAACGAGGGATTTAAGCATTTTTCCACCGTGAGGTGTGCTGGCGAGATGAGAGGATGGCTCGGTGCTCTCGGCCTCTTCTTCGGTAACTTCTGGTTGGATGTAAGTAGGATCTCCTGCAGCTGTCTTTGCAATCGCGTTCAATGCTGCAGTTTTGTCACCTTCGGCACTTAAAAGGACTTCGGTAATGAATTGGGAGCCGAAACTTGTAGCCACCAAGTCAGGTGCTGCAGCTGCGATAGCCTTCAAAAGAAACGGAGACAGGGCTTTAGCCAGCTCGTGTCTCCTGCTTTCGGGGTCCTTTTTGCTCGTGGTTACTCTTACGTCATCGATCTCAGCCAAAATCTCCAGATCTACAGAATGGCTAGCTGGGAAGAGAGACTTTGACCGCCCTTGGAAGAGATATAGTAATGTGGTACGAGCATTGAGATCGTTTGCGGAAAATACAATGTTCTCAACTTGCTTCTCGCTGTCCTTGCTCAGCAACTCCGGGAAAATGGATTTCGCTGTCAGGACCGTGTCATCGATGACTTCGTAAGCTGTAAGAATGACGATATGGCCATTTGGGTCTGAGGCCATCATCTGAAGTGTATCTTTGTAGGTCTTGAGGATCTGCTTTCGATCTTTTGCCGTGCCGTAAGCCAGAGCTAAACTGACAACTCGAGACCCCGATCGCGTGAACGCTAAATTCTTGAGCAAATCTCCTTCCTCATCACCTTTGATTATCTCTAGATACTCGGTGACTTCTTCAGTGCCTGGCTTTGCGTTCAGGAAATATTGGAGCATAGCATCGTGGAGGAGAGTAAATCCAGTCATCTTCTTCTGAATAAGCTGGTTGATCAGCTCCTGCAGCGATCGCATGATTGGACCTCGTTTCCCAGCATCCACAGCTAAAATATCCGCGAGGTCTCCCGTAATCTTCTCTGATGCATCCTTCTGGAACAATGAAAACTCAGCACCATACCACTCCCGCAGTATAGTAGCTTTCTGCTGCCGAGTAGCGACTCCACGATACACATCGTCCAGAATCCAAGAAGCTTCTGGGTGTTTGATAAGTCGACGAACATGGCCAAAAAATTCTGGTACGATGATATCTCTGATCTCGTCGTCATTCTGTACCAATAGCTTTCCGATCAGGAATTTAGCATATCTGCTCTCGGCAAGCTGGCGGTAGGATCCGGCAAGCTCCTTCGCTATGATCTTCCTCTGCTCAGGGTTGGCATATTTGATCGCAGTCTGAACAACTCTTACACTATCATGCTTTAAAACATAATCCTTGACATTCCCAGTGATGATGTCAAACAGCTCGGTAACCAGTTGCTTCCGTTCGTCAACGGGGACATGGGATTTACGTCGTAGGCGTTCCCAGATCTTCTTCGTCCTGGCCAATTGCTCTGCTAATGGCTTTGCTGCCTTTCGTTCTTGTGCCAATTGCTTTTGCTTCGCGTGTGCCTCTCTCGAAGATTGACCTAAGAGAAATTAGAATATATCTACAAAATGTTTTATTAGTACTCACTATTCGTTGCAACAGCTTTGGCTCTTTCAGGATGTAATCCGTCCTCAGCTGCAGGAAGCTCCTCGAATTCACTATCCCTTTCTTCATCATTCTCTTCGCTATCATTCTTGGTATTGTGATCCAGAGGCGCCCCTCCATCCAAATCCGAGCTATCTTCGTCGTCACTCAATTCCTCAATTTTCATCACCGGAGCTTTTTTCCCCTTCTTCACAGTCGTCTTCACAGCAGAATCAATCTTCGGTTTCTTGCTGTCTTTGGTATGCACATTCTTGACTGGTGCTGACTTCCTCTTTGTGCCTGCCATAGCAGATTTCGTGGTTGTGGCGGAGGGCATCGTGGTGGATTTTTACAAAATTGTTCGTAATGTCTTGGAAATTTTTTGGGGCACTTTATCGAGTTTGTCTATCGCAAGGCGCTAGTGCCCATCGGGATAGCACACCCCCCTCTAATCCAGAGTAGAAATCTTGAGGCTATGACAGCTGCAGCACATTACAAAATGGGTAGAGAAGAGCAAATCGAGGAACGGGAAGTCCTCGATAGCATCTTTCCAGAGGAAATTCAAGGTTCGTCCTTCAGCTCATAGAAAACAATATATTCCGCGCAACATACCCCGCGAAAATACCTCTAAGCCACTGAAAATTGCTGACACTCTCCTAGACATCTCAAGCACTGAGTACCGAATATCTGTCCTACTAGATATTATCAATGATGATGGCGATGAATCCGAGCCACCGACGGTCTTACTTCAGGTCAAATACCCAGAAGAATACCCCGAGGAACCACCCATTCTCGATCTCCTACCGACACAAAATGCGCCTTCCCACCCCTACTTTAGCGTCGCGTCCGACAAAGACGGCTTATTAGATAGTCTCAATGAAACAATTGAGGAAAACATTGGAATGGCTATGATCTTCACTATATACTCAACCTTGAAAGAGAACGCAGAGCAATTGGTAGCGCAACGACAAGCCGCTGCTAGGGAGGAGCACGAGCAGAAATTGTTGGCTGCTGAGAGGGAAGAAAATAAGAAATTCCATGGAACACCTGTTACTCCTGAGACATTTATGAGCTGGCGAGAGGGTTTCAGAAAGGAGATGGAGGAGATGAAGGTCAAGGACGATGAAGCTGAGGAGGCTGCCGAGAAGAAGAAGAATAGGGGGAAAGATACGGTAGTACAGTTGACAGGGAAGCAGCTATGGGAGAGAGGTCTGGTGGGCAAAATTGAGGAGGATGAAGAGGATGATGATGGGATACCTATGGATAGCGTGGAGAAAATGAGGATCGAGGCGTGATATGACGATAAAGCGTAAACATCATTGTGGAGGGAGTTGCATTGCAGGCGTTTTGGACTGGGAAGATTGGGATGCAACGAAACTGTGAGACTTTTCTCTATTTGCTTGCGGTACCTGAAACTCATACTGTAATGCAAAGTTTTTGATTTTACAGTACAGTATGTAAGCGAATACTGTAACGAGCTGGAGGTGAGATGTGTTCCTGTCATATATTTCTCCCACTGGTCTTGTTCACTTGGATTGCACGAGGGACCATGGATTGTTTGCTGAGCAGCTTTCGCCTACACGAAAAGCCAGATACTTTGAGAGGTCTTGAATTGGTAAATGGATCATGGGGGGCACAGGGTTTATTTGCGCTCCAGTAACTGCCTGGGACATTCGCTCGTTCGGACTACACGCATTCTGTAACGTAAAAGTTTCTGTGCTTTATTATTCCTCAAACCAGAATTAACCTATACATTCAACAGGACTTTTCAGCAGCTTTGCTCTCCTCACCAATTGTTCTTATCTTCAACGATAATGATAACCAGTCTTGGCAAACAGGATTTGAAAGAGAAGCGATCACAGGCCGCCTGGTCTCCCGAGACACTTCTCCTATGTTAGTGGTGGCACAATAAGCCGAGGGTAAGGCTCCTGCAGCTGAGAGTTGTAACATAATGAAGGGGTATTCGGAGATAAATACTTCGTACATCCAGCCCAGGGCTGAAAGGGCATTCAGGGATAAATGTCTTATATCTATCACCTCCTCGGGGCTGCGTACCATCATGACATGCTCTAGCACATCGACGTGGCAACAAGACATCTAGTAGGTTACTGGCACGAATCCAGTTCTAGCAAATACTGATATCAAGCCATTGCAGAGATCATTATGCCCGCATATATCTATCTGCAGCCTCATTCCCAATGAAGCCTTCATCTGGGCGATGAAGGTGCTCTAGCTTCCACGCCACTTTTCCCGGAATGGAAGACTTCGACTGAAGTTACTCTGTTGATTTTTATGATGAGGTCGAACTTCGTGTAAGTCTTCGGCATCTCATCCAGCGGGCTCGAGATCCTCCACAGAACAGAATATGTGTTCATCCCAAACCAACCCCGGTGTTGGCGAGATTTGGGAAGGAGTCAAAACCACTCCAGCGCAACAATTGCCAAGATGTTTCACTATATCGTGCATCTCAGGAAGTGGACATCTCGGAAATATCTAGGTCCCAGGTCAGGATATGATGTATGATATGATCACCCGAGTGGGCCGCCTTCCCGATGCTGCATATTCCAGGAAGTCATCTATGTTTTTTGAGCTTTTATTGACATGTGTGGACTAAGATCTGAGCGACCATGATTATGAAGCCGTGGTCTTTTATTCCAGGTGGCCTTCTGGTGAATTAGTAAGTCTGAGCTAGTATTACTTGATGTATTTTCTGGGGAAAAGATATGTTACAGTACCTGAATGTTCCAACCACTCATCACGTTTATCAGTCACTGCAGTCACCGCCCATGCTCTTATTCATACCTCTTTGATCAACATCAATGTCCTGAAGGCCAGCTGTGCTTCTGAATCATCCGAACTGTCGACATTTCAATTCTGAGGATTTATTGGTGCCACCCACCATCTGCAGGCAGCCGAAATCCAAACGCACGAGGAATAGCACATAGCCCCTAAAACTGGGTTACCGGGTCAAATACACATATTCATATATATTTACTACTTCCTGCGGCCCACAATCACGAAAGTGTTCCATCTCATTCTTCAGCGCCCACAAAAGCAGAATCCTCCTCGGTGGCAAAGCCCACTACACGGAAGCAAGATCTCGTGCTGTCTTTTTACCTAGATAGGTGCACAGTACTAGTCATAAATGTTTGAAGGGTCTTCTTCGTTGCACTTTCCGAAAGGTGGCTCTCGGTCTTGCCAAACTCGCCAATTTGAACTCGAATACCACATGCCAGGCATCCTTCTGCTATTAGGTAGTCACACCTTACACCCAGCTATTTACACATGAAGTGGGCCATATCCCAGTTCGAATCTTTCGACCACCTTGAAACCTGGATCATTTCTAGTACCCGGCAACATGTTTTTCACCTCTTGGGTATTGTGGGAGCAGATGACGTTCGTGAGTAATACCGCCGATCATTGAATGGCATCAAGCAACGACCAAATAGCTGATAATGTGCCAGGTTCTAGCGGTTGCCATCGCCGCAGTCTTCTCCATCGGCTGGGCCAAATTATTGTGGAGGAATAGGTTGGTACAAAAGCAGGAGCTTGTCGACGAGGAAAAGAGGACGAGGATTCAACAACTTAGAAACAGCGGACATATAATCGAATCGCGAAAAAGCCACGACATTCCATTTGGAATCAGAGCTATCCAGAGTGGAATACAGGTCGATGGAATATGGATTTCGCAAACAACAACCCCCATTCAAAGTGAGCTCAAATTGGGACATCTTCGAAGCAGATCGACAGACGAAATTGCCGATACGGAATGGCGCAAAGCTATAAGAGTTTCCGAGTTTACGTCTAGCACTGCACGACCTTCTTCACGACAAGGAAGATTGTCACTCAAAAGTATCGATCTAGGCGACCTCCACGAGACTCAGCGACAGAGGCCTCAGATCCCAAGCTCAGCTGACAGTCGCAAATCATATAAACCCCGGACTGCTTCGCATCCTCGTTATGGGAGCCATGGCATGTTCGACGAAGAGACACTTGGCCATTTGGAAGGAAATGATCCACCTAAGAATAGAGTACAAGCTCACCGACCATGCAGTTCTCGAAATTTGGATAAAGAGATTGAGTCTTCCGCGGCAGGAGATGAACACTCGTCAGATAACTCTTCCGATTCTGATGCCGTTCTTCCACAGAAACCTCGCTCACCAATCGACCCGTCTCGCCAAGCTCTCTTGAGCGAGAAGTCATTAGATAGTTATTCGACTAGCTCACCAAGAGTTCTATTGGGAAGGCCTGTCGCCAAGATCGCCCTTCAGAAGAGTTCCATACCAGAGTACTTCTCGATACCAATCGAGTCTCCTAATTCTGTACAATCTGACCCATTTTTAATTCCGCTTATGCGCCCTCTGGAGTCGCCCGCGCTCAATATGCCACGTCGCTTACCAAACCTCACTGAACCAAATCGGGATAATAGTCAACAACCCGTCACTGAGACATGCTCACCCGCACTTTTTGTTCCCGGCGAACTACACGTCAATAAAATGGTGCGAAAGATTAACTCGGGTTTTGAGGTCTTGCCAGCAGGGACGTTTGGTAGTCCAATTGATTTCAGTAAAGCCAGGGGCACTGCTGAGGACCTTAATGAAGTCCCGGGAGCTAGAAGACAGTCCACCAAATTACAAAAAAGGCCTCCATCTTCGATGATAGGAAGGCGATCATCTAAAATTACGGAACAATCTTGAAACCAGACCCTATCTAGAAGGGGGACCACAGCTTATCTTATTTCCAAGTACCGGTACAAGCACATCTGTTCTTGCGAGTATTTGCAGAAAGACAAGATGCAAATTGGAGCCGCCAAAGCCAAGATTTGCACCCCATTCTTGGTCGTGAAGAAATAAAATCATGGAGGATGGAAGTACCCAGCTACTGGTGTCGGGCCTTGTGCATCTGAACCTTTTAGCTTTTGGTGGGAAGGAGAGATTATCTGGCCAAGAAAGGACGGATGTCAATATGTGAGATGGGCTTGCAGTTGTGGAATGCTTGCGAATTAGCACAGAGGTGAAAAAGTAGTAATCGTGTCTATAATAATAATATAGTAGCCTTCTAGTTATATCTACCTAATTGACGTCCTCTTCGTCCTCTTCTCTAGCTAATAGAAGTACAGTGTGGTGCGGCTAGCTAGATTGAGAATGAGCAAGTAAGTATACATACTGACTGACGTACTTAGGTTGATATTGATCTGATCATGTATCTCTGAATCACGTAGTATCTAAGAGGCTACAAAAAGAGAAACAAAGTCAAAATCACTCGATGATATACTGAAGTAGAGACCTCAGTCGTGTATACTTAGGCCAAAAAATGGATAAAAGTGGAGCACGTGCACCACGTGCTTCCGCGTCAAGTGGAAATCGCGTTGTTATTCTTAGGTGACGCGCACCTTCTCTTTCGACATCTTCTGCGATCGCAGCAACAACCAACTGCCTCTTAAGTTCGTTCAAGTCCTCCCACATTCCACATTCTTACTGTGAGTACCTGGCCTCAACTGACGCATCATAGTTTATATTCTCTGCGGCTGACATCCCCAATTTTTAGGTAGAGGATCTTTACTGTAGCAGTAATCTTTGCCACCGAGATTTGTAAAGGTTCATACAAAGCGAACTTTCAAGGCAGTGTAATCTGCAGAACTCGTCAATATGGCTAGTGATGAGGTTGAACAATCGCAATCTGGTGTCGAGGAGATGGGCGTTGGTGGGCCCGGAGCACCTACTCCTTTATCGGCTCTAGAGGTACGTCTGATCGTTACCAATATTTTCTGCTGTGACTGATAGACTCCAAGGGAGTTGCTGGACTCACGAAGAGAGATATTCAATTAATTGTGGAGGGTGGCTACAATACGGTGGAATCGGTGGCCTATACTCCACGGCGTATTCTTGAGCAAATCAAGGGCATTTCGGAACAGAAGGCAACAAAGATCTTGACTGAAGGTAGGATCATCCATTCAAGATATAAGGACATGAAACTGACTGCTCTAGCCTCGAAACTCGTTCCTATGGGATTCACAACTGCCACGGAAATGCATCAGCGAAGAAGCGAATTGATATCCATTACTACCGGTTCTAAACAGCTTGATACTTTACTAGCAGGAGGCATTGAGACCGGATCAGTCACTGAAATTTTTGGAGAATTCAGAACTGGAAAAAGTCAGATTTGCCATACATTAGCCGTCACATGTCAACTGCCTTTCGACATGGGAGGCGGAGAGGGAAAATGTCTATATATTGACACCGAAGGAACCTTCCGGCCTGTGCGTCTTCTTGCTGTTGCTAATCGCTACGGGCTTTCCGGGGAAGAAGTTCTTGATAACGTTGCTTATGCCCGTGCATACAACTCAGATCATCAACTACAACTTCTCAACCAAGCCTCAGCGATGATGTGCGAGACTCGATTTTCCCTCCTCATTGTTGATAGTGCCACTTCTCTCTACCGGACAGACTTCGTTGGTCGAGGAGAGCTTTCTTCAAGACAAACACACTTGGCTAAGTTTATGAGGACCCTTCAACGTCTAGCGGACGAGTTCGGAATCGCTGTGGTTATTACGAACCAAGTCGTTGCTCAGGTTGATGGTGGACCAAGTGCGATGTTCAATCCCGACCCTAAGAAACCCATCGGGGGAAATATCATTGCCCACGCCAGTACCACTAGGTTGAGTCTCAAGAAGGGACGAGGAGAAACCAGAATTTGCAAGATCTATGACAGTCCGTGCCTGCCAGAGAGCGACTGTCTGTTTGCAATCAATGAAGATGGTATTGGTGACCCCAGCCCAAAGGATCTGGAGAAAGATTGATGTTTCTTGAATTCATAACTTTCATGATGTGATTTTTTTCAAGGAGAGGAAGGTTATATGACGGCACCAGGGTCCTCAATTTTTGTTGCTTGGGTTCATAGCGTGGAATGGGTGCATTGGGCTTGGCTACTTTTTGGTTTACGTATCCGTATTGTACAGATTTGATTGTGAGAAATTAAAGAATAGAGGATATACAATAAGCAGCCCGGATGAATATTGGGTTCGATGAGTGTGCTTCGAATTAGCTGAAATACGTAGCGTGAAATCATCCTTTGAAGAGCAGAGCTCCAGGCCTAGCGCCAACCGAAAAAGCTTCGCGACCGACAGGTCAAAATTGAAACGCGTCAGTCGACCTCAACTAAGAAATGCAACACCACGGCAACGCCACATCTCTCAAGTCGTAAGGATTGATGGAGACAAAATGGATACCTTAATCCCGTCCTACTTGTATAAAGAGACACGACTAGATTTGGACCCTACAACACAAAGCTCTACGATTGCAATCCGTTTACCTGCCTACGGCGCATCAACGCACTCTTCTAGAACAGCTTTGAAACGACCCCAGATCGCCGAAATCCCCGTCGCGGATGATGAGAACGCTTTTAGACAGAGATATTTAGCTTCGGCGGCATCAATCTACTACAGATCGCCCGCAAAATCGCTGTCAACCAGGAGCTTTCTTTGGAGGGTGCTGGAAGATGGAAAAGTACTCTCGATCCGATCTGTGGATGTTTCTAGAGAAAGCTCAGTAACAGATGCGAACATCACTCTTCGGCTGAGTTTTCCAAGCCCAATTAGACCAGGATGCATTGCTTTCTCGGATTCAGATCATGTTCTCAGCGCATTCGTCTTCACGGAGTCCAGGCACCTCTACACTATCAGCCTTCGTCCAGAATACTTTCGAAAGATCCCGAATATGGAGGAAAATGTCGACTGGTGTAAGGTGTATACTTCTGCCAACTTGAACCTCAAGTTTCCGCATCGGATGGTAGCATTAGGGTCAGATGAGCTGTTAATCTCTATGGTGGATGGCGGTTTACTGAGGTTAGAAAGAAATCCCGGTGGAGATGGTAAGGGTATCCCCTCGATTTATCTTATGGCAGAGGCTGATAATGTATAGGATCGGCTTGGGAAGAACGACACTATAATGAGGGCGGTTGGAATATCAATTTCCGAGCCGTGCGGCTTTTCAATAACGCAAACCAAATTCAATATGGCGGGCACACTATGGAAATATCTACTGCTACCTCGATAGCTTCCCTAGCAACACACACTGATAGGATATCTTATGCTTTTACCGTATGCCTGGACCACCGACTAAGGATTTGGAACCTAGCAAGCGGAAAACTTGCCTATTCGAAAGACATTCTGGGTCACAATCTGGATGACCAAGAACAAGCAAGAAGAGGAATCGATCCATCTCAGGTTAATTTGGTCAAGGTGTTCCATCCAATTGGCCAGAGTGCGCTTTGTGTAACATACTCCCCTCTTGGAAGTGGCCAATTCAAGTTCTGGCTCGTCGAAGTAGAACAGGATGGCGGTCTCAAATTGCAAGATCTATTCCCGGAAAATACCTTGGAACCCCGAGCTCCATCGTCTGAAGTTTGGACTCTGGCCGATTTCTCTGTGGTACTCGATAATGCCTGTCCATCTGATTTCACTTTGTGGGTATTGTGGAAGAACAATATTACGTCCCGACTCCTTCAGTTGCAATTCCAAAAATGCGGTACCATGGTAGAAGCAGGTGATGTCCTGGATGCTTGGAAGAAGAATTGGAAGGCGGTGGCAGCCGAGACTGAGATGCCTACACCGACAGTATTCTCTGGAGATTCTTCTGATGGAACAGACAAATGGCTAGGTTATCTCTTATATCCTGGTAGATTTACACGCCCAACCATTGAAACAGGCCTTGCCATCTATGGTCGCGGTCTGGGGACTTCGAGATCAGCTTTACCAAAATCGGGCTCTTTACCGGATAGACTGTGTGCCACAATAGCATCAACAGCTTGCCTGAACCGAGCATCACAGGGTGATCTTGACTACGAACAATTTCGGGCGGCTACAGATGCACAATGGCGACGATTTTATAGACTTCTTCAGGAGCTTGACAAGCAACGCGGAGAAGCTATGGGGCTGGTAATCGACCCCAATGGAAAGATGCCATGGGTGGTTTTGGCAGATGGAATTACAGCGATCCGCGACTGCAGTCCTTTAGAAAGGTTATGGCATAATAACGGGAATATAGAAGGCGAGGACGAATACGTGGCACGTCCTATCTTTGCCGCAGCCACATTCAGAGACAATCTATCCGACCAGTTCGTGCACGCCTTCAAAGCACAACTGCTTGGTATATTCCAGGATCCAGCGTTGACAATACCTGCGAGAATGCGGACGCTTTACGAGAAATGCGATTTCTCAAATCAGATAGGAGACGAGGAGTACGCTGAACTCGTCAGTGGCTTAGGAGGTGGGTTCAAGAATGTTACACCACAAGTCTATACCGCTATCTTGGACATAATGAACGCCTCTGGGGACTTTGATCGTGCCAACGTCCTCCCACTAGCGGAATTTGGAAACAAACTAGTCGTTAAGGGTGTCCAGGAGACGTTAGAGCTGCATCGGAACATCTGCCTAGACCAGCTCGTTCTTCTCGTCCTCATAGAAAACGAGATCAACCATGGTGAAGAAGGAATTCAATTCGAATCGGCTAGGGTTTTTGACGAGCTCATCAAATTGTTGAAGTGCCTCGAACTGTTGAGCTGGCTTGCTGGCACACAGATCACTTTGGACTCTCCAAAGTCTGAGCGCTCGAATCTCGTCACAGATAACAGTCCAAGTTCTTTGAAAATCTCTGTTCGCGTTCCACGGACAGTCACTGCATTAGAAGGTGTCTTCCGCCACTTATTCGGGCTAGACTTAAGAAAAGGAGAGCTCTTACAACCAGTTGTGACCGAAGTTATCCTACAAATCTGTACCCCTGACAGTAGATACTACGTAGCACCACCGGCTGTTATCCAGTGCTTTCTTTTGAAACAAGATCGACCGGACCTAGCAACCGAATTCTCACGTTTCACGAATAATGATACTTTCTCTATATACATCCAGGGCAGAGCTTGTCTTGCCTCTAATGATGCCTCGACAGCTTCTATATTGTTCAAGAAGGCTGCCTTCGGAATGGGTATGTCATGTCATCTTGTCAATTTCGAAATGCGAACTAACTGAAGAACAGCATATCCCGATTCCAAGAAGCGCTCTGACTACCGGACCGCAGGCTTCCTAGACGATACGGAGAGAATGCTCTTGAACGCTGGACTGCCTGAATACTACTCACATCTTGTCGCACTCTTTGACAAAGAGAAGAACTACTCCTTCGTCATCGATTTTGCTCGACTTGCGCTGCAGTTTTTTAAAGACAAACATGACAACGTTCATACTAACTACTTGCGCACAGAGATGCATAGTAGGCTTTTCAACGCCTCCATTCAAACGGCACGGTGGGATGTTGCTCATTCCGTCCTAGTCCTATTCACAGACCTTGCACTTCAACATTCCTCACTTCGCACATTAGTCACCAAGATGTGCGAGTTATCCTACGCCTCACAACTAGTCGAAATGCCGTTCATTGGTCTGCAGGAGACAGTTGATGAAGTCCTTGCCCAGAAGTGCCAAAGCATAGTAGATGTCAACGTTGGAATCCCATATCACAAGATTCTCTATTCATGGCGTATCCAGCATAGTGACTTCAGAGGTGCAGCAGCAATTTCTCTAGAACGATTGCAAAGACTGCAACGTTCTGGGGATGGCGACAAGATGATCGGAGATGATGGCCTCGAGACAGCCATCACGAAGCAATACGTAACACTCATCAATGCCTTAAGCTGCGTAGACCCAAAGCAGGCTTGGATTCTTTCCGAAGAGCTTCCTCAAAAACCAAATGGCACTGGAGTAGGCGGCAAGAAGGCTCCACCAAAGAGACAGGTGGTTACCTTGGACAATGTAAGACGGGCATATCAGGCAGAATTGGATCGCATTGCGGCAATTCAGAATAACCAATTTTCATTTGCGGAGGGCGACGAGATGGATGTTTTATAATGGTCTTCTTTTGCGGGCGTGGGAGGGGCAACATGCAAATAGCGGAGGCGTATCTTGGAGTCTATGATAAGTCAGCTTGTGTAAAATAGGTAGAAGATACCTAGAGAGTCGGTTGTACTCCTGGAATAAGAATTGATGAGAAGCAATTGACCATTAGCCGTGCATCGCCTTCCATCTCAACGGGGCAAAGTTTTAATTTGGACATATAACGCTGAGGATGAAGTCACAGGGGGGAATGGAACACACTGGATTCATTAAACCGGTCTTATTTATTGTTCCCGAGCCTTTAGGAGGCGATGAGTCTATGTTACAATTGATAAATACTACTCCATCCGTTACTCCTCAATGATTCATCCGTGACTACGCCTGTGGAATCTGCGCTCTTTCTGGTGGTGGAGCTCCTGCAATCTGTGTTTGTTGACCTGCACCTGCTGCAATCTCGGGTGCTTGGCGATAAAGAACAATTTCAGACTGCTTGAAGTATCGACGTGCGTCTGGTATGTGTTAGCGAAGCTTGATTTACAGATAAGAGGATCTTGCCTTCATCAATGAGGACGAGACTGAGGTAATATCTGGTGGAGTATTTCTTGTTAACTTCTCGGAATGTTGGGGTCAAGTCGAAACCGCCTAAGAATAGTCTAATTGGGATTGTCTCCCCTCGAGATGGAGAGCCATCCATAATCTACTCGATGTTAGCATATTTCAGGCAACCACTTATGAGCACACGACAAACCTCAAACCGGACCAAAGTCTCGCTTTCATTATATTGATTTGGGGCCGCGCCTGTTGTCTCTCGTCTGATGATCGATAATTCCATATGTTTGATCTTCAATCTGACCAAGAGGAAGTATATCCGCCCAACAATGACATCCTTCAAATGGTACTTCGATTTCGAATATTCGAATTCGATGTGTAGACAATCCTCAATACCAACATCCATCTTGATCGAGCTATTCATTTCAGGGGGTATTCTGTACGAATAGACCCAGATATCCTTCTCCCTAATGACATCCGCCATTCTCCGCGACACGGTGACGCGGACAAAGTACCTAAGACGGACATTGATGCCACTATAGGACTCATATTGCTTCTCGACGTTTTTGAAATTGAAATCAAAGGCCTGGGGATGTTGTAGGTCGCCGGGCGCCGCTAATTCTTGTCCAAGAGAGAGGAATTCGTAGTGGTTTCCTCGATCGAAGAACATCTCTGGGGAGCAATCAGCCAGCTATTCCGATAGTTGCACGGACCATTCCTCGTTCCTAGAGACTCACCAATTGTTCCAATGAATTGAACTTTGATACCCGTATGCTCTAGCCTTTTCCCATCTTTCGGACGAATCGTCACAGCTCCTTTGACTGACTCCCCGTCCTTGTAAAGCGGTGCTTTCTCCCTCCGGCCCTTCTCCGTCTTCATATCCACCATCTGCCTGTCGTCTCCATCGTCCAACACGATATCGATATCCACTGGGGTCGAGAAAAAGTACGACATCTTGGGGGACAAGTTTCCCCTGCCTCCAGGTCGTAGCGTTGTGTGTAGTCACAGAAGCGCAAGTTGGGAACGTTGATGAGGCAGCCCTGGGAGCTGTCCTCGTCGAAGCGAGGTCATTGCAAGGCTGCTCAGCCTCTCAATCCGCACACTTTTTCTCCAGAACCTCCTTAGCTTGTTTTACAACATTACCCCGCGACAACACCCTGCTACTTCGCGAAATCAAAATCACATTTGCTCAAGTTGTTCTAAACCATCTATTGTCGCGCCGCCCTGCCGGCAGCGAGCACGTACTGCCCAGCCATGTCGCTCCAGGGTTATGTCAACAGTGAGTCTCCCTGCTAGTCTCATACCCCGTCCCGTTGCACCTGTGCCTACATAGCTTACAGCGTATTCTGACAGCTGGATAGAGAAGGTGCTGGTCTTGACCAGTGATTCAAGGACACTTGTAGGAACATTGCTATCTTGCGATCAGATGACAAACTTGGTGCGCACTTTTACTTCTACGCCGACTACATTGACATTGGCTTTAGAATAGGCACTGATAGGAATAGGTGATATCACAAACCATTGAGCGCATTATACGACCACCAGATGACCCTGAGCAGTCGAGCGAAGTCCCACATGGTCTATATCTCGTTAGAGGAGACAATGTTGCTGTTGTAGGACTGGTGGATGAGGAGTTGGACGATAGTATCGACTGGTTGCAGGTCAGAGGCGCAGTTGTAGGCGGTGTCAAACATTCATGAGTAAAACATATAAGCTATGAAATGGGGTGGTATCTTGAGACGATGGACAACACACAATGCTGTTGAAATTACGGCGTTAGGGCGGAAAGGAAGTGCTCTTTTACATCAAACTTTGCAATGGAGAATCCTTGGACTCTGTTTGTTCTTTTTAGAATAGCAAATGATGAGCCCAATTTGTTAAGGGGATTATATTGTTGCTTGACTTTCAGATGTTGTAGTTTGTGCTTTGGGGATTTTGATGAATTTGTTGTGTACTGGAGTTGTTGAGGTCAAACAGCTTAATGTGATGTCAAACACAATGTGACGCTATTAAGCTTTCTTCCAGCCTAGAGGTATTTATCCTACATATATGCTGAAGAATAAGCCCAATCTCTTTGTCGGATTGCCTCTTCATTCTATTAACTCATGCAGTAAGAAGCTCATGTGCTATATTTATAGATGTCACTGTAAGCCGTGTAAATTTATAACTAAATACATGTTTCCTGATCTTCTATCTCGTGTATCTAAAGGCGTTCCGTGTATAGCCATTTCTTGCATAGAGGCCCATTACCTGGAGGCAAGGTATCTAACCAAAGATACGCTCCAGCAGGTAAGGACCGAAAGCATCCTCTCCAGGGGAGGAGACAATTCGGTTGATCCTATTGCCCTTATGCAAATGTAGCCAGCTATGACTATCACCTGGAGCATCCTCCTCCATATCTGCCTCAGGATGGGCAACCGTCAGTTGTTCCAGGGGATTTATGACATCCACAGCCCCAGGACTCTTGATTTGCTCAGGAGGAGCTCCTGCCTTCTTTCTGTGCCTACGATCGATGACATGCATGCCTCGAGTCCACTGCCCGGACACCTCGACCCGAATATCCTCAGGTGCTTTTGGGGCTGACATCCAGGAAGGTGCCTGGCGGGTGAGCATGTACCAGATGGTCAAAGGATCATGAAGCTCCAGCCCAGGGTCGGCCTGTTTTCTTGTCAATGACTCAATCTTGTCTAGTGTCTTGTGTACGAAAGCTGAAGTCCATTCTGCAAGTGGGCTACCGGCCTTGATCAATGGATCAAGCTTAGCAGACACCAGGGATCGATGAAGTGCATGGGGGGTGGTAACATCGAGCGGAAACAAAGTAAGCTTGAGGGGCCTCGAAAGCTTGCTTGGATAAGGAGGTAAAGGTTCCAAGTTCTTTGGTGCGGGCGGCATTGTCGAAGCAGGAGTCGGAGACGTAAGCGCAAACACACGAGCAGTTGCAACAGCATCAGCGTAAGTGTTGAACTCTGCTACGGGCGTGATGTTCCCAGAAACATCAACAGCACCACCCATCACAACTACTTCTTTGACCCTGAGGAACGTCTCGGTATCCTCTGCAGCAGCCAGAGCTAAGTTCGTCAAGGGTCCAACTGCCACAATTGTGATCGTATCACGTGGGTTCTCCTTGAGGAGGCGAAGGATTTCCTTGTGAGCAGGAACCTGGGAAGCTCGAAAAGAGGAAGATGGAGATGCAAGTTCTGCCGCTACCGCTGTCTCTTCCGTGCTGGAACCAGCCTTTGGAGGTTGAAATAGCGTTTTCCAAGTATCAGATGGAGAAAGATGGGGATGCTGTTCTGCTTAATATAGCAATCAAAATCAAATAGGAGTACACCAACCGATGTATGCACGCCAGCCAGCCCATCAACGCCATCTGCCGAGCCGGTTAGTTTCTGTACAAATATGTTCAAGGTGGCTACTAGTCATGGCATTCAAAACATTATGTTTGGAGCACCGAAAGCCAGATTGGAAGGATGGGAAAGAATGGAAAAATCTAAAGCAATGGCGGTACATAACTTACGGAAGTAATCGGCCATTAGGATGGTCTCTTCTAGAGGATGCTCAGGTCCAACTGCCACAATTGGCTTCGAGCTGACCATGGCCTCAAAGCCTTCAAGTTGGCCACGAGATCTTCGCCACTCTCGCTCCTTGTCAATGACATGGAAGAGGGCCACGGCATTGCGTAGACAGCTACATACAGACAAACCACTCAGTAACTGATCCAGCAAAACGAGGGGAGGCTCAGCCACCTTTCCACTTCAACGTTTCCATACGTTATAGAAAGTAAGAGAATCTCAAGCTCCTCTGGCTTGGCTGCCAATGCCAAGAGAATGGCTAAGATGTCATCGACACCTGAAGCACATTAGTACTGGAGCAGGAATATACGTTTGCGGTAGAAAGATCCAGATGGACAAACCCGGATCTGTATCAATAATAATACGGTTCAGAGGGGCCATTGCTCAAACGCCTTGAGGAGTCTGTACTGTAATGATGGTCGATGTTGGAGTGGGATAGGGAGGAGTGGGGTTAGATAATGTATGCAGGATACTGTAAGTGTGTACGACTCGTGTGTTTAATGATATATGTAAGAGGAAGAGGTAGACAAAGGGGCGGAAGGATGCAGATGTGAGTTAACAATGAGGTTCTCGTTATCTTATGTCTTATGCTAGGAGTGATACTGCCACTGCCTATGAGCTACTACTGTACTAGCAGGTGGATACAGAAGGGTAAGCGGAGGACGGCGCCTTTCTTGCTCAGAAAGGATGACGGCGACTAACTCTCTTCCCCTTACCCACTGAAGAAAGTCAACCTTGTGCGTGCTCAGCAATTTTTCATCAAACGCAAAGTACTGTCACGATGGATGCCAAACATGAATACTTTTAAAATTTCTATCTTCCTATAAAAAGTTATATAGGACAGCGCGGTCCATAGGTACGTAAAATCCTCCAACAGTGCGCGCACGTGCGAACGGGTCTATCAGTGCTGTCCAGCCAGGCCAGGCTATGCACGTCCTCTGTCCCTTGACGAGCAACCTGTCCTGTCCTCTGCGGAACACTCCCATTGATCTGCGAATTCAATAGCAACACGTCTCGACTTCAATTCAGGAAGTGGTCTTCGCACAACAACCCACCTACTTGATATTTCTCCTCTATTCTCATACTCTTCCTTTTGCCTTGTTTCTTTGTCGGCCTTCACCAATACTCCTTACTTATTGGTTCAAGTCAGGAAACATCCTTTCTCGAGCAGTCGATTCGAAACCACAAGAATCCGCCTGTTACACCCAACTTTAGACGACAATCCCATCCTTACTCGACCATTCGAACTTACTGCAAGCAGAGTATCGGCTCAAATTTTGACCCCTTCTCGGCAACATGCCCACTTTGTACACCATTGGAGGCTATGCCGTCATCGGCCTTGTTGGTGTTGGATACTACTACTTTGTCAGCGGACAACGCAAACAAAAGCACCTCCGCTCACTCAAGCAAGCGGCCAGGAGTGTAGAGCCCCGAAAGGATACAAAGGGGAAGAGGGGCAAGAAGGACGGGGGTTTGAGTAGTGACCAAGATTTGAAACAGGGACAGAAGAAGAAGCAACCTGTGAAGGAGATTGTTGAGGAGTCTGTCGCCAGCTTGACGAACTCGAAAGTTGTTGAACAAGATGAGAAGGATCTTGATCGGGAATTTGCACGTCAACTCTCCAACGCAAAACGTGGCGTTATTGACACACCCAAGTCACAAACTTCCAGTCGCCCCAAATCTATCAAACAGACCCGCGCCCAGGAGAAGCCAGTCGTCGAATCCCACTCAGAGACTGGTACTGCACCATCTTCAATGACAGGAGGTGATGCTGATGATGACGAATCGCCCATCAACTCTCCAGAACTCGCTGCGACTCCAATGGCATCTACCGTGGTCAATGGCGATGTCACGGACATGCTCGAGAAGCCTGGAGATGGCCCGTCAGTATTGAAGATCACTGCCCCGGCCAGCAGCTCCCAGCCAAAAAAGGCAAGACAACCGCAGACCGCAGAGGTCAAGGAGACAAAGAAACAAAGACAGAATCGTAAGAAGGCAGAGGAGAAGAAACTCGCCAGAGAGGAGGAAGAGAAGGTCCGAAAGACCCAAGAAGAACGTCAACGTCGTGCTGCGAGAGAAGCAGAGGGTCGCGCTGCGAAAGATGGATCCGCATTCTTGGCCTCTCAAGCACCTTCATCGTCCGCTTGGGCTGCATCTCCTGTCGTACAAGCTACCAATGGAAAGAACACCGCACCTACTAAGAAAGTTGAGCTGCTCGATACCTACGAACCTACGAACGGCCACGTTGCTACTAAGACAGTAGAGGAGATCTACTCGGAGAGCGAAATCGCTGGAAGCAAGTTGGCGCATGAGCTATCCAAGATTTCCGAGGAAGAGCAGATCCGAGTTGCAAAAGAAGATTCTGGTCTATGGGAGCAAGTCAAGGCGAAGACGTCACGCAAGAAGAAGGCCAGCAAGGAGGTTACCAGTGACAAGAAGGTCAACAATTCTACCAAGCAGGAAAGCCCAAGTTCTACCGACGAGTCCAGTGACTTTGGCGTTCCCCCCGTCATTGAACCCACCGGACCTGGAAAGAAGTGGAAGATGGATGTTGCCTACGTTGAGAACGGAAAGGTCTTTGAGCGCGAGGACGAGATCCAGGACTCCGAGTGGGAGGTCGCGTAATTTACCGGAAGAGCGACTTAAGCTGCGCACGATTTGGTGAGAGTTTGCTTGACTGGTCGTCATCTGGCTATTTGTCTGACACTTTACGCCCAATCTACATCGATCATCCTCTTGCACAAATCTGTGCTCGCACTTTAACACGAATACTCGATGGCGTGCTCCAGGATCATTGTGCTCAATCCCTACATGTCTCACCTCGGAGTTACATTTTCTTTCTCTTGTACATTGGGCGATTTGCGCAAATTCTGCATGGCCGATTCGAAGGCTCATGCAATCTTGCATACTGGCATTTGGGTTTGACGGGTATTGCATAGGCCAGCAATTGTATCTGCGAATTTCTTTGCTTTCTGATTGCAAGGCGTTTGTGGCCCATTCTTATTCATGGAAAATATGACGTGGCCAACCAAAATTGCTATGATCTGGGCTTTCCTTTTCAATGATCGTTCTATAACCCCTAAAACTTGTACATCAGAAAATTGCTACTGAGCTCATGCTAGGTCCGCATCTCACATAATTCATTCCAAAAAATTCCTCGGCCTTGGTGACTTGTATTTCACATGTGAATAGCGAGGACCGGAAGTGAAGCTCTTAAGTGTATTTCTTCTTCGTGCATGGCAGTGACGTCTTGATATTTGTATGGACTCTTTTTCGAGTGCCGTCTGGAGGGTTGCACCCTTACAACCAGAGATTAGAGTAGAAGCCAAGCCAAGCCCCTATCCCCCGCTCTAAAAGCATTAAAATTACCCTGGCCTACGCAGGTGGGTCTAGGTAGTAATTCATTGATCACATTGTCTCCATTAATTATATTCTCTTATAGATTTCCTGAGAACTTGAAATATTCGATTATCTTATCGATCGCAGATAACGTGCTAATTCAAGGCCTTGAAATTACTTTGCCTAGCTTCGCTCGTAGCCTTGCGGATGGATACACGTGACAAATACGTATTTACGAAATATCAGCTAGCTTATGCCACGTAAAGAAAGCTTTAATTTAAAGCTATAAGAATATAAGAATATATTAATACTTTGGTTATTTCTATAATATAACTATTCTAAACTTATATGCAAAATGGGGTGGTGAGACTCGTGTCCCTAATGAGCCACCATATACCAAGCGCTAAAGTACCGGCGCGCGTCTATACTTATATTCGTTGTCAACCATCTATTTAACAAACTGCCTCAATCTCGCAGTTACGGCATATCTAACCTGGCATCTATGTTGGTTCTGCGAGCACGATCACATATTCATCACCTAAGCCGTACATTTGGTGTTCGAATGATTTCCACTCTCATTGGCGACTCTGGCCGCGTCTACACCAATGGCACGCCCATCAGGCAACATCCTCAGAATAGGGAACTGGACATCTATAAAGCCGAGTGAGATTTGCTCAGAATGCTTCTGTACGTGGCCGTTAACATCAAGCAGGTCCGCTGGCCAGAGCTTCATTCTGAAGCATGTATCTGAACAGTTCTTTCGAATATCTCAGCAGATCGCCGATGACTTTTCGTCGACCGAACGGCTACGTGTACATACAGACGTCAATAAAAGGGAGTCAATCCTGGTGTACCCCTATTTCCGGGATACTCTTTTAGCCCTCATGAAAAATGACCCTGACTTCCCTCCGCTGGAAAGACTAAAGATTATGCGAGCGGTGGCAATGGCAGTGGCAGAGCTGCACGCAAAAGGTTGGATCCATGCTGGTATGTTGCATTAGTGGTGGATGTTACGTTGGCTGTGTTAACAAGCTCTCACAGATATCAAACCAGACAATGTCTTAGTGGACTGGACTGAGGATAATGGGAAGAAAGTTGTTACCAGTGTCGTGCTAGGCGATTTTGACATCGCTTGTAAATTGGGTGAAGGCGAGAGTCGACTGACGCGACATGCCATAGGGAATGTAATGTGGCGAAGTCCCGAGGCACAGACAGGGGTAACAGGTCGAGCATCTGACGTTTACTCCTTAGGTCTAGTTGTAAGTCAAGCATGCTCCCTCTTACAAGGATGGCTCTAATTCGTTTCATGGTTCTGCTACATACTTGGAGCTGGAGAATTGTTCTTATTAGACAACTACCAGGACTTGCTGAAGGCAGGTATCATGCCAGAGCAAGAAGTGCTTACTCGCCATTTCGCCTACTTCGGACCTGTTCCGGAGAGTCTGTACACACGCATCCCTGATGAAGCTTGGAAGACTGCCTTGCGCAGCGCAGCCCAGGCGGCTGATCTGGAAGTTACTGAGAGGCCTGGACTCAGACTGCGGATCTGGGGTCAACAGATGACCGAGCCAACCTTAGACTTGCTTTCTAAAACGAACAATCTCGACCCGGGAGCTCGCCCGACGATTCGACTAGTGCTTGGACACCCATTCTGGGAGGATGCTGCGAAGTGATCGAGTCGGCCACACTCGCCTTGAGCGATCACTTCGTACTCGACATCGCTCAGTTGTCGATCGTGTCCAGAGCTCACAAATCTCTGCTCAGTTGTGGACGCCGTGTGAGGTTTGATGTAGATAGGTAGAAACAAGTGGATATTAATGATAGTATGTTCGATGAAGGTCTCTTATAAGAGACGAGAAGCGAGGAGGACGAGATTTACATGATATACCTTATTACCTTAATGCCTTAGACATGCGCTAAGCTTCCAGCTGAGGCTTCTCAGCTAGGTAGGATTACCATACACCTGAGGGATAAGCACATCCTCGTATATTTGCTGCTCTGTAGAGCTGCATTCATGCCCCTTGGTCTGTCGAGTGTTGAATTTAAAATACCGAGGTGAGTTTAGTACGGTAGTACTATCTCTAGTAGTCGACGTTGCACTAATGTAGTCTTGTCTAGTCGGAATAACGTTGACGTTAGCTTTGTCAAAGTGGTTCCCTGACGGTGTGTATTGCATAGAGTGGAATTCTGAGCGTGCGTGATCCCGAGCGTTCATTGACTTTCGAAGTCGACCTTTAGAGTAGTAACGATAAAATATGATTCCATATATGGCAAGGGTGATTACATCTACCACAACCTCAATGATACACCAAATGAGTGTTCAGGACTGTGACTGAAAGCAGCATAGATTAAGGGACGTGAGAAAGAAAACGCACCTGTAGCTTACACACGAGTGCGTAATTGACCTCTTCATTAAACTCCTGCCGCCTCCGGTTGTTCAAGCAGGACCATCCCCAGATGTCCTGATTCCCGTTGCTGGTCTTCTTGCCTTGAAGTATTCCAACAGCAATGCCCCACATCACAATTCTGAAGATGAAGAAGCTGAGAGTGAAGACTGTAGAGTAAACTGCGGTCCTTTCAGCTCTACGATGTCCGCCTCTCCAGTACGACCAGAATACCAATAGGCAGAAGACCAGCGAGATGCAGGATACAACAAGAACCACATAACTGTGGCCAGGTTTGAGTTCCGGTCGCCCACGCAGGTAAATTATTCTTTGCTGGAAGCTGGTGTGTTGCTAAGGAAATCCGAACAGTTATGGAAATCATGGTTAGAACTATCTGGCTGCAGCTGAAGTTAACAACCCGTAAGACCATCTTTGCCATACGCACTCGCACTTTAATTTTCTTTTCATCAGCAGCATATAAGCCATCAGGGTTCCATAGACTTACAAGGTCATTCGCCTGTTGTTTTTCGGTTAGTTTCTCTTGATTCAGTAGAGTATTCCCTGCATCTTTACAGTAACCGTCTGCTCCGATATCGACGACAATGGGGTGGGAATAAAAAGCATATCAGCAAGTTGTGGAGATTTCCTGCCATATTGGTCTGTGAATAACAGGGACATGGCTATAGTAAATTATATGGTATGTGTTGGAGATCATAGGCTGATGTTGATGTGAGTCTTAATTTATACATAGTTCTGTGGTGACCTAAACATGACCCCAAGAGTCCAGGGTCCACAATTCCACAATTGACCACCCGCCGCGATATCCATCACACTGCTACAAGCATTTATGCCAAACCAATTGCAGTCACCACGACCTTGCCCTGAAATAATTGATGGACATGTCTTGCAGGAACCACTTCTCAGAGCAGATAGCTTCTGCATCAAAAAGGGTCTTGACCTACCGGTCAGAATTACCTCTCGGAGGACCTTCTCTAGCCAGTCCCTTTCTGATGTAATCCCGGAGATCACAACCCGCTCCATAAGCTCTGGGTGTAGGATTATCCGACTTTCTGCATACATGTAATCCAATTAGGCAGCTCTTATGATAGGGTTGCGGGGGGTGCGGGCTACCGTCCCATTCTGTAACGCGAACCGGTACAGTAACAGTACAGTAACTCAACCTCGACTGCACGACTGAACGATTGCAATGCTTGCAAGTTGATTGAAGCTCTCTATCTCTCACACACTTTCAGGTAATACCTCTTGCCAATTGAAAGTCCCCGTCCTCGACCAGCGACTTCGATGGCAGAGATGATCTCGTAGCTATATATCCTAGGCTAACCAAGAGAAGTTAAGGTAGGTGAGGTAACTTTGGCAATCGCCCGTGCTTCCCTTCCCAACTGCGATAGGAGAGAGACAGCGCCACTCCAATCCTCCCCTTCATCCTTCAGGACACAAAGGGCCGGCTCCCTCAGGACAACCACAACGCAATCCCAGACGTTTTCACTACGCATTCAAATATTCATAAATTCATACATACATTCACGCGCCATTTCTATCAAATTTGCTCACTCACGCATCTATCCATGGTCTGTCCTTCACCACGCACTCTACGTGTGCTTAGTCCTGGCACTTAAGTGGCATATCTAGTAGGAACAGTCAGCTTCGAAAACGCCTAGCAGACAACGCAATTGAACGCTCTACGTATCCGCCAGCCTGAGAATCTTCTGCTCTTTATCTTCTTCTGCAGACCGCCACATATTATCAAACCCACGTCTTGTTATCGGCGAATTGGCCCTTGCAATTCGAGGGGAAGTTGCGTGGCAGGTGTCTCGCTGACCACAGCGAAATCACGTCGTAGCAACCTCCTCCAAGAACGTGGATTCCCACAATCGATCACCTAGCTCATTGGAAATCCAAGGTACAATTAATCCGGAACCTCTCCCCAGTCGGATCCTCATTGCGTCTCAAAACACCCGCAACCGCTGGTCGACGAAACTATTTTGGTGGGCCCTCGGAATAGAACCTCATGCATTTGTAACCTCAACTCTTCCTCGAGCACGCGACGCACCAGGACGAGCCATCTGTACTGACTCCCAGCCAAGATGTCACTCGATGTTGCCATTCAATCAGTCGCGTTTTACGTCCTCTCTTGCAGTACTTGTGCTAAGATCAGCCATCGGCGAAAGGCTAAGCTACAAGCCAAGCGCGAGCGGGCAGAGAAGCATGACTTAGAGACAGAGCAGCCAGGTCTGTACCGGCACCCTTCGCCATTCTCTACGAATCCATATTGGACTGAGGAAATCATGATGGGACCAGGTCCCCCTCCGAAAAAGAGTGGCAGCAAGAATACGAGCCAGCGGGCCCTAAATACTACGGGCCCAGGTAGTAGTTACGCTGGCAGCACTGCCATGAGCTCAGAGACCCCAAGTAGCCCTACAGCGGTAACGGAAGGTTCGCGGGTGTCTGGAGAGGGCTGGAATAGGAAACGATATCAACGGGAGGATGAAGCGCTCTGGGGCCACGACATTCCAGGACCAGGACAGAGGATTATGGACGCTATCGCAAAGGCAGGATCATCAGCAGGCCGTCTGTTGGAAGGACGCTTAAGCAAAAGTGGTCCTATAAAAGAAGAAGAGAATACAGGTTCATATTATCTGGCTAGGAATCCACCCATAAATGAGCTGCATCCACCTGTAGTGAGCACGGCACCTGCAAGTAGGGATGAAACGAGATGGATGCTCCAGCCTCCGCCGCCAGCAAAGGTTATGGAAGGGAAGGAGAGGGTAAACAGAAATCGTGCCGGCAGTAATGAAAGCAATCGTAGGGGAAACGATGGCCTAACGTTAAGTCGGCAAGTCACGGAGAGACTGGTTGACGCAAAGTTGCAACGGGGCGAAATGCCTTACATAGAAGCACGAGCGAGAGCCGAATCGAGATCAAAGCCTCAGACCCAAAACCAACCAAGAGCTCAACCACCAGGGCGAAGTAGGAGTATCTCAATCGGATCCTCAGATGCTTCTGATGTGGTTGTCAAGAGGAAACCCAAACCAGCACCGATCTCAGTGTCATCGTCAGGGAGGAGTTCCCGAGATATTGTAGAACATATTCCTGTACCAGCAACGCCCCCAGAAGCATTGAAATCAGAAATAAAGGAGCAGCCCAGCAAACCACCACCCACCACAATTCTTAGCTCGTCATACCCTGTTACACAAGCTACGAAACAGCAAGACGATGCCTTGCCTTTCCGTGAGCTCTCACCCCCCTCAGAAAGTGAAAACAATGCGCGATGTCCCTCGCCGTTACAACGATTATCGCCAAATGCGAACGCCATGCCAGTGTCAATTCCAAGCATCGAAGCCAAATTTCCCATGTCTTCTACTTACCGATTCCCTCGGCCTGCGTCCACCGAAGACGCTGAACCTGAAAATTGTATCCCCTTAAACTAGGGTGACAATTACAATATATTTTTTTTTTGTATTTCCTTCGTTTTTTTGGAGCTTCTCACTCAGCGCATGGAGTTAAGGATCATGGGTTTATCGGGAATTGGAGCATTGGGTTTGGTGTATTGGTATCATGCCTTGCGGTTTGCGGGCTTCATGTGATAGGTTAGGTGCATTGTGATAGTTTTGATGCATTTGCATCCCAGGTTGTTCATGGTTAAAAGAGGGATGGAGATTGTAAAAAAAGACACAGCTGAATCGTACGACTGTAAGCCCCTGATTGAATATAAGATATTGAATCTCATAATTGCTTTGTTTTTATGTTCCAATTTTGTTATCCCTCCCTGGTATCAAACGCCAACCATGTATGCTTTTCTTATGAAGTCAGATCTGTTAAATCTCATTGTTTATAGATGCATTCCCTCTTCATCTCCTTCAGCCAGATCTCTTATTCTCTCCTCCATAGCTCGTCGTAGCGCCTCATCGTCTAAACTTCCTCCAGCACTGTTCGAAGCCCCATTGACCATCCCTTGAGTCGCACCATTTGTCTGCGCACCCTCATCCATCCTGATCACCCCGTTCACAACCCGTCCGGTTTGAAAGGTTCCATCGCTCCACGCACTACTCCTACCCTCTGCCTCCCTACCAGCCCCTCCCGAACTGGACTCAGTACTCGTCCCATTGACCAACCTCTCTTCCTCCCCTTCCTTTCGTTCTTCTGTAGTCTGGAACTCCAACCAGCTGCTCCCCCGTCCCTCAACTTCGTCTTTCAACAGCGCAATCCGCTCCTGCTGCCGCTTAATTACAATTTCATTTTCTTTGATAGCATCCACACAATCGGGATCAGGGCAGCCATTGCAGGATGCATCGGTACCGGAGGCAAAAGGTTGGAGTTGTTCGTTAGAATAGTCGAGGTGTGCGATGCTGTTGCGGAGTTCGATGGCTTTAAGGTGAAGGGTTGACAATGGTAGGTCTTTAAGCGCTTCTGCGAAGCGGCTTGCCGATATGGGTGCTGCGTCAGAAGACATCTTCGATGATTCAGTATTTATCTTATCTTTGCCAGGGTTGGATAGTAGTTGTGGGCATAGATGAAGTTTCATTTGCTTAAGAGGAACCTTGGGGAGCAACTGGGAGACGCGAGTTCGCGGAATACTGCCGTCATGGAGGTCTGTGGGTTCATTTTTCTAGACTTCAGAGCCTATGGTGGTTCATCAAATATACAGCACAAATCGTAACAACGACATCTGCATACTGGCCGAAGAGGAGGGGTCCACAATTTACACACACTGCGATGAGGTAAAGAAGGAATCATGAATAGCCTTTGGCCAGCAGCTTCACGACTCTCGTCCTTGAATTCTCGGACGATATTTCAAACATGCTATAAAATAAAATGCCTCGCCGCGAGGCTCGGCCAAGAATCTATTCAGCCATATTCGATATATGCATTGCCCTTTCGAAGGCGAAGTAGTGGGCTACAAGTTCAAGGATCATACGTGAAGGTTTTACAGCGTTCAAATTTAGCATGCAAGCTACCGCATGGGATCAGGACTTATGCCTCTCAACCCATAATCAGATCCTACGAGAAACTTCCGAAACATTATAAGGATGAGGATGGACTTTCGTACAGGGCGAATCCTCTATCGCAAGAGGAAACCGAAGCTATTTTTGGAAAGGTCATTGACGCAAAGTCTGCAGATCGATTGCTGAGGATATTACACGGTCGGAGAGTGGCGGGCACATTAGGAGACCCTGCCTATTCCAGTACCTATGAGCAGTTGGTTATTGAGGATGCAATGCAATGGCTCAGGAAGAAAGTCCCTGTGGATGAGATAGAATGCGCCGGTCGTAGAGCAGAGGAGGAATTGGCGGTGCTGGAGGCAGACGTCGTGTCTGATGCCGAGAGACTAGGACTTTATCAGCCAAATTCAGGACCTCAAATAAACGTCTATGGGGACAGCGTTATCGATCGGGTACGAAAGGCCACCGAAGAAGCACATGAGCTGAAGGAGGCAGAAGAAAAGAAGCAACTCAGCCAAGCGGATGAAATACGGCAAAATACTGGGACTTTGCAGGCGATCAGCCCCAATTCAAAGGTCGAGCTGCGGAGACCAGGAGAGAATCCAAGACTGAAAAAGTACCTGGAACGGGCTAAGGTACTGCCTGATACTCCTCCGGCACTGAGCAAGTTTCAACGTCTTTGGCCTTCTGGAGTCACCGTTTTGGCTATCCTTTTAGGATGTTGTATCTTTGTATCCGTGTACACTCCTCCCAGAAAAGAATGGAGGCTGTGGCCTGAGATGCCTCCGTCAGCCGCAACCATAATCGGCATCATCATTATCAACTCGGTCATTCTCGGCGCCTGGCGTGTCCCTGCCGCCTTCCGCTTGCTCAACAAGTACTTCATTACCGTGCCAGGCTACCCGCGTGCAGCCAGTGTCATCGGGAATGTCTTCTCCCATCAAACGGTCTCCCATTTCACGCTAAATATGGTAGTCCTTTGGTTCGTAGGAACTCGGCTCCATGAGGAAGTCGGCCGTGCGAATTTCCTAGCTATCTACATCTGTTGCGGCGCTCTTGGTAGTTTCGCCTCGCTTGCATCCTGGGTGTTGCGCAACAATTTCGTGTCGTCCTCTCTCGGTGCTTCCGGTGCTCTCTCTGGTATCATCGCTACCTACCTGTTACTGAACAGCAATGAAAAAGTCACATTCTTCGGGGTGTTCCCGCCCGAAAATTGGCCGAGCGTGTCAGCGATAAGCTTTTTAGTATTCTTAATCAGCATGGATATTCTGGGATTGGCGAAGGGGAGCAAGATGGTTACGGTTGATCATTGGGCACATCTGGGTGGCTATGCGGCGGGTATGGCCAGTGCTGGGGTTCTGAGACTTAGGGCGAGGCAGAAGAAGGAGATGGAGATAGAAAGAAGGAGGAATTTAGGGGTAGTTGATAGGATTAGAGAAGGGAGGCTGTAATATCAGTAGAGAGAACTATGTATATATGAGTTTGTGAGTGTATGTTTAGAGTACTAGAGACGAATACACCTCATATCATGTCCGTCAAAAGTAGAAGTTTACCGCTTGGGCCGAGTCTTCAGACTGCATTTTTCCAAATAGAGCATCGAAGATTACCTAACAAGGACACAGCAGGATAGCCTTCGAATCCTAGAGATATAAAGCAATATCATACCATATCGTGATGTCCCGATCCATGTATTCGAGTACAATATGTCAGATCTGGAAGAGGCATTACCTATTAAAAAAAAAGGAGGACTGTCTGGGAAAGTGTAGTAACTTATTTATCTTAGCAAATTCAAGCCACATTTTAGTTTTAAGTCATAGAAGCATTTGGTATGATAGTAATATGCACTTCAGCCCTGGTCATTACAACCTTCATTACGATCTGTATAAGTATAAGCTTGAACTTCTATGTTGCATAGCATCCCCGCAATACTTAATATCGTAGCCACTTACATCGTAGTTTGGTATTATCAATTCTTTTTAATATTCATGAAATATTCCTTTAAGAATTTCTCGCTTTCCGGAGAAACGACCTAACAGATATTACGGTAAGATCCAAGTCAGGTACGTTTCAAGCCTTGTACAAAAAAGTATATGGGTACAGATATCTGCAACTAAATAGACACTTATCAGGAGATATTTGTTCTGAATCTTTTGATTTTGCCCAGATCAATGCAGAGATATTGAGTCTTCAAATGAACTGCTAATACAGTACACTGCATGGATCGGTAGCTTCATAACTACATGCCTGAAGACTAAGTACATTTCAATATGGCAATTATCGACTGTAAATCTAGAGGACCAAGCTTATTTATCTGATTTTATTGAGATGTTTATTGTCAATCTGGCTGAACTTTGGTGATTATGAGGCTCCGGAATAAACAAACCATACAGTACCGGGTGTTAAATATGTGTACTTCGATTCGTCTATTTCCTAGATCTGCACCAGCAGGGGTATCCAGAGCAGGGGGCGGGGACGGGCCCTCTTAGAGATCGTCATTTGAGTTTCTTAATCCATGCACCACAAAACATTGTACAGTACGTAGCAGCCGGATTGTCTTGGCTTGTCTTGGCTAACCAGCATATCTTGTTTTGCGCAAGTCATGATGTACCATGTTAAGTACTGAGGATGAAGGATATTCAAACATTTCTATTTCCAGCCTGATGAGCTTCTGATCTATCTCGCGATTGCCTTATTGCTGTTGTGTGCGACTCCTCGTTGAAACTCACTATACGAATTACTGCATTATCACTCATTGACCCAAGGAGCTGAACCAGTAATTTGAACCAAGGCGCAGAGCTGACCACATCATATTGGCGCATCTGTCTCCTCCAGAAAAAAACGAGTACGCGTACTCCAAAAGCACTCTTCACTTTTCGCACATTCCCATTACCAGATCATAATCTACCCAGCGCGCAATAAATTAATAATCAGTACAGTAACAATGGCTTCACATTATCGAGATGACCTCCTTCATGGTCAAGACCATACCGATACCCATGCCTCTCCGAATCGCTGGCGCCATCAAGAATCCGGGTCATTTCACGCCCATGCAGCTCCTCGTCAAGCAGATGAGAGAGGAGCCAGCAAAGATCTGGTAGATTTTCTAAACCGCGACAGAGTTGAGCCTCTCAAGTCCGCAGATTCCGCCGCCGAGAAATCGAAGCCGATTATTGTTGCTGGGAATGCTCATAACGGGACCAACGGAACAGATTACAGCGCACAGAATGATGGCATCGGACAGCATACTGCTAGTGAGGGTACTCATGGCACTTTGGAGGTTAAGTGTGGACCGTTGCTCAACTACAGGCGCATGGAGAATGAGACGTGGTTTGGCAGTGTCTTGGTTGTGACCAAGGGCGGAGGACTCGCCGAAGCTCCTGAGGTTCCTGAGTTGAAGCTCAGGCCCGCGCCAACTCGGCAAGAAGTAGGCAATATTGGCGATCATAATGGCGTGGATGCGTCTCGAGGCGATACTTATGGAGTCGTGAACGGTATCGATTACAGCAACTTCCAGCAGCCCGAACACCCGCTACCACAAAATGGGTTGAACAAGAAGAGCTCCTCGTTCAAAGAGCTAAGGGTCCCGGGGACGAAGCTATATTCTGATCGTCAAAACACATTTTGGCGGTTTGACTTGCAGGTCCCAATGCAGCATTCAGAGTTGAAGGTCGACTATGAAATTCCCGCGCTCATATTCACATCTACTGGGAAGACTGATAAACAGAGCTTCTTCATCCCTGCCATTCCGGACTCGATGAGGATAATGTTTCATTCCTGCAATGGATTCAGTGTTGGCACTGATGAAGATGCTTACAGCGGTGCCTGTCTGTGGAATGATGTTCAGCGCGTGCACGCAAAAACCCCTTTCCATGTCATGTATAGAATCCCAGCTCTCCGAATCTTCCCCAATACCTACTGATATGTGACAGGCTTGGAGGCGGGGACCAAATCTACAACGATGGAATCAGAGTTGGCGGTCCTCTAAGGGAATGGACCGACATCGGGAATCCCCATAAGAGAAGGGAATACCCATTCCCGGAAGCTTTGAGGAAAAGATGTGACGAATACTATGTCAATAACTATATTAGATGGTAAGTCTGCAGGTATGGGTATGGGATCATGAGCTTATCTTGAACAGGTATGCAACAGAACCTTTCGCAGGCGCCAATGGCCAGATTCCTCAGCTGAATCTTTGGGATGACCATGATGTTAGTGTCCAGTTCAAACTACGCAAACGGCCTCTGACTGACGGGTCTAGATCATTGATGGGTTCGGATCATATGTTGATGAGTTTATGCGTTGCCCCGTCTTCCGTGGTATTGGAGGAGTTGCAAATAAGTATTACTTGTTGTTCCAGCACCATCTCGCTCCTCCGCCATCTACGTACACAACAGGTACCAGCTCAATTCCCATCAAGCAGGATACGACTAACAGACCATCAGATGCCCCTCAGACTACAGGACATGATGAAGTCGGTCTTGATTCAAGACAGCTAGAGAATACGTATGTACTCGATGAGAAGATTATTGATTCAAGCTACATCATTGGTTCCAAACCTGGAGTGAGTTGATTTTCCTGTTTTTGGTAGTTTTCGGCCTAACTTTATGTAGCCTTATGTCGTAGAGCATTCTAGGAGTATCTATGCTAGACTTGGAGCTAGGATAGCATTCTTTGGCATTGATGCTCGTACAGAGGTAAGTTTCGTCTCTTGCTGCCTTGTGTGTTCTGAGATCTAATGAATGCAGCGAACCCGAAAGCAAGTGAATTATCCCGAGACATACCAGATCATCTTCGACAGGTTACGGCAAGAGCTTAGTGCAGCCAAATCTTCCTCGTCTCCCATCCAACATTTGATTGTTTTGCTGGGTATTCCAATCGCGTATCCTGTAAGTTCAACACTGCTCCAATTACGGGTATATTATTGATGGGATACAGCGCTTAACATGGTTGGAAAACATATTTTCAAGCCCAATTCTCGCACCTATCAAGTTCCTCAACAAGAGATTTGGATTCGGTCGGTTATACTGCTACTCAAGAAAATACATGCACACTAACATAGATTAGGCGGTGGATTCTTCAATCATTTCGATGGAAGTGTCGATTTACTGGACGACCTCGATGATCATTACACTGCTCGCACCCACAAAAAGGAGCGCCTTTTTCTTGTCCACCAACTCCAAGCCTTAGCTTCCGAGTTTTCCGTTCGAATTACTATCCTTGGAGGTGACGTACATCTTGCTGCTGTTGGCCGATTTTACTCGAATCCCAAGCTCAGCATTCCTGTCGCCAATGACTACCGATATATGGCCAACATCATCTCCTCTGCAATCGTAAATAAGCCACCTCCACAAGCAGTTGCCAATCTACTTGCCAGGAGAAACAAACTGCATCACCTGGATCATGATACAGATGAGACTTTGATGAAGTTCTTCGACAAGGATCCTGGCGATGCCAACAAGACATCAAACTCGAACAATGTCACCATGCCAAGTCGAAATTGGGCTGTCATCACCGAGAATGCCGGTGAAGCCATCGAACAACATCCTGTCGCCAATGGCAATGGATCTGCTCCGCATGGGACTCCTGACGGAACTGCACCCTCTAGACAATCACAGCCTAAGGCCAGAGACGGACACTCGTGGCTTCACGAGGGCGAAGTGGATGCAGGGACGAAGCACAAGGCTGCAGACACTAGCAAGCATGGCAAGGACACGGATGGCAGTCTCGACGTATGCATTAGAGTTGAAATGGACCAACACGATAGAGAGGGTAAAACGCAGTCATATGGTATGACCATCCCGACATTAAAGTATGACCCTGGCGTTTCGGACAGGACCTTGCTGAAGGGCCATGCGGCTGAGGGAACAGTCAGTGAGAAAATTTCTGGGCCGGCTTAGGAGTGTATGTTGATGAAAGTGTGGAGAAATCGCGGGTGTAGTTATTTTGTAGAGATATCCCACTTGTACTAATCGTAATGAAAAAAGGCGTTCTTGGTAGCTAGCCAATGGTCAGGGGGGGAAGTGAAGAAACCTAGAGCGGCCACAGGAGTAATCAGTCATGTGACTTATGATTTCATACGAGTTAGGGAGGCCAATATCCCTACATGTGTTCTTGGCAATAAGGATTGTAATAATGCAGAGTTGAGTGATAAGTCTGAAGCCCCTTGTTTCTGTAAGAAATCTATACCTTTCAAATATACTCTCTCGCGGTCGAAATTTTGGAAGGGCGTCAAGGAGGTCACGCCTACCTCGGCAGTCAATACTACTAAGCTCCTTCAAGCGGAGAGATCCATCGAAGGCGAAAACTCACGATAAAGCAGCATCGAATGGACGGAGATTTAACGGTAGATGTTCCGTGCTCAAGTCGCAGAATGGAGACCGAGCCTGTTCTTCAACAGCAGCTGTCCTCTGCCTACCGGACATTGCAACCGCAGGCTGCCCAAGCAATTCAACATGGCCAGCCTCATATAGGACATCATGCGCTGGCATCTCCAGATGAACTCCATCTGGACAGCCTCAACGATAACGACCCTGTATTTCACCAAGACCTTCAATTGCAGGATCCCACCGGACATCCTTTCGAAAGCCCAAATCCCTTTGATCACAACCATGGCCACCAGCCTTTACATGTGCAGAACAGTGGAAGCCCGCATACCCCGCAGCACAGCAACGGCGGCCAGTTCGGTATCTTGACCGCGGGCCCAATTCAGCACAATTCGATCGGACGTCTACAGCAGGAAGAGGACATATTTGGCGGAGCAGAGGGTTCGGATCAAAAGAGCAATGGTCATCTCAGCACAAAGATCGTTGTTGATCCTCCGAATCTTGCGGAATGGCGTCAAAGACTGTTTAATGTGGATGAAATGATTACATTAAGTGAAGACGAGTCCGTTATCTTGTTCTCAGCCTGGGTCAAGACTCGCTGACATAGTATTTGTAGGTTTCAGACATACTTCCCGCACGTCGATAATGTATATTCCCATCGTTCGACCCAACGCTATAAGCGCAAACCGTTTGTCTCTCACTACTGGGACTGTCGACTCAAAGGAAGACCACCAGGGACACCGAAGTCTAATGACCCTAACAAGAAGAAGAGAAAGCGCACGGCAAGAGAACGGGATCTTTGTGATGTCAAGATCAAAATTACCGAATACTTCCCGGGTGCTATGTTGCGTGCAGATTTTGTGCCTGATGGAGGTCCAGGTTCAGGTCCAGGTCCACAACCGGATCCTTCACAAGCAAACAACTTCTTTGCTACAGGCCAGCCAGGAGCTCCAATGCATCAACAGCAGCAGTTCGGTGTGTCTTTTGTCAGTACCTCCTTGGGAGCAACTCATCCTGGTGCTACTGGTCAAAGATACTACACGATTCAACGAGTCAATGGAAACGGTGGGAACGGCAAAGGTGATGGCGTCCCAGGACCACACAAGCATCCGCTTGTGGAGAGTGACCGGGTGAAAAAGAATAGTATTCAGAGATTCACAATGAAGAAAGATAAGGAGGAGAAAAGGTCCCAGGTATGTTCAATTATATTTCACCCCGAATAGTACTGCACGGGCCAGCTCTAGCCCGATTCTTGGCAACAATAGAGCTACGATCGGTCCGGTTCTCCTCCCCCTAAGTTCCTCATTAGCATATCCTGACTCCATCGACCATCGCACAATGCCTTTCTTCTTGAGCTACCACGTAATCATGTAATCATCGCTCTTCTTGCTCGCTTGAAGATGATGTTTACGAAAATAAAAATCTTCTTTTTTTTTAAAGGTTCAGAGCAGGAGGTTATGATCAATCCGGACAGTGGCTAATACTAGATAATTGCAGAAAACGTATCATAAGAAGGCAAGCGGTAACGCGCTAACTACTGTTAGAAAGCACTCGAAGGATAACGAATTGAAGCTGTTTGGCAGCTGCTTTTGGTAAGTACAAGTTCATTGACTAAAATATAACAAGTTACGTCAACGTCTGCAGAGTCCTATGCTAACTGCTAATTCAGTCCGTTTGTCCAACGTGTCTGGATTGCACTAGAAGCCAAAGGCCTACAATACCAATACATTGAGGTGGACCCATACAAAAAGCCGCAAGCACTATTGGACGTGAATCCCCGAGGTCTTGTTCCTGGTCTTCGCCACGGCGATTGGGGATGCGGTGAAAGCATCGTCTTGATGGAATACGTATGCTTCTGAAATCCAACATAGTGATGACAATCTAATATTTTGCAGCTGGAAGATCTTGGCGTTGGTAATCCTCTGCTCCCTCAGGGGAACCCGCAGCTTAGAGCGACATGCAGACTTTGGAGTGACCACGTGAGCCTTTTTATATTCAATTACGAAACAGCATCTAAATCAAGACAGATTAACCGAAATATCGTACCCGCCTTCTGCCATCTTCTTCAAGCTCAGGAGTTTGATAAGCAGGCAGAGCACACCAAGAAGTTGAAAGATGAGATTGGCAAGATCGTTGACATGGCCCACCCCCACGGCCCCTTCTTCCTGGGACCTGATCTCTCCTATGTTGACATTCAGTTTGCACCATGGATGATTCGCTTGAATCGAGTACTGAAACACTATCGCGGTTGGCCAGATCCACAACCCAACAGCAGGTGGGGACGCTGGTTAGACGCTGTTGAGAATAACGAGCACGTAATGACTACCACTAGTCTGGATGAGCTCTATATCGACAGTTACGAACGTTATGCTCAGAACAGACCAAATACCTCGAAGCTGGCGGATGCGGTCAATGGGGGCTATGGTTTGCCATGAGCGATATTGGAACTGAGCATAATGAGATTGGCACAAATGGACGGCCTTAGGTTATGATGGGAAGGAAGGAAGGTGGCATATGGTGTTTAGGCGCTCAAGCTGAGATTTGACTTTTTGTGGGAGTATGATGGAATGAAGTAAAGAATTTCCTAGATGCTAGATAGCACGCTTAGACATGATGAAATAAATGCTGGATCTCGCTGAGAATCTTTATATGTTGACTTCACTCTGCGTGAATGTGGTTGTGATAAAGTGTTTTGAAAGCAAACGTACAATGGGTTTTCATTCTGCGATGTAATCCAGGGCCCAGTAATGTAATGACAGTAATCAAGATAATTGTTTAAAATTTACATTGACAAGTAATTCTATCTTAGTTGTGCCTACTATTAATGCACAGTAGTCGGCGGATACCTTCCGTTATACTTGCGTCATTTATTAGGGTAAGGCATATATGGATATCTTACCTGACGAATACCGGAAAGCAAATTAAGCAATGGAGTATACATGATTGATTTCGGTTCTCTTTGTATAAAAGCTATGAACCCATATATTTAGCATAAAGTTGGTGTCTGCAGACGAAGAAAAGGGTTGGTTGATACGCAAATTAGTTCAATATACAAACATTAATCTCGCTCCTCAACTCCAATTTCAACTCCATTACAAACTCTCTTCAGTTAAAAAGCTTGTCATCCATAATGCAAAGCCTTGCCATCTCCAACTGTTCGTCAGTCTGACAGACTAGAAATCTATGCTCAGCCCCTTCCTTCCCAACATCCTGTACAACATCCTTAATCCCCATATTATTCTTTTCGTCATCAATCTGAAATCCCAAACAACTAGCCTCCTCCGCAATCCTCCTTCTTAGAAGAGCACTCTTCTCTCCAATTCCTCCAGCAACCACCAACGCATCAACCTTCCCATGCAGAGTCACATAGTAACTCCCAATATAGCTCAAGATTCTGTCGAGAAAGATATCAAAGGCAAGTTTCATCTTTGGGTCATCGGATGCAGCGATGAGACCAAAGTTTGTCGTTCCAGTCAAAGATTGCCAGCCGGATTCCTTGTTGAGAATTTCTTCTGCGCGGGAAATATGTAGAGCTTCGGTTGAGTTTGGAGAGAGTTTTCCAACGTCTGATGCGTAGTGAAAAACGAGACTAGCCACAAGATTAGCATAGAACTGAGTTTTCGATAGACTCCAAGAAGCAGAGGCAAAACATAACATACCTAGGGTCCACACTTCCACTCCGCGTCGCACCTGGCAAACCCGCCAAAGGTGTTAACCCCATACTCGTATCCCAACTCTTTCCATTCTTCACCGCACACGCACTCGCACCGCTTCCAAGATGCAGTACAATCAAACTCGTCTCGCTCTCCTTCTTGCCAAGGAAATCTGCCACGCTCCTCGTGATGAAGGAGTAACTGATACCATGAAAGCCGTATTTCCGCAGCTTATTCTTCTTCGCAATTTCCTGGTTGATTGGGTATGTCCTGATATGCTCCGGGATCGTCTGATGAAACTCGCTATCGAAGACTGCCACATTTCGCGTATTGGGCATTTCCTCGATGCAGTAGTGTACGATTTCGAGCGCGGAGGCATTATGCAGGGGCGCTAAATCCGTGAGGGCTTCGAGCTTGTGGTATGTCTCGGGATCGATTATCTGTGGAGTCTCAAAATCACCGCCATGTACGACTCGGTGGCAGACTATGGCGATATCTTCTTGCTTGGAGATATACGAGAATTCGGAGTCGTCAATGAGCATCTTAAGCATGTATTGAAAGGCATCCTTCTGAGTCGTGATTTTCCCTTCGAGTTTCTGGTCTTTGCATATCGTTTGAGAGTCGCGAGTGTATTTCAGTTGGGGAGGAGGGGATGTGAGGCCATCGATTTGAGTCTCTGCGAGCTCTTTTGGTTCTTGTCCCGAGGAAGCCGTATAAACAGAGATCTTGACCGAGCTGGAGCCGGCATTGATGGAGAGGATGACTTTAGACATTGAGGAAAAGTTATTGCCGTACCTTGCCTTTACTTAGCCTTTCTCTGCTTCTGAGTAGCTATTGAAGGGTAGTTAGAGAGAGAAAATTACAGAGTGAGAAAAGCTCGTGAGCAGCGTTTTACTTTATTGCTCCTCATGCTCAGGAACACCTCACCCCCTCCATGCCCCTCCATGCAGGAATCAGGATATGACGTTCCCACTCTGGGCGCTATTCTTATCGCAAACGAGAAGTCTAGTCACATACAGTTTAACGAAGCTGAGGAGCGCAGGGATATTAAGCTAATTGCAAGGATCAAATGGTTGAAGAACCACGCCACAATGATCTTCCTTCCGATAAAATCTCATGACACTTTTCGCATTTTTGACTCTGCGGTCCGACTGAGTTCTCACCGAAAGCTACGCATGGCCCGAATGAAGTCACGCATCTTTAAGTCGTATGGATCTTGGCAAGGCTGCTGATGTATTGGAATTGGAAGAGATAGAGCCAATGCGAGGCTGAGGATCGGCCCAGTGAGCTCGAGGATATAAGGTAAAGAGGAGGGAGAGAAGCGATGACGTTGATGAAAATACTACCTGGGCTGCCAGTGATACAACCTTGCTTCTGTGATTGAGGTCTAGTATGTTAGGAGGTATCAAGCTTCGGAGTACAAAGCCTTGCCATTGAGATGCTCAACACTTGCATTTATCATTGAATTCGTTGTCTCTCCAACTCTGTTCGACTAACCATTTATCTACCAATTGAAGGTCTGTTGCTGTCATCGTTCTTTTTTCTTTCTCTATACCTTTTTGTAAAACCATTAACTCCTATACTAACTGATCGCCAACATGCCTGGAGAAATCAATCGATAGACCGAATCCCAAGGATTTTTTTGGAACTCTTTGAGCCCAGAGCATGTCCTCAGTCTATCAGTTCAGTTGGAGAAGATTCAATTGAGCGATGCTGACCTCAAAGGACTCGAAGAGTTCGTAGAGCAAGCAATTATGCAGTATTGTAGCTGGTATGGACCTAAGATGAACCCCAATCCCGTGTTATACTGACTGGCATAGCTATGGTTTCCTTGAGGGATAATGCACTGCTCGAATGAGATCTGACTTACTTTGATATCAAGCCCAGGTCCATTTTGTTGGCGATGGAGAAGCTAAGTTTAGCCCTGCTGCCACGGCATGGCATGCGGCAAAGTATATCGATCCTACAGAGTCTGGTGCTGTTATTCCTATTGTGCACGTCATTGGCCTCGAAGAGAACTATCTATGGCTGCATGGACGACAGGGAATTGGTAACTTTAATCACGGGATATGGTTATTGCAGATTTGTAGAGGATTTGGGTGACATTGTAAGCTGAGCCAAGCAGACAAAGCATGAAATGCCGATTTGTACAGGTTTGCGACTTGGTCACTAGTAACCAATAGACATTGGATGAGATCGGCAAGATGCAAACAGCCGCAAGATCTGGCAAACCTATCATGAAGCCTCGTGTAAGATATAATCTACATTTCGTCTTATACAAGACTGACTCGATTCCAGTGGCTAGTTTTGATAATGAGAACCCCAAAAGGCTGGAGCGGGCCCAAAGTTGTCGAGGGGGAATCTTTCGAAGGTTCATTCCATGCCCACCAGTTTTCTTTCATGGCTGCCTAGACCAACAAGAGTCAACCTCTCGACCTCAAAAAATTGCTTCTCTCCTACGGCTCTGCGAAGCTCTTTACGGAAACTGGTGTACCAATAGACTCGATCAAGAGCGCTATGCCCGTCGAAGGCTCCAAGAAACTTGGGCAAAAAGCTGAAACATACGAAGCTCATGAACCTCTGAATATGCCAGACTGGAGACAATTTGGACTCGAAAAGGGAGCTGAGGAATCATGCATGGAGGCCGGCCATCGAAAAACTGATCAACCAAGCCCTGGTCGACGACCACAAATCACTCCGAATCTTTTCTCCCGATGAGCTCGTCGGTAACAAACTTGACGCTATTGTTAACTGTACTGGTAGACACTGCCAACGGGATGAGTTCTCCAACGCTCGAAAGGGACGAGTGATTGAGATCCTCAGTGAACACACCTGTCAAGGTTTCCTCAAGGATTAAACCTGCACCGCCCGAACTGGGATATTTTCATCCCATGAGAGTTTCCTCGGTATTGTCCACACCATGATGGTTCAGTACAGTACAGCAAGTTCAATAAGATTTGCGCGCGAAACTACCTGGTGCACAGATCTCTCTAGCATCGAGTATATAAAGACCAGTACTTGGACCAAACAGGAGCATAACAGCTCCTCTCATCATAATCCTTCCTTCATAGATGCCGTACTTAATCTCAAGCCGGATGCTGCTCGTGTTCATCTCCCTCCTGATGCTGTGTGTTGAACACTGCCACTGCCACTGCCTTTGCTAAGCGAGAATCTTGTAGCTGATGAATTCAACAGAATACATTCCTCTCTACAGTAATGTAGCACACTACCTCCACTCTAAGAACTACGTCAATCTCATAGTCGGCTCTAAGCAGTCGCAACCTGTTTTCCTCTTAGTTGAAGAGGCGGAGGGAGGGGAGTGGGGGGGAAGGTCTATAGCATATTACACATATCTTGCACGTCTAATATGATACTCCCTCCTATTCAGAAAAACTTGAAAAATGGAGGAAGAGGAAGAGGAAGAGGAAGAAGAAGAAGAAGAAGAAACGAAAAAGGTGTAAGCAGTCTCTAGATAAAATAAGAATAAAAATCTTCTCAGGGGAGTTAATTGGCTAGTTGGGGATATATATTTATCTATCTGTACCTTTCTTTTTCTTTTTCTTTTTTTCTTCGTGAAGAAGCCATAGTATATAGTAGTAAGCAGTAATGTAACGTGACTATACAGTAACATCAGATCAATCCAGTCTACACATACGTTACAGTAATTCCCACGTACTGTACTTTTTTTTTTTTCAAAAAAATAGCAAGCTCTCTTCCTCCTCCTCCTCTTCCTCAGATAAAACCCTCAACAATCTCCCCCCCCCCCTTCTCGTTCATACATGGTAAATACATACCCACCCCCACAAAACATAAATCAAACACAATGAAATTTAAAAAAAAAGCATATCTTTACCTATTCCGTGTGAATCTATTATAGCTACGGCATGGCAGGACTTGGAGGAGTGGGAAGGAAGGGGAAGGGGATGAAAATCGATAATTAAGGATAGAGGGGAGATGGGGGGTTTTAGTGATCAGGTAGGTAGGGTAGGTAGGGAGGTAGTGAAATGGTAAAGCAGATGATTGGTTGATTGGTTGATTACCTCGGATTTAGGATAAGATAAGATGGCTGAGGATAACTGGCTGGCTTGGATAGCTTTGGATGAGTTATAAGTTATGAGTATGGGATTGGGTGTGGGATATAGGACGTACGATATGGGATACATACATACATGGAGGGGAAATCGTCTCATCTTCATCGTCATGATATCTAGTCTAATGTACAGTACAGTACAGTACCTACAAAGCCAGGCCAGATAGATAAATCATAAATGCGTGCTCGTGAAGACCGAGGTCGAGGTTCGATGTCGAGGTCGAGGTCAAGGTCAAGACGAGAGTGGGGTCTTGCCCTGCCCTGCTTCTCACCTGTTTACTGTACATGTACACTCCCCACTCCCCACTCCCCACCCCCCGCCCCCCGCCCCCCCCCCTCCAGAATAATTGTCTAGCGCCATTTTCACTCTCTAACTTCAAACAGAAGCATTACTTGCCGGTTTGTATATCAAGTTATACACGTGATATATAAGATCCGTGCAGATCTTATATTTATGCGTTATATACCTAATCAGGCCTTCTGTCTATTTCTTATTCGTCAGGTATCCTTGCA